>OY731400.1:38900800-39398635 GCA_963425845.1 Sphenostylis stenocarpa
AAGCTGCATAAATCTGGTTTGAGTGTTCTAAGTTTCGTCTATTTGTTTCTTTACTTTCTTTACTGTATTGTGGGTGCCTGGAATTGTGGGCACTGGTTTCTGTAGCTGGAATTTGGCTGCAGGGTTGGTCAAGAACTAGAATTTGGTTCTTGGTGAAGGTTTAGGTGCAGGAACTGGAATTGTGGTAGATTGAGTGTGAGATTAAAGTTGTAATATGTAAAAAGTTCAATCTAGTGGAACCCAGCTGAAATTTGGCTGGAAACTAGACGTAGCCCTGGGATTGGGTGAACCAGTATAAATCTTGGTTGTATCTTTCTAAACCTTTCTCTCCTTTAATTCTGTGACTGCAATTAGTTTTGATTGCTTGCTGTTTTTGATTCAAGAACTGGTCAGAAATCTTAATCTTTGAAATAGATAATCTGTAAATTACGAAAATCTTTCAAAGATCAATTCACCCCCCCTCTTGATGTCAGCCTACATTTCTAACAATAATAAAACCCACAAAAGATTTAGAAATAGAAGCGAGTCCTTATAAAGATGTTAAAAGTGAAGAAAAACCAAGTACAAATAAAAGATATAAAAAATATTACATTCTCAACTTAATTATTCTAATACTGTATTAGAAGTTATGACTAAACAATTAACTAGAATAGAAAATAAATCTTTAAAAGATATACCTAGTAGTTCTAAAGAACCAGTAAAACCAATATATAAATTATTTAATGTACCACAAAAAGAATTAGATTCATTAAGATTAAAAAGTAGCACTGATATACAAATAGAAGAATTAAAAAAGAAAATAGAGAAAATAGGAAATACGTCCATAAATACAATAGAAATAAATAAAATGAAGACATATCTAAAACTTAGAAATTATTATTCTAGACCCACTTTCGCAGATGTACAATTTGAAGAAAGGGGGGAACTAGTACAAAACTCTTTTTCAGGAAATGATATAACTGAATGGAACCTAGATGGATTAAGTGAACAAGCGATATTAGATTTAATTTGCCAAATGACCATGGCGGCTACCGCCCATAAATCTAAAGGTTGTAGTGATAAATTCGCAGCTATAGCCATAATCCAAGGATTCACTGGTCAATTGAAAGGCTGGTGGGATAATTTCTGCACAGAACAAGATAAACTATCAATATTAAATAGTATAAAAACATATACTAATCAAGAAGATGCAGTAGCCACTTTAATATATTCAATAATACAAAACTTTGTAGGAGATCCCAATATTTTTAAGGAAAGATCAGCTAGCCAATTAGCAAACTTATATTGCCCAACAATGTCTGATTACAGATGGTATAAAGATAATTTTTTTATCAAAAATAACCCTAAGAGAAGATGGGTTCGCAGGATTTTGGAAAGAAAGATTTCTAGCAGGATTACCCAAATTATTTTCAGAAAAGGTAAAATTAAATTTAGAAAGTCATTATGGTAAACCTTTAGCATATGATACTCTAACCTATGGACAAATACACAATATAATTGTAGAAACAGGTGTACAAGTTTGTACAGACTTTAAATTACAAAATAAACTTAGGAAAGAAAGTATGATTAATAAAAGAGAAATAGGAAACTTTTGTTATTAATATGGTATGGAACCAATAAGAGCCCCTTGTGCTAGAAAAAAGAAAGTAATTAAAAGTCAAGAAAAAACATATAAAAAACCTTATAGAAAACCTTATAAAAAATTTCAAGAAACTGAAAATAAAAATATAGAAAATAAGACTAAATGGAAAATAAAACCCAAATATAATAAACCTAATAAGAAAAAGAATGTCTGTTAGAAATGTGGAAAACCAGGACATTATGCTAATAATTGTAAAGTCATAAAAAAGATAAACCAAATAGAAGATGAAAAATTAAAAGAAAATCTATTAAATATTTTAATAAATTCTGAAGAGGAAGAATCTGATAGTACTATAGAAAATACAGATAGTGAATTAGAACTAGATCAACTAGAACAAGAATCCTCTAGTGAAGAAGAAGAAAAAATTTCAGAAGATAATTATTGCTTAGGTCCAGAATTATGTAACTGCCTAGATTGTAAAATATAAATATGTTAACAAAAGATCAAACTTCTACTCTAATTTTTATAATAGATAAATTAGAAGAATCTCCTTTAAAAACTGAATTCTTACAACAATTAAGTAGTTTAATAACTCGTAGTGAAGAAGTTCAGAAAAATATAACTCCAATAAGCATGAAAGAAATTTATAATAGATTTAAAAGCCCAAGTCAACAAATAACCATAAAAGATTTACAAGAAGAAATTAATACCATTAAACAAGAAATACAATTATTAAAAGAAAATGATATAGCTTTAGAATATAGGTTATTAGAATTAGAAGGGAAAGACATCATAAAAAATCAAGAAAATAATGGGGAAAGCTCTAATAAAATTGAAAATTTAAAAGACGAAAGTTATAATAGTTTATTAAACTTAATGACTATACATAAATGACATGTAGCAATCACGTTAGTAATAAAAGAAGAAAAATTTAAAACTATAGCTTTAGTAGATTCAGGAGTGGATGTAAACTGTATTCAAGAAGGCTTAATACCCACAAAATATTATGAAAAAACTTTAGAAAAAGTAACTAGTGCAAATGGATCAAAAATGCATATTCAATATAAATTATCAAATGTAAAAATACGTAAAAATAAAGTTTGTTACAATACTTCCTTCGTGTTAATTAAAAATATGAATACTCCAGTAATATTAGGAACTCCATTCTTAACACTATTATATCCTTTTCAGGTAACATAATTAGGTTTAAAGACTAGTATACTAGGAAAAGAAATTTGTTTTGAATTCATAAAACCACAAAAAACTAGAGAACTAAATTTATTAAAGGAATCCTCAATTAGTCAGGTAGAGATAAAGAAAAAATAAATAAACATGTTAAATAAAGAAATAAAATTTAAAAGAATAGAAGAACAATTAAATAGTCAAAATATTAAGAAAATTATAAAAGCATATGAAGAAAAAATAGAAAGAGAAATATGTGAATTAAACCCTACTGCTTTTTGGCATAGGAAGAAATATACAATAGAATTACCATACATAAATAATTTTGATGAAAAACAAATACCAACAAAAGCTAGACCAATACAAATGAATAATGAATATTTGGAATATTGTAAAAAAGAAATACAAGAATATTTATATAAAGGATTAATAAGACCGTCAAAATCACCCTGAAGTTGTACAGGGTTTTATGTAATGAAAGCCTCTGAGATAGAACGAGGAGCACCTAGATTAGTTATTAATTATAAACCTTTAAAACAAAGTATTAAAATGGATTCGATATCCTTTACCAAACAAAAATGATTTAATTAAAAGAGTTCATGATGCAACAATATTTTCTAAATTTGATTTAAAATCAGAATATTATCAAATCTCAGTAAAAGAAGAAGATAAATATAAAACTGCTTTTGTAGTACCCTTTGGACATTATAAATGGAACGTAATGCCACAAGGATTAAAAAATGCTCCAAGTGAGTTTCAAAACATTATGAATGATATCCTTATTCCATATATAAAATTCTCAATTGTATATTTAGACGATATATTAATATTTTCAAAAAATATCACAGAACATATTAATTATTTAGACATATTTATAAAAATAATGAAAGAAAATTGTTTAGTAGTATCGACTAAGAAAATAAAAATATTTCAAACCAAAATAAGATTTTTAGGTTATGAAATTTATCAAAACACAATAACTCCTATCCAGAGAGCTCTAGAATTTGCAGAAAAATTTCCAAATGAAATAAAAGATAAGCAACAATTACAAAGATTTTTAGGATGTGTAAATTATATAACGAATTTTATTACAAATATTAGAATAATATGGGCATCATTATTTAAAAGACTTAGGAAAAACCCACCTACGTGGGATGAAGATATGACTCAAGCTATAATTAAAATAAAAGAATTAGGAAAAAGAAT
Organism: Sphenostylis stenocarpa; assembly: GCA_963425845.1. NCBI lineage: Eukaryota > Viridiplantae > Streptophyta > Magnoliopsida > Fabales > Fabaceae > Sphenostylis > Sphenostylis stenocarpa. Next base: position 38,904,771 of record OY731400.1, read on the forward strand.
CCCTTGTTTAGGAATACCTGATCCACAAGCCTTTTTAATAATAGAAACTGATGCATCTGATTTAGGTTATGGGGGAGTATTAAAACAAAAGCTTTCAGAATTTTCTAGAGAACAAATAGTCGGATACCATTCGAGTATTTGGCACCCTTCACAACAAAAGTATTCTATAGTTAAAAAAGAAATTCTTTCAATAGTATTATGTGTTCAAAAATTTCAAAATGATGTTTTTAATAAAAAGTTTTTAATTAGAACTGATTGTAAAGCAGCTCCAAGTGTTTTGACTAAAGATGTTCAAAACTTGGTTTCAAAACATATTTTTGCTAGATGGCAATCATTATTATCATGTTTTGATTTTGAAATTGAGCATATAAAAGGAAAAAATAATTTTTTACCAGACTTTTTGACAAGAGAGTTTTTACAGGCTTCAACATGAGCACGAAGCCAATCAGTAAGGATCAATATGGTCCCCCACTGGGATTACAAAAAGGTAAAGAACAATATGATTCCCCACTGGAATCACAAAAAGGAGCCACATCTAAAAATTATTATAATCCCCCACTGGGATTACAAAAAGAAGTATCTACAATATCATTAAGGCCTCAAACATCCCAATCTCATCCTAAAATCCAGTCCACTTTAGCATAAATTCTAAAGACACCTCCTCAAATACCCAATATGTCTAGAAACCCTTTGATCAAAAATAGATTTACTCCTCTCTAATACCAGAATATCTTGATAGGACCAAAAGATTTTGTTAACAAGACTACTCAAGAACCAGCCTCAGAAGAATATTTAGAAAAGCCTGAAACTTCTCCCATTATTATTTTAGAAAAATCATGGATTTATGACAATGTTAGATCAATAACCAATAACCTTTTCCCAAAAGACTTTCATTATCCTCCAATAAACCCAGAAAAAACCATAACCTTTTTTGAGTTTATTTTGGTGGACACAGACTTCGCAGAAATTTATCATACTAGAAACAGTCAAAATAAATTTTTTTTTTCAAAAATAAAGATTTTAAGAATCTTATCTCCAGAAGAATGGAACCAACCTATCCATGATACCAATAACTTTTCCAGAACCTTTAAACCCCAGTCTTATAATTATTATGATTACATAGAAGCATGGACCAAAGCCCTGTTAGTATATCCAGGAACCCATTCGTGGTTTATCTGGTTTAAAAGAGGGATATCTCTAAAATTCCTAAAATGGTTTATTAAATGGTTTGCAGATTTTGGACCATTACCAACAATATTTCCACAAGATGTTAGTGATGTATATCAATATTTTAGAGAAAAAACATCTTTTGATTCAAGATATAGATTAATATCATTTGTAGCTACTCAATCCATTACTTGGATAGTAGCGTGGGATTATGAAGAAGAACCAGCCTATGAAAATGTAGATATAAAGCAGTTATCTAGAAGATTTAAAATCAAGTGGTGGCAAAAGTTTAATACAGAATTAATAACCAAAAGCAATATTGACAAGTGGCAAGAGAATCATCGAAAAAGAAGAGAAGGATCAAGCCAAGCATTGAGTCAAGAATCATTATTTTTAGCAGAGAAACAGCGACTGATGGCAGAACTAGCAGCAACAACTACCATGAAAGATTTTGAACAAATTATTAAAGAAAAATCAGCAACTTCAAAAGCAGATTCAGAAGAGAGTATTCAACATAATCCGTTTGATATGTTTGATTGAAGACTAAAGAAGGATCAAGACAAAATTGATAAAGCATGACAAGGAGACGTGAAAGAAAAAGAAAAAGTATGACAAGATAAAAAGCAAAAGAAGAAAAGATAAAGAAGATGGAAAGATGATTGAGACAAAAAGAAGATCAAGACAAATTTGAAAAAGAAGACATGACAAAAGAAGATACTCCAGGATATGATAAAGGATAATTATGTAAATAATATAAGGATATTTTTGTAAATTAGCTACTGTCTAGAATAATGTAAGCTCATTATAAATAGCCTCTTTAGTTGGAGAAAGAGGCAGAGCGAGTTTAAGTATTCTATAATCTTTGTACTGAGATTTTGTAATGAAGTTTTCAACTTTCTCTTATGTTATATCTGTAAGTCTTCTTTCTATTTTTAGAATTCTTAAATCTAGTTCTATTTTGATGAATATAAAGCTCTGATTTTCTATTTTTATTCTTTGTAATTCGATCCTGTATAAGTTGGTATCAGAGCCAGAGAGCTCTGAGGTATTAATCATATTTGGTTTTCTTGTGGGGGGGAATAGTATGCATAAATCATGAATAACCAAAACCAAAACGATGAGTTTGTCCAGATAGATGGGGCTATCCCTGGTTTAGGATTCATAGTAAGTCCCTTACAACCCCTGGGTATGAGTCCTAGTTTTAGTCCAAACCCAGCAATATAATTAACTAAACAAATTAGAAAACTTAAAAGAAGATTAGCAAGACGCATAACACAAAGAGAAAGATTAATGAGAGAAAACCCAGCAAATTATGCTTGGGGTGTAACTTGGTACAAGAGTAATATCAAATATTTAGAAAGAAAACTGAAGAATATAAGTCACTTTGTTGCTTAGTTTAAACTATTAGTTGTTTAGATTTGTATCTTAACCCTAAATCCTTGAGTTTAAAGGTTCTTTGGGACTCTTAACTCTTCGAAAGAATCTGTGTAGCACTGAGAGGTGCTCATACGTTGGTCAGCCCTTAGGTCTGGTGGTCCCGACAGTAAAACCCAGGAGGGGTAGTGAGACCGTTGGTCAGCCAGATAGGCCATGAGGCAAAGAGGTGGTCCCGTAGCATGGAAACTAGAGAAAGAGTTAGGATGCCTAATATCCTTAGAAATTTAAGTGATTTAAGATTAAGAAACAAAGATAAACAAATAGTAGTTAAAACACTGCAACAAGAGGCTTCGACTTCTTCGACTTCCTCTGATAATAAAGAAAAAGAATTAAAAATTGTAGAAATAGAAAACTCTTTACATAACTGGTCAATACCTATAGTTAGAAAATGTGAAGTCTATAAACAACATAAATTTTGGTCAACAAATCTAGATGAAATCCATATAGTGGAATATAGTTACCCAGGAACGAAAAATAATAAAATAATAAATATTTTAGAACAATCAATTCTAGATCAACACATAAAAGATGGATATAATTTTATTCATTTAGGATTAGTCCAAGTAGCAGCAAAACCTAATTATAGAATAGGAGTAAATAGTCCAATATTAATGTTATTAAGAGATATAAGACTTAAAAAATTTAATGATTCAATAATCGCTATTTTAGAAAGCAATTTACATGATGGCCCTGCCTTTTTTAACTGTTATCCAAATTTTTCGATGAATATTAAAAATGATAAAACTAGTAATGCTATAAAATTATATGTACAAATCCCTGAGGAAATTGTAGATGAAGAATCTGGCCCAATACAGATAATTTATAGAGTTTACTACAAAGTAACTAGAATTGATTATAATTATAAAGCCTTAAGATCCTCGCCAAAAGATGAAACAATATTAGTAGAAGCTAACCTTAGGAAATCATCAGTTCAAATCCCTAAAAGACTAATTAATGAAGAAATAATAAGTAAAATTTTGGAGGAATGGAAATTAGAAGATATTATAGAAGAACCAAAAGTATATAATACTCAAATTAGAGAAATAATTCAAGATGGAACTGATATTAGATTAAGAATGAATAGATCATTATCATTTAAAAATAGAGAACCTCAAATGATATATAAAGGCCAATCGTCAAGACATTCTGTTGATGGTTCAACAATAAATTTAGATTTAAGAGGATTAAATAATATTACTCCTAGAGTAACTAAACCCGTATATGAAGAGTCTAGAGGAACATAATCTCCTCAATACTCTCTAACAGCTTCACAAATATTAAATACAGTACAAAGAGAATCATCCTTTAGTATAGATAAAAATTGGATTAGACAAGACTTTGAAGCAGAGTATAATAAACAAAATAGAGATTGGTATTTAAAAACGTTTACTAAACAACAAACAGAAGAATATAGAAAAATTTCTATGATTATTTAGAAGAAAATGAAATAATTTTATACTTTTTTGATTGGTTCTTTAATTATAGTCAAGAAAAGAATTTATATCCTTTAGAAAAAATAACCAACACATGGAAAACTGTTAATAATGAATTAATAGCCTCAGAGTATCCTCCACAACAGGGGATCATAATAAAACCCACAAAAGATTTAGAAATAGAAGCGAGTCCTTATAAAGGTGTTAAAAGTGAAGAAAAACCAGTAAAAATAAAAGATATAAAAAAATTACATTCTCAACTTAATTATTCTAATACTGTATTAGAAGTTATGACTAAACAATTAACTAGAATAGAAAATAAATCTTTAAAAGATATACCTAGTAGTTCTAAAGAACCAGTAAAACCAATATATAAATTATTTAATGTACCACAAAAAGAATTAGATTCATTAAGATTAAAAAGTAGCACTGATATACAAATAGAAGAATTAAAAAAGAAAATAGAGCAAATAGGAAATACGTCCATAAATACAATAGAAATAAATAAAATGAAGACATATCCAAAACTTAGAAATTATTATTCTAGACCCACTTTCGCAGATGTACAATTTGAAGAAAGGGGGGAACTAGTACAAAACTCTTTTTCAGGAAATGATATAACTGAATGGAACCTAGATGGATTAAGTGAACAAGCAATATTAGATTTAACTTGCCAAATGACCATGGCGACTACCGCCCATAAATCTAAAGGTTGTAGTGATAAATCCGCAGCTATAGCCATAATCCAAGGATTCACTGGCCAATTGAAAGGCTGGTGGGATAATTTCTGCACAGAACAAGATAAATTATCAATATTAAATAGTGTAAAAACATATACTAATCAAGAAGATGCAGTAGCCACTTTAATATATTCAATAATACAAAACTTTGTAAGAGATCCCAATATTTTTAAGGAAAGATCAACTAGCCAATTAGCAAACTTATATTGCCCAACAATGTCTGATTACAGATGGTATAAAGATAATTTTTTATCAAAAATAACCCTAAGAGAAGATGGGTTCGCAGGATTTTGGAAAGAATGATTCCTAGCAGGATTACCCAAATTATTTTCAGAAAAAGGTAAAATTAAATTTAGAAAGTCATTATGGTAAACCTTTAGCATACGATACTCTAACCTATGAAAAAATACACAATATAATTGTAGAAACAAGTGTACAAGTTTGTACAGACTTTAAATTACAAAATAAACTTAGGAAAGAAAGTATGATTAATAAAAGAGAAATAGGAAACTTTTGTTATCAATATGGTATGGAACCAATAAGAGCCCCTAGTGCTAGAAAAAAGAAAGTAATTAAAAGTCAAGAAAAAACATATAAAAAACCTTATAGAAAACCTTATAAAAAATTTCAAGAAACTGAAAATAAAAATATAGAAAATAAGACTAAATGGACAAGAAAACCCAAATATAATAAACCTAATAAGAAAAAGAATGTCTGTTGAAAATGTGGAAAACCAGGACATTATGCTAATAGTTGTAAAGTCATAAAAAAGATAAACCAAATAGAAGATGAAAAATTAAAAGAAAATCTATTAAATATTTTAATAAATTCTGAAGAGGAAGAATCGATAGTACTATAGAAAATACGAGATAGTGAATTAGAACTAGATCAACTAGAACAAGAATCCTCTAGTGAAGAAGAAGAAAAAATTTCAGAAGATAATTATTGTCTAGGTCCAGAATTATGTAGTCTGCCTAGATTGTAAAAATATAAATATGTTAACAAAAGATCAAACTTCTACTCTAATTTCTATAATAGATAAATTAGAAGAATCTCCTTTAAAAACTGAATTTTTACAACAATTAAGTAGTTTAATAACTCATAGTGAAGAAGTTCAGAAAAATATAAGTCCAATAAGCATGAATGAAATTTATAATAGATTTAAGAGCCCAAGTCAACAAATAACCATAAAAGATTTACAAGAAGAAATTAAAACCCTTAAACAAGAAATACAATTATTAAAAGAAAATGATATAGCTTTAGAATATAGGTTATTAGAATTAGAAGGGAAAGACATCATAAAAAATCAAGAAAATAATGGGGAAAGCTCTAATAAAATTGAAGATTTAAAAGATGAAAGTTATATTAGTTTATTAAACTTAATGACTACACATAAATGGCATGTAGAAATCACGTTAGTAATAAAAGAAGAAAAATTTAAAACTATAGATTTAGTAGATTCAGGAGCGGATGTAAACTGTATTCAAGAAGGCTTAATACCCACAAAATATTGTGAAAAAACTTTAGAAAAAGTAACTAGTGCAAATGGATCAAAAATGCATATTCAATATAAATTATCAAATGTAAAAATATGTAAAAATAAAGTTTGTTACAATACTTCCTTCGTTTTAATTAAAAATATGAATACTCTAGTAATATTAGGAACTCCATTCTTAACACTATTATATCCTTTTCGAGTAACAGTAATTAGGTTTAAAAACTAGTATACTAGGAAAAGAAATTTGTTTTGAATTCATAAAATCACCAAAAACTAGAGAACTAAATTTATTAAAGGAATCCTCAATTAGTCGGGTAGAGATAAAGAAAAAACAAATAAACATGTTAAATAAAGAAATAAAATTTAAAAGAATAGAAGAACAATTAAATAGTCAAAATATTAAGAAAATTATAAAAGCATATGAAGAAAAAATAGAAAGAGAAATATGTGAATTAAACCCTACTGCTTTTTGGCATAGGAAGAAATATACAATAGAATTACCATACATAAATAATTTTGATGAAAAACAAATACCAACAAAAGCTAGACCAATACAAATGAATAATGAATATTTGGAATATTGTAAAAAAGAAATACAAGAATATTTAGATAAAAGATTAATAAGACCGTCAAAATCACCTGGAGTTGTACAGGGTTTTATGTAATGAAAGCCTGTGAGATAGAACGAGGAGCACCTAGATTAGTTATTAATTATAAACCTTTAAACAAAGTATTAAAATGGATTCGATATCCTTTACCAAACAAAAATGATTTAATTAAAAGAGTTCATGATGCAACAATATTTTCTAAATTTGATTTAAAATTAGGATATTATCAAATCTTAGTAAAAGAAGAAGATAAATATAAAACTGCTTTTGTAGTACCCTTTGGACATTATGAATGGAACGTAATGCCACAAGGATTAAAAAATGCTCCAAGTGAGTTTCAAAACATTATGAATGATATCCTTATTCCATGTATAAAATTCTCAATTGTATATTTAGACGATATATTAATATTTTCAAAAAATATCACAGAACATATTAATCATTTAGACATATTTATAAAAATAATGAAAGAAAATGGTTTAGTAGTATCAACTAAGAAAAAAAAAATATTTCAAACTAAAATAAGATTTTTAGGTTATGAAATTTATCAAAACACAATAACTCCTATCCAGAGAGCTCTAGAATTTGTAGAAAAAATTCCAAATGAAATAAAAGATAAGCAACAATTACAAAGATTTTTAGGATGTGTAAATTATATAGCGGATTTTATTCCAAATATTAGAATAATATGGGCACCATTATTTAAAAGACTTAGGAAAAACCCACCTACGTGGGATGAAGATATGACTCAAGCTATAATTAAAATAAAAGAATTAGTAAAAAGAATCCCTTGTTTAGGAATACCTGATCCACAAGCCTTTTTAATAATATAAATTGATGCATCTGATTTAGGTTATGGGGGAGTATTAAAATAAAAGCTTTCAGAATTTTCTAAAGAACATATAGTCAGATACCATTCGGGTATTTGGCACCCTTCACAACAAAAGTATTCTATAGTTAAAAAAGAAATTCTTTCAATAGTATTATGTGTTCAAAAATTTCAAGATGATGTTTTTAATAAAAAGTTTTTAATTAGAACTGATTGTAAAGCAACTCCAAGTGTTTTGACTAAAGATGTTCAAAACTTGGTTTCAAAACATATTTTTGCTAGATGGCAATCATTATTATCATGTTTTTATTTTGAAATTGAGCATATAAAAGGAAAAAATAATTTTTTACCAGACTTTTTGACAAGAGAGTTTTTACAGGCTTCAACATGAGCACGAAGCCAGTCAGTAAGGATCAATATGGTCCCCCACTAGGATTACAAAAAGGTAAAGAACAATATGATTCCCCACTGGAATCACAAAAAGGAGCCACATCTAAAAATTATTATAATCCCCCACTGGGATTACAAAAAGAAGTATCTACAATATCATTAAGGCCTCAAACATCCCAAACTCATCCTAAAATCCAGTCCACTTTAGCAGAAATTCTAAAGACACCTCCTCAAATACCCAATATGTCTAGAAACCCTTTGATCAAAAATAGATTTACTCCTCTCCAATACCAGAATATCTTGATAGGACCAAAAGATTTTGTTAACAAGACTACTCAAGAATCAGCCTCAGAAGAATATTTAGAAAAGCCTGAAACTTCTCCCATTATTATTTTAGAAAAATCATGGATTTATGACAATGTTAGATCAATAACCAATAACCTTTTCCCAAAAGACTGTCATTATCCTCCAATAAACCCAGAAAAAACCAGAACCTTTTATGAGTTTATTTTGGTGGACACAGACTCCGCAGAAATAGCTCCAGACTCCGTTGTTCTCATCGGAATGTAGGGACCATTGAGTACAACATCCCAAACACCATAATCTAGTGTTTGTAAAAATATTTCGATTCTCGCTTTCCAAAACTGATAGTCTTCTCCTTCAAATAATGGTGATTTTTTTATTGAGGCTCCTTCCCTGTAAACCTGATTATGCATAGACATCTTGACAGATTTTTTAGAAATATCTTATCTAACCAAGCTCTGATACCACTTGTTAGACAAATGGCATCTAGAGGAGGGTGAATAGATGCACAAATTAAAATAGATGCCAAATTAAAAATTTATTTTAAGATTTCCAATATTATTAATTCAATTTTAATTATCAAATTGAACAAAGATAAAGCGGAAGCGATATAATCAGAGAGATATAGGGAAAGATATAAGCACACAGATATAGGGAAAACAAAGAAGGAAAGTAATGCAGTAAAAGAGTGATTAAGGGAAAAGAGAAGAGCACACAGTGATTTATACTGGTTCGAGTATAGCCAACCATACATCTAGTTCCCAGTCAACTCTTAACACAAGAGTGACCCTAATTCACTATCTTTTAAATTCAATTAACAAATTACAATCAACTCAGCAAAAAAGCAAACCAATTCAAAAGACAATAACCTCCTTAGAAACCCATTAAGGATGAACACCTCCCTAGAATCCCACTAGGGATGAACACCTCCTTTGAACAAATCATAGGATGAAAACACCTCCTTAAAATCCCACTAAGGATGAAGACCTCCCTAGAATCACACTAGGGATGAACACCTCCCTGAATAAATCAAAGGGATGAACAGTTCCCACACAAGAAACCCTAAAATAACATTGATTAACTTAAACCTCCTAAACCCACAAAAGGATAAAGGTAATAAAATAAGAACAGTCACACCTGGGTAATGGAGACAACAAATTGTAGAAGCCTGTAGAATGTCAACCTCCAAGAACAAGTGTGATTAACAATGAAAGCACAATAGACAATGGAGAAGAGGGTTTTCTCAAAACATGTAAAATATCTCTATTACCTTGCTCAAAATTCTTTTCTCAAAACTGATTGAATGTAAATTGTATTTTTTTGAATTCTTTAATTGTGTGTATTTGATTTTCCATCAAAACTTAATTAAATATAAAAATAGCATCAGAAAATAGCCGTTGGTTATTAATAATATCATAGAGAAAATCAGGATGTATCCAAAAATATTTATTCTTTAAAATGAATATATTTTTCAAATTTGAATTGCTATAATTGATTATGTTACCAGTATAATCAATAATGACAGAGAAAAACATTTTTCCATTTCTGATGCATCATAATTGATTATGATAGTGAAGAAAATATCACGTTACAAAATTTTATCACACTTGTGCTTTGGAGGCTTATGTATAATACCACTTCATCAACTTGTACCTCCATATCAAGTATTCTAAGACTATATCTAGTATTCAAGAATCATCTTGGGCTTGCTTGAATCATCGTCTTTATCAAAATCATATCTTGGGCATGTAGGGAAATGTTTCACATTGTCACCTGTAGACCCCTAATTTTGCCCGGCCTCTCAATAAAGGCAAAGGAGACTTCCTACAACAAAATAAAGCTCGCCTGCCATCTCAATAAAGGCCGAGAAGACTTCCTATATGAAGATAAAGCTTCAACGGGCATCTATTGGCATCAACCGACGTCCGAATAAGGAAAGGAAAGCTTCCCGGGGGTCCCCGAACACAAAGGCTGGCCAAAACAGGTTGAGACAGCCGTCCCAAATGTGAGACGGTCGTCCCAAGCTACCCTGGCCAAGTGGGACAGTCGTCCCAAGTGAGACTGCCCGTCCAACACTTCAAGGGGTGGACCCAAAGGCAAAATATTCAATTGGGACGGCCGTCCCAACCCAGACGGCCGTCCCAACCCAGATGGTCGTCCCAAATCGCCAGGCTGCGAAAAACTATAAATAGGAGGCTCATTTGCCACTGTTTCACACACCAGACAACTCCTAGTACTTGTCTTTTCTCTTCCTACTTCGAATGAACTCTCTGATTGCCTTAATAAGGTAACAATCAGTTAAGGAATTATATTCCAGCATTCGATTCTTCTTTTAAAATTTTAGTCGAGTCAATCTTGTATTCGAGAGGAGAGTCTTTGTAGAGCGAGGGATCGCCAAAACGCATCCCCTTTGTAAAAGACTTGCGATATAAAGCTTGCTACGGAGGTTCTTTTCAAATCTCTTCTCTTTTACTGCTTTATTTATTGCTTTATGTATGCAATATGAAATAAAGTTATGTAAATAGCCATATTTAAATATTGCATGAATAAAATAGGGTAATAGCATAATTTCTTATAATCTTCACTTAATGAATTAATTTGTCATAGGGAACCCGAAAGGGGCGATGTGGGGGTGCTAACACCTTCCCCACACGTAACTAACTCCCTTACCCAACTCTGGTTATAATGGCCAAGTTTGGTTTTTATTAAAATCAACGCCTTTTTTATCCTTTTCCAATGTTTATGGTCAAAACATTGGTGGCAACTCCAAAAGAACCCCTTTTCGAAAACCTTGCTTTTATTAGAGGATAGTTCAGTTGCTGAGCACCTCAGAAGCAATGAACATATTTTAACATAAAAACGCGAGTCTAAACCATCTTTTCGCGACCGCTCGCATAAACGTTCGAGATGTCCCTAGATGTCGGAATGGATGGCAGCGACAGATGATGACTCCACTGGGGAAGCTAGAGAGTTGATCCCATTTAGTGACGGATAAAATTCAAACTAAGTGGAGATTTGAAATTACGCCTTTACCCTCCGTATGTTTTTATTGTATGTCTTTAATAATTGTTGTATGATTATTTTCTGCAAATTGTTTGAAATATAAATTGCACAAAAAAAACCCTTGCACACAACAATCCCTCTATACCCGGGGGTAAGAGTGAATACCTATAGGGAGTGGGTGGCAGATACGACCGGCTTGTTGGCACACGGGGCTACAACCGTTATCGGAAACCACCAACTCAAGGTGATAACTCTCTTCTTTCCGTCTAAGGATGTCGACACGGAGTTCCGTGCATGACCCGAGGATTGAGAGTCGAGAGGTCCCTATAATGGGGGCACCTTGGGGACATTTGGCCTTGGTGAGAACAGTTTAGAACCACCTAAACCAAGCATGTTTCTGCAGGAAAACCCTACCTCGTGATTAAATACGTGTGGCTCTGCTCGTGGGTGAATGAATTGTGTGTGCATTCGTTTGCTGCATTTGTATTGATGCATTAACATAGGGTAATCATACAACAAACAAAAATAATGAAAAACCCTAAAAATCATAAAAGTGATAAGATAAACCACCTTTATCTCGGACAGTCTTCAGTTAAGCTAGCCTGGTTTCAGGTTCTTTGTAAGCTAAGTAGCCACGTTGACCGACAGAAGAGATAAAGGGTCATAAAAAATATAAAAACAATTAAAGCCATAAAAATACTTTTTTATAATAAAAAAATTCTTGATAAAGGTCTTACAATTCATACAACCTTTGTTCATAAAAACAATAAGAGAAGAAAATAGGACTCTCTTCATCAAAATCCATAAACATTCATATAGATAGTTTGTTTCTTGAGAAAAACCAAGTATTATCATGTATCATATTAAGAATAAAACATGATAACTCTTAGAAAAACAAACACTTACATGCATGCATTTACAAGAACTCATCCTCATATCATGCATTTTCATTTCTTCTAGATAATGGAGGGATCCAGTAATAGACAGTTAAAGAAAGTGGAAATCCTTCTATGCCGTGTAGAGAAGTTAAGGCAGTTGTGTACATATATGCCGCCGGAGGTCAATGCTAATTTTGAGAAGTCTTATGGAAGAATTCTTGACCTCCTGAAAATCAGCATCAATCCGATCTTTGTTAGAGCATTGGTCCACTTCTGGAATCCGAATCTGCACTGCTTTGAGTTTTCGCAGTTCGATCTAGTACCAACCTTAGAGGAATATGAACTCATGGTTAGATGGCCTCAGTCAGTTGGGGTCTATGTCTGCTCAGGAGTGTATGTGGCCGTGAGTAAGGTTGCTACTATCATACGACTGCCACCTCATCAATCCATCCTAGAGGGAAAAGGGAACATTCGAGGTTGGAAAATGTCCATAATAGAAGACCACTTAATCTCATTGGCTGAAAAGAAAGATTGGTCTACTTTTAACAAAACTCTAGCATTGGCAATGTTCGAAATCATACTATTCCCATTTCATGTGAACACTGTGGATCATGCTGCAATAGATGCATTCTTTGCCTGGGATGTATACTCTAAGAGTCCTATACCTGCAATTCTTGCTGATACCCTGCTTTTAGTAGATTTTTGCCGACAGAAACAGGGGAAAACACTTAGATGTTGCACTTCATTACTATATGTATGGGGCATTACTCACTTCTACGCTTCAAGCTACATGGGCGTATTCCCCGATCCTTTAAGGAGTTTTTCGAAAATCCCTCTTCAACATCGTCAAGCTTTAGAGTGGAAAATCGAGTTAGAAAATTGGAACATAGAGCATGTATCATGGGTTTGCCCTTGGTTCCGACCCGGTTATATTCTTGTACGATGCGGAGATTACCTGAGCATACCACTACTAGGCCTCAGGGGTTGTATAGCCTACTCTCCCAAGATGGCTATGAGACAACTCATGAGAACCCAGACTGTGCCAACTCAAGAAGAGCTCAGAGGGCTGAGTCTATGCCATTATTCCCATAGCTTTGAAGAAGTATCCGCTGTCTGGAAAGCATGGGAAAGACCAGTCTATATGGGAGATAAAGAACTCGGAAAGGTGCTGGTATCTACATCCCATGAATATGAGGAATGGAGGAAAAGTAGAGGGATACCCCAACCATCTGCTACAATCACTACAACGTTAGTCAATGAAGAGCTACAATTACAGGTCAATGCCTTAAATAAAAGGGTTGAAGTCATGGAAGCTCAACTGAGGGCCTTCGAAGAAAAAGAGCAAGAACCAACCCTTATAATAGATGGTCTAAAAAGGCAATGTAAAAAGAAGGACCATGAAATAGAGCGCCTTAAGAATGATTGTGCTGACTATCAAGAAGAGACTAAACAAGCATTGAAAATTTCGAAGCTTGAACAAGACAGTCTATTCCAGGACATGAATGACGAAATAGCACATCTTGAGAGTGCGCTTGCAGAACAGGCAAAAACGATCAAGTTAATACAGGATGACCTAGCAGAAACTCGGTCAGAAGCACAAAAGTGGTGGGAAACCGCTGAAAGATACAGAGAAGACCTAGAAGAGCTACATGATAAAGAAAGAGATGGATTAGCTCAGTACGGTCAATTACTTCGTGAAAGAGACCAAGTAATAGAGAGGTCTGACCAACAACATGCCTTGATCGTTCATCAAGAAGAAAAGATAAAAGAGGCTCGTCGATATAGTGAAGATATGAGTCAGGCGGTACATGAGCAAATCAAGACGCTCAGAAACCATGTGAGAACAGCTGAAGACGAATTACGAAGAAAGCCTAATTTACCTATAGGATTCTTCAAGCTTCTCCATTTTTGTCAACACTTGCTTCAAAGCATTGTATAGAAGGATAAACACTTTCTAGTTGAAATAAAAAGCATTTTTTCCTTAAACTGTCTATTGCATTCATAAGCTGCATACATTCATACATCTCTCCTCATTTTAATAAAAAAGATAATAAAAAGGAAGGATTAATTGATGTGCTTTCCGCAAATCAGAATAAATGGAAAAGAAGCCTTTCATCATCAAAATCTCTACAACGGTCGATAGATCCAAAGATGATAATAAACAAGCACCGTTGGTCATTCCAATCGATAAAAGGGAAGAAGCAATGCCGCCTTTACATTTATTCATGCCTCGTCCTTTCCCTTATTCATCAAATAAAGCTGTACCTTGGAGATACTCAGAAGAATCACCAGTTAATCAAGACATCTCCAACATAGCCGGTATTGGGGGCATGACGAGAAGCGGAAGAATATATTCCCCCAAGGAATTACAAGATAATATTCCTAAAGATAAGGCAAAAGATAAGGCCGAAGAGGAAAAATAATCCAAGGAGGAGACAAATGAGTTACTCCAGTACATATATAAGACAAAGCGAGTACTCAATCATCGATCAACTCAATCGCACTCCTGCAAAGATAACCTTGTTATCACTTATAATGAGTTCAGAGCCGCATCGAAACACACTGTTAAAGGTTTTAAATGAATCATTCGTTCGCATGCAATATCCCAGGACCAATTTGAAGGAATTATTGGTAATATTACAATCAATAATCATCTTACCTTCATAAATGAAGAACTCCCTTTAGAAGGGTCAAATCATAATAAGCCCTTGCATATTTCTGTCAAATGCAAGGAATATCTCATTTCCAAAGTTCTTGTGGATAATGGGTCATCCTTAAACGTCATGCCTAAAAGCACACTTGACAAGATAACAGTGCAAGGAACCCACATGCGCCCGAGTAATACAATTGTTCGAGCCTTTGATGGATCAAGACGTGAAGTAGTAGGAGAGATTAGTCTACCAATCCAAATTGGTCCTAATATTTTTAACATAGACTTCCACGTGATGGATATCACGCCGACATATAGTTGTCTCCTTGGTAGACCTTGAATTCATAGCGCTAAGGCAATACCTTCAACGCTCCACCAAAAAGTCAAGTTTGTGATAAATGATAAACGATAAACTAATCACAGTTCAAGCTGAAGAAGACTTTCTAATTAGCAAACCATCTGTCCAACCATATGTGGATGCGGCTGAAGAGAGTCTTGAAACATCTTTTCAAGCACTCGAAATTGCCAACATAGAAAGACTCCCTGGTAATACAAAGGTGGCCCATATGATGAAAAAATATGGATATCGCCCAGGACAGGGGCTCGAAAAGAATGCTCAAGGAATAAAAGAGTTACCAGATTTCAAAGATAATCCTTTAAAGTATGGTTTAGGGTACGACCCTACAAAAGATCCAACCATACGGAAAATAGGGAAGTCTTACCCCTCGAAGACGATATTCCGAAAAGGAGGGATATTAGCGCAAAGGGTAGCGTTAGTCATTAGGTGTCCTTCTTCCAATTCTAAGGGATTGTCGCCGCCACCAAAACGAGGGGCGGTCGGAGCGACGCGATGGTTTCGACCCTCTTGATTTTCGCGTTTTTATGGGTGATTACAAAGCCTTTAGGTTGTCCGATAACCGGGCTGAACCTAGGGGTGAGGTTTTCGAAAGGGCGTCCTTGGGTTGTCCGATAACCGGGCTAACCCAAGAACTATTTTTGAAGGGTTCTGTGGAGTCGCCACCGATGTTTTTACCGGAAACATCGGAAAAGGAGTTTAAAAGGCGTTGGTTTTCAAAAAACCAACTTTGGTCGTTAGAACCAGAGTTGGGTAAGGGAGTTAGTTACGTGTAAAGGAAGTGTTAGTTCCTTTACGACGCCCCTTTCGGGTCCCCTATGACAGGCCAGCTATTTTGTTAATAAATAAACCGGAAAAAACACGCTTTTGCCCATTTATTTTGCGGAATTTAAAATTATGACTACATGGCCCTAATCTATTGCATAATTTAAAATCAAAGCGGTAAAGTTAGAGAGGGAGAATTTAAACCTCCAAAGCAAGCTTTCTTTTTATTTCTTTAGAAAAAGAGGGTGCTTTGTGGCAGCCCTTCACTCTTACACAGCGCTGGAAACTTTTCTAGACGCCGCAAAACGCTCACAAAGACACTCAGAAGCGCCGGAAATGCATCGGAGGGATTCTAGAGAGAAGTTCTAGAGAGAAGGGAGAGCAAATCTGTGTGTGGGGTGTGGAAATGAGGGAATGGAGCCCCCTATTTATAGGATTTTGCGCCTGACAGGTCGAGACCGCCGTCTCGTCTGACAGGGTCGAGACCGCCGTCTCGACCTTCGCGGGTGGCGAGACCGCCCTCCAGGAAAGCGAGACTGCCGTCTCGCCAAACGAGACGGCGGTCTCGCCACTCGCATGAGGCGAGACGGCGGTCTCAATTTCGAGATGGCAGTCTCGTCCCAAAAAGGCGAGAAACCTTATTTTTTTTGTACAGAAAATCCCTCCTATCCTAGTATGGGGCCTAATAGTCTCTCCTAGTGGCTTCTTAGGCTTCGTCCATCTTCGAATAGGAGGTCTTCTACTCTTTATTTGGAGGCCAGGCAAGATTTGGGGTCTACAGCTGCCCCCCCCCCTTTACCTGACTAGTCGGCTGTTGTGCCAGACAGATCGACAGGAAGGTAAAGGAGTTGACCCTCTTGCCCGGTTACCCTTCGGATGCTCCGTCTTGCGGCAGTTGATCTTCTGGGGAAAACTTGTATTCGTGCACTTCTGGGATACTCCTTCTGACGGTAGCCGATCCCTTCGGTGGACACGTGGTAGAACCTCAGGATACTCCTTCTGACGGTAGCCGATCCCTCGGTTGATGGGTATGAACCCCCCATCAGGCTGGTAGTTGCAGTCCGTTGTGTGGGACTGGATGGGTATGAACCCCCCATCAGGCTGGTACAGTCCATTGTGCAGGACTGGATGGGTATGAACCCCCCATCAGGCTGGTAGTGCGACTTACTGATCTGGCTCGAGCGCAGATCAGGCGCACTGCGTGCGCAGGTTGATAGGTATGAACCCCCTATTAGGCTGGTACAGTCCATTGTGTAGGACTGGTGGCAGTGGCGGCTTACTGCTCGGGTGGCTCATGCGCCGGCTCCTTGGAGAGTGATTTTTGTGTTGGTGAATGTACTTGGACCTCTTTGAATGGTCATCCAGACTGTGCCGGGGATTTTGTGTTTCATCCAGCTTTGTTGGTTGCTGGGGATTCTTTGTTTTTGTTTGACTCTTGCTGTCTGGTCGGATGAGTCCTGTTTGTTGTTTGACTTTTGCTTGGCAGTCGAAATTTTGTTGGTGAAGGTGAGTGGCTTGTCTTAATCCAGCCTTTTTTTCGCGGTTTGATATCTTTTTTCTCGCGATTTTTAGATTTTTGGCTTTTTATTGAGCGTATGCCTTTTTTCCTTTTTTAAGCTTTTTTGTTACGCTGGCTTTTGTAAAGGGTGGCAAAGAGATGTATGAAATAAAATTTTATTTATGAGAAAATTTTATTACAACCACTTTTTAATTTTTTGCAAGTACAATGCCTAAGGGCTATCCTCTGCAGATGATCCTTTGGGGGGGGGAATTGCTGGTACATGTGATACCAGAAGTCCACCTGCTCTCTTTATCTTACCCTGACTCTCTTTCCTCCCGTGAATGGTCCCTGCCAGCAGCTTGTGGCAGATGTGGAGTGCTGGGGGAAGCGTGGAGCCCCTCATCAGTGTAGGTAGCGTGGTGGCTCCTGTAAGCTCGTGCCACATTTCGGCGGCGGTGAGGTTGGTGGGCCATGAGCAAATGGCCTCACGGTATGCCTGGGTCATTGTGTCCTCGGGCCGGACGAACCCGATGGCCATGTTGAACTCGTCTAGGGTGGAAGTCTGGTAGCTTCCACCCATAAAATAGGTCACCATCTTAGTGGGCTGCAGGCCCGGGACCGTGGAGGGGACCTCGGAGTAAGAGACAGAGGCCAAGAATTCTAGTACCGCTTGTGGGTACACATGTGTAGGTGGAGGTTGCAGCAGAAAACCCCACCCGATGCTGTCTAGGTGGGCTCGGACATCGTCCTCCCACCCAAATTCAGCCAGGATGCTGAAGTCCAGCTTGAGCATCAGGTGCCACTGATAGGTCCGAATGTTGTCGAGGCGGGCCTGGTGCTGTGGTGACAGTTGAGAAGGATCTTGGGGTGGCGGTGCCGCAGAACTGCTGGCACCAGCAGTGCTTCTTCTCTTTCTAGAAGCGCTTCTACCAAACATCTTGACTAGGGGGTGCTTAGGAGTGCAAGATCTGAGAAATGGAGGCTCTGGAGGCAAGGAGAGTTGTGAGGAAGCCCCCCAAGCGCGCCCCCTATATATAGGAATTTTTTCTGGTTCGAGACCGCCGTCTGGGAAGGTGAGACGGCGGTCTCATGTCTCCTATAAGTCGAGACGGCGGTCTGGACCATCGAGACGACAGTCTCAACGTTCGGTCCAAGCGAGACGGCGGTCTCGATTTCGCCTAAGTCGAGACGGCAGTCTGGTTGGTCGAGACGGCGTTCTCGTCTTACCGGGGAACCGAGACGGCGATCTGGGAGATCTAGACGGCGGTCTCAAATTTCGGAAGTGTTTTTTTTTTTTTTTTTTTGTGAAAGAGGCAATAGGACCTGGTCTAAAAACATTTTATGCATGCAATGTTTTGATGTTTTGATGTCCTATAATGCCTACTTTGATTAGATTTTCAGAAGGGTTTAACCGACGTGTCTTGTAGCACCGAATGCCCTCTAATCTGTGCTTTCGTACTTGCTGTACCATGCCGGACTTCTTGTGACCGAAGAATCATTTTGTTTTTCCTCTTTTCTTTCTTTTTGCTCTTTTTTTCTTTGTAGAGCACTCTTTGTCATGTAGTGTCCCTTTTTCTTCGCTTTAGGGATTTAAATCCTCTTGTTGACTATACGCCTCCATATTCCCAAATTAATTATTAGAATATTGTTGTGAGGGTCAAGAGAAAAGAAGTAAAGAGGTAAAAATCAATGGTTTGTGTTTTAGAGGGTTGATTTTTATTTAGACAGTGTTTTTGTAAGAATGGCTGGCTAGGGTTAGGCTTAGGTGTTTGAGCTTTGTCTAAGCAAACATTTTTTCTTTCTCTTTGTATTTGCGCCTTTTGGTTCTATTTCCATTGCTTTTTAATGGCTAGCTAATTTCCCTAGAACACCCTTTGGGTTTTCGAACTAGGATACTGTGTTTTGGCCCTAACTTTTGTCTAGGTTCCTTCTTTTGGTATTTTTAGGGAATCCTAGCGGACCTTATTTTGTAACCCTAACTTTTGCCTAGGCTACCCTTTATTGTTGTTCGGGTATCGTACCGGGTCGACCCTATCTTTTGTGTAGCCCCCTTAATGGGTTTCCTACCGGGTAATTTGCCCTTTTCTTTGGCCTTTGGCTTCTCTGGGCTTTTCTTTTTTGTGGATTTATTTTTTTTGTTCACAATATTGGCGAAGCACGACTTTCTTTATGGATGAGGTGAAGTCTTATTTTTATGTGCTTCTAATCAACTAGCTTGATGGCAATGGCAATGGTAAATGTTGGTTATTTGGATGCGCTTTTTATTCTTCTTCTTTTTTGTTTACTTAGACAGGCTTATTTATGTGGTCTAGTCAGAAATAGAAAGAAGAGAAGCAGATAGTAAGAATCATTCTTTATTAATTAATAAGGGAATATGTGCCCTAAAATGCCCGGGGGTCGGGCTAGCCCTGGGGGATAATCTCTAACAATCATGGGGTTTACATCCCTTAAACGAAGAAAAAGATTTCCTGATGACTAAGGTGGCTCTTGACGCTTGCACCCCTCCACTTCAGAAAATTTGCTTGAGTGTGCGGAGGGGGGACTTCCCTTTTCCTCTTCCCGTTTGTCCCTTAGTAGGGTCATATCCTAGGCCATACTTGCAGGGATTGTCTTTGAACTCTGGGGGTTCCCTCATGCCTTGGGAATCTGCCCCCAGTCCTTGGCCAGGATGGTAACCATGCTTCAACATCATGCGGGCTACCTTTGTGTTTCTGGGAAGCCACTCTATGCTGGCAATTTTGAGCGCTTGAAAAGATGTTTTAAGGGCCTCTTCAGCTGCATCCACATAAGGCTGGGTGGACGGTCCACTGATCAGGATATCGTCTTCTGCCTGGACCGTGACCAATTTGTCATCTACTATGAACTTGACTTTTTGGTGGAGCGTTGAAGGTACTGCCTTAGCGTCATGAATCCAAGGCCTGCCGAGGAGACAACTACATGCTGGAGTAATATCCATTACATGGAAATCGACGTTGAAGATAGTGGGTCCAACTTGGATTGGCAAGTTAACCTCCCCCACTACTTCTCGTTTGGATCCGTCGAAGGCTCGAATGATAGTGCTGCTTGGGCGGAGATGGGTTCCTTGGATAGTTAACTTGTCTAGTGTGCACTTGGGCATCACGTTCAAGGATGACCCGTTATCCACAAGAACTTTGGCGATGAGGTACTCCTTGCACTTGAATGAGATGTGCAAGGGCTTGTTGTGTATTGACCCCTCGAGGGGGAGTTCTTCCTCTGTGAAGGTGAGGTGATCGCTTGCCGTGATGTGACCAACGATCCTCTCAACCTTTTCTTGGGATATTGTATGAGGTACGTGCGCCTCGCTCAAGACCTTTAGCAGGGCGTTTCTGTGCAGTTCCGAGCTCATTATCAGGGATAACAACGTTATCTTTGCGGGTGTGCGATTGAGCTGGTCTATAATGGAATACTCACTTTGCCTTATGAACTGGAGTAATTCCTCTGTCTCCTCCTTGGATTCCTTATTCTCTTTTTCTTCTTCGGTCTTTTTATTTTTTCCTTTATTTTGAAGGACGTCTTTCTGTGTGTCCTTGGGGGAGTAGATTCTTCCACTTCTAGTCGTGCCCCCAATGCCGACTATGTTTGTTATTTCTTCTTTTATTGGTGAAGATTCCCCATATCTCCATGGTACAACTTTATTTGTTCGTAGGGGAAAGGACGTGGCATAAATAATCACACTGGTGTCCTTGCCCCCTCTTCTTTGAGGACCAACGGCCGAGGCTTATTTTCCTCTTGCGACGAGTCGACCGTTGGGGTAAGCTTTATTAGGAGTGGCTTTCTCTCCATTCTTCTGATTTGGGCAGACGTGTTAGTTAATCCTTCCTTTTTATTATCTTATTTATTAAGCGTGCAGGAGGGGAAATTAAATATGCGAATGAATGGTTATGCATGCAAGTAGACAGTTATTGAATAAAGAAGAAGATTTTATTTATTCAACAGAAGGTGTACATTCCCCTATTCTATACTGCAAAGCAACTTTTGGCAAAAGCGGAAAACCTTAAAGAAACCCACAGGCGGGTCTTGATCTCTATGCAGTTCTCTCTCGGCTTCCCGGACATGACGAGCAAGTGCTTCGCTTTGCTTGCGGACTGCCTGACTCATATCTTCACTATACTGCTGAGCCTCTTTGATCTTCACCTCTTGATGAACGACCAAGGCTTGTAGTTCATCGAGCTTCGCAACGGCTCGGTCTTTCTCTTGTAGTACCTGGCCGTACTGAGCTAGCCCGTCTTTTTCTTTGCAGCGTAGCTCAGCGAGACTTTTGTTGAGTCTCCGGTTGGCCTCTCACTCTTGGCGGATGTCTAACCGAGTCTTGGTGAGCTCTTGCGACAACTCCTTGATCGTTTGAGCCTGTTTTGCTGATTCGGCCTCAAGGTGTGCTGATTTGGCAGTTATTTCTTGGAGTTGGCTATCCGAACTGGTTCTGGCAGTTTTGGATGTTCGGATAGCTTGTTCATTAGAGTCAGCACAATGGTCCTTGAGGCGCTCTATTTCATGATCCTTTTTCTTGCCTTGCCTTTGCAGACCGTCTATTGTGAGGATAGATTCTTGCTCTCTTTCTTCAAGGGCCCTCATCTGGGCTCCCATGATTTCTATCCTCTGGGTCAAGGCATCAATTTGAGCCTGCAGCCCTTCATTATTGGCGCTCGTAGTGGGTGTGGTGGATGGTTGAGCCATCCCTCTTCTCTTTCTCCACGCCTCGTAGTCACTGGTGACAGCCACCTGAGCTTTTCCTAGCTCTCTGTCTCCCATATAAACTGGCCTCTCCCATGCTTTTCTCACAGCTAGTGAGTTGGCGATTGTGCATGGGTCTCCAAAGAAACAAAGTCCTCCGAGTTCCCCTCGAGAGATGGTAGTTTGGGTCCTCATGAGTTGTCTCATAGCTACTCTAGGTGAGTAGGCTATGCAACCCCTGAGTCCTATCAAGGGTACGCTTGGATAGTCCCCGCATCTGATGAGAACTGGGCCAGGTCGGAACCAAGGACAGACCCAGGATAAACTGTTAGCGTCCCTTCGTTCCCACTCGTCCCTCCATTCTGAAGTCAGGCGTCGTTGGAGGGGGATCTTGGAGAAGCTCCTTAAAGGGTCGGGGAATATCCCCATGTGACTGGAGGCGTACAGGTGGGTGGCGCTCCACACAAATAGTAATGAAGAGCAGCAGCGAAGTGTTTTTCCTTGCTTTTGGTGGCAGAATTCC
The DNA here is from genome assembly GCA_963425845.1 of Sphenostylis stenocarpa. Taxonomy (NCBI): domain Eukaryota; kingdom Viridiplantae; phylum Streptophyta; class Magnoliopsida; order Fabales; family Fabaceae; genus Sphenostylis; species Sphenostylis stenocarpa. The sequence goes on from OY731400.1 coordinate 38,927,543, forward strand.
ACCGAGAGCAAGGTGTCGGCAAGGATTGCAGGCAGGGGACTCTTTGAATTCACGTCCCAGGCGAAGTAGGCGTCCATGACGGCCTGATCTACTGTATCGAAGTGGAAGGGGAACAAGATCATTCCAAAAATGATTAGTGCCAGGGTTTTGTTGAAGGCGACCCACTCTACCCTTTCAGCCAGGTAGGACAGGTGGTCTTCTAACATCGATACTTTCCAACCCTGGGCGTTCCCTTTCCTTATCAGGGTACTCTGCCGGAATGGTAGTTGAATAAGGGCAGCGACTGGTGCTGCAGGAGTGTATGCCTCCTGGCGGATATGGACCCCGACTGATTTGGGCAATTTTAACATGGTCTCATATTCCTCTAAAGTGGGCACCATGTCAAACTGCGGAAATTCGAAACATCGCAGATTGGAATTCCAGAAGTGGATTAGTGCCCTGAGGAACACCTGATCGACACAGATCTTCAGCAGGTCTAAAATCCGTCCATAGGATTTTTCAAAGTCAGCGCGGACCTCTGATGGCATTGCCGCGCTTAGCCGTTCCAACCTCTCAGTATGGAAACAGTGAATATCCACCTTCTTTGGCTGTCTACTAGTCCCTTCCATTTCTAAAATCAAAATGCATGTTTGATGAAAAGGATGCTTATTTGAATGAATGTGAGTGTTTATTTTCCTATTTATCATGTTTTTCTACATGATGTATGGTAATTGCGATTTTTTTTGTTTGAAGAATAAACTATCTATATGAATGTTTTATGAGTGTAACACTTTTGGACCAGGTCTTATTTACGGTTTTGGAAACGAATTTTTATATTTTTATTGCTTTTTATTTTATAGCCTTTTATCTCTTTTGTCGGAACTGCGTGGCTACTTAGCTTACAAAGAACCTGAAACCAGGCTAGCTAAAAGGCAGACTGTCCGAGATAAAATGTGGCTTTATGCGAAAGAACATTTAGCGTCCCTTATCTCTTCTGTCGGAACTGCGTGGCTACTTAGCTTACAAAGAACCTGAAACCAGGCTAGCTAAAAGGCAGACTGTCAGAGATAAGGGTTTTTATTTGCGAAAGTTTTTTGTGATTTTTTTGTTCTATTGTTTGTTTATGCTATGCAACAGACAAATGCAACAAACATATGCGCACACAATTCAGTCATCCCCGAACAGGCGAGATTTCGTTTTTTATCACGAGGTAGGGTTTTCCTGCAGAAAAGTGCATTGGCGAGGGTAGGTTCTAACTGTTCTCACCAGGCTAAGGCCCCCAAGGTGCCCCCATTATAGGGTCCCCACTCTCTAGCCGTCCGACCATGCTTAGCACTAAGGCCATAGTCAGTCTTGTTGCCAAAAGAGGAAGGTTATCACCTTGAGTGGTGGTTTCCGATCACACTGGTGGGCTCAAGGCCCTCACTACAGCGAACCGTACCTGCCACCCACTCCCTATGGATTTCTCACTTGCCCCCGGGTATAGAGGGAACTGTTGTGTGCAAGGGTTTGTGTACAGTTTGTATTTCACACAATTTGCGTAAGTATAAACAAGCAACAGTTATTAAAGCCAAACTGTAAAACATGTTATAATACAAGTTAAGGGCAAAAGCGTTATTTTCTTGGTTTATTTATTTTTAAGCCGGCCCATCACTAAATGGGATCAACTCTCGAGGCTTCCCCAGTGGAGTCGCCATCTGTCGTCGCCACCAAAACGAGGGGCGGTCGGAGCGACGCGATGGTTTCGACCCTCTTCATTTTCACGTTTTTATGGGTGATTACAACGCCTTTAGGTTGTCCGATAACCAGGCTGAACCTAGGGGCGAGGTTTTCGAAAGGGCGTCCTTGGGTTGTCCGATAACCGGGCTAACCCAAGAACTATTTTTGAAGGGTTTTGTGGAGTCGCCATCGATGTTTTTACCGAAAACATCGGAAAAGGAGTTTAAAAGGCGTTGGTTTTCGAAAAACCAACTTTGGTCGTTAGAACCAGAGCTGGGTAAGGGAGTTAGTTACGTGTAAAGGAAGTGTTAGTTCCTTTACGACGCCCCTTTCGGGTTCCCTATGACAGGTCAGCTATTTTGTTAATAAATAAACCGGAAAAAACACGCTTTTGCCCTTTTATTTTGCTGAATTTAAAATTATGACTACATGGCCCTAATCTATTGCATAATCTAAAATCAAAGCGGTAAAGTTAGAGAGGGAGAATTTAAACCTCCGAAGCAAGCTTTATTTTTATTTCTTTAGAAAAAGAGAGTGCTTTGTGGCAGCCCTTCACTCTTACACAGCGCTGGAAACTTTTCTAGACGCCGCAAAACGCTCACAAAGACACTCAGAAGCTCCAGAAATGCGTCGGAGGGATTCTAGAGAGAAGGGAGAGCAAAGCTGTGTGTGGGGTGTGGAAATGAGGGAATGGAGCCCCCTATTTATAGGATTTCGCGCCTGACAGGTCGAGACCGCCGTCTCATCCTGCCAAAATGGCGAGACCGCTGTCTCGCCAAACGAGACCGCCGTCTCGACCTTCGCGAGTGGTGAGACCACCCTCCAGGAAAGCGAGACCGCCGTCTCGCCATTCGCAGGTGGCGAGACCGCTGTCTCGCCAAATGAGACGGCGGTCTCGCCACTCGCATGAGGCGAGACGGCAGTCTCGTCCCAAAAAGGCGAGAAACCTTATTTCTTTTGTACAGAAAATCCCTCCTATCCTAGTATGGGGCCTAATAGTCTCTCCTAGTGGCTTCTTAGGCTTCGTCCATCTTCGAATAGGAGGTCTTCTACTCTTTATTTAGAGGCGGGGCAAGATTTGGGGTCTACAGGGATGTAAACCTAGTGACTATTACAGATCATTCCTCGGGGTATGCCCGTCCCCCGAGCATTTCTAGGGCACACATTTCCCCGAAATTACAAAAGAATGCTATTCTTACTATATGCTTCTTTTCTTGCTAAATATGTCTATACCCCATTTTTAATAAACAAAGGTTTAGATAGATGTTTTGTTCCAAATGCGTCAGAACAATCAAAGCGTCATAAAGCAAAGTCAAATATGATTGATTAACTAGAAACACGGATAAAATTTATCTCGATAGAATCAAGTTTCGACAATGTTATGCAAAAAAAAATATATATATACAAAAAAGGAGAGCCCGTCAAGGCCAAAGGCCAAGACAAGAAAATAAAAGGGCAAAATACCCGGCAGGAAACCCACAAAAGGGGGCTGCGCAAAAGATAGGGTAAACCCGGCAGGAGACCCGAACAATAAAGGGTAACCTGGGTAAAAATTAGGGTTATAAAAGTCCGCTAGGTATTCCTAAAAAAATAAATACAAAAAGGGAAACCTAGACAAAAGTTAGGACATAAGCATAACATCCTAGGCTGAAAACCTGAAAGGGCGGGCTAGGAAAGCTAATCAATCACAAAAAGGTGCCACAAGTCAATAAAATAAAGACGCCATATCATAAGAACAAAACGTTTACCTAAACTAGCCTAAACACAGACCAACCTTGGCTAGCCATTCTTACAAAAACCTCTATTACAAAAAAATATCCCTCTAAAACACAAGCCCTTGTTGTAAATCCTTTTCTTTCTCTTCTCTTGACCATTTCACTATAAAGCATTCAAGTAATAAGGGGAATGTGGAAACATAGTGATCAATAAGAAGGTTGAGATCCCTAAGGAAAGGAAGGGGGGCATTGATATCGCAGTTACCCTACGAACAAAAGATTGCTCTTCGGCTATAGCAAGAAAAGTCCAAGACGGCAAATCAGGTACAACCAAGCTTGTTAATCAAGAAACATGATGACAGAAAGGTACAGCACCAAGAATGCGCCAGAAGTCAAAGCACATCAGTTAAAACTTTCGAAATATTAACTGAAATAGATCATAGGATGCATATCATAAAACATTACATGCATTAAAACATCAATGAATGGAGTCCTATCCTTTTTCTCAACAAAAAAAACAAAAAATAAACTCAAGAAGCTCGAGACGGCCGTCCCAAAGTCGAGACGGCCGTCCCAAGTTGCCAATTTCAGTTGAGATGCGCGTCCCAGGTGGAACGGCCGTCCCACTCTTCAGCTGGTGGCCCATGTAGAGAATTTTCAAGTGGGACGACCATCCCAACCCAAACGGCCGTCCCAAACCTCCTGGCACTTCCTATATGTGCTGGGCGCAGATCTTTCCTTTGGTACCCCATTCCAAGCATTCTATCTTGCTTCTCTTCCCTTTTTACACACTTCTAGCATCCTTAAGTAAGTAAGATATACAATGGATCATGGAGAAGCCTCATCCAGAAGAAAACACACTAAGACCTCTACTAGAGGAACTCCCGACACTAACACTCTGCTGGCAGAACCACATCAACAGCGGCTAGCGAATGTCCAACAGTTCTCCTGGCACCCCATGCTGCGGTTGGATTTTGAAATCCTAACTACATTTGGTTGGGATCAAGATATCAGAAGATTCATCCACAACATAGGATGGGATTTTCTGTTCCGTGAGCCACCTACTCGGATCCAGCGTACTGCTACGCTGGAATTTCTTGCTTCCGTCAACATGGTGGAAATGCCGTCCGCAATTCCCGGAGTGCCACCTACTCAAGCCATCCTCCTACTGGATGGATGGGGCTTACAGGACCACTTTTCTGGATGACTTTAACGTCATTATGGGCTTCTGCCAACGAGCAGACACAAGAGCACCAGAATATCGGTCCGCATATCTGGAAAAACCTGCTACTCTCACCACTACCAGCATGTGGAAGGAAATCACTGGAGCTCATACTATGCCATCACACCTGAAGGGCACAACTTTCTCTCCTCCACTCCGCATATGCCATAAATTGCTAGCTGGGACAATACACAGCCGGAAGGAAAGCCAAGGAAAGGTAACACTGGCTGACCTTTTCCTTGTTTACTGTATGCATCAAGGGCTTCGATGCAACCCAGGATATGCCTTCCTGAAAGCCGTAAAAGATTACGGAACCCGCGACTCAACATGAGCCATCATGGTAGCTCCCTTTCTCACCCCTTTAGCTGAATACTGGGGATGCACTGACGGAGAAGACCTCCCAGCTAGCCTCCAACCAGAGCCGATTAGCGGAGGAATGCTAGTTCATATGAACATCCTTAGTCGACAAGGATCAGGGTTTATCTTAAACCCCATAATCTCGATTTCACTGGATATGCGCGATTTTGACATGCCACAGGACATCCCTGCAACTTCAGAATCCCAGCAACAGTCATATGATCCAGACTTTGCCGGCTTGTACCGACGGATAGATGACGAGCATGCTTACATGGAGGAGCAGTTCCAATTCATGGGACAGCAGTTTAGTCAGCTGACCACGAGGCAAGATAGGACGGACCGTCAGATAGAGAATCTGGTCCATACACAGGCAAGGTTCCAGCGCCGCCTACTCCGCCGTATTCCCTCGCTAGCACCATCTACCCATTCTAGCCCAGAAGCAGATGATTAGGAGCTTTCCTTTTAGATATTTTCTAGTAATTTGAAAATGCTTGAATGTATCACAAAAAAGAGAAGTAATAAATAAACATTGTTATTTCTGTCTATATTTCAAAAAGCCCACGTGTACAAAAATTATAAAAAAAGGCACACATGATGTATTAAAAAGCCAGATTTCAAATAACTCGCGATAAAGATCAAAGTCGCAAAATAAAAAGATTACTCCACGACTCAGCATCACCACATGAGTCATTTGAAGATCTAATCAACATACTTCCAACCAAGAAAGAAGAAACCATCAAAATAGAAAGGCCAAACGGAAAGGCTTGATCATCCCCAAGAGGATCCTTGCCTACTCCAGAGGCAAAATAAAAAGACTACCTCACGACTCAGCGGCATCACCACATGAGTCATCAAGCACACTCATGCAAGAATCTCCGCTTCATTCCCCAAAGGAGAATAAGGACTACACAAGAGTCCATCAAAGAAAATACGGAGTCAAATCCTCCATATCACCAGGGGGCAACGAAAAAGAAAGAAAAAGAAAAACTTTCATTCCCCAATAGAGGCCACAACGAAAAAAGGCCAAATAAAAATCTCCAAGTAGAAGCATATCAAGTCTACAAAAAGACAAAAAGAAGAAAATTTCTTCATTCCACTCAATAAAGAGCCTCACAAAGTCAAGAACTCAAGACTAAATCAAATCAAGGATTGGATCCCCAAGAAGTAAAGAAAATTCCCCAGTGATCACCAAAATGAGAAAAGAAAAAATAATATCTTTTCATCCGAAGAAAAAACCAAATGTGCATAAAAGGTGCACATATGTAAAAGCCAAATTGCGGAAAAGAGATACAAATCACGAGAAAAAGGTAAAAACCCATTCCCCAGCAGGAATAAGAGCATAGGCAAAGCCAGCTCAAACAACAGCGTCCAATAAAGAGTCAAAAACTCCATCCCTCCCTAGGGGGCAATTCAAAAATAGATCTCCGGAAAACGATCAAATCCCCAGCAAGCCTACCAACAAAGGCAAACTACAAATTTATATCCTCAGGGAGTTAATCACCTGTAACGCCCAATAAGGATATCCCCAGTGAAATGTAAAAGTCTTCACTCCCAAGAAAGTCTCTGCCTAAGGCAAGCAAAAAACCAGTATCCCCAAGAAACGGGAAATCAACCTATATAAGAGGTAATACAAGTCTAAAGCACAAAGCTTCCAATCAAGCATCTGCCTACTCAGAGGTATTATCAAGAGCAAATATCCTCAAGTGGAGCATCAGCCTATGCAGAGGCGAAAAATAACAAGTATAAAGCCTTCACCACTATTGAAGCATCCGCCTAATCAAAAGGCAAAACCAACAAATCCCCAGTGGATCCCCGCCTAAATAAGAGGCAACCAGCATCAATAAACCCCAGCACAAGACCGGACGGCTAAATAAAAAAGGCTGAAACCACAAATCCCCAGGGGATTCCTGCCTAGAAGAAAAGGCAATCAACAAAATCACCGGTCAAACCGGATGCCTAAAAATAAAAGGCAATCAACAAGAAATCACCGGTAAAACCGGATGCCTAAAAATAAAAGGCGACCAACAAGAAATCCCCGACAAAGACCGGATGGCTAAAAAGAAAAGCCTCCCTGGCCAGACCGGATGGCTAAAAAGAAAAGCCAAAAACAGAAATCCCCGGTAAAGCCGGATGACTAAAAAGAAAAGTAAAAAAGAAAAATCAATCATTCCCCATGGAATAGGCGCATGATCAAAAGACAATAAGCCGCAAACACATCTCCAAAACCAGATGACCATAGGATCGGCTACCTCACCGCAGGAGCATCCTACAAACCATAGGATCGACTACCTCACCGAAGGAGCATCCTACAGACCGAAGGATCGGCTACCTCACCGAAGGAGCATCCTGCAGATCAAAGGATCAACTTCCTCACCAAAGGAGCATCCTACAAACCATAGGATCGGCTACCTCACCGAAGGAGCATCCTACAGACCGAAGGATCGGCTACCTCACCAAAGGAGCATCTTGCAGATCAAAGGATCGGCTTCCTCACCAAAGGAGCATCCTACAAACCGAAGGATCGGCTACCTCACCAAAGGAGCATCCTGTAGACCGAAGGATCGGCTACCTCATCGAAGGAGCATCCTATAGAACGAAGGATCGGCTACCTCACCGAAGGAGCATCCTGCAAATCAAAGGATCGACTTTCTCACCAAAGGAGCATCCTGCAAATCAAAGGATCGGCTTCCTCACCAAAGGAGCATCCTACAAACCGAAGGATCGGCTACCTCACCGAAGGAGCATCCTGCAGACCGAAGGATCGGCTACCTCACCGAAGGAGCATCCTGCAAATCAAAGGATCGACTTTCTCACCAAAGGAGCATCCTGCAAATCAAAGGATCGGCTTCCTCACCAAAGGAGCATCCTACAAACCGAAGGATCGGCTACCTCACCGAAGGAGCATCCTGCAGACCGAAGGATCGACTACCTCACCGAAGGAGCATCCTGCAAATCAAAGGATCAGCTTTCTCACCAAAGGAGCATCCTACAAATCAAAGGATCGGCTTCCTCACCAAAGGAGCATCCTACAAACCGAAGGATCGGCTACCTCACCAAAGGAGCATCCTGCAGACCGAAGGATCGGCTACCTCACCGAAGGAGCATCCTGCAAATCAAAGGATCGACTTTCTCACCAAAGGAGCATCCTGCAAATCAAAGGATCGGCTTCTTCACCAAAGGAGCATCTTACAAATCGAAGGATCGGCTACCTCTTCAAAAGGAGCATCCTGAAGCTTCACACATATCATCCGAGGGATCAGCCTCCCCAGCAAGGAAGCATCTTGAAGACAACATCATACTATATTTATCATCTGGAGGATCAGCAAAGGAGCATCTGAAGGATAACCGGGCAAAAGGGTTAACTCCTTCCCCTACCAACTAATTTTGTCGGCACATTAAACCCAACAAATTAGCCAGGTAGGTGAAGGGGGGGCAGCTGTAGACCCCTAATTTTGCCCGGCCTCTCAATAAAGGCAAAGGAGACTTCCTACAACAAAATAAAGCTCGCCTGGCATCTCAATAAAGGCCGAGAAGACTTCCTATATGAAGATAAAGCTTCAACGGGCATCTATTGGCATCAACCGACGTCCAAATAAGGAAAGGAAAGCTTCCCGAGGGTCCCCGAACACAAAGGCTGGCCAAAACAGGTTGAGACAGTCGTCCCAAATGTGAGACGGCCATCCCAAGCTACCCTGGCCAAGTGGGACGACAGTCCCAAGTGAGACTGCCCGTCCCACACTTCAAGGGGTGGACCCAAAGGAAAAATATTCAATTGGGACGACCGTCCCAACCCAGACGGCCGTCCCAACCCAGATGGCTGTCCCAAATCGCCAGGCTGCAAAAAACTATAAATAGGAGGCTCATTTGCCACTGTTTCACACACCAGACAACTCCCAGTACTTGTCTTTTCTCTTCCTACTTCGAATGAACTATCTGATTGCCTTAATAAGGTAACAATCAGTTAAGGAATTATATTCCAGCATTCGATTCTTCTTTTAAAATTTTAGTCGAGTCAATCTTGTATTCGAGAGGAGAGTCTTTGTAGAGCGAGGGATCGCCAAAACGCATCCCCTTTGTAAAAGACTTGCGATATAAAGCTTTCTACGGAGGTTCTTTTCAAATCTCTTCTCTTTTACTGCTTTATTTATTGCTTTATGTATGCAATATGAAATAAAGTTATGTAAATAGACATATTTAAATATTGCATGAATAAAATAGGGTAATAGCGTAATTTCTTATAATCTTCACTTAATGAATTAATCTGTCATAGGGAACCCGAAAGGGGCGATGTGGGGGTGCTAACACCTTCCCCACACGTAACTAACTCCCTTACCCAACTCTGGTTATAATGGCCAAGTTTGGTTTTTATTAAAATCAACGCCTTTTTATCCTTTTCCAATGTTTATGGTCAAAACATTGGTGGCGACTCCAAAAGAACCCCTTTTCGAAAACCTTGCTTTTATTAGAGGATAGTTCAGTTGTTGAGCACCTCGGAAGCAATGAACATATTTTAACGTAAAAACGTGAGTCTAAACCATCTTTTCGCGACCGCTCGCATAAACGTTCGAGATGTCCCTAGACGTCGGAACGGACGGCGGCGAAATCACCAACATCTTTAATTCAGTTTGATGTCCTTAATTCAATTCATCTTGAATGGCGATGACTTGAATGTAGTTGACTTGAATCATCATCAAAATCATCTATTGGGAATGTAGGGTCATTTCCATCAATCTCCCTCTCATTGCTTTTATATGCTATGTTTAGTATGACTCCAAGTCAGAACATGTGTAGTTCGTGTTAGGATAAAATTAATAATTCGTTGAAGAACATTTCTTTAGTGTTAGAATGTTTATGATAGTTAGATAGTTTTTTTAATGTTTAGAAAGTGATGTTATATGGTAATGATTTCTCACTCCCGATCAATTCTAACGTAGTTAATTAATACTATGCTTAAAAAAAAAGAGAAAGAAAAAAGGTTTGCTAGGTTGAAAATCTTAAGAAATGGTCTAGGCAAAATTGAGCAACCTGATAAGTTGAAAACTTGAAAGAAGCAGCTTAGGAAAAATACAGAAAAATTAAATTATTTGACTGAAAACTTGAAATGACGGTCTATGTAAAAGATAGAGCAACCTACAATGGCAAAAGTTTAAAAATGTGGGTGCCAGTTAGAAGATTAATATACACAAAGCTACTCAAGGGATGAAACCACAAAGTGTCATATGTTGCAAAGGTTGATGGATGAGCTCTTCAAAATTGTAAACATGAGGATTAATATTGTTATTAAAAAACCTTCAAATTGTCACTTATGTTTGTAATATTACATATTTGTTAAACAAAATTGTTCTTGTATGCACTCTTTCTATTCCTAGCAATAGGGATGGCGAAATGGGCTAGCCCGCCCCACTTTGGCCCGCCCCGCCTTTGGCCCGCCAAAAGTGGGGCGGGGTGGGCTAGCCCGCTATAGTCATGGCGGGTTACAAGTTTCGACTCGCACCGCCGAAGGGCGAGTTGGTAGGCTGGCCCATCATATTTCTTATTTTATTATTTTTAAATCAAATCTTTCAATAAATTTAATAATAAAATTATCATTGTCAACAATTCAATATATATATATATATTTCAAGTTAATAATATAAATTGATATATTATTTTAATAAATTATATTTTAGAATAATTAAATTAAGATAAAATTTATATAATAATAAATACATGTATGTAATAGTAAAAATTTATTTTTTATATTGAAAAGTATGAGATATATATTATTTTTACCTTATGAAAAAAGATGAGCAAGAAGGAGATGATGAGTAAGAGGAGAGGAGAGCGAGAGGAGTTTGTACTTGAGAAAGGAAAATGTTTCTTGTGATGTGAGTTTAAGTAATTATAAAACTTTTTGAACTCCGAGTAGTGAGATACTGAGACTTTATGAATTCTCTTTATGAGACACTAGGACTTTTAGAATTCTCTTTTCATAAATCTTTATATTATATATTGCCTTTCTGACTCTTTGTATTATATCACAATAAAAAATACAAATTATTAGTAAAGCGGGCAATGGGGTGGCCCGCCCTGCCCCACGAGTTGGCGGGCTTGGCAGGGCGGGCCAAAATGGGCTGACGGGCTGAAAGTACCAACCCTCCCTTTCTGAACTTATTTTAATTAGTGTTTTGGGCTTAACTTTCTGTTATTAGTGAATTTTTCTTAATTGGGCTTCATTGGGCCAATAATTCATATTTTAATTAATTTGAATCTATTTGATCTAATTTTTGCTCATTATTATTTTCAGGACAGTTTAAAGCAAATTTGGACTTGGAAAATTGGGCCAATTGTCATATTTTATTCTATATGGGTACTAACATTGGTTCACTATTTTATTTATCATTTTTTCTACAGAGCTCCAAAAATCATGATTCTAGAAGCATTATAAACTAGACATAATCTTTCGAGAGGATCCAAAATCATTCAATTCGGAGCTAAATTGGGTTTTACATAAATTATCCAAGACGGGTCAAGCGCACCAGGCCGGCCCAATGGACATGCTTTAGTAATTTAAGTCTCCTAAATTCATTAGACCTCCGAAAATAGTAGAAATGGTGGAGTTTTAAAGCTAACTCAAAAAGCTTTCAAAGGAGACCTGAATCGCTTAATTTGGATAATTATTGAAAATACTGCACGTGTTTGAAGTTCATAGACCTACACTGAAGCCAACTTATGATGTGTTTTGTGGCCCAGTTGGGCCCAAACCTAGATTAAGATTAGGGTTAGGGTTATTTATATAAGCCAGATGTAGGGTTGAGAGGGGAGGACATCACGCAGCAGCCACACAGCTGCCTTTCATCTTCTGCAATTTGTATTCAAGTTTGTTTACTCTTCTGTCATTATTTTAAATTCTAGTTTCGATTTTAATTATGTCTCTTCTTCTGTGTTTTTTGATTTTCCATGGATAGCTAAATCTTTGTATTGGTTTTCTGAGGAAAAAGCAAGTAGATCTTTGAGGTTTTGTTCTTCAATTTCATTTTGTTTGTTCTCTTAACTCTTCATCTTCTAATATTAGTGTTGAATTATAATCTGTTTATGCTTAATAAACTGAAACTAATATCACATTTTGCTTAATTCTGTGTTAGAGATGAGATTATGTGATATATGCAATGCTTAATTGTATAAGGATAATTTGGGGTTAATCTTCACTTAGTTGGTTAATTTCATGTTGGAATAAGGGTTAAGGAAAATTTAGGATTAATCTTCGCTTAGTTGGTTAATTTCATGTTGGAATAAGGGTTAAAGCTAATTTGGGATCAATCTTCACTTAGTTGATTAATTTTGGATTGGAATATAATTTGGGATTTATCTTTGTTTAATTGGTTAATTTCAAATTAATTTCGTAACCTAGGATAAGTAACACTACATTCAAACCAGGAAATCATTTGCTTTCTCATTGTTTTATTCAAATTCTATTTTCTTTAATTTACTATTTATTATTGTTATGCAAAACCCCTTTTTTCTGCTGTTTAATCTGCATACTTGTGTAAGAACATTGGTTTGATCTGTAGTTCGTTGGGAGACAATCTAGGAAAGCTTCCTAGTACTACATTTATCTATTTTAATTATTTGACCGAGTACGACATCGACCTAATTTGGCACTGTTGCCAGGGACCTTCAGTTTCTGTTTAGGTTTTCAATTTTCATATTCTGTGTCATTTGGGTTGGCCAAAAGCCAAATATCAGACATCAAGGTGACTATTCTTATTGTCGCCGCCTCCCAAAAAAAAAGGGGGACGGTCGGAGCGACGCGATGGTTTTTTCGACCCTCTTTTTATTTTCGCATTTTTTATTGGTGGTTACAACGCCTTTAGGCTGTGTGATAACCGGGCTAACCTAGGGGCGAGGTTTTCGAAAGTATCCCTGGGTTGTCCGATAACCGGGCTAACCCAGGGACTTATTTATTTTAGGTTCTATGGAGTCGCCACCGATGTTTTTACCGAAAACATCGGAAAAGGGGTTTTAAAAGGCGTTGGTTTTCGAAAACCAACTTTGGTCATTAGAACCAGAGTTGGGTAAGGGAGTTGGTTACGTGCAAAGGGAGTATTAGTCCCTTTGCGACGCCCCTTTCGGGTTCCCTATGACAGGCCGACTTATTTTATTGATAAACTAGAAAAATACACTTTCGCCCTTTTTATTCTGTGGAACTTAAAAGTATGACTACATGGCCCTAATATCTATTGCATAATTTAAGATAAAAACGGTAAAGGTGAAGGGAGAGAATTTGAACCTTCGAAGCATGCTTTTTATATTAATTCTCTAAAAAATAGGGTGCTTTATGGCAGCCCTTCACTCTACAAGACGTCAGAAAACCTCTCGAACGCCGAAAATCACTCTTGAAAGCACTCAGAAGCTCCGGAAATGCGTCGGAGGGATTCTAGAGAGAAGTTTTTAGAGAGAAGGGGGAGCTATGCAGCTGTGGTGTGTGGAAATGAGGGGGAGAGAGCCCCTATTTATAGGTTTTCGCGTTGTCAGGTGGCGAGACTGCCGGTCTCGTCTGACAGGGTCGAGACCGCCGTCTCGTCCAACGAGACCGCCGTCTCGTCCAACGAGACCGCCGTCTCGACCTGTCAAAATGGCGAGAACGTCGTCTGGGTGAACGAGACCGCCGTCTCGTCCTTCGCAGGTGGCGAGACCGCCGTCTCGTTAAGCGAGACGGCGGTCTCACCTCCTACGTGAGGCGAGACGGCGGTCTGGGTTGTCCAGAAGGCGGTCTCGTCCCTTCAAAGCGAGAAAACTTATTTTTTGGTACAAAAACTCCCTCCTATCCTAGTATGGGGCCTAATAGTCTCTCCTAATGGCTTGTTAGGCTTGTCCATCTTCAAATAGGAGGTCTTCTGGTCTTTATTTGGAGGCCGGGCAAGATTTGGGGTCTACAGCTGCCCCCCCTTTATCCGTCCAGTCGATTGCTGGCCTTCTGTGTCAGGACGATCGACTGGGGGGGTAAAGGAGTTGACCCTCTTGCCCGGTTGCCTTATTGCAAGGGGTAATGCAATAGTTATTAAAGGAGTAAATGATGTGGCTACAAAATCCTCTGCTGAAATAAAGAAATTGGATAGCAAAATTGATACCTTAGTGAATTTAGTCACTCAACTTGCTGTAACCCAGAAGAATGTTACTGCACCTGAAAAATTTTGCGATATTTGTACTTTCATAGATCATTATACAGATGGTTGTCCCTCATTGCAATCTGCAGAACCAGATGCTCACCAAGCTTATGCTGCAAACATTTACAACAATAGAGTTCCACAGCAGCAACAAAATTTTGAGTTGACTCAAATAGATACAATCTAGGTTGGAGAAATCACCCAAACCTAAGATGGTCCAATCAACAGCAACAACATCCTCCCACCTTCGAAAACAATGCTGGGTCGAGCAGATACGTGCCTCAACCTTTTCAGCAGCAATATCAAAGACAAAATGAAGATCTAGTAATAGTAACAGCTCCATCCCCTCAACCTTCCACTTCTGAACCTTCATAAGAAGAGCTAGTCAGGCAGATGAACCTAAAAAATATGCAGTTCTTACAGGAGACAAGAGATTCCATCCAGAGTTTGACAAATCAGATGGGTAGATGGCTACTCAGCTTAACCAAGCACAGTCCCAGAATTTTGATAGATTGTCATCCCAGACAGTGCATAATCTGAAGAATGTTAGTGCCATCACATTGCGGTCAGGCAAGACAATTGATGCACCTGCTGCACCTATACCTAATGTCCCTGTTCAAATTAGTGATGGAGCTTCAACAACAAAAGGGAAGGGTCCTATCCAACCAGAAGAGGAGCAGATTGGTAGTAGAAATCAATTAACCATCCCTTCTCCAACAAGCCTACCACACCAACAGTCTTCCATCCTCCTTCCATTTCCACCAAGAGCAGTTCCAAGTATAAAAATGGAAGAGATGGATAAGGAGATTTTGGAGACTTTCAGAAAAGTTGAGGTCAATATACCTCACCTTGATGCAATCAAGCAAATTCTGAGGTATGTCAAGTTCCTCAAGGAGTTGTGCACTCACAAGAGGAGGCTTAAAGGTAATGAGCGAATCAGTTTCGGCAGAAATGTGTCTACACTCATAGGTAAACCTGTTCCTCATGCTCCTGAAAAGTGTACGGATCCTGGCACATTTACCATACCTTACATAATAGGCAATAGGAAATTTGAAAATTCCATGCTAGACTTAGGAGCATCTATAAATGTCACTATGGAGGAGTATGCACTGGAGGAGCCTATCATTGACCCACCATGATCAGGGAGTTCTTCTTTCCCCTTCTATTCTTTTATCTTCCTTTTCCTATTTGTTTAGTGGATATGATTGTGTTTACATTGAGGACAATGTTTGATTTAAGTGTGGGGTGGGAGATGTCGGATTGTAGGTTTATATTCTATGTGTTTGTGTACATTTTTGCATATTTTTCTTTGATTTCTGGGTTTTGTATAGGTAGTAGGCACTTACTTCACTCTTGGATATGAGTTGCTTGATATTCTATGGATTGAAATCCTTGTTCTTCTTTGCATGTCAAGTTGATTTTGTGGTTTGAGAGGTTGATTTGGAAGTGACAGATTTACCCTGTGTGAGGTTTTGGGTCATTCTCTATTCTTTTTTTCTTGTGTGTTATGCCTCTTGATTGCTTACACAGTGGCCTTGGCTTAACTCTTTTTGATGTTTCTCGATTCACATGCATGTTTGGAGCTGATTAAGGCAATTTGTGTTGTGATTAACCTCTAGCCAAATAAACCTACCCTGAATTAATTCCCTTGATAGCCCCTTTGAACCTATCTCTCCTTTTACTTCTTTTAAAGCTCATTACAAGCCTCGAGTGAAAAACCCATGATTACCTTAACCTTAGGGATTTTTGGAGCTTTGGAATCGTTTTGGGAATAACTGAATAAGTGTATGGGTGTTTTTCATTGGATGATATACTGACTAGTTGGTTCCTTAATGTACAGTTTATGCAATTGAAGTTTTAAAAAAAAGCGTGAAAATCAAAATGAAGTTCAAAAGAAAGAAAAGTGTTGTTGAGGAAAAGGAAATTGAAAGGATTAGTATTATAGGTCTTTGAGCATGCTCTGATGTTTATTTTTGACTTATTCCTTGTAGATCCCAAATCTTTCCCAAACTCGCTGTAGACCCCAAATCTTGCCCCGCCTCCAAATAAAGAGTAGAAGACCTCCTATTCGAAGATGGACGAAGCCTAACAAGCCACTAGGAGAGACTATTAGGCCCCATATTAGGATAGGAGGGACTTTTCTGTACAAAAAATAAGTTTTCTCGCCTTTTTCGGACGAGACGGCGGTCTCGCTTTCCCGGAGGGCGGTCTCGCCATCTGCGAAGGACGAGACGGCGGTCTCGCCATTTTGGCAGGGCGAGACGGCGGTCTAGTTTGGTGAGATGGCAGTCTCGACCCTGTCAGACGAGAACGGCGGTCTCGACCCTGACAGGCACGAAAACCTATAAATAGGGGTCCTCCCCCCCTCATTTCCACACACCACACATCTTTTGCTCTCCCTTCTCTCTAAAACTTCTCTCTAGAATCCCTCCGACGCATTTCCGGAGCTTTTGAGTGCTTTTGTGAGCAATTTTCAGCGTCTAGAAGAGTTTCCAGCATCGTGTAGAGTGAAGGGCTGCCAAAAAGCACCCTCTTTGAAAGAGAAATAAAAAGAAAGAAATCTTGCTTCGGAGGTTCAAATTCTCCCTCTCTACTTTTAATGTTTTAATTTTCAATTATGCAATAGATTAGGGCCATGTAGTCATAACTTTAACTTCCGCATAATAAAAAGGGCAAAAGCGTATTTTTTCGGTTTATTCATTAACAAAAAAGCTGGCCTATCATAGGGAACCCGAAACGGGCGTAGTAAAGGAACTAACACTTCCTTTATACGTAACTAACTCCCTTACCCAACTCTGGTTATAATGACCAAAGTTGGTTTTCGAAAACCAACGCCTTTTTAAACCCCTTTTCCGATGTTTCCGGTAAAAACATCGGTGGCGACTTCACAGAACCCTACAAAAGTTAGTCATTGGGTTAGCCCGGTTATCGGACAACTCAAGAACGCCCTTTCGAAAACCTCGCCCCTAGGTTAGCCCGGTTATCGGACAACCTAAAGGCGTTGTAACCACCCATAAAAAACGCGAAAATCAAAAGGGTCGAAACCATCGCGTCGCTCCGACCGCCTCTCTTTTTAAGACGGCAGCGACAGATGGCAACTCCACTGGGGAAGCCTCGAGAGTTGATCCCATTTAGTGATAGGCCGGCTTAAAAATAATAAACCAAGAAAATAACGCTTTTGCCCTTAACTTGTATTTATAACATGTTTTACGGTTTAGCTTTAATAACTGTTGCTTGTTTATACTTACGCAATTGTTTGAAAATACAAACTGTACACAAACCCTTGCACACTACAGTTCCCTCTATACCCAGGGGAAAGTGAGAAAACCATAGGGAGTGGGTGGCAGGTACGGTTCGCTGTAGTGAGGGCCTTGAGCCCACCAGTGTGATCGGAAACCACCACTCAAGGTGATATCCTTCCTCTTTTGGCAACAAGACTGACTATGGCCTTAGTGCTAAGCATGGTCGGACGGCTGGAGAGTGGGGACCCTATAATGGGGGCACCTTGGGGGCCTTAGCCTGGTGAGAACAGTTAGAACCAACCCTTGCCAATGCACTTTTCTGCAGGAAAACCCTACCTCGTGATAAAAACGAAATCTCGCCTGTTCGGGGATGATCAAATTGTATGCGCATATGTTTGTTGCATTTGTCTGTTGCATACCATAAACAAACAACAAAACAAAAACCAAAAATATTTTTCGCAAATAAACACCCTTATCTCGGACAGTCTGCCTTTTAGCTAGCCTGGTTTCAGGTTCTTTGTAAGCTAAGTAGCCACGCAGTTCTGACAGAAGAGATAAGGGACGTTAAATATTCTTTCACATAAAGCCATATTTTATCTCGGAAAGTCTGCCTTTTAGCTAGCCTGGTTTCAGGTTCTTTGTAAGCTAACTAGCCACGCAGTTCCGACAGAAGAGATAAAAGGCTATAAAATAAACAAATAAACAAATAAAAATAAAAAATTCATAAATAAGACCTGGTCCAAAAATATTGCATTCATAAAACATTCATATAGATAGTTTATTCCTCAAAAAATAAATATACGCAATTACCATACATCATGTAGAAAAACATGATAAATAGGAAAATAAACACTCACATTCATTCAAATAAGCATCCTTTTCATCAAACATGCATTTTGGTTTTAGAAATGGAGGGGACAAGTAGACAGCCAAAGAAGGTGGATATTCCCCGTTTCCATACTGAGAGGTTAGAACGACTAAGCGCGGCAATACCATCAGAGGTCCGCGCCGACTTCGAAAAATCCTATGGAAGGATTTTAGACCTTCTGAAGATCTGTGTCGATCAGGTGTTCCTAAGAGCACTAATCCACTTCTGGAATCCCAATTTGCGGTGCTTCGAATTTCCGCAGTTCGACTTGGTGCCCACCCTAGAGGAGTATGAAATCATGTTGAAATGACCCAAATCAGCCGGGGTCCATGTCCGCCACGAGGCATACACTCCTGCAGCACCAGTCGCTGCCCTTATTCAGTTACCATTTCGGCAGAGTACCCTGATAAGGAAGGGGAACACCCAGGGTTGGAAAGTAACAATGTTAGAAGACCACCTGTCCTACCTGGCTGAAAGGGCAGAGTGGGTTGCCTTCAACAAAACCCTGGCCCTCATCATTTTTGGAACAGTATTATTCCCCTTCCACTTCGACACAGTAGATCAGGCCGTCATGGACGCCTTCTTCGCCTGGGACGTGAATTCTAAAAGTCCCCTGCCTGCAATTCTTGCCAACACCTTGCTCTCGGTGGAATTCTGCCACCAGAAGCAAGGAAAAATACTCCGCTGCTGCTCTTCATTGCTGTTTGTGTGGAGCGCCATGCACCTGTACGCCTCCAGTCACATGGGGATATTCCCCGACCCTTTAAGGAGCTTCTCCAAGATCCCCCTCCAACGTCGCCTGACTTCAGAATGGAGGGACGAGTGGGAACGAAAGGACGCCAACAGTTTATCCTAGGTCTGTCCTTGGTTCCGACCTGGCCCAGTTCTCATCAGATGCGGGGACTATCCGAGCGTACCCTTGATAGGACTCAGTGGTTGCATAGCCTACTCACCTAGAGTAGCTATGAGACAACTCATGAGAACCCAAACTACCATTTCCCGAGGGGAGCTCGGAGGACTGTGCTTCTTTGGAGACCCATGCACAATCGCCAACTCACTAGCCGTGAGAAAAGCATGGGAGAGGCCAGTCTATATGGGAGACAGAGAGCTAGGAAAAGCTCGGGTGGCTCTCACCAGTGACTACGAGGCGTGGAGAAAGAGAAGAGGGACAACTCAACCGTCCACCACACCTACCATGAGCGCCAAAAATGAAGGGCTGCAGGCTCAAATTGATGCCTTGACCCAGAGGATAGAAATCATGGGAGCCCAGATGAGGGCCCTTGAAGAAAGAGAGCAAGAATCTATCCTCACGATTGATGGTCTGCAAAGGCAAGGCAAGAAAAAGGATCATGAAATAGAGCGCCTCAAGGACCAATACGCTGACTCCAATGAACAAGCTATCCGAGCATCCAAAACTGCCAGAACCAGTTCGGATAGCCAACTCAAGGAGATAACCGCCAAGTCAGCACACCTTGAGGCCAAATTAGCAAAGCAGGCTCAAACGATCAAGGAGTTGTCGGAAGAGCTCCTCAAGACTCGGTTAGACATCCGCCAAGAGCGAGAGGCCAACCGGAGACTCAATAGAAGTCTCGCTGAGCTACACTGCAAAGAAAAAGATGGGCTAGCTCAGTACGGCCAAGTACTACGAGAAAAAGACCGAGCCGTTGAAAAGCTCGATGAACTACAAGCCTTGGTCGTTCATCAAGAGGCAAAGATCAAAGAGGCTCAGCAGTATAGTGAAGACATGAGCGAGGCGGTCCGCAAACAAAGCGAAGCACTTGCTCGTCATGTCCGAGAAGCTGAGAGAGAACTACAGAGGAATCAAGACCCGCCTGTGGGTTTCTTTAAAGTTTTCCGCTTTTGCCAAAAGTTGCTTCGCAGTATAGAATAGGGGAATGTATACCTTCGGTTGAATAAATAAAATTTTCTTCTTTATTCAATGATTGTCTACTCGCATGCATAAGCATTCATTTGCATATTTAATTTCCCCTCCTTCACGCTTAATAAATAAAATAATAAAAAGGAAGGATTAACTAACACGTCTTCCCAAATCAGAAGAATGGAGAGAAAGCCCCTTCTAATAAAGCTTACCCCAACGGTCGACTCGCCACAAGAGGAAAATAAGCCTCGGCCGTTGGTCCTCAAGAATAAAGAAGAGGGGGCAAGGATACCAGTGCGACTATTTATGCCACGTCCTTTTCCCTACGAAACAAATAAAGTTGTACCATGGAGATATGGGGAATCTTCATCAATAAAAGAAGGAATAACAAATATAGCTGGCATTGGGGGCACGACTAGAAGTGGAAGAATCTACTGCCCCAAGGACACACAAGAAGATGTCCTTCAAAATAAAGGAAAAAATAAAAAGACCGAAGAAGAAAAAGAAAATAAAGAATCCAAGGAGGAGACAGAGGAATTACTCCAGTTCATAAGGTAAAGTGAGTATTCCATTATAGACCAGCTCAATCGCACACCTGCAAAGATAACGTTGTTATCCCTGATAATGAGCTCGGAACCGCACAGAAACGCCCTGCTGAAGGTCTTGAGCGAGGCGCATGTACCTCATACAATATCCCAAGAAAAGGTCGAGAGGATCGTCGGTCACATCACGGCGAGCGATCACCTCACCTTCACAGAGGAAGAACTCCCCCTCGAGGGGTCAAAACACAACAAGCCCTTGCATATCTCAGTTAAATGCAATGAGTACCTCATTGCCAAAGTTCTTGTGGATAACGGGTCATCCTTGAACGTGATGCCCAAGTGCACGCTAGACAAGTTGACTATCCAAGAAACCCGTCTGCGCCCAAGCAGCACCATCGTTCGAGCCTTTGACGGATCCAAACGAGAAGTAGTGGAGGAAGTTAATTTGCCAATCCAAGTTGGACCCACTATCTTCGACGTCGATTTCCATGTAATGGATATTACTCCAGCATATAGCTGTCTCCTCGGCAAGCCTTGGATTCATGATGCTAAGGCAGTACCTTTAACGCTCCACCAGAAAGTCAAGTTCATAGTGGACGACAAATTGGTCACGGTCCAGGCAGAAGATGATATCTTGATCAGTGGACCGTCCACCCAGCCTTATGTGGATGCGGCTGAAGAGGCCCTTGAAACATCCTTTCAAGCGCTCGAAATTGCTAGTATAGAGCGACTTCCCAGAAATACGAAGGTAGCCCACATGATGTTGAAGCATGGTTACCATCCTGGCCAAGGACTGGGGGCAGATTCCCAAGGCATGAGGGAACCCCCAGAATTCAAAGACAATCCTTGCAAATATGGCCTAGGATATGACCCTACTAAGGGCCGAGCGGGAAAAGGAAAAGGGAAGTCTCCCTTCCGCACACTCAAGCAAATTTTCCGAAGTGGAGGGGTGCAAGCGTCAAGAGCCACCTTAGTCATTAGGAAATATTTTTCTTCGTTTAAGGGATGTAAACCCCATGATTGTTAGAGATTATCCCCCAGGGCGAGCCCGACCCCCGGGCATTTTAGGGCACATATTCCCTTATTAATTAATAAAGAATGATTCTTTCTATCTGCTTCTCTTCTTTCTATTGCTGACTAGACCACATAAATAACCCTGTCTAAGTAAACAAAAAAAAGAAAAAAGAAAGAAGAATAAAAAGCGCATCCCAAATAATCAACATTTACCATTGCTATTGCTATCAAGCTAGTTGATTAGAAGCACATAAAAATAAGACTTCACCTCACCTATAAAGAAAGTCATGCTTCGCCAATACTGTGAACAAAAAAAATAAATCCACAAAAAAGAAAAAAACCCAGAGAAGCCAAAGGCCAAAGAAAAGGGCAAGTTACCCGGTAGGAAACTTACTAAGGGGGCTACGCAAAAGATAGGGTCAACCCGGTAGGACACCCGAACCACAATAAAGGGTAGCCTAGGCAAAAGTTAGGGTTACAAATAAGGTCTGCTAGGATTTCTCAAAAAATTACAAAAAAGGGGGGAACCTAGACAAAAGTTAGGGCCAAAAACACAATATCCTAGTTCGAAAACCCAAAGGGCGATCTAGGGAAATCAGCTAGCCATTTAAAAGCAATGGAAATAAAACCAAAGGGCGCAAATACAAAAAGGAAAGAAAGAGTGTTTGCTTAGACAAAGCTTAAACACCTAAGCCTAACCTTAGCCAACCATTCTTACAAAATCCTTTTATCAATAAAAATCAACCCTCTAAAACACAAACCATTGATTTTTACCTCTTTACTTCTTTTCTCTTGACCCTCACAACAATATTCTAATAATTAATTTGGGAATATGGAGGCGTATAGTCAACAAGAGGATTGAAATCCCTAAAGCAAAGAAAAAGGGACACTACATGGCAAAGAGTGCTCTACAAAACAAAAAGAAAAAAAAAAGAAATTATCCTTCGGTCACAAGAAGTCCGGCATGGTACAACCAAGAGTAAACATAACAAATCAGAGGGCATTCGGTGCAACGAGACACGTTGGTTAAATCCTTCTGAAAACATAATCAAAATAGGCATTATAGGACATAAAAACATAAAAACATTGCATGCATAAAATGTTTTTAGACCAGGTCCTATTGCCTCTTTCAAAAAAAAAAAAAAAAAAGCAAGCAACAAAAAATACAAATAATACAAAAACACTTCTGTAATTCGAGACCGCCGTCTGGCTCTCCCAGACCGCCGTCTCGGTTACCCGACAAGGCGAGAACGCCGTCTCGACCAACCGGACCGCCGTCTCAGGCGAAAACGAGACCACCGTCTCGCTCGACGAGACCGCCGTCTCGCTTAAGCCCAACATTGAGACCGCCCTCTCGATGGTCCAGACCGCCGTCTCGACTTGGAGGAGACACGAGACCGCCGTCTCGCCTTCCCAGACGGCGGTCCCGAATTGGAAAAATTCCTATATATAGGGGGCGCACTTGGAGGGTTTCTTCACAACTCTCCTTGCCTCCAGAACCTCCATAGCTCATATCTTGCACTCCCAAGCCCCCTCTAGTCAAGATGTTTGGTAGAAGCGCTTCCCGAAAGAGAAGGAGCACCGCCGGCACCAGCAGTTCTGCAGCACCGCCATCCCAAGATCCTTCTCAACTATCGCCCCAGCACCAGGCCCGCCTTGACAATATCTGGACCTACCAGTGGCACCCGATGCTCAAGCTAGACTTCAACATCCTGGCTGAATTCGGGTGGGAGGACGATGTCCGGGCCCACCTAGACAGCATTGGGTGGGGCTTTCTGCTACAACCACCACCTACACATGTGTACCCACAAGCGGTACTGGAGTTCTTGGCCTCCGTCTCCTACTCCGAGGTCCCCTCCACGGTCCCGGGCTTGCAGCCCACTAAGATGGTGACCTATTTTATGGGTGGGCAATACCATACCTCCACCCTTGACGAGTTCAACATAGCCATCGGGTTCGTCCGGCCCGAGGACACCATGACCCAGGGATATCGTGAGGCCATCTGCTCACGGCCCACCAACCTCACCCATGCCGAAATATGGCATGAGCTCACAGGAGCCACCACGCTGCCCACGCTGATGAGGGGATCCACGCTTCCCCTAGCACTCCGCATCTGCCACAAACTGCTGGCAGGCACCATTCATGGGAGGAAGGAGAGTCAGGGGAAAATATCCCTCCCTGACCTCTTCGTACTTTATTGCATGAGCCAGAAGCGGCGCTGCAACCCCGGTTACTTCTTCCTGAAAGCCCTCAAGGACTTCGGGAACAGATCCACGGGGGCCATCCTCATGGCTCCACTTATCACTCCCCTGGCAGAAAGATGGGGGTGCCCTGGCCGGGAAGAACTGGCCTCCAACCTGCGACCCGAGTCCATCAACGGGTCGGTCCTGGTCAGCATGGGAATGCTAATACGCCGAGGGACCCAGTTGGCCCTCCATCCCACACTAGATTTCGCACTGGACCTCCAGGGGCTCGTGGCGATGCAGGATCTTCCCACACCCCCTGACTTCCAACAGCAATAGCAGCAACAACAACCGCCACAGTATGCGGACGACTTCGCCGGCTTGCACCGCCACATGAGCGATCTACGCCAACAGTTCGACCGGATGACTGTGCGGCAAGAGCAACTATCCCAAAGGCAAGACGCCTTTGACACTCGGCTGGGGGAGGTATACCAGCACCAACAGGGGATGCGGCATGAATGGACGACATTCCAACAAGAATACCGCGATGAAGTCCGAGAGCAGGTGGACTTCCGGTATCATATGTACCAACAATTCCCTCCCCAGGGATCGGGTCCAGAGGATAGCCCTTAGGGATAGTACTTGCAAATAGGGTTGTAATAAAATTTCCCCCATAAATAAAATTCTATTTCATGCATCTTTTTGCCATCCTTTCCAAAAGCCAGCGCAATAAAAAAAGAGAGAGCTTAAAAAGGAAAAAGGCGTACGCTCAACAAAAAAGCCAAAATCCTAAATCGCGAGAAAAAAAGAGATAAAACCGCGAGAAAAAGGCAGGATCAAGCCATCACCTCAATCAACAAAATTTCGACTGCCAAGCAAGAGTCGAACAAAAACAAAAGACCCATCCGACCAGCCAGCAAGAATCGGATGATCACCACCAAAAGTCAAAAATAAAGAATCCCCAGCAACCAACAAAGTTGGATGAAACACCAACAAAATCCCCGGCGCAACCCGGATGACCATTTAAAGAAATCCAAACACATCTACCAACACAGACGTCACTCCCCAAGGAGCCGGCGCATGGGCCACATGAACAGTAAGCCGCCACTACCACCCTGATGGGGGGATCATACCCATCCGGTCCTACACAACGGACCGTACCAGCCTGATGGGGGGTTCATACCCATCCAGTCCTACACAACGGACTGCAACTACCAACCTGATAGGGGGTTTATACCTATCAACCTGCGCACGCGCTGCGCCTGATCTGCGCTCGAGCCAGATCAGTAAGTCGCACTACCACCCTAGTGGGGGGTTCATACCCACCCGGTCCTACACAGCAGACCGTACCATCCTGATGGGGGGTTCATACCCACCCAGTCCTACACAACGGACTGCAACTACCAGCCTGATAGGGGGTTCATACCCATCAACCGAAGGATCGGCTACCGTCAGAAGGAGTATCCCGGAAGTACACAAATACCAAGTTTTCCCCAGAGGATCAACCGCCACCAAGACGGAGCATCTGAAGGGTAACCGGGCAAGAGGGTCAACTCCTTTACCTTCCTGTCAATCTGTCTGGCACAACAGGCCAACAGCCGACTAGTCAGGTAAAGGGGGGGCAGCTGTAGACCCCAAATCTTGCCCGGCCTCCAAATAAAGAGTAGAAGACCTCCTATTCGAAGATGGACGAAGCCTAACAAGCCATTAGGAGAGACTATTAGGCCCCATATTAGAATAGGAGGGACTTTTTTGTACAAAAAATAAGTTTTCTCGCCTTTTTGGGATGAGACGACGGTCTCGCTTTCCTGGAGGGCGGTCTCGCCATCTGCGAAGGACGAGACGGCGGTCTCGCCATTTTGGCAGGGCGAGACGGCGGTCTCGTTTGGCGAGACGGCGGTCTCGACCCTGTCAAACGAGAATAGCGGTCTCGACCCTGACAGGCGCGAAAACCTATAAATAGGGGTCCTCCCCCCCTCATTTCCACACACCACACAGCTTTTGCTCTCCCTTCTCTCTAAAAATTCTCTCTAGAATCCCTCCGACGCATTTCCGGAGCTTCTGAGTGCCTTTGTGAGCAATTTTCGGCGTCTAGAAGAGTTTCCAGCGTCGTGTAGAGTGAGGGGCTGCCAAAAAGCACCCTCTTTGAAAGAGAAATAAAAAAAAAGAAAGCTTGCTTCGGAGGTTCAAATTCTCCCTCTCTACTTTTAATGTTTTAATTTTAAATTATGCAATAGATTACGGCCATGTAGTCATAACTTTAACTTCCGCATAATAAAAAGGGCAAAAGCGTATTTTTCTGGTTTATTCATTAACAAAAAAGCTGGCCTATCATAGGGAACCCGAAAGGGGCGTAGTAAAGGAACTAACACTTCCTTTATACGTAACTAACTCCCTTACCCAACTCTGGTTATAATGACCAAAGTTGGTTTTCGAAAACCAACGCCTTTTTGAACCCCTTTTCCGATGTTTCCAGTAAAAACATCGGTGGCGACTCCACAGAACCCTACAAAAGTTAGTCCTTGGGTTAGCCCGGTTATCGGACAACTCAAGAACGCCCTTTCGAAAACCTCGCCCCTAGGTTAGCCCGGTTATCGGACAACCTAAAGGCGTTGTAACCACCCATAAAAAATGCGAAAATAAAAGGGTCGAAATCGTCGCATCGCTCCGACCGCCTCTCTTTTTAAGACGGCGGCGACGCTCGCAATAAAGCCAAAAGACCTCCATTAAAAGATATGTGTAGACCCTAAATCTTGCCCGACCTCAAAATAAGAGTAGAAGACCTCCTATTTGAAGATGGACAGAGCCTAAAAAGCCACTAGGAGAGACTATTAGGCGCCATATTAGAGTAGGAAGGATTTTCTGTAAAAAAATAAGGATTTTCACCTTCAGGGTTCGAGACCGCCATCTCGCTTTTCGGGACCTCCGTCTCGACCAATGGTAAGTCGAGACCGCCGTCTCACTTTTTGGGACCGCCATCTCGACCAATGGTAAGTCGAGACGACTGTCTCGTTTGAAAGTGATGAAGATCTTATTGAATTACTTTGGCAAAGATCTTGTTGATTTGATGAAGTTAAAAATGAAGTCAAATGCTACTTTGTGGCAGTCAAAGGTCACTTAGATAAAAGGGTAGTGGGATTAGTGAGTCTGCATCTCTGCTTAGGTATAATCATTTTTATCTCTCTGCTGCAGAGGTTTCTTCATTTAAAAGATTTTGCAAATGCCTTTAAAAAATGTTTAAACGGTTAAAAACAAAGTATTTTGTTAAAAGGTTTTTAATTAACTATTTTAACTAATAGTATATAAGCTTTATCAACTGAAATTTTCTTAACACTTTTGTAACAGGTTTTTAACTGATATTTTTTCAAAATAATCGATTATTTTAATTAGAAGGATTTTTGAAAACCTTCTCGCAGTATTTTAACTAATATAGAATTGATATAATCGACTAAAATAACTTAGAATATTTTGAAAAGTGTTCTGGTAGAATTTTAATCGATATAAACTCGAAATAATCGATTGAAATAACTTGAAGTGTTTTGAAAGTTGTTTTATCGAATTTTAATCGATACAAATGTGAAATAATCGATTAAAACAACTAAGAGGTTTTTCCGAATGTTTTAATCAATTAAAACAAGCTTGCTATCGATTAAAATAACTTGGAAAGTTTTATGGAATCTTTTAGCAGAATTATAATCGATTAAAATGCGTTACAATCGATTAAAATAACTAACTCGAATTTTTTTCAAAGTGTTTTAATCAATTAAAACAGATTGTTATCGATTAAAATCACTTAGAAAAGTTTATAAGAATGTTTTGCAAGTATTTTAATCGATTGAAAGATCGAAACAATCGATTAAAACAGTTTGGAAGATTTTTTACAAAGAGTTTTAATTGATATAAACAGTGTCGTATTAGTTAAAACAAATCTGGAAAATAATCAAGAACTTTTTAACAGATTAAAAGAAGTTTTAACAGATAAAAACAAGCCTTTTAACATATTAAAAGATTATTTTAACAGATTAAATAAACCAGCAATTTTGAAAATCTTCTATATAAACAGAATTACTTGAACCTTTTAAAACACATCTTTTAGCAATCAATCAAGCAATCATAAGTGCTACTTTCAAGAGAGAATCGCGCTAGTTTTTGTGAAGTTCATAGAAGTTCTTTCTTGAGGCATAATTGCATTCTTTTGGAGAAGAAACACATACTGCAGAGCTGCATAAATCTGGTTTGAGCGTTCTAAGTTTCTTCTATTTGTTTCTTTGTTACTTTACTATATTGTGGGTGCCTGGAATTGTGGGCACTGGTTTCTGTAGTTGGAATTTGGCTGTAGGGTTGGTCAAGAACTGGAATTTGGTTCTTGGTGAAGGTTTAGGTGCAGGAATTGGAATTGTGATTCTTGTGGTAGATTGAGTGTGAGATTAAAGTTATAATCTGTAAAATGTTCAATTTAGTGGAACCCAGCTGGAATTTGGCTGGAGACTAGACGTAGCCCTGAGATTGGGTGAACCAGTATAAATCTTGGTTGTATCTTTCTAAACCTTTCTCTCCTTTAATTCTGTCACTGCATTTATTTTTTATTGCTTGCTGTGTGTGATTCAAGAACTGGTCAGAAATCTTAATCTTTGAAATAGATAATCTGTAAATTGGGAAAATCTTTCAAAGATCAATTCACCTCCTGTCTTGATCTCAGCCTACATTACTAACAATTGGTATCAGAGCAAGGTTCTTGAGAATTATTCAAGTCTTTCGATCCAAATGGCTGGAAATAAATTTTCTGAGGGTGCTTGTATTGATAGACCTCCACTGTTTTGTGGTACATATTACTCTTTTTGGAAGATTAGGATGAAGATCTTTATTGAATCTATTGGTATAAATGTTTGGAATATCATTGAACAAGGAACTTATGTTTTTAACAAAGATTGGTCTAGCTTAAATGATTGTGAAAAGAAATTAATCCAAGATGATTGTATTGCCAAGAATATGATCATATCTGCACTTAACAGAAATGATTTTTTCAGGATAGCACATTGTCAAACTGCTGCAGAAATGTGGAAAACCCTTGAAATGGCCTATAAAGAAACAACAGAGATATGCTTAATGGTCAATTCGGATTCTCCAATAACCAGTGTAAGTTTTGACTCAACAACTACTGTGAATTATAGTTCATTACAAGATGCCTTTTATGAAATGCATGCAGTAGCTAAGAGCTTAGAAATTGAAAACAAAAGATTAAAAAGCATGAATAGTTTATTAGAAAACAAGATCACTCTTCTTGAAAAGAAAATAGTTGATGAAGAAACCAAGAATGAAAATTTGGATATAGGTAATAACTCTGATTGCATGTGTAATGTTAAAGATTGTAAAGATTGTCCTGAGTTACAAGAGAAATTAACATATTTAATAAAAACTGCATCTAAACTTGCACAAGGAAAGACTAGTCTTGATATGATACTTGATTCTCAAAAATTGGTTATTGATCGTGGTGGTATAGGTTTTACACCTCCTATTGGAAAGAAAACTAGAGCATTTAAAAACTATTTTTGCATATAGTAAATCTGTGTCGTCTCCATTTATTAAATGTTTTTACTACATGAAAAAAGGTCATTCTGTGAAATATTGTAGAATTAAGAAATATGCTATTCCTAAAGGTAGAGTGAACTGGATACCCAAAAATTCATTTCAAATAACATGATTGGACCCAGTAATTAAAAAGGGGTACCAGAAATATGCCTAATCTGTTTTGCAGGAACAAAATCTGGAAGTCCCTGTGTATCAAATTAGCAAATTTTGTTTCTAGATTCATGGACTGAGTATTTTAATTGATATAAAACTATTTTAATCGGTTAAAATCACTTACAGAGAATACCAGAAAAGATGTCTGTACAGTTTTAATCGATTGAAATACGAATTAATCGATTAAAATGTTCTCTGGAATCTAGTTTAGTTGTTTTAATCGATTAAAATGGATTTATATTAGTTAAAATCATTAAAAGGATAAAATTAACCAATTATTCCTCGTTTAAATCGATTATTATTCTGATATATTCTCTCTAGAACTTGATTAATCGATTGAATATCAATTTAATCGATTAAAATTTTACTTCCAGTGCAGAATTAATTGTTTATTTCAATTTTGTATCATTTTGTATTACAACTATACTAATTTCTCTTTCAGGCAAAACAAACTGAAGATCTCTGGTACCTTGACAGTGGCTGTTCTAAACACATGACAGGTGATATTACAAAATTTTACAACTTAAAACTAAAGAATGACGGGACTGTTGTTTATGGGGATAATAACAAAGGAAGAATCCTTGGAATAGGTGACATCAAATGCACAGAATTAAGTATTATTAACAATGTATTATATGTTGAGGGTTTAAAACATAATTTGATTAGTATTAGCTAGCTTTGTGATAAAGGACACAAAGTTGTCTTTGGGCAAGATCAATGTCAAATAATCAAATCAGATTCAGAACATGTACTAATTACTGGTAAGAGGATCAACAATATTTAAATGTTAGATACTAATTCTGCTAAAAATTGTTGCTTAATCTCTAAAGAGAATGATTCCTGGTTGTGGCATAGGAGGTTAGCTCATATTCATATGAATCATCTTAATAAATTGATTTCTAAAGATCTTGTTGTTGGCTTACCTAAACTTAAGTTTGTGAAAGACAAAGTATGTGATGCATGTCAAAAGGGGAAACAAGTAAGGAATTATTTTTCATTGAAAAATATTGTTTCAACATCTAGACCTCTTGAACTTTTGCACATGGATCTCTTTGGTCCTTCTAGAACTATGAGTTTAGGAGGAAATCTATATGCACTGGTTATAGTAGATGATTACTCAAGATTTACCTGAACATTATTTTTAAAATTAAAATATGATACTTTCCATTTGTTTAAGAAATTTGCGAAACAAATTCAAAATGAAAAAGGCTATTTCATCTCTTGTATTCAAAGTCATCATGGGGGAGAGTTTTCAAACGAAAATTTCAATAAATTTTGTGATAAACATGGTATCAAGCATAATTTTTCTGCTCCTAGAACTCCTCAACAGAATGGTGTAGTTGAAAGGAAAAATCGTTCTCTTGAAGAGTTAGCTAGGACAATGCTTAATGAGAAAGCATTACCAAAATATTTTTGGGCTGATGCCGTTAGCACTGCTTGCCATGTATTAAACCGTGTTTTAATCAGACCTTTTCTTAAGAAAACTCCCTATGAATTATACAAAGGTAAAAAGCCTAACATAAACTATTTTAGAGTATTTGGAAGTAAGGTTTTTGTTTTAAACAATGGAAAGGAAAATCTTGGAAAGTTTGATTCCAAATCAGATGAAGGTATCTTCTTGGGATATTCATTGAATAGCCATGCTTATAGAATCTTTAAACAAAAGGCTAAATACTGTAGAAGAATTTGTCCATGTTGTATTTGATGAGACTAACCCAAGTATGCAAAATATTTCTGAGTATAATACAGAAGATGATGTTTTAACTGATAAAATGTATCAGTTAAAACTGCCAGAATCAACAGTTTCTCAAAAACAGGTCGAAGATATTGAAGAATCTAAAGAGCAGCTGCCTAAAGAATGGAAAACTCCAAGAAATCTTTCAATAGACAACATCATTGGTGAAATAAATCAGGGAGTTTCCACTAGAAGATCTTTAAATAAATTTTGCAATCACATGGCATTCGTATCACAAATTGAACCAAAAATCATATCTGATGCATTAAAGGATAATAATTGGATTAATGTTATGCATGATGAATTAAATCAATTTACAAGAAATGAAGTATGGGAATTAATTCCAAAACTAGATAATGCAAATATTGTAGGAACAAAATGGGTATTTAGGAATAAAATGGATGAAAATGGTATAATTACTAGAAACAAGGCCAAATTAGTTGCTAAAGGGTATAATCAGCAAGAAGGAATTGATTTTGATGAAACATATGCTCCAGTTGCTAGATTAGAAGCTGTTAGACTTTTACTTGCTTATGCTTCAATAAAAAGTTTCAGGTTATTCAAATGGATGTCAAAAGTGCTTTCTTAAATGGCTACTTGAATGAAGAAGTTTTTGTTACACAACCACCTGGTTTTGAAGATCATATTCATCCAGAATATGTTTATAGATTAAAGAAAGCTTTGTATGGTCTCAAACAAGCCCCAAGACAATGGTATGAAAGGTTAAGTAATTTTCTCATTTCAAAGGGCTATCAAAGAGGTTTGGTTGATAAAACTTTATTCTTAAAAAAATTGAATAATGATGTAATTCTGGTTCAAGTATACGTTGATGACATCATATTTGGAGCCACTAATGAGTCTTTATGTAAGGATTTTATCAAAGATATGCAGGGAGAATTTGAGATGTCTATGATGGGGGAACTCAACTACTTTCTTGGATTACAAGTTAAACAACTTCAAGAAGGAAGTTTTCTTCATCATTCTAAATACTGCACAGAACTTTTAAATTTGAGATGGAACATTGCAAAGAAGCATCAACACCAATGTCCACAAATTGTTATCTTGATTTTGATGAAAAAGGAAAACCTGTTGATGAAACTAAATATAGAGGGCTTATTGGTTCTTTACTATATCTAACAGCAAGTAGACCTGGCATTATGTTTAGTATTTGTATGTGTGCCAGGTTTCAATCTGCACCAAAAGAATCTCATCTTACTGCTGCAAAAAGAATCCTCAAATATCTCAAAGGAACTTTAAATGTTGGGTTATGGTATCCTGGTGAGTCCAAACTAAATTTAATTGGATACTCTGACTCAGATTTTGTAGGTTGTAAGCTTGATAGGAAAAGCACCAGTGGCACCTGTCATCTCCTTGGAAGCAGTCTAATCTCATGGCATAGTAAAAAGCAATCATGTGTTGCTCTTTCTACAGCTGAAGTAGAATACATTGCAGTTGGAAATTGTTGTGCTCAATCTCTTTGGATCAAACAACATCTTGAGGATTATGGTTTAATTCTCAGAAAAATTCCTCTCTTATGTGATAATACTAGTGCCATTATGTTAACTACAAACCCAATTCAACATTCTAGGACAAAACATATAGAAATTAGACATCATTTCATTAGAGATCATGTTTTGAAAGGTGATTGTGAAATTTTCTTTATAGAAACTGAAAAACAACTAGCAGATATTTTTACAAAACCTCTTGCTCGTGATCGTTTTTACAAAATCCGCACTGAATTAGGCATTTTAGATGCATCAAACATTACGTAGTTTTTCAAAACTGGTTGTTTTAATCGATAAAAACAAGCTTTAAATCGATTAAAAGCACTTATACAACATTTTTCTTACTGTTTTAATCGATTAAATGTCGATTTAATCGATTAAATCAACTTATGTTTCAATTTTTCGAAATTCATCACTGTTTTAATCGATTAAAACATTATTTTAATCGATTAAAACTAGTAACAAGATCATTTTAATCGATTTCGTCCTGTTTTTAATCGATTATTACTCTGGAAAGAAAAATTAAAGACTTTAGTTAATGGCTGTTCTTGTAACATGCTACTAAAGCATGGTTCCCTTATCTTTACACGTGTTAATTGTATTCATTACAAATGTGTTAATGAAGATAAGTTTGAATCAACTTTGATTGGTCTTTACATGAGTAAGGTATCTTGTTCAAATCTTTTATTATTTTTCAAAAACTGATACATATCATGCTTAGCTTTAGTCCTCTGTTCCCTATTTTTTGATGAAATCAAAAGGGGGAGAAATAATAATGTTTTTCCTTATTTAGGGGGAGTAGCAATATAGGGGGAGAAATGGGAAAATGATTAATTTTTGAATACTCACTAATCTTTATATTCTAGTGACTACTTCTGCAGAGTTATTATTCAAAGAGGTGTTTGTCTTCATCAAATAGGGGGAGACTGAAAGTGATGAAGATCTTATTGAATTACTTTGGCAAATATCTTGTTGATTTGATGAAGTCAAAAATGAATTCAAAGGCTACTTTGTGGCAGTCAAAGGTCACTTAGATAAAAGGATAGTGGGATTAATGAGTTTGCATATCTGCTTAGGTATAATCATTTTTATCTCTCTGCTGCATGAGGTTTCTTCATTTAAAAGATTTTGCGAATGCCTCTAAAAAATGTTTAAATGGTTAAAAACAAAGTATTTTGTTAAAAGGTTTTTAATTAACTATTTTAACTAATAGTATATAAGCTTTATCAACTAAAATGTTCTTAACACTTTTGTAACAGGTTTTTAACTGATATGTGTTAGAATCGCGCAGCGGAATGTTCGCGTGGTCGGACAAAAACCAAGAGGGGGGGTGAATTGGTTTCTTAATAAAAATTAGGTTTTCAAAATTTTCCCCAAATTTTACCGATTAAAAATTGTGTAAATGTAAATAGAGAGAGGGATAGAGTCTTACACAGGAAATTTATACTGGTTCGGATCAAAAGACCCTACGTCCAGTTGCTAATCACTCAAACAGAGGATTAATGCTGTCACTATAAACAAAGTTATTACAAACAAGTTACAATGGAAGTAATAAAGTAAAGATAACACCTCTCTTGAAATCCACAAGAGATGAAGAACAGCTTTCCCCAGAGACAGCACAACACACAATCCACTAAGAACTCCACTTAGTGATTCTTATCGCTTCTAGCCCACACCAGGTTCAGAAAGCCCCTTTTTCTTGCAACAAACAGTTCTCTGGCACTCACAACACTTAACTTTTGTATGAAAAAGGTTGTTCCTTTTTTTCTAAGTGCCATAGAAGAGTTTAAGTAGAGAAATTAGGGTTTAGGAATTGGGGATTTCGAAACTAGGGTTCTTGGAAATAGGGTTTTCGAAAATAGGTTTGATTTGAAGTTAAAAATCAAAATCTGACTGAAATAATCGATTAAAAGAAGTGTTAATCGATTAAAACAGAGCCAAATATCAACAGAACCCAAACCTCTCTATTTTAATCGATTAAAAGGTGGTTTAATCGATTAAACTGCCTGATAATCGATTAAAAGTTGGTTTAATCGATTAAACCAGTGAGTTGTTATAGAAAATGATTTTTCTCACTGTTTTAATCGATTATTTCCCTATTTAATCGATTAAAGCCGAGCCTGGATGATAAATTTGACCTTTTTGAAGCTTCTAAGGTGCAGACTATGTACCGACTATCTTAAACTCTAATATTACAGACTCAATCTAATTGAAACAGAGTTATTACAATACAAAACAAGTCTTCAACACTCTAAGTCTTTGTGTTCTTGAATCATCATCAAAATCAACAATCTTCATGTCTATCAAGTGCAACATCAAGTCCTTGAATGTTCAACAATGTCCCCCTTTTTGATGATGATCAAAATTATCTTTTAAAGCCTTATAATAACCTGTTTTATCTGTCATACTAACAAACACATTAAACATACCAGATAATATTTAAATGCAATTCATAAGAGGCTTTAAATATTTCTCGCCCTATTTTGATTAGAATAAAAAATAATTCATCTATTACAAACATAAGAGCTCCCTCTCAAAATATGCATAATTTAGAGAAAACTCCCCCTCAATCAAAGCAATAACAAAACATCACATTTTATTTCAGAAGTGGCAATACATTACATCACAAGAAGAGAAATAAACAACAACTTTAAAATTCTTCACTATCATCACTATGAAAGTGTGCATCAAATCTATTTTCTAAGCGTCACACTTTATCATCTACATCAGATATACGGCGAATTATTTCCTCATGCCGTACTCCAGAAAGAGTGAAGAATGATTGCATCCTCTGATTCATGTCAGATAACATGTCTTCCATGGATTGTCGGGTTTCATGATGAGTAGAGGAAGTTCCAACACTTTGGATTTGATCAAAGGGAAACTCAGCAGCAGGAGGCATATCTTCATCAGAATCTTCATTGTCATCACCTTGATTTGGAACGTCATCTTTGTGAACATAAATATCATTGACTCACACCATTTGGAGTTGAATCAATGTGTTGTCCAGCATGCAGTTCAA
Source organism: Sphenostylis stenocarpa (assembly GCA_963425845.1). Classification (NCBI taxonomy): domain Eukaryota; kingdom Viridiplantae; phylum Streptophyta; class Magnoliopsida; order Fabales; family Fabaceae; genus Sphenostylis; species Sphenostylis stenocarpa. Next base: position 38,963,413 of record OY731400.1, read on the forward strand.
GTTATTTGTTCTAACTGCTTGTTCACCTTCAACATTTACTCCTTTATATTCAAGAATACGGGAGACGAGTAAAGCATATGGAATTTTGAATGTGGGATGACGTTTTGCTTTTAACATGGTCATTGTGACAAGAACGCCCCAATCCAAAGGTTCATTATTCATTATGGCATGAATAATCCTAAGATCAATTGAAGAACATTGAGCATGATTTGTAGCCCTGGGATAGAGGATCCATACAATTAGATGCAGAATCATGCGTTCTTCCTTCTTTAAAGGTCAGTATGAAGGAGACGCCCAATGTCCATGGAGGGATTTCTCAGAAAAGAACGGTAAGCTAAAAACCTGTCAAAATCATCTAACTCACCATAAATGTTAATAGCATCTTCTCTAATTGGAAAGTGAGCGACGTTTTCCCAAATATCATCGTCAAGAATAATTGTGAAACCCTTTACTCTAGAAGTAGCAATTTGATCTCTAAATTAAAATCTAGAGTAAAATACCCTAACTAAGTCAGGATAATAAGTACCTTGCATTTGGATGAAGGGAAGAACTCCTTGAATTTCAAGAAGGTTGGGAAAATTCAATCCCCTATTGATGAATTTCTCACCAATAAGAAACTTGGGAGAAATAATAGCACGTTCCTTCCAGTAGGTCAGAAATTCTTGTTGGCCATCTGTATCAGAAATCCATCCTTCTACAGAATTAGGACGGGGACGAGATGAGGGTGCAAATCTTCTTCTAGTAGGGATCTTAGCACGAGAAGATGAGGCCATTGAAAGATTGGAGGAATAACAAGAAGATTTAGAAAGCTAAGTGTATTGAGAAGAGGGCAAGATTGCTAGAATAAGGCAAGATAGCTTGATTTCAAGAGATAGAAGTGAGTAGAAGCGAAATGAAGGTCCCTATTTATAACCAAGCATCTCCAACGTTCATATGGAAGGGAATAATAGTCAAAATATTCGTTGGCAACGGCTAGGAAGCCAACCTGGTCAGATTTAATCGATTAAAATTCAAATTAATCAATTAAATCACTTACAAACCCATTTAATCGATTATTTTGGGCTGTTAATCGATTATTACTGGTTTTAATCGATTAATGGACGAATTAATCGATTATTCCAGAGAGGAATGCCCTGTTTTGATTGTTTTGGATGCAAATAATCGATTATAACTCTAATTAATCGATTATTCCAGAGAGGAATGCCCTGTTTTAAGTGTTTTAACACATGATAACCTATGAACATCCTACAAAATGAATTATAACATTACAACCATCCAAAAACAGTTAAATTAAGCAGAATTTAAGCTATTTCTAATATCCCTAAGTCTCTTCTAAGATCATAGAATCTATCATTAGGTAGAGGCTTAGTAAAAATATCTGCTAATTGACGTTTGGTATCTACATACTCTATTTTACAATTTCCTTTGCTGATATGATCTCTCAAAAAGTGATGTCTTATTTCTATATGTTTAGTCCTAGAGTGCATTACTGGATTCTTAGTAAGATTTATTGCACTCGTATTATCACACATCAACGGAATGTCATTTAAAAAGATACTATAATCTTCTAACTGTTGTTTCATCCATAGAATTTGAGCACAACAACTACCAGCTGCAATATATTCAGCTTCAGTGGTAGATAAAGCAACACATGCCTGTTTCTTAGAATGCCAAGATATTAAGGATGAACCTAACAAATGACATGTCCCACTAGTACTTTTCCTATCAATTTTACATCCACCATAATCAGCATTAGAATATCCTATTAAACTTATACAAGCATCAGACGGATACCACAAACCAAAACCAGTAGTTCCTTTTAAGTATTTTAAAATATGTTTCACTGCAATTAGATGAGATTCTTTAGGACAAGCCTGAAATCTAGCACACACACGGACAAAATGCATAATATCGGGTCTACTTGCAGTTAAGTATAACAGTTGATCCTATCATACCTCTATACATAGTTTGATTAACTTCCAAACCTGATTCATCCTTGTCTAGATAGCATGAAGTTCCCATGGGTGTGTTAGCTTCCTCTGAGGTGTCCATTCCAAACTTTTTAAGGATCTCTTTGCAGTATTTGGTTTGAGAGATGAAAATGCCATCTTTAAGTTGCTTGATTTGTAGTCCAAGGAAGAATGTCAATTCTCCCATCATAGACATTTCAAACTCTCCCTGCATTATCTTAGCAAATTCTACACATAACGAATTATCAGTTGAATCAAAAATAATATCATCAACATACACCTGGACCAATAAGATATGTTCTTTAACTTTCTTTATAAACAGTGTAGAATCAATTTTTCCTCTAGAAAAATCATTTGATGTTAGGAAACTACTTAGCCTTTCATACCAAGATCTAGGAGCTTGTTTCAACCCATATAATGCTTTCTTTAATTTAAAAACATGATTAGGAAAACTAAAATCCTCAAAACCAGGGGGTTGCTCCACATAAACTTCTTCTTTAATAAAACCATTCAAAAATGCACTTTTAACATCCATTTGATATGTTCTTTAACTTTCTTTATAAACAGTGTAGAATCAATTTTTCCTCTAGAAAAATCATTTGATGTTAGGAAACTACTTAGCCTTTCATACCAAGATCTAGGAGCTTATTTCAACCCATATAATGTTTTCTTTAATTTAAAAACATGATTAGGAAAACTAAAATCCTCAAAACCAGGGGGTTGCTCCACATAAACTTCTTCTTTAATAAAACCATTCAAAAATGCATTTTTAACATCCATTTGATATAGTTTAAATTTCATTAAAGATGCATAGGCAAGAAGTAGGCGTATAGCCTCTAACCTGGTAACAGGAGCATAAGTTTCATCATAATCTATACCTTCCTCCTGACAATAGCCTTTTGCAACAAGTCTGGCTTTATTCTTTGTTATGTTCCCATCTTCATCAAGTTTATTTCTAAACACCCATTTGGTTCCAATAACTTGATATGATTCTTCCCTTGGGATTAATTCCCAGACTTGATTTCTTTCAAATTGGTTGAGTTCTTCTTGCATGGCTATGCACCATTGTTCATCTTTAAGTGCTTCCTCAACGTTTTTAGGTTCAATCTGTGACACAAAAGCTACAGACATACAAAAATTAGTCATATTTCTTGTTCTTACCCCTTTTGAGATGTCACCTATGATATTGTCCATTGAGAGTCCTCTAGGTGATTGCCATTCTTTTGCTAATTCAGGCGTTTGAGAAGGCTCATTTTCTTCCAAATATAATTCATCAAGAGCCTCTCTTATATATTCATCATCACCTGCAATTTCTTTATTTGACTCAAGAGGATTTCCCCCAAGGTCTACAATCTCATCAAAGGTAACATGTATAGATTCTTCTATATTCAAAGTTCTCCTATTGAACACCCTATAAGCCTTGCTAGTTAATGAATAACCTAAGAAAATACCCTCATCAGCTTTAGAGTCAAATTTTCCTAAGTTATCCTTTCCATTATTTAACACAAAACACTTACATCCAAAAATTTTCAAATGAGCAACATTAGGCTTTCTACCATTAAACAATTCATAGGGAGTAGATTTAATAATTTACCTAATGAGCATTCTATTTAAAATATAACATGTAGTGCTTACCGCATCAGCCCAAAAATACTTAGGAACATTAGATTCATTTAACATAGTTCTAGCAAGTTCCTCTAATGATATATTTTTCCTTTCAACTACACCATTTTGTTGGGGAGTCCTAGGAGCAGAAAAGTTATGTAATATTCCATTTTCTTCACAATAACTTTCAAACTTTTCATTTTGAAACTCACCACCATGGTCACTTCTTAAAACTTTAATTCTTAAGTCTTTCTCATTTTGAATTTGTTTTGAAAATTTTCTAAACACCTTAAAAGCTTCACTTTTCGTAGTTAAGAAAAATGTCCATGTATATCTAGAGTAATCATCAACAATCACAAGTCCATAATAATTTCCACAAAAGCTTTTTATCCTAGAAGGTCCAAATAAATCTAAATGTAATAATTCTAGGGGTTTTGAAGTGGAAATAACATTCTTTGATTTAAATGATGATTTTACTTGTTTACCCTTTTGGCATGCATCACACAATCTATCTTTTTCAAATTTTAACTTAGGCAAACCAATAACTAAGTCTTTTGAGATCAATTTGTTCAAATGATGCATATTTATATGAGCCGCTCTCTTATGCCATAACCAAGGGTTCTCTTCCTTAGCAACTAAACATGTTATACTAGAATCATGCAAACAATCCAAATCAATCAAATATATGTTATTATGCCTAATGCCTTTTAATTCTACATTTTCGGAATCTATTAAATGTATGGTGCAAAATTTGCTTTCAAAAATTACCTTGAATCCTTTGTCACATAATTGGCTTATGCTAAGGAGATTATGCTTTAGTCCATCAACAAGAAGCACATCCTTAATCGCCAAAGTGTTTGCACCGCCTATGTTTCCAATTCCAAGGATCTTCCCTTTGTTGTTGTCCCCATAAGTTACATATCCTTGTTCCTTAGCTTTGAAACTTACAAATTTAGATTTATCTACGGTCATATGTTTTGAGCATCCGCTATCAAGATACCACATAGACTTCTTTGATTTGGAAGTTTCCTACAAAACAAGAATATAGTAAACTTAGGTCCCCACAACTTTTGGGTCCTTGGGGTTAGAGACATAATAAACTATTTAACTATAGGAACCCAAATGTATTTACCTTTAGGTACACCAAAATGTTTAATTTTACATCTATTTGACATGTGACCTTGTTTCATGCAATAAAAACATACTTTAGATGTAGCATTTGAAAATGATGCATTTCTAATCATAGATGCTCTAGTTCCTTTTTCTACCCATACTCTTTTATTTTTCCTTTTAGGCTTTTTCAAAGGAACTTTATGATTTACATTATTTTGAGCAAAAACAGTTTTATCCTTCTTAAGATCACTTATTTCCATTTCGGCTTTATCAAGTAGATGATTAAGGATATCTATGTCATATTCATGCTCTTTACAAGTTTCACATGCTAAATTCTTATCCTCATCTAAACATACAATTTTCGTGTCTAATACCTCTTTTTCTTCTAAACATGTAATTTTCATTTTTAAAGAGTCAATTTCCTTTTCGAATCTACTTAAATTCTTCTTTACAACTTTATATTCATTCTTCAAGTTCTTAAAAGTGTTGAACATTCAAGGACTTGATGTTGCAAATAATGATCATGAAGAATGTTGATTTTGATGATGATCCAAAAGCTTAAAGACTTAGAGTATTGAAGATTGAAGATTGATGATTTCTAAAAAGAAGAACAACTCTTTCCATACAAAAGTTAAGTGCTGTGAGTGCCAGAGAACTGTTTGTTGCAAGGAAAGGGGGCTTTTGGAACCTGGTGTGAGGCTAGAAGCGATAAGAATCACTAAGTGGAGTTCTTAGTGGATTGTGTGTTGTGCCGTCTCTGGGGAAAGCTGTTCTTCATCTCTTGTGGATTTCAAGAGAGGTGTATTCTGATCTTTATCTGTTCATTTGTAAACTGTTTGTAACAATTTGTTCTTAGTGACAGCGTTAATCCTCTTTTGAGTGATTAGCAACTGGACGTAGGGTCTTTTGATCCGAACCGAGTATAAACCTACTCGTGTAATCTTCTCTACTCTTCTCTATTTACATTTACGCAGTTTTTAATCGGTAAAATTTGGGGAAAATTTTGAAAACCTAATTTTTATTAAGAAACCAATTCACCCCCCTCTTGGTTTTTGTCCGACCACGCGAACATTCCGCTGCGCGATTCTAACAAGTGGTATCGAGCTTGCTTTGATAGTCATTCAAACTTTTCGAAAATGGCCGGACAAAATCAAACTTTTGCCGAAGGTGCGTCTATCAACGAGACCCCCACTTTTTGCGGGTCAAAATTATCCTTTTTGAAAAGTACGTATGCAAATATTTTTAGAGTTCGTTGATAGAGGCGTTTGGGACGCTATTTTAAATGGTCCATTTGTTCCTAAAACTACCGAGAACGGTGTTGACGTTCTTAAACCTATTTCTAGATGGATCTGCAGAAGAAAGTCGAAAAGCACAATTTGATGTTAGGGCTAGAAACATTATTGCATCTGCTCTAACCCTTGATGAGTTTTATAGAATTTCGGTTTGTAAAAGTGCACAGAAATGTGGGAAATGCTAAGGGTGACCCACGAAGGAACCGACGACGTCAAAGAGCGCGTAAAAACTCCCTAATCCAAGAATACGAGATGTTCGGATGCAACCCGGTGAAACGATTTTCGACGTTCAAAAGCGTTTCACTCATATTGTGAATCATCTCACTGGATTAGGTAAAGTATTTGACGTTGATGAATTAAATGTTAAAATTTTGAAATCTTTGGATAGGAAATGGCAACCTAAGGTGACGGCCATCTCGGAGTCACAAAATCTTGCCACTATGTCTATGGTGGCGTTATTTGGAAAGCTTAGGGAGCATGAGCTTGACCTTGGAAGACTAAATGAGGAAGAGGGTCAATATCAAAAGAAGAACCTAGCTTTCAAGACCGAAATTTCAAAAAGCAAAAATAAGAAAGAAGAAGAAGAAGACTCCGAAATTGATGAAGAAGAGATGAGTCATTTTATAAAGAAGTTCACCAAGATGATGAAAGCAAAAGGAAGACATCCTTTCAAAGGTAAGGGAAAGGTAAAAGAAAATTCTTCCGTTAATATAAAATGCTTTGGTTGTGGTGAAGCAGGGCATATAAAGACCGAATGCACAAACAAGAAAAATGATGAACACAAGGGCAAAGAGCAATTCAAGAAGAAAGCATATATTGCTTGGGATGACAGTGATTCAAATTCAGAATCAAGCGACTCGGAAATAGAAGCAAACAATTGCTTAATGGCAGATAACAACATTTCTTCGGATTTTGAGGTTAGTGATTCCGATTCATCCTCTAGTGAAGAAAATGACCATGATGAATTGCAAAATGCTTATAATGAGTTATTTACTGCATTTATGGATATGAAAAACGAATTTAAAGTTGTAAGGAAAAATCTAAGAAGATCCGAAAAGGAAAATGAGTCCTTAAAATTGAAAATTGCATGTTTAGAAGAAAAGGAGGTAGCTAATACGAAAATTGTATGCTTAGATGAGAATAAGGACTTAGCTTGTGCAAATTGTAAAGAGCATGAATATGACATAGATATTCTTAACCATTTGCTTGACAAAGCCGAAAAAAAATTGATGATCTTAGGAAGCATGAAATGGTAATTGCTCAAAATAATGTAAATCAAAGAGTTCCTTTGAAAAAGAGTAAACCTAAAAAGAAAAGAATATGGGTAGAAAAAGGAACTAGAGCATGTCATGTAAATAATGCATCTTATTCCATAGCTACATCAAAAACATGTTTTTATTGTATGAAACAAGGTCATACCTCAAATAAGTGTAAAATTAAACATTTTGGAGTTCCTAAAGGAAAATATATTTGGGTTCCTATAGTTAAATGAACTATTTGTATCTTGTATTTATTCAAAGAAAATGGATCAGTTAGTATGTTTTAAACAGAATGATTAGGTAAAAACATTTTATCTTTTCTATTGCATGAAGGTTCTTCACTTAAAGATTTTTGCGAAAAGCCTCTAAAATTGTTTTAAACAACTAAAAACAAAGTATTTTTACAAAAGCTTTCTTAAAACATGTTTTTAAATGATGCAGTTTTGAAAGAACCAAATAAAATCACTTAGAATGTTCAAAGAAGTGTTTTTACAGTATTTTAATCGATACAACTTGTTTTTAATCGATTAAAACCATTTAGAACTCATTGTGATCGATCAGATTTTTATTATGAGCGGTCAGAATCCTTTAAATCGATTAAAAACACATTTCAATCGATTAAAATCACTTAAAGGGTCAGGATGATCGATCAGAATCAAATTATAAGCGATCAGAATTCTTTTCAATCGATTAAAACACATTTCAATCGATTAAAATCATTTAAAGGGTCAGGATGATCGATCAGAATGCAATTATGACCGATCAGAATCAGTTATGATCGATCAGAATTTAGTTATGACCGATCAGAACTCTTTTAATCGATTAAATCTCGTTTCAATCGATTAAAACAACTTAAAAATTTTTTCTACACTGCGTTTTAATCGATTATTTGAAGTTTTAACAGATTAAAACTGCACTTTTAACAGATTAAAAGAATCTTTTAACAGATTAATTAAACCAGCAGATTAATTAAAAGAAGTTTTGCAGTATTTCAATCAATTGTTATGTTTTAAATAGAATGCTCATTAGGTTAATTATTAAATCTACTCCATATGAATTGTTTAAAGGTAGAAAACCTAATGTTGCACATTTAAAGATTTTTGGATGTAAATGTTTTGTGCTAAATAATGGAAATGACAATCTAGGAAAATTTGATTCAAAAGCTGATGAGGGCATTTTTCTAGGTTATTCTCTAACTAGCAAGGCATATAGAGTGTTTAATAGGAGAACTTTGAATATAGAAGAATCTATACATGTTACCTTTGATGAGATTGTAGACCTTGGGGGAAATCCTCTTGAGTCAAATAAAAGACTTGCAGGTGATGATGAATATATAAAGGAGGCTCTTGATGAATTATATTTGGAGGATAATGAACCTTCTCAAACTCCTCAATTAGCAAAAGAATGGCAATCACCTAGAGGACTCTCATTGGACAACATTATAAGGGACATCTCAAAAGGGGTAAGAACTAGAAATATGAATAATTTACGTATGTACGTTGCTTTTGTGTCACAGATTGAACCTAAAAACATTGAGGAAGCACTTAAAGATGATCAATGGTGCATAGCCATGCAAGAAGAACTTAACCAATTTGAAAGGAATCAAGTCTGGGAACTAATCCCAAGAGAAGAGTCACATCAAGTTATTGGAACTAAATGGGTATTCAGAAATAAGCTTGATGAAGATGGTAATATAACAAAGAATAAAGCCAGACTTGTTGCAAAAGGCTATTGTCAGGAGGAAGGTATAGATTATGATGAAACTTATGCTCCTATGGCCGGGTTAGAGGCTATACGCCTACTTCTTGCTTATGCATCTATGATGAAATTTAAATTATATCAAATGGATGTTAAGAGTGCATTTTTAAATGGTTTTATCAAAGAAGAAGTGTATGTAGAGCAACCCCCTGGATTTGAAGATTTTAATAATCCTAATCATATTTTCAAATTGAAGAAAGCATTATATGGATTAAAACAAGCTCCTAGATCTTGGTATGAAAGGCTAAGTAGTTTTCTAACTGCAAATGATTTTTCAAGAGGAAGAATTGATTCTACACTGTTTATTAAGAAAGTTAAAGAACATATCTTATTGGTCCAGGTATATGTTGATGATATTATTTTTGGATCAACTGATAATTCTTTGTGTGTAGAATTTGTTAAGATTATGCAGGGAGAGTTTGAAATGTCTATGATGGGAGAATTAACATTCTTCCTTGGACTTCAAATCAAGCAACTTAAAGATGGCACTTTCATCTCTCAAACTAAATACTGCAAAGAGATTCTCAAAAAATTTGGAATGGACACCTCAAAGGAAGCCAACACACCCATGGGAACTTCATGCTATCTAGACAAGGATGAATCAGGTTTGGAAGTTAATCAAACTATGTATAGAGGTATGATAGGATCACTATTATACTTAACTGCAAGTAGACTCGATATTATGCATTTTGTACTGTGTGTGTGCTAGATTTCGAGGCTTGTCCTAAAGAATCTCATTTAATTGCAGTAAAACATATTTTAAAATACTTAAAAGGAACTACTTGGATTTGGCTTGTGGTATCCGTCGATGCTTGTATTAGTTTAATAGGATACTCGATGCTTGATTATGGTGGCTGTAAAATTGATAGAAAAAGCACTAGTGGAACATGTCATTTGTTAGGTTCATCCTTAATATCATGGCATTCTAAGAAACAAGCATGTGTAGCTTTATCTACCACTGAAGCTGAATATATTGCAGCTGGTAGTTGTTGTGCTCAAATTCTGTGGATGAAACAACAATTAGAGGATTATAGCATATATTTAAATGACATTCCATTAATGTGTGATAATACGAGTGCAATCAACCTAACTAAGAATCCAGTAATGCACTCTAGGACTAAACATATTGAAATAAGACATCACTTTTTAAGAGATCATATCAGTAAAGGAAACTGCAAAATAGAGTATGTAGACACTAAACGTCAATTAGCAGATATATTTACTAAGCCTCTACCCAAGGATAGATTCTATGATCTTAGAAGAGACTTAGGGATATTAGAAATAGCTTAAATTCTGCTTAATTTGACTGTTTCTGAATGATTGTTATGTTAAAATTCGTGGTGTAGCATGTTCATAGGTTATTATGCATATAAATCTCAAAAACTTGATATAGCCTCTAGAATAATCGATTACTGGAAGTAATAATCGATTATTTTTCCTCAAAACGTCCAAAACAGGGTATTCTCCTCTGGAATAATCGATTATTTCGTGAAATAATCAATTAATTGCCTCAAATAATCGATTATTTACTGGAAATAATCGATTAAAGCTGTCTGATATAGAGAAAATCGATTATTTTGAGATATAATCGATTAAATGCGACCAGTCTTGCCTCCTAGCCGTTGCCAACGGATATTTAAGTGTGTCGTTTAGAGAATAGATTTGATGCACACTTTAATGATGATGATAGTGAAGAATTTTAAATTCTGTTAAGTATTTTCTTTTGTTATTGTCATGCTATTGTAGTGAATGAATGATTCTGAAATAAAATTTGATATTGTTTCTTTCATGCTATGATTGAGGGGGAGCTTTCTCTAACTTATGCATATTTTGAGGGGGAGCTCTTATGATTGATGTTGCAGAGTTCTTTTTGATTATAATCAAAATAGGGGGAGAAAAATTTAAAGCCTATGATTCAATTTTAAATTTTATCTGGTATGTTTAATGTGTTTGTTAGTATGACAAATAAAACAGGTTATTACAAGGGCTTTAAAAAGATAATTTTGATCATCATCAAAAAGGGGGAGATTGTTGAACATTCAAGGACTTGATGTTGCAAATAATGATCATGAAGAATGTTGATTTTGATGATGATCCAAAAGCTTAAAGACTTAGAGTATTGAAGATTGAAGATTGATGATTTCTAAAAAGAAGAACAACTCTTTCCATACAAAAGTTAAGTGTTGTGAGTGCCAGAGAACTGTTTGTTGCAAGGAAAGGGGGCTTTCGGAACCTGGTGTGAGGCTAGAAGCGATAAGAATCACTAAGTGGAGTTCTTAGTGGATTGTGTGCTATGCCGTCTCTGGGGAAAGCTGTTCTTCATCTCTTGTGGATTTCAAGAGAGGTGTATTCTGATCTTTATCTGTTGATTTGTAAACTGTTTGTAACAATTTGTTCTTAGTGACAGCGTTAATCCTCTTTTGAGTGATTAGCAACTGGACGTAGGGTCTTTTGATCCGAACCAGTATAAACCTACTGTGTAATCTTCTCTACTCTTCTCTATTTACATTTACGCAGTTTTTAATCGGTAAAATTTGGGGAAAATTTTGAAAACCTAATTTTTATTAAGAAACCAATTCACCCCCCCCTCTTGGTTTTTGTCCGACCACGCGAACATTCCGCTGCGCGATTCTAACAAAAAGCACTAAACAATTCATTATAAGCATTTTGAAATTCATCATAGTTATTATCCTCATCACTAGAAGATGTGTCGGAATCACTTACCTCAAAATCGGATGATATGTTGTCATTTGCCATTAAGCAAATGTTTGCTTCTATTTCCGAGTCACTTGATTCCGAACTTGAGTCACTGTTGTCCCAAGCAATGTAGGCTTTCTTCTTGAAGTGTTTTTTGCCTTTAACTTCATCGTTCTTCTTATTTGGACATTCGGTCTTTACATGTCCTGCTTCACCACAACCATAGCATTTTATATTTACAGAAGAATTTTCCCTTACCTTTCCTTTACCTTTGAAGGGATGTCTTCCTTTTGCTTTCATGAATTTGGTGAACTTCTTTATCATAAGACTCAACTCTTCTTCTTCATCGTTTGAGTCTTCTTCTTCCCTTTTATTTTTACCTTTGGAGATTTCGGCTTTGAAGGCTAAGTTCTTCTTTTGAAATTGACCTTCTTCTTCGTTTAACCTTCCAAGCTCTAACTCATGTTCTCTAAGTTTTCCAAAGGGCACCGCCATAGACATAGTGGCAAGATTTTGTGACTCCGAGATGGCTGTCACCTTAGGTTGCCATTTCCTATCCAAAGATTTCAAAATTTTAACATTCAATTCATCAACGTCAAAGATTTTACCTAGTCCGGTGAGATGGTTCACGATATGAGTGAAACGCTTTTGTACGTCAAAGATCGTTTCGCCTTGTTGCATCTGGAACATCTCATATTCTTGGATTAGAGAATTTTTGCGTGCTCTTTTAACGTCGTCAGTTCCTTCGTGGGTCACTCTAAGCATTTCCCACATTTCCTGTGCACTTTTACAAACATAAATTCTATAAAACTCATCAAGGGTTAGAGCAGATGAAATAATATTTCTAGCCCTAACGTCAAATTGGGCTTTCCTATTTTCTTCTACAGTCCATCTAGAAAAAGGTTTAAGAACGTCAACACCGTTCTCAGTAATTTTAGGAACAAATGGACCATTTAAAATAGCATCCCAAACGCCTCTATCAACAGACTCTAAAAATATTTGCATACGTACCTTCCAGAAAGGATAATTTTGACCCGCAAAAAGTGGGGGTCTGTTGATAGACGCACCTTCCGCAAAAGTTTGATTTTGTCCAGCCATTTTCGAAAATTTGAATGACTATCAAAGCAAGCTCTGATACCACTTGTTAGAATCGCGCAGCGGAATGTTCGCGTGGTCGGACAAAAACCAAGAGGGGCGGTGAATTGGTTTCTTAATAAAAATTAGGTTTTCAAAATTTTCCCCAAATTTTACCGATTAAAAACTGTGTAAATGTAAATAGAGAGAGGGATAGAGTCTTACACAGGAAATTTATACTAGTTCGGATCAAAAGACCCTACGTCCAGTTGCTAATCACTCAAACAGAGGATTAACGTTGTCACTATAAACAAAGTGATTACAAACAAGTTACAATGGAAGAAATAAAGTAAAGATAACACCTCTCTTGAAATCCACAAGAGATGAAGAACAACTTTCCCCAGAGATAGCACAACACACAATCCACTAAGAACTCCACTTAGTGATTCTTATCGCTTCTAGCCCACACCAGGTTCAGAAAGCCCCTTTTTCTTGCAACAAACAGTTCTCTGGCACTCACAACACTTAACTTTTGTATGAAAAAGGTTGTTCCTTTTTTTCTGAGTGCCATAGAAGAGTTTAAGTAGAGAAATTAGGGTTTAGGAATTGGGGATGTCGAAACTAGGGTTCTTGGAAATAGGGTTTTCGAAAATAGGTTTGATTTGAAGTTAAAAATCAAAATCTGACTGAAATAATCGATTAAAAGAAGTGTTAATCGATTAAAACAGAGCCAAATATCAACAGAACCCAAACCTCTCTGTTTTAATCGATTAAAAGGTGGTTTAATCGATTAAACCGCCTGATAATCGATTAAAAGTTGGGTTAATCGATTAAACCAATGAGTTGTTACAGAAAATGATTTTTCTCATCTGTTTTAATCGATTATTTCCCTATTTAATCGATTAAAGCCGAGCCTGGATGATAAATTTGAGCTTTTTGAAGCTTCTAAGGTGCAGACTATGTACCGGCTATCTTAAACTCTAATATTACAGACTCAATCTAATTGAAACAGAGTTATTACAATACAAAACAAGTCTTCAACACTCTAAGTCTTTGTGTTCTTGAATCATCATCAGAATCAACAATCTTCATGTCTATCAAGTGCAACATCAAGTCCTTGAATGTTCAACAATATGTTTTCGAAATAATCGATTGTTTTAATTAGAAGGATTTTTGAAAACCTTCTGCCAGTATTTTAACTGATATAGAATTGATATAATCGACTAAAATAACTTAGAATATTTTGAAAAGTGTTCTGGCAGAATTTTAATCAATACAAACTCGAAATAATCGATTGAAATAACTTGAAGTGTTTTGAAAGTTGTTCTGTCAGAATTTTAATCGATACAAATGCGAAATAATCGATTAAAACAACTAAGAGGTTTTTCCAGAATGTTTTAATCGATTAAAACAAGCTTGCTATCAGTTAAAATAACTTAGAAAGTTTGATGAAATCTTTTGGCAGAATTATAATTGATGAAAATGCGTTTCAATCGATTAAAATAACTAAGTGAATTTTTTTCAAAGTGTTTTAATTGATTAAAACAGATTGTTATCAGTTAAAATCACTTAGAAAAGTTTATAAGAATGTTTTACAGTATTTTAATCGATTGAAAGACGAAACAATCGATTAAAACAGTTTGGAAGATTTTTTACAAAGAGTTTTAATTGATATAAACGGTGTCGTATCAGTTAAAACAAATCTGGAAAATAATCAAGAACTTTTTAACAGATTAAAAGAAGTTTTAACAAATTAAAACAAGCCTTTTAATAGATTAAAAGATTATTTTAACAGATTAAATAAACCAACAGTTTTGAAAATCTTCTATATAAACAGAATTACTTGAACCTTTTAAAACACATCTTTTAGCAATCAATCAAGCAATCATAAGTTCTACTTTCAAGAGAGAATCGCGCTAGTTTTTGTGAAGTTCATATAAGTTCTTTCTTGAGGCATAATTGCATTCTTTTGGAGAAGAAACACATATTGCAGAGCTGCATTAATCTGGTTTGAGCATTCTAAGTTTCTTCTATTTGTTTCTTTTTTTCTTTACTGTATTGTGGGTGCTTGGAATTGTGGGCACTGGTTTCTGTAGCTGGAATTTGGCTACAGGGTTGGTCAAGAACTGGAATTTGGTTCTTGGTGAAGGTTTAGGTGCAGGAACTGGAATTGTGGTTCTTGTGGTAGATTGAGTGTGAGCTTAAAGTTGTAATCTGTAAAACGTTCAATCTAGTGGAACCCAGCTGGAATTTGGCTGGAGATTGGACGTAGCCTGGGATTGGGTGAACCAGTATAAATCTTGGTTGTATCTTTCTAAACCTTTCTCTCCTTTAATTCTGTCACTGCATTTATTTTTGATTGCTTGCTATGTGTCATTCAAGAATTGGTCAGAAATCTTAATCTTTGAAATAGATAATCTATAAATTGCGAAAATCCTTCAAAGATCAATTCACCCCCCCTCTTGATCTCAGCCTACATTACTAACATCGTTTGGTGAGACGGCCGTCTCGCCACTTACCATTGGCGAGACCCTCCTCCCAGTTGGTGAGAAGGCCCTCTTGCCACTTGGTAAGTCGAGACGGCCGTCTCGCCAAACGAGACTACCGTCTCGCCATTTATTCAAGTCGAGACCGTAGTCCCGAATGGCGAGACCGCCATCTCGACCTTGCCAGTCGAAACCGCCATCTCAACTTGATAGGCGTGAATCCCTATAAATAGGGGGCACTCTCCCCTTCATTTCACACAGTTCTTCCACTTCTCTTCTTGCAACTTCTCAAAATTCTTCTCCTAGAGCCCCTCCGAAGTATTTCCGGAGTTTCTGAGTGTTTAATAGAGCTTTTTATAACGTTTTTGAGTGAGATTTCGATGTTGTAAGAGTGAAGGGCTTCCAAAACGCACCCTATTTTTCAAGAGAATTAATCAAAAGCTTGCTCCGGAGGTTTCTTCACTCTCTCCTTCTCTTTTATTGTCTTTTTTATACATATTAAATTGTGTAATAGATATTAGGGTCATGTAGTCATCATTTTAATTATGCAAATAAAAGGGTAAAAGCGTCATTTCAAAAGTTTATCTATAAAATAAATGGCTTGTCATAGGGAACCCGAAAGGGGCATCGTAAGGGAACTAATACTTCCCTTACACGTAACTAACTCCCTTACCCAACTCCGATTTTAACGACCAAAGTTGGTTTTTGAAAAACCAACGCCTTTTCTCCCCTTTTTCGATGTTTCTGGTAAAAACATCAGTGGAGACTCCATAAGAACACTTTCAAACTTGTTCTTAGGTCAGCCCGATTATCAGACGATCTAAGAACACCTTTTCAAAAACCTCGCCCTTAGGTTCAGCCCGGTTATCGGACAACCTAAAAGCGTTGTAACCTCATCTATAAAAATGCGAAAAATGGAAAGTCAGAACCATCACGTCGTTCTGACCGCCTCTTTTTGACGGTGGCGACAGATGGCGACTCCACTGGGGAAGCCTAGTGAGTTGATCCCATTTATTGATGGGCCATTTTAATAAATAAACTTAGACATTTCGCTTTTACCCTACCTTGTATTATAACATGCTTTAATTACTTGACTTTAATAACTGTTGTTTGTTTATTTTACGTAATTGTTTGAAATAAAAACTGTACACGAACCTTTGCACACAACAGTTCCCTCTATACCTGGGGGCAAGTGAGAAATCCATAGGGAGTGGGTGGCAGGTACGGTTTGCCGTAGTGAGGGCCATGTGCCCACCAGTATGATCGGAAACCACCACTCTAGGTGATAACCTTCCTCTTTTGGCACAAAGACTGACTATGGCCTTAGTGCTAAGCATGGTCGGAAGGCTGGAGAGTGGGGACCCTATAATGGGGGCACCTTGGGGGCCTAAGCCTTGGTAAGAACAGTTAGAACCTACCCTTGCCAATGCACTTTTCTGTAGGAAAACCCTACCTCGTGATTAAAACGACTTCTCGCCTGCTCGCGGATGATTGAATTATGTGTGCATTTGTTTGTTGCATTTGATTGCATAGCATAACCAAACAACAGATATAAAATAGAAAAATATTTTTTACAATAAACACCCTTATCTTGGACAGTCTGCCTTTTAGCTAGCCTTGTTAGTTCCCTTACGATGCCCCTTTCGGGTTCCCTATGATGGGCCAGTTATTGAATAGATAAACTTTCCGAAAAGACGCTTTTACCCTTTTTTATTTGCAGAATCAAAATAATGACTACATGGCCCTAATGACTATTATGCAATTTAATCATAAAAATAAAGACAGTAAAAGGGAGGGAGAGAGTGAAGAAACCTCTGAAGCAAGCTTTTTGATTAATTCTCTTAAAGATAGGGTGCGTTTTGGCAGCCCTTCGCTCTTACAATGCCGAGAATCGCTCTCGAAACGCTATAAAAAGCTCTCTAAGACACTCAGAAACTTCAGAAATGCTTCGGAGGGACTCTAGAAAGAGAATTTGAAGAAAGTGTAGAAGGGAAAGTGGAAGAACTGCGTGAAATGAGGGGGGAGCGCTCACTATTTATAGGGATTCGTGCCTGTCAGGTCAAGACGGCGGTCTCGCCATTTGGGACGGCGGTCTCACCTTGAATCAATGGCGAGACAACGCTCTTGATTTGCCAAGTGGCGAGAAGGCCTTCTCGCCAAACGGGAGGGGGGTCTCGCCATTGGTAAGTGGCGAGACGACCGTCTCCCCAAATGAGACGGCAGTCTCGACTTGCATCAATGGCGAGACGGTGGTCTCGACTCCTGAAGGCGAAAATCCTTATATTTGTACAAAAAATCCTTCCTACTCTAACATGGGGCCTAATAGTCTCTCCTAGTGGCTTTTTAGGCTTCGTCCATCTTTGAATAGGAGGTCATCTGCTCTTATTTTGAGGTCAGGCAAGATTTGGGGTCTACAACTGCCCCCCCCTTTACCTAACCAGTCGACTGTTGGCCTATCGTGCTAAGAAGATCGACTGGAGGGTAAAGGATTTGACCCTCTTGCCTAGTTACCCTTCAGATGCTGCATCTTGCAGCGACTGATCTTCTGGGGAAAATTGTTGTGCGCCTCCAGGATGCTCCTTTTGATGGTAGCCGATCCTTTTGGTTGACACGTGGTAGAACCTTAGGATACTCCTTCTGACGGTAGCCGAT
Source organism: Sphenostylis stenocarpa (assembly GCA_963425845.1). Classification (NCBI taxonomy): domain Eukaryota; kingdom Viridiplantae; phylum Streptophyta; class Magnoliopsida; order Fabales; family Fabaceae; genus Sphenostylis; species Sphenostylis stenocarpa. The sequence goes on from OY731400.1 coordinate 38,981,319, forward strand.
CCTTCGGTTGATGGGTATAAACCCCCCATCAGGCTGGTAGTTATAGCCCACTGAGCGTAGGACTGGATGAGTATAAACCCCTCATCAAGTTGGTAGTTGCAATCCACTGTGCGTTGGACTGGATGAGTACAAACCCCCCAGTAGGCTGGTAGCTACGACTTACTGATCCCGCTCGCGTGCAGATCAGGTGCACGTCGTGTGCAAGTTGATAGGTATGAACCCCCTATCAGGCTGGTACAGTCCACTATGTAGGACTGGTGGTGGTGGCGGCTTACTGCTCAGTCGCTCATGCGCCGATCTGTTCTCTTGTATTTGTTTTTGACTTTTCTGGGAGTGGTCGTCCGGTTTATGTCGGGGATTTCTTTGGCGGTCATCAAGCTTGTTGGTCGCTGGGTAGTCTTGCTTGTTTTGTCGGTCGTCGAAAATCTTTTTGGTTAATGTGGTTGACTTGTTTTGTATTTCGATCCTGCCTTTTTCCGTGGTTATATTTCTTTTCTCGCAATTTCGGATTTTGGCTTTTCTGGGATTGAGCGTAGGTCTTTTTACTTATAGTTTCTTTTTTGCTACGCTGACTTTTTCGAAAGAGAGCAAAAATGGATGAAATAAAATTTTTATTTATGGTAGAATTTTTGGTTACACCATTTATTTTTGAGTACTATCCCTAAGACGGTGGACTTGAGCCGGGAGACGATCCGGGAGGAGGGAATTGTCGATACATGTGCCTCTGAAATTCTGCCTGGTCTTGGATTGCGACGAGGTGTTCCTGTTAGAGCATCGCCAGGTCTTGCCTCATTCCCTCTTGTATCTGGCCAAATGTCTCCATCCTTGTGTCAAAGGCGTCCTGCCTTAAGGACATCTGGTCCTGTCTTAGGGACATCTGGTCGAATTGCTGGCGCAAGCTGTAGATGTTGTGGTTGATGCTAGCAAAGTCGTCTGTGTACTGTTGTTGTTGTTGATGTTGTTGTTGTTGTTGTTGTTGCTGGAAATCCGGGGGTGTCGGGAGATCTTGCATTGCCACTATGTCCCGGAGATCCAGAGTTATGTCCAGTGAGGGGTGGAGGATCAACCGAGACCCTTGGAGGAGCAGCATCCCCATGCTGACCAGGATGGACCCGTTGATAGTCTCGGGTCGAAGGTTGGAAGCCAGTTCTTCCCTGCCGCTGCACCCCCATTTTTCTGCTAGCGGGGTGATAAGGGGAGCCATGAGGATGGCTCCCACGGGACGGCTCCCAAAATCCTTGAGGGCCTTCGCGAAGAAGTAGCCGGGATTGCACCGGCGCCCTTGGCTCATGCAGTGGAGGGCGAAGAGGTCTGGGTAGGTGACTTTACCCTGACTCTCCTTCCTCCCGTGGATAGTCCCAGCCAGCAGCTTGTGGTAAATGCAGAGGGCGGGAGTGAGTGCGGAGCCCTTCAGCAGGGATGGCAATGTGCGCATCCCGGTAAGTTCCTCCCACATCTTGCCGGTGGTGAGGGTAGCGACGAGCTCGCAGATGACCTCCTGGTATTCCCGAGTCAGCATATCCTCGGGCCGGACGAATCCAATGGATATGTTGAACTTGTCCAGGCTTGTCGTCCGATACAACCATTCATAAAGTAGGACACCATCTTCGTCCGTGGGAGGCCCGACACCATGTTGGGAAGCTCGTAGTATGCGACGGAGGCGAGGAACTCCATCACTGCCTGTGGGTAGACATGGGTGGGAGGAGATTGGAGGAGGAAGCGCCATCCAATGCTATCGAGGTAGGCGCGAACCTCGTCTTCCCAACCGAACTTGGCGAGGATGGTGAAGTCTAGACTCAGCATGGGGTGCCAAGTGTAACCCTGGATGTGTTCTAGGCGGGCCTGGTGTAGGGGCGAAAATTGTGTTGGATCTTGTGGAGTTGGGGTTGTGGAGCTACTGGGGCCAGAAGAACCCCTTCTCTTTCTGGATGCTTCTCCTCTATGCATTTTTGGTAGTAGGATGCTCAAATGTAGGAGAAAGGAAGGTAGGATTGCAGGAGAGAGTGTTTGAAACCCCCCCCCCCAAGGCGCCCCTATTTATAGGATTTTTGTTCGGATTCGGGACCGCCGTCTGGGAAGTTGAGACGACGGTCTCGATTTCGTGGGATTCGAGACCGCCATCTGGAACTTCGAGATGACCCTCTCACCAAGCGGGAAGGCGGTCTCGTTTTTTTCCAAGTCGAGACGACGGTCTCGATTTTTAGAAGTTTTTTTTTTTTTTTGAAGAAAATAGGACCTTGTTCAAAGACACTTTATGCATGAAATGTTTTCATGTTTGATGTCCTATAATGCCTAATTCATTAGTTTTTCCAGAAGAATTAACTGATGCGTCTTGTAGAGACGGGTGTCCTCTGAATTTTTGTTCTTCTGCTGTATTTGGTTGTACCGTTTCGGACTTAATGTGACCGAAGAATAATTTTCTCTTCTCTCTTTTTTCTGTTTTCTTTTTTCTCTTTTTTTTCTCTTTTTTTTTGTTTTTTTTAGAGCACATTTTGCCATGTTGGTGTCCCTTTTTCTTCACTTTAGGGGTTTCAATCCTCTTGTTGACTATACGCCTCCATATTCCCAAACTAATTGTTAGAATAATGTTATGAGGGTCAAGAGAAAAGAAGTAAAGGGTAAATTCAACGGCTTGTGTTTTCGACGGTTGATTTTATTTAGAAAAGATTTTGTAACAATGACTAGCTAAGGTTAGGCTTAGGTGTTTAAGCTTTTGTCTAAGCAAACATTTTTCTTTCTTTTGTTTGAATTTGCGCCTTAGCCTATTTCCATTGCTTTTTTGGCTGGTTGATTTCCCTAGATCGCCCTTTGGGTTTTCGAATTAGGATATTGTGTTTTGGTCCTCCCTTTTGTCTAGGTTCCTTCTTTTTGTTTAGGGAATCCTAGCGGACCTTATTTTGTAACCCTAACTTTTGCCTAGGCTACCCTTTATTTTTGTTCGGGTGTCTACCGGGTTGACCCTATCTTTTGCGTAGGCCCCTTTGTGGGTTTCCTACCAGGTATTTTGCCCCTTTTCTTTTGGCCTTTGGCTCCTATGGGCTTTTTCTTTTCTTTTTGTTTTGTTCTTCACAATATTGATGAAACACGACTTTATTTATGGTGAGGTAAAACCTTATTTTGTGCTTCTAATCGACTAGCTTGATTGTAATGGCAATGGTAATTTTTGATTACTTGGACGCGCTTTTTATTCTTCCTTTTTTTTTGTTTACTTAGACAAGGTTATTGTGAGGCCTAATCATGAAATAGCAAGAAGAGAAACAGATAGTAAGAAGTGTATTCTTTATTAATTAATAAGGGAATATGTGCCCTGAAATGCCCGGGGGTCGGGCTAGCCCCGAGGGATAATCTTTAACAATCATTGGGTTTACATCCCTTAAGCGAAGAAAAAGATCTCCTAATGACTAGGGTAGCTCTTTACGCTTGCATCCCTCCACTTCGGAATATCTGTTTGAGTGTGCGGAAGGGAGACTTCCCTTTTCTTCCTTCTGCTCGGCCCTTTGTAGGGTCATATTCTAGGCCACACTTGAAAGGATTATCTTTGAATTCTGGGGGTTCCCTCATCCCTTGCGAATATGCCCCCAATCCTTGGCCAGGATATTAACCATGCTTCATCATCATACGAGCTACCTTTGTGTTTTTGGGAAGTCTTTCTACACTGGCAATTTCGACCGCTTGAAAAGATGTTTCAAGGGCCTCTTCAGCCGCATCCACATAAGGTTGGGTTGACGGTCCACTGATCAGGATGTCATCTTCTGCTTGGACCGTGACCAATTTGTCATCCACTATAAAATTGATTTTTTGGTGGAGCGTTGAAGGTACTGCCTTAGCGTCGTGAATCCAAGGTCTGCCGAGGAGACAACTATATGCCGGAGTAATATCCATTATATGGAAATCGACGTTGAAGATAGTGGGTCTGACTTGGATTGGCAGGTTGATTTCCCCCACTACCTCCCATTTGGATCTATCGAAGGCTCGAACAATAGTGCTACTTGGGCGCATACAGGTTCCTTGAATAATCAGCTTGTCGAGTGTGCAATTGGGCATCACGTTCAAGGATGAACCGTTATCCACAAGAACTTTAGCAATGAGGTACTCTTTGCAATTGATGGAAATGTGCAAGGGTTTGTTATGGCTTGACCCCTCAAGGGGGAGTTCTTCCTCTGTGAAGGTCAGGTGATCGCTTGCCGTAATGTGACCGACGATCCTCTCAACTTTTTCTTGGGATATAGTGTGAGGTACATGCGCTTCACTCAAGACCTTTATCAGGGCATTTCTATGCGGTTTCGAGCTCATCATTAGAGATAACAGAGCTATCTTAGCAGGTGTATGATTGAGCTGGTCAATAATGGAATACTCACTTTGCCTTATGAACTGGAGTAATTCGTCTGTCTCCTCCTTGGATTCTTTATTTTTTTTTTCTTCGATTTGTTTATTTTTTCCTTTATTCTTGGGGGCATCTTCTTGTAAGTCCTTGGGGGAGTAGACCCTTCCACTTCTGGTCATACCCCCAATGCCGGCTATATTGAAGATATCCTCCTTTATGGGTGAAGATTCTCTGTATCTCCACGGTACAACTTTATTTGATTCGTAGGAGAAAGGACGTGGCATAAATAGTCGCACGAGCGTCCTTGCCCCCTCTTCCTTATTGGTTTTGAGGACCAATGGTCGAGACTTATTATCCTCTTGCGGTGGATCGACCATTGGGGAGAGTGTAACATCCAAGTATTTTCCAAAAAATATTTTATTAATATAATAAAATATTTTGTCATTAACTTTAATAAAATGGTATTATATGAGTTATTTTAAGACTTGATAATTTTTAAAGATATTAATAAATAATATATATATATATATATATATATATATATATATATATATATATTATGAAATTTTTAATTGAGTGAGATAGATAAATTTAGAATTGAGTTTAAAATGAAGTAATAATAATAATAAGAGTAATATCATTAAGCAAAATTAGTAATATAATTTTCCATTGATGAAAGGATTTAATTGGTAAGTGCAAAAGTATGTGAGGGTAATTTTGGAAAGGAGGTCAAATTTAAAGAAGAGAAAGACCAATTTTCTTTCTCACTTACGGAAGCCATTTTGGGAGCACGGGAGGAAGAAGAAAAGCTTGGTTTTGCTTGCCCACACCATCTTGGTTCATCCTTTTTGTAATTAAGAGTAAGATCCATGAAATTAAAGCATTGAATTTCAATATTATCTCCTAAAATCTTCTTAATCTCAAACATATGGTCATTTTGATGCTTATAGGAGACAAACTTTTCTTGAACTAAGGATCTCCATTTTCTTGTTTGAAAGCTTCATTTCAGGTAAGGAGAGTCTTCTTGTCATCAACCCTAGGCTAAACCATCATTTATCTCACTTCTACATGAATTGGAACCAAATTAGAATATTTTATAAAAAATTGTGTATGGCTGTTCTAGTATATTTAGATGCTCTACAATGCTCTTTTCATATTTTAGAGTTTAGAAATTGATTCCTTGGATGCTAAAACCTAGAGTTAGCCATAAAAATCACTTAAATTGGATTTTTCTAGAGGAAGATGATGAAATATGTGTTGAGAGATGTTATTGGACAAAAATCTGCATGTGAATAGAATCTTTGGGAAATTATGTAAAAATATTTAATTGGTATTTAATTCTGAAATTTTGATTAGATGTTCCTTCATGTGTTTATTTCGTGTGTGATTTATTTCAAAATTTTCTGACCAGTTAATTTTCGATGAAAAATCTTGGAAGTAAATATGTTTTGAGTTGGGTGAAACATAATTGTTATGTCCGCTCAGCAACTTTGAAAAATCATATAAAATTGAAATTGAAGTTTTTTTAGATGAAGTTTTTATCATAGTTGTGATTGTAGGTATATGTTAAGCATATTTATTTTCATAATTTTATGACCATTAACTTATTTTATAAAAATATATATTTGAGTAATGCCCTGATAGTGGAATCTTCAAAACGTATGAAAAGGGAGGAAAGTTTTGAATGAAATAGTAATCTTTAAATTTTGAGTTATAATTTTTATTCTAATCCTAGAATATATGTATTTTGGACTGGAAAATTTCATAGAATTTGGATTTAGTTTAAATGGCAAAGAATTTTTCCAAAGTTACACTTTTCTAATGCTTATGATAAACTTTTCTTCCTAGAGAAGTATAAACAAAACTTTAGTTATGTACCTATTATTTATTTTATGAGTATGTATGATGTAAGAATGATAGTGTAATGAGATATTTTGGGACACAAGATTAGAATAACAAGAGTTTAAAAAAATTTGATGGATCGCAATGTGTGCTGAGTTCGAGAGTGTCCGACCCTCGACAAATTGATATTGTTCTTGTTCTTGTTTGATGCAGGAAAATGTGTTATATGAATTTGATTTGAATGTATTTGTAAATTGAGAAACGTCCACATTACAAAGGAGACTCTGTCAAATTTTTGAATTTGATGAAAAATAAATAAAGCTTAATAAGAATGGTATAAAGAAACGTTATGAATAGGTAATGCATTCATAATCATGGTAGTTAGTGGAAATCACGTCTATAGGATGTTTGTGCTATGTGTTGAGTCTAAGTCAGAGATGTTGGTCATCTAAAAGTAGGATATTATGTCTATAGTGATATGGTATGTATGTTGTAGAGTTTGTTCCTACCAAATATATTGTTGTTAAAGAGTTGGTAGTGTCACTCAGTAACGAGATATGTGTGTGGATGGTACGGATATACAACGGGGGCTTAGGAGATAAGAGAAGATCATAGTGATCTTGGGGAAATATAGAGTGCATAGTTTGGCCACGCTCTATACTCCCGAATTGCCTCTTTGACTTTGCCTTTTTGCCAATATGCGTAAGCATTGTATCTGTGATGTGCAGATCAACCGGCATCTATCTATACTTCTGTGAGCCATTTATGCTCGTGTGTAATTTTGTTATGCTTGTGAGAGTTGTCTGTACTTATGTGTGATCCTTTCATGGATTGAAAGATGGGATTGATAGTGTATCCTAGGTGCATGAGCATTTCAAACGTGGCAAAAATGAACGAATGAAACACAAACATGTATTGTGTGTTTTTAGTTTGAGTAATGTGATTTGTGGAAATTGTTTGAAATTTCTGTGTGGGATACTTTATTGTAAAAATGAAATGTTTGACTATAAATGTTACATATGGTTTTAGATTGTGGAGGTTGGAAAAATTTTCGGTTTAGTGTTCTAGAGTGATGAGAAAAGGAAACTCATCCTTACTGTTATATTTCAGGTAATGATGGAACAATTGTGGTGGAGGAACCACAGTTTGATTGAGTATCATATACATATGTATGGAAGAATGCTGCCCTCCGAGAGGGGTATGATCTTGTATAAGAAAGTTAGGAATTTTGGGTACCTGCTCTGATTAGGATTTGCTTTATTTTGAGATGTATAAATTTAAAATTAAGTTCTAATCGTTTAAGGGTATAAACTTTATGTAATTATAGTATGATCCTTGTTGGATTAGTTATTTTGAAAAACAATGTATTATGATTATGAATGTATATGTATGAATATGTTCGACACATCTTCTATATATATTCATTAACGCATGATCAGTTTTAAAGTTCATTGTCATAAAGAAATAATATTGTAAAAAAAAAATTATTCCCATTTTTGAGAAATTAAATAAATTAGAAGAAAAAAAAATGACGTTACAAAGAGCTTGATTAAGAGTGACTTCCTTTCCATTCTTCTGATTTGGAAGACGTGTCAGTTAATCCTTCTTTTTTATTATCTTGTTTATTAAGAGTGAAGGAGGGGAAGTCAAATATGCAAATGAATGATATGCATTCAAGTAGACAATTGTTGAATAAAGAAAAATTTCATTCATCCGTAAAAGGTGTACATTGCCCTATTCCATACTAGGAAGCAACTTTTGACTGAAGCGGGAAAGCCTAAAGAAACCCACAGGCGGGTCTTGATCTCTATGTAATTCCCTTTCGGCTTCCTGGACGTGACGAGCGAGTGCTTCGCTTTGCTTCTGGACTGCCTAGCTCATATCTTCACTGTACTTTTGAGCCTCTTTGATCTTCGCCTCTTGATGGACGACCAAGGCTTATAGCTCGTCGAGCTTTGCAAGGGCTCGGTCCTTCTCTCGTAGTACTTGACCATACTCAGCTAGCCCGTCTCTTTCTTTACAGCGTAGCTCAATGAGACTTTGGTTGAGTCTCCGGTTGGCCTCTCGCTCTTGGCGTATTTCTCACCGAGTCCTTGTGAGGTCTTGTAACAAGTCCTTGATCGTCTGAGCCTGTTTTGCTGATTCGGGCTCAAGGTATGCTGATTTGGCGGTTACTTCTTGAAGTTGGCTATCCGAGCTGGTTCTAGCTATTGAACATACAAGGACTTGATGTTGTACTTACATGGACATGAAGCTTGTTAATTTTGATGATGATTCAAGAACAAAGAACTTAGAGAGTTGAAGACTTGTATTGTTGTGTAATAACTCTGTTTTGATGAGTTTGAGTCTGTAATATTAGAGTCTAAGATACCCGGTACATAATCTACTCTTTAGAAGCTTCAAAAACTCATATTCATCAAAAAGGCTTGGGTTTAATCGATTAAATCACCAAATAATCGATTATTACAGTGAGAAAAACCATTTTCTGTATCTGTTCACTGTAATAATCGATTAACACACCTGTTAATCGATTAACAGGCCTGTTAATCGATTAACAGGGCAAATAATCGATTAAACCAGTGCGTTTTGGGGTTCTGTTGATTTTGGCTCTGTAATAATCGATTAACACTTGATTTAATCGATTATTTCAGTCAGATTTGGATTTTGAACTTCAAATTAAATCTATTTTCGAAAACCCTAATCCCAATACTCCAAGTTCCGAAAATCCCCAATTCCCAAACCTTAACTCATCCACTTAAGGTTCTCTAAGACTCTCAGAAAAGTGAACAACCTTTTTCAAACAAAAGTTAAGAGTTGTGATTGCCAGAGAACTGTTTGTTGGAGGAAAAAGGGGCTTTTGGAACCTGGTGTGGGCTAGAAGCGATAAGAATCACTAAGATAAGAATCACAGGAAAGTTGTTCTTCATCTCTTGTGGGACTCAAGAGAGGTGTTTTTGTTACTTTATCTTTTTCATATGTAATCTGCTTGTATAACTTTGATTATAGTGACAACGTTAATCCTCTGTTTGAGTGATTAGCAACTGGACGTAGGGTCTTTTGATCCGAACCAGTATAAATCTCCTGTGTAAGACTCTATCCTTTTCTTATTTACGTTTACACAGTATTTTAATCGGTAAAATTTGAGGAAAATTTTTAAAACCTAATTTTTGTTAAGAAACCAATTCACCCCCCCCTCTTGGTTTTTGTCCGACCACGCTGTAGACCCCAAATCTTGCCCGGCCTCATAATAAAGACCAGAAGACCTTCTATTCGAAGATGGATGAAGCCTAAGAAGCCACTAGGAGAGACTATTAGGCCCCATATTAGGATAGGAGGGATTTTCTGCATGTAAATAAGGATTTTCGCCTTTTAGGGTCGAGACCGCCATTTCGCTTCGTGAAAGTGGCTAGACCGCCGTCTCGTACTTGCGAATGGCGAGACCGCCGTCTCGTTTGGCGAGACGGCCGTCTCGACCTGATAGGCGCGAATCCCTATAAATAGTCGCGTCATTTCACATAGTTCTTCCATTCTCTCCCTAGTCACTTCCCCAAATTCTCTTTCTAGAATCCCTCCGAAGCATTTCCAGAGTTTCTGAGAGTTTTCTAGAGTTTTTTATAGCATTTTCAAGAGATTCCGGTGCTGTAAAGAGTGAAGGGCTGCCAAAAAGTACCCTCATTTTCAAAAAGTTAATAGAAAGTTTGCCTCAGAGGTTTCTACGTTCTCCCTCTCTCTTTTATTGTTTAATTTTAATTATGAAATAGATATTAGGGCCATGTAGTCATAACTTTAAATTCCGCAAATAAAGCGTAAAAGCGTATTTTCACCGGTTTAATTATTTAAAATAGCTGGCCTATCATAGGGAACCCGAAAGGGGCGTCGTAAGGGAACTAACACTTCCCTTACGCGTAACTAACTCCCTTACCCGACTCTGGTTCTAATGACCAAAGTTGGTTTTTCGAAAACCAACGCCTTTTTACTCCTTTTCCGATGTTTCCGGTAAAAACATCGGTGGTGACTCCATAAGAACCCTTCAAAATTATTTCTTGGATTAGCTCGGTTATCGGACAATCCAAGAGCGTCTTTTCAAAAACCTCGCCCCTAGGTTCAGCCCGGTTATCGAACAACCTAAAGGCGTTGTAATCACACCAATAAAAACATGAAAATTGGAAAGTCGAAACCATCGCGTCGCTCCGACCGCCTCGTTTTGACGACAGCGACAGATGGCGACTCCACTGGGGAAGCCTAGAGAGTTGATCCCATTTAGTGATGGGCCAGCTTAAAATAAATAAACCTAGAAATTTATGCTTTTACCCTACCTTGTATTATAACATGCTTTAATGTTTGGCTTTAATAACTGTTGCTTGTTTATACTTACGCAATTGTTTGAAATACAAATTGTACACAAACTCTTGAACACTACAGTTCCCTCTATACCCGGGGGCAAGTGAGAAATCCATAGGGAGTGGGTGGTAGGTACGGTTTGCTGTCGTGATGGCCTTGTGCCCACCAGTGTGATCGGAAACCACCACTCAAGGTGATAACCTTCCTCTTTTGGCACAAAGACTGACTATGGCCTTAGTGCTAAGCATGGTCGGAAGACTGGAGAGTGGGGACCCTATAATGGGGGCACCTTGGGGGCCTTAGCCTTGGTGAGAACAGTTAGAACCTACCTTCGCCAAAGCACTTTTCTGCAGGAAAACCCTACCTCGTGATTAAAACGACTTCTCGCCTGTTCGTGGATGATCGAATTGTTTGTGCATCTGTTTGTTGCATTTGTCTGTTGCATAGCATAACCAAACAACAGAAAGAAAAATCACAAAAAAACATATTTTGCAATAAACACCCTTATCTCGGACAGACTACCTTTTAGCTAGCCTAGTTTGAGGTTCTTTGTAAGCTAAGTAGCCACGTAGTTCGACAGAAGAGATAAGGGACGCTAACTATTCTTTTGCATAAAGCCATTTTTTATCTCGGACAGTCTGCCTTTTAGCTAGCCTGGTTTCATGTTCTTTGTAAGCTAAGTAGTCATGCAGTCCGACAGAAGAGATAAAAGACTATAAAATAAAATAGAAATCAAATAAAAATTCGTTTCCAAAGCAATAAAGGGGACCTTGTTCAAAAATATTACACTCATATAGGTAGTTTATTTTTCAAAAAATATGCAAATATCATACAAAACATGATAAATAGAAAGTAAACACTCACATTCATTCAATAAGCATCATTTTCATAAAACATGCATTTTGGTTTTAGAAAATGGAGGGGACTAGTAGACAATTGAAGAAGGTGGATATTCCCCGATACCATACTGAGAAATTGGAACGCCTTTGCACGGTAATGCCACCAGAAGTCCGCTCTGACTTTGAAAAATCCTATGGACGGATTCTCGACTTGCTGAAGATCTGTGTCGATCAAGTTTTCATCAGGGTATTAGTTCACTTCTGGAACTCCAGTCTGCGCTGCTTCGAATTTCCGCAGTTTGATATGGTGCCTACCTTGGAGGAGTACGAAATCATGTTGAAATGGCCAAAATTAGCCAGGGTCCATATCCGCCACGGGGCATATACTCCTGCAGCACAAGTCGCTGCCATCATCCAACTGCCTTTCCGGCAGACTACCCTGATAGGAAAAGGGAACATCCAGGGTTGGAAAGTCTCAATGTTAGAAGACCATCTGTCTGATTTGGCTGAAAGGACAGAATGAGTCGCTTCTAACAAAACCCTGGCCTTAATCATATTTGGAACGATCTTGTTTCCCTTCCACCTCGACACAGTGGATCAAGCCGTCATGGACGCCTTCTTCGCCTGGGCATGAACTCGAAGAGTCCCTTGCCTGCAATTCTTGCTGACACCTTGCTCTCGGTGGAATTTTGCCGCCAGAAGCAGGGAAAAACACTTCGTTGCTGCTCTTCACTGCTCTTTGTGTGGGGCATTACACATTTTTACGCCTCTAGTCACATGGGGATGTTCCCCGACCCTTTGAGGAGCTTCTCCAACGATGCTTAACTTCAGAGTGGAGGGACGAGTTGGAACAATGGGACGCCAACAATTTATCCTGGGTCTGCCCTTGGTTCCGACCTGGTCCAGTCCTCATCAGATGTGGAGACTATCCGAATGTACCCTTGATAGGACTCAGGGGTTGCATAGCCTACTCACCTAGAGTAGCTATGAGACAGCTCATGAGGACTCAAACTACAATTTCTCGAGGGGAACTCGGAGGACTGTGTTTCTTCGGAGACCCATGCATAATCGCAAACTCACTAGCCGTGAGAAAAGCATGGGAGAAACCAGTCTTTGTGGGAGATAGAGAGCTAGGAAAAGCTCGAGTGGCTGTCTCCAATGACTATGAGGTGTGGAGAAAAAGAAGAGGGATGTCTTAACCATCCACCTCACTCGTTACAAGCGCCAATTGTGAAGAGCTGCAAGCTCAAGTCGATGCCATGACCCAGAGGATAGAAATCATGGGAGCCCAGATGAGGGCCCTTGAAGAAAGAGAGCAAGAATATATCCTCACCATTGATGGTCTGCAAAGGCAATGCAAGAAAAAAGATCATGAAATAGAGCGCCTCAAGGACCAGTGTGCTGACTCTAATGAGCAAGCTATCCGAGCATCCAAAGTCGCTAGAACCAGCTCGGATAGTCAACTTCAAGAAATAACCACCAAGTCAGCACGCCTTGAGGTCGAATCAGCAAAACAGGCTCAGACGATCAAGGAGTTGTTGCAATAACTCACCAGGACTCGGTCAGAAATACGCCAAGAGCGGGAGGCCAATCGAAGACTCAACAAAAGTCTCGCTGAGCTACGCTGCAAAGAAAGAGACGGGCTAGCTCAGTACGGCCAAGTACTACAAGAAAAGGACTGACCCCTTGCAAAACTCGATGAACTGCAAGCCTTGGTCGTCCATCAAGAGGCAAAGATCAAAGAGGCTCAAAAGTACAGTGAAGATATGAGCTAGGTGGTCCAGAAGCAAAGCGAAGCACTTGCTCATCACGTCTGGGAAGTCGAAAGGGAATTACATAGAGATCAAGACCCGCCTGTGAGTTTCTTTAGGCTTTTCCGTTTTTTGCCAAAAGTTGCTTCGTAGTATGGAATAGGGGAATGTACACCTTCCAACGGATAAATGACATTTTTCTTTATTCAACAATTGTCTACTTGCATGCATGTCATTCATCTGCATATTTAATTTCCCCTCCTTAATTTTTAATAAATAAGATAATAAAAAGGAAGGATTAACTGACACGTCTTCCAAATCAGAAGAATGGAGAGAAAACCACTCCTAATCAAGCTTTCCCCAACGGTCGACTCGCCACAAGAGGATAATAAGCTTCGACCGTTGGTCCTCAAAAATAAGGAAGAGGGGGCAAGGATACCAGTGCGACTATTTATGCCACGTCCTTTCCCCTACGAATCAAACAAAGTTGTACCATGGAAATACGGGGAATCTTCACCAATAAAAGAGGATATCACGAATATAGCCGGCATCGGGGGCATGGCTAGAAGTGGAAGAGTCTACTCCCCCAAGGACTCACAAGAAGATGTCCCCAAAAATAAAGGAAAAAATAAAAGGACCGAAGAGAAAGAAAATAAGGAATCCAAGGAGGAGACAGAGGAATTACTCCAGTTTATAAGGCAAAGCGAGTATTCCATTATAGACCAGCTCAATCATACTCCTGCGAAGATAACCCTATTGTCTCTAATGATGAGCTCGGAACCGCACATAAATGCCCTGCTGAAGGTCTTGAGCGAAGCGCATGTACCTCACTCCATATCCCAAGAAAAGGTTGAGAGGATCGTCGGTCACATTATGGCAAGCAATCACCTCACCTTCACAGAGGAAGAACTTCCCCTCGAGGGGTCAAACCATAACAAGCCCTTGCACATCTCAATCAAGTGCAAGGAGTACCTCATCGCCAAAGTTCTTGTGGATAACAGGTCATCCTTGAACGTGATGCCCAAGTGCACACTAGACAAGTTAACTATCCAAGGACCCGTCTGCGCCCAAGCAGTACTATTGTTCGAGCCTTTGATAGATCAAAACGAGAAGTAGTGGGAGAAGTTAATTTGCCAATTCAAGTTGGACCCACTATCTTCAACGTCGATTTTCATGTAATGGATATTACTCCAACATACAGTTGTCTCCTCGGCAGGCCTTGGATTCATGACGCTAAGGCAGTTCCTTCAACACTCCACCAGAAAGTCAAGTTCATAGTGGAGGACAAATTGGTCACGGTCCAAGCAGAAGATGATATCCTGATCAGTGGACCGTCCACCCAACCTTATGTGGATGCGGCTGAAGAGGCCCTTGAAACATCTTTTCAAGCGCTCGAAATTGCCAATATAGAAAGACTTCCCAAGAACACAAAGGTAGCCCGCATGATGTTGAACCATGGTTACCATCCTGGCCAAGGACTGGGGGCAAATTCCCAAGGCATGAGGGAACACCCAGAATTCCAAGACAATCCTTACAAGTATGGCCTAGGATATAACCCTACTAAGGGCTGAACGGAAAAAGGAAAAGGGAAGTCTCCCCTCGCACACTCAAGCAAATTTTCCGAAGCAGAGGGGTGCAAGCGTCAAGAGCTACCCTAGTCATTAGGAAATCTTTTTCTTCATTTAAGGGATGTAAACCCCATGATTGTTAGAGATTATCCCCCGCGGCTAGCCCGACCCCCGGGCATTTTAGGGCACATATTCCCTTATTAATTAATAAAGAATACTTCTTACAATCTGCTTCTCTTCTTGCTATTTCTGACTAGACCTCACAATAACCTTGTCTAAGTAAACGAAAAAAGAAAAAAGAAGAATAAAAAGCGCGTCCAAATAACCAAAATTCGCCATTGCCATTACAATCAAGCTAGTTGATTAGAAGCACCAAATAAGGCTTTACCTCACCATAAAGAAAGTCATGCTTCGCCAATATTGTAAACACAAAATAAATACAAAAAAAGAAGAGCCCATAGAAGCCAAAGGCCAAAGAAAAGGGCAAAATACCCGGTAGGAAACCCACTAAGGGGGCTACGCAAAAGATAGGGTCAACCCGGTAGGATACCCGAACAAAAATAAAGGGTAGCCTAGGTAAAAGTTAGGGTTACAAAATAAGGTCCGCTAGAATTCCCTAAAAATACAAAAAGAAGGAACCTAGACAAAAGATAGGGCCAAAACACAATATCCTAGTTCGAAAACCCGAAGGGCGATTTAGGGAGATCAACTAGCCATAAAAAGCAAGGGAAATAAAACTCAAAGCGCGAGTACAAAAAGGGGAAACGTTTGCTTAGACGAAAAGCTTAAACACCTAAGCGTAACCCTAGCTAACCATTCTTACAAAAACCTCTTTCTAAATAAAAATCAACCTTCTAAAACACAAGCTATTGAATTTACCTCTTTACTTCTTTTCTCTTGACCCTCACAACAATATTCTAATAATTAATTTGGGAATATGGAGGCGTATAGTCAACAAGAGGATTGAAACCCCTAGAGTGGAGAAAAAGGGACACTACATGACAAAGAGTGCTCTACAAAAAAAGAGAGAAATGAAAAAGGAAAAACAAATTATTCTTCGGTCACAAGAAGTCCGGAATGGTACAGCCAAAATGCAAGAACGCAAATTAGAGGGCATTCGACTCTACAAGACACGTTAGTTAAATCCTTCTGAAAACTAATTGAAATAGGCATTATAGGACATCAAACATGAAAACATTGCATGCATAAAATGTTTTTGAACCAGGTCCTATTTCTTTACAAAAAAAAACCTTTAAATCGAGACGGACGTCCGGAATTTCCAGACCGCCGTCTCGATCCCCAGAAAATCGAGACCGTCGTCTCGACTTGGCAAAAATCGAGACGGTCGTCCCACTTGGCGAGACGGCTGTCTCGCTTGAGGTCAAAGTCGAGACCATCGTCTCAACTTCCCAGACGGCGGTCCCGAATTTGAATTTTTCCCTATAAATAGGGGAGGGGTCTTGGGGTTCCTCACAACTCCTCTGCACTCAAACTCTCTGATCTCTCACTCTCGAGCACCTTACCATCAAAATGTTCCGTGGAAGCCAGACTAGGAAGAGGAGAGGCTCTGCTGGCCCTAGCAGTTCCTCAGCACTGGTCCCCCAGGACCCCACTCGGCTCTCTCCACTGCATCAGGCTCGACTTGAGCACATCAGGGGGTACACATGGCACCCCATGCTCAAGTTAGACTTCGGCATTCTCTTCGAATTTGGATGGGAGGACGACGTCCAGGCCCACATGTCACCGCCGTCAAAATGAGGCGGTTGGAGCGACGCGATGGTTTCCGACTTTCCAATTTTCGCGTTTTTATTGGTGTGGTTACAACGCCTTTAGGTTGTCCGACAACCGGGCTGAACCTAGAGGCGAGGTTTCCAAAAAGGCACTCTTGGATTTGTTGAACATTCAAGGACTTGATGTTGCAATTGATGGAGCACCTTAGAAGCTTAGAAGAGATAGCGTAAAGAGCATGAATATGACATAGATATTCTTAACCATTTGCTAGATAAAGCCGAAAAGGAAATAGAGGATCTTAAGAAGCATGAAATGGTGTTTGCTCAAAATAATGTAAATCATCGAGCTCCTTTGAAAAAGTCTAAAAAGAAAAATAAGAGAGTATGGGTAGAAAAAGGATCTAGAGCATGTTTTGTAAGTAAAGCATCTTATTCTAAGGCTACATCAAAGGCATGTTTTTATTGCATGAAACAAGGTCACACTTCAAATAAATGTAAAATTAAACATTTTGGTGTACCTAAAGGTAAATACATTTGGGTTCCTATTGTTAAATAATTTATTTGTCTCTAACCCCAAGGACCCAAAAGTTGTGGGGACCTAAGTTTACTATGTTCTTGTTTTGTAGGAAACTTCCAAATCAAAGAAGTCTATGTGGTATCTTGATAGCGGATGCTCAAAACATATGACCGGAGATAAATCTAAATTTGTGAGTTTCAAAGCTAAGGAACAAGGATATGTAACTTATGGGGACAACAACAAAGGGAAGATCCTTGGAATTGGAAACATAGGTGGTGCAAACACTTTGGAGATCAAGGATGTGCTGCTTGTTGATGGACTTAATCATAATCTCCTTAGCATAAGTCAACTATGTGACAAAGGATTTAAGGTAATTTTTGAAAGTAAATTTTGCACCATACATTTGATAGATTCCGAAAATGTAGAATTAAAAGGCATTAGGCATAACAACATATATTTGATTGATTTGGATTGTTTACATGATTCTAGCATAACATGTTTAGTTGCTAAGGAAGAGAACCCTTGGTTATGGCATAAGAGAGCTGCTCATATAAATATGCATCATTTGAACAAATTGATTTCAAAAGACTTAGTTATTGGTTTGCCTAAGTTAAAATTTGAAAAAGATAGGTTGTGTGATGCATGTCAAAAAGGTAAACAAGTAAAATCATCATTTAAATGAAAGAATGTTATTTCCACTTCAAAACCCCTAGAATTATTACATTTAGATTTATTTGCACCTTCTAGGATAAAAAGCTTTGGTGGAAATTATTATGGTCTTGTGATTGTTGATGATTACTGTCGCCACCACCAAAACGAGGGGCGGTCGAAGCGACGCGATGGTTTCGACCCTCTTGATTTTCGCGTTTTTATGGGTGGTTACAACGCCTTTAGGTTGTCCGATAACCGGGATGAACCTAGGGGCGAGGTTTTCGAAAGGGCGTTCTTGGGTTGTCCGATAACCGGGCTAACCCAAGAACTAGTTTTGAAGGGTTCTGTGGAGTCGCCACCGATGTTTTTACCGGAAACATCGGAAAAGGAGTTAAAAAGGCGTTGGTTTTCGAAAAACCAACTTTGGTCGTTAGAACCAGAGTTGGGTAAGGGAGTTAGTTACGTGTAAAGGAAGTGTTAGTTCCTTTACGACGCCCCTTTCGGGTTCCCTATGACAGGCCAACTATTTGAAAATATTTAAACCGGTGAAAATTACGCTTTTACCCTTTTATTTTGCGGAATTTAAAATTATGACTACATGGCCCTAACAGCTATTGCACAATTTATATAGAGCGGTAAATAGGCAAAGAGGAAGAGAAAACCTTCGAAGCAGGCTTTTTCTATTAATTCTTTAAAAAAAGAGGGTGCTTTGTGGCAGCCCTTCACTCTACACAGCATTGGAAACTTCTCTAAACGCCGAAAAACACTCACAGAAACACTCAGAAGCTCCAAAAATGCGTCAGAGGGATTCTAGAGAGAAGATCTAGTGATTTCTAGAGAGAAGGAGGAGAAAACTCTGTGGCATGAGGGAATGGAGCCCCCTATTTATAGGTTTTCGCGCCTGACAGGTCGAGACCGCCGTCTCGCCCTTCGCAGGTGGCGAGAACACCATCCTGGAAAGCGAGACAGCCGTCTCACCACTCGCAGGTGGCGAGACGGCGGTCTCGATTTCGAGACGATGTTCTCGTCCCCAAAAAGGCGAGAAACCTTATTTTTGTGCCAAAAAACCCTCCTATCCTAGTATGGGGCCTAATAGTCTCTCCTAGTGGCTTTTTAGGCTTTTTCCATCTTCGAATAGGAGGTCTTCTTCTCTTTATTGTGAGGCTGGGCAATATTGGGGGTCTACAGCTGCCCCCCCTTTACCCGACCAGTCGACTGCTGGCCTTTTGTGCCAAGGGGATCGACTGGAGGGTAAAGGAGTTGACCCTCTTGCCCGGTTGCCCTTAAGATGCTCCGTCTTTGCGGCGGATGATCCTCTGGGGAAATGTTCTGTTGTGCGCTTCCAGGATGCTCCTTCTGACGGTAGCTGACCCCTTCGGCTGATGAGTACGAACCCCCATCTGGTTTGACGAGTATGAACCCTCACCCGGTAAGCCCCCTTTTGTAAGGCCTGATGAGTATACACCCCCATCTGGTGTTTTGACGAGTATGAACCCCCGTTCGGTAAGCCCCCTTTTGTAAGGCTTGATGAGTATACACCCCCATCTGGTGTTAAGCCTCCGGATGCTCCATCTTGTGGTAGCTGACCCTTTGGCAGTGGTGGCGGCTTACTGCTCTAGCTCATGCGCCGACTCCTTGGGGAGCGATTTCTGTGTTGGTGAATGTATTTGGACCTCTTTGAATGGTCGTTCGGGCTGTGCCGGGGATTTTGTTGATGTTTCATCCAGCTTTGTTGGTTGCTGGGGGTCCTTGCTTGATCTTTTGGTAGTGGTCATCCAACTTTTGCTGGCTGGTCGGGCTATCTTGTTTGTTGTTTGACTCTGATTCGGTAGTCGAAGTTTCGTTGGTTGGATATATGATTTGACAGAGTCTTACCGGGGGTACTTCTATGCAAATATGAAGATGATCTTCTTGACATGAATGTCCTTTTTTGTTTATGAAGTGTGTTTGTTTGTTTTGATTCTAACAAAGTCCTATTTGTGTGACTACTTGTGTGTGGATGCTATTGATGCAATTTATTTTTGTTGAGGGCATTTGGAAAGTGACCGGTACTTTCTTCTTTTTTGTTCTCTCGTGACTATTCTTTTGCACTTTTTGTTTTAACCCTATCTTTTGCCTAGACCGCCCTTTGCGGGTTTTCGATCTAGCGGGTTTTAATTTTTGCCTAAGATATTTTGTTTTTTTTTTTTTAATTTTTATGAAAGCCTTATCTTTTGCCTAGACCGCCCTTTGCGGGTTTTCGATCTAGCAGGCTACACTGTACTTTTTACTTGGGATGTCCCTGGTTGGTGCTGTTCGTCTTTGTTTTTATGCTTTCTCGAATTGCTTGTTTTATACATGCTCATATTTCGTTAATACAGAGGCATTCACACAAGTAGGTAAAGAGAAGAAAAGACAATTTTTATTGATATGAACAGATGGTTTACTTTTACATGGGAGTTTTACAAAAGAATTTGTAAGCAAGGCTGGCCAAGGTTGGCTAAACTGTATGAGGGTGCCACAATCATGTCTGTGATCTCTATTCCCCGTTTTTCCTGGTCCCTTCAGTTGAGATGCTCGAATCCGGAGTGAAGACTATGCGAAGTCTGCTTGCTTTTGTGAAGGTATTACCTTAGTCGCCTTTGCGGTTTTCGGCTAAGGTAATCATTGCTTTTTTTTTTTTTTGAACCTCTAATTTTTGCCTAGGACGTATCCTAGCAAGGAATGTGGACCCTATTTTTTTCCCAGGATGCCCTTTGTGAGTTTTCATCCTGACGGGTCATGAGCAATGTCTTTAGGCATAGTATTTTTTTACCGCATCTGAGTTGACAGGATATCGGAGCTCTTCTCCATCCATGTTGGTGAGGATAAGGGCCCCTCCTGAGAAGGCTCGCTTGACCACGAAGGGTCCTTCGTAGTTTGCTGTCCATTTCCCGATTTTGTCTTTCTGGGCTGGGAGTAATTTCTTTATCACCAGATCCCCTTCTTGGAAAGTGAGAGGATTGACCTTCTTGTCGTAGGCTTTCTTGATTTTCTTTTGGTAAGCTTGCCCCCGACATATGGCGTCTAGCCGCTTTTCTTCGATTAGGTTTAGCTGATCGTACTGACTTTGGACCCATTCGGCTTCTGTTAATTTTGCCTCCATAACAACTCGCAGAGAGGGTATTTCGACCTCTACTGGTAGCACGACCTCCATTCCGTATACGAGGGAAAACAGGGTAGCCCCTGTGGAGGTTCGTACCGATGTTCGGTAGCCATGTAAGGCGAAGGGAAGCATTTCATGCCAATCTTTGTAGGTTACTACCATTTTCTGGATGATTTTCTTGATATTCTTATTGGCTGCTTCTACTGCACCATTCATCTTTGGTCGGTACGGAGAAGAATTGTGGTGTTGTATGTTGAAGTCTTGGCATAATTCCTCCATCATTTTATTATTGAGATTGGTCCCATTATCAGTAATGAGCCTATGAGGGATGTCGTACCGACATATAATATTTTTCTTGATGAAGGTGGTCACCACTTTTCGAGTCACATGCGCATATGACGCCGCCTCAACCCACTTGGTGAAATAGTCGATTGCTACCAAGATGAAACGATGGCCGTTAGACGCTTTGGGTTCGATGGGTCCGATGGCATCCATGCCCCACATAGGAAATGACCATGGTGTAGCCAGGTTACTGAGAGGTGCGGGCGGCACATGAATATTATCGGCGTAGACTTGGCACTTATGACACTTTTTAGCATATTGGTGACAATCAGCTTCCATCGTGGACCAAAAATACCCTGCCCTAAGGATTTTCTTTATCATGACATGCCCGGGTGCGTGGGTTCCAAAATTCCCTTTATGGATTTCTCTTATCAAGGTTTGGGCTTCTTCATGGTTCACACACCTTAAGAGAGTGGAATCGAGACTCTTTTTGTAGAGGATTCCTTCAATCAACGTGAACCCTATGGCCCTTTTGCGAATGGTTCGCTTATCATTGTCACTGCTTCCTTTGGGATATTTGCCCCTCATGAGGTATTGCTTGATATCATGATACCATGGGTTTTAGTCGCGCTCGCTATTCACTGCCATGCAAAAAGCTTGTTTGTCATGCAGCTTAACTTGGATAATTGGCATCTCATGTTCTTGATCTAGGGCAAACATAGATGATAGAGTGGCGAGGGCGTCGGCGCACTGATTGTCTTCCCGAGGGATGTACTGGAAGGTGACACTTTCCATTCTTGAAACTAAGTCTCGGATGTATTCAAGATATGGGATTAGTTTTGAGTTGCGGGTTTCCCATTCACCTTTGAGTTGATAGATGACAAGGGATGAATCACCAAAGACTTTGAGCTTAGTAACCCCATGATCTAAAGCCACTTGGATCCCTAGCGCACATGCTTCGTATTCGGCTGTAGACCCCTAATTTTGCTCGGCTTCTCAATAAAGGCAAAGGAGACCACCTATAACAAAGATAAAGTTCGCCTGGCATCTCAAATAAAGGCCAAGAAGACTTCCTATATGAAGATAAAGCTTCAACGGTCATCTATCGGCATCAACCGACGTCCGAATCAGGAAAGGAAAGCTTCCCGGGGGTCCCAGAATGCAAAAGCTGGCGAAAACAGGTTGAGACAGTCATCCCAAAGTTGGGACGGCCGTCCCAAACAACCTAGGAGAGTCGAGACGCCCGTCCCAAATGTGGGACGCCCGTCCTAAGATCAAAATTTGAATGGGACGGCCGTCCCAAATCCCAGACGACCGTCCCAACCTCTCGAGATGCTCATCCCCGTTTTCCAGGCCCCAGACGGCCGTCCCAAAGCGTCAGGCTGCGAAAACTATAAGTAGGAGGCTCATTTGCCACTTTTCCACACCCCAGACAACTCACAGTACTTGTCTTCTCTCCCTACTTCGAATGAACTCTCTGATTGCCTTAATAAGGTAATAATCAGTTAAGGAATTATATTCCAGCATTCGATTCTTCTTTTAAAATTTTAGTCGAGTCGATCTTGTATTCAAGAGGAGAGTCTTTGTAGAGCGAAGGATCGCCGAAACGCATCCCCTTTGTAAAAGATTTGCGATATAAAGCTTGTTATGGAGGTTCTTTTCAATTCTCTTCTCTTTTACTGTTTTATTTATTGCTTTATGTATGCAATATGAAATAAAGTCATGTAGATAGCCATATTTAAATATTGCATGAATAAAATAGGTTAATAGTGTAATTTCTCATGATCTTCACTTAATGAACTAATCCGTCATAGGGAACCCGAAAGGGGCGTTGTGGGGGTGCTAACACCTTTCCCACACGTAACTAACTCCCTTACCCAACTCTGGTTATAATGGCCAAGTTTGGTTTTTATTAAAATCAACGCCTTTTTATCCTTTTCCAATGTTTATGGTCAAAACATTGGTGGCGACTCCATAAGAACCCCTTTTCGAAAACCTTGCTTTTATTAGAGGATAGTTCAGTTGTTGAGCACCTCGGAAGCAATGAACATATTTTAACATAAAAACGCGAGTCTAAACCATCTTTTCGCGACCGCTCGCATAAACGTTCGAGATGTCCCTAGACGTCGGAACGGACGGCGACGACAGATGGCGACTCCACTGGGGAAGCTAGAGAGTTGATCCCATTTAGTGACGGATAAATTCAAACTAAGTAAAGATTTGAAATTACGCATTTACCCTCTTCCGTATGTTTTATTGTATGGCTTTAATAAATGCTGTATGATTATTTCTGCAAATTGTTTGAAATATAAATTGCACACAAAAACCATTGCACACAACAGTCCATCTATACCCGGGGGCAAGAGTGAATACCTATAGGGAGTGGGTGGCAGATACGACCAACTTGTTGGCACACGGGGCTACAACCATTTTCAGAAACCACCAACTCAAGGTGATAACTCTCTTCTTTTGGTCTAAGGATGTCGACACGGAGTTCCGTGCATGACCCGAGGAGTAAGAGATTGAGAGGTCCCTATAATGGGGGCACATTGGGGACCTTTGGCCTTGGTGAGAACATTTTAGAACCACCTAAACCAAGCACATTTCTATAGGAAAACCCTACCTCGTGATTAAATAAGCGTGGCTATGCTCGTGGGTGAATGAATTGTGTGTGCATTCGTTTGCTGCATTTGTATTGATGCATTAGCATAGGGTAATCATACAACAAACAAAAATAGTGAAAAAACCCTAAAAATCATAAAAGTGATTGTAGACCCCTAATTTTGCCCGGTCTCTCAAATAAAGATAAAAGAGATCACCCGTAACAAGATAAAGCTCGTCTAGCATTACAAATAAGAGCCAAGGAGACTTCCTACATGAAGATAAAGCTTCAACAGACGCTATCAACTGACGTCCAAAACAGGCAAGGAAAGCTTCCCGGAGTCCCGAAACGCGCGAAGCGGCCGAACGGTCGAGACGGCCGTCCGAAGGTGGGACGGCCGTCCCAACTTGCTCCAGCCAGTTGGGACGCGCGTCCGAAGTTGGGACGGCCGTCCCAAGCCCCAGAAAAGTGGGACGGCCGTCCGGGTCCCCAGGGGTCCCGGCCTGTGTAATTTTGCCATTTGGGACGGCCGTCCCGAGTCCGGACGGCCGTCCCAGTCCGGACGGTGGTCCCGAAGTGCGCCGGCTTCGAAAACTATAAATAGGAGGCTCATTTGTCACTTTTTCACACCCCGGACATCCCGAGAGCTCCGAAACACTTTCTAAAACTCAGAGCACTTGTCTATTTCTCTCCCTCTCTTGAATGATCTTTCAGATTGCCTTAAATAGGTAACAATCGGTTAAGGAATTATATTCGGCATTCGATTCTTCTTTAAATTTTTAGTAGAGTCGATCCTGTATTGGTGAGGAGAGTCTGTGTAGAGAGAGGGGTTGCCAAAACGCATCCTCACGGTTCGAGATTCTCAATATCAAGCTTGCTACGGAGGTTCTTTTCAATTCTCTTCTCTTTTATTGCTTTATTTATTATTTTATTTATGCCATGTAGAATAAAATCATGTAGATAGCTATTTTGTCTCTTTTATTGCTTTATTTAGCTTTATTAATCATTTTATGCATGCAATATAGAATAAAATCATGTAGATAGCCATTTAATATTATGTAATAAAATAGGGTAATCGCATAATTTCTCGTAGTCTTTACTTAAATGAATTAATCTGTCATAGGGAACCCGAAAGGGGCGTTGTGGGGTGCTAACACCTTCCCCACACGTAACTAACTCCCTTACCCAACTCTGGTTATAATGACCAAGTGCGGTTTTTCTTAAAATCAACATTTTTTCCTTTTCCAATGTTTATGGTCAAAACATTGGTGGCGACTCCATAAGAACCCCTTTTCGAAAACCTTTTAAAACAAAAACGCGAGTCTAAACCATCTTTTCGCGACCGCTCGCATAAACGTTTCTAAGACGTCCTCCCCCGGACGTCGGAAGGGACGGCGGCGACAGTGATAAGATAAAACACCTTTATCTCGGACAGTCTTCAGTTAAGTTAGTCTGGTTTCAGGTTCTTTGTAAGCTAAGTAGCCACGTTGACCGACAGAAGAGATAAAGGGCCATAAAAAATATAAAAAACAATTCAAAGCCATAAAAATACCTCTTACAAAATAAAAGGATTCTTGATAAAGGTCTTACAATTCATACAAACCTTTGTTCATAAAAATAATAAGAGAAGAAAATAGGACTCTCTTCATCAAAATCCATAAACATTCATATAGATAGCTTTCTTTTCAAGAAAAACTAAGTACTATCATGTATCATATTAGGAATAAAACATGATAATTCTTAGAAAAACAAACACTTACATGCATGCATTTACAAGGACTCATCCTCATATCATGCATTTTCATTTTTTTTAGATAATGGAGGGATCCAGTAATAGACAGTTAAAGAAAGTGGAAATCCTTCTATGCCGTGTAGAGAAGTTAAGGCAGTTGTGTACATATATGCCGCCAGAGGTCAGTGCTAATTTTGAGAAGTCTTATGGAAGAATTCTTGACCTCCTGAAAATCAGCATCGATCCGATCTTTGTTAGAGCATTGGTCCACTTCTGGAATCCCAATCTGCACTGCTTTGAGTTTTCGCAGTTTGACCTAGTACCAACCTTAGAAGAATATGAACTCATGGTTAGATGGCCTCAGTCAGTTGGGGTCTATGTCTGCTCAGGAGTGTATGTGGTCGTGAGTAAGGTTGCTACTATCATACAATTGCCTCCTCATCAATCCATCCTAGAAGGAAAAGGGAACATCCGAGGTTGGAAAATGTCAATAATAGAAGACCACTTAATCTCGTTGGCTAAAAAGAAAGATTGGTCTACTTTTAACAAAACTCTAGCGTTGGCAATGTTCAGAATCATATTATTCCCATTTCATGTGAACACTGTGGATCATGCTGCAATAGATGCATTCGTTGCCTGGGATGTATACTCTAAGAGTCCTATACCTGCAATTCTTGCTGATACCCTGCTTTCAGTAAATTTTTGCCGACAGAAACAGGGAAAAACACTTAGATGCTGCACTTCATTACTATATGTATGGGGCATTACTCACTTCTACGCTTCAAGCTACATGGGCGTATTCCCCGATCCTTTAAGGAGTTTTTCGAAAATCCCTCTTCAACATCGTCAAGCGTTAGAGTGGAAAACCGAGTTAGAAAATTGGAACATAGAGCATGTATCATGGGTTTGCCCTTGGTTCCGACCCGGTTATATTCTTGTGCGATGCGGAGATTACCTGAGCATACCACTACTAGGCCTCAGGGGTTGTATAGCCTACTCTCCCAAGATGGCTATGAGACAGCTCATGAGAACCCAGATTGCGCCAACTCAAGAAGAGCTCAGAGGGCTGAGTCTATGCCATTACTCCCATAGCTTTGAAGAAGTATCCGCTGTCCGGAAAGCATGGGAAAGACCAGTCTATATGGGAAATAAAGAACTCGGAAAGGTTCAGGTATCTACATCCCATGAATATGAGGAATGGAGGAAAAGTAGAGGGATACCCCAACCATCTGCTACAATCACTACAACGTTAGTCAGTGAAGAGCTACAATTGCAGGTCAATGCCTTAAATAAAAGGGTTGAAGTCATGGAAGCTCAGCTGAGGGCCTTCGAAGAAAAAGAGCAAGAAGCAACCCTTATAATAAATGGTCTAAAAAGGCAATGTAAAAAGAAGGACCATGAAATAGAATGCCTTAAGAATGATTGTGCTGACTATCAAGAAGAGACTAAACAAGCATATAAAATTCCGAAGCTTGAACAAGATGGTCTATTCTGGGACATGAATGACGAAATAGCACATCTTGAGAGTGCGCTTGCAGAACAGGCAAAAACGATCAAGTTAATACAGGATGACCTAGCAGAAACTCGGTCAGAAGCACAAAAGTGGTGGGAAACCGCTGAAAGATACAGAGAAGACCTAGAGGAGCTACATGATAAAGAAAGAGATGGATTAGCTCAGTATGGTCAATTGCTTCGTGAAAGAGACCAAGTAATAGAGAGGTCTGACCAACAACAAGCCTTGATCGTTCATCAAGAAGAAAAGATAAAAGAGGCTTGTCGATATAGCGAAGATATGAGCCAGGCAGTACATGACCAAATCAAGACGCTCAGAAATCATGTGAGAACAGCTGAAGATGAATTACGAAGAAAACCTAATTTACCTATAGGATTCTTCAAGCTTCTCCGTTTTTGTCAACACTTGCTTCAAAGCATTGTATAGAAGGATAAACACTTTCTAGTTGAAATAAAAAGGATTTTCCTTAAACTGTCTATTGCATTCATAAGTTGCATACATTCATACATCCCTCCTCATTTTAATAATAAAGATAATAAAAAGGAAGGATTAATCGATGTGCTTTCCACAAATCAGAATAAATGGAAAAGAAGCCTTTCGTCATCAAAATCTCTACAACGGTCGATAGACCCAAAGATGATAACAAACAAGCACCGTTGGTTATTCCAATCGATAAAAGGGAAGAGGCAATAACGCCTTTACGATTATTCATGCCTCGTCCTTTCCCTTATTCATCAAATAAAGCTGTACCCTGGAGATACTCAGAAGAATCACCAGTCAATCAAGATATCTCCAACATAGCCGGTATTGGGGGCATGACTAGAAGCGGAAGAATATATTCCCCCAAAGAATTACAAGATAATATTCCTAAAGATAAGGCAAAAAATAAGGCCGAAGAGGAAAAAGAATCCAAGGAGGAGACAGATGAGTTACTCCAATACATAAGACAAAGTGAGTACTCCATCATCGATCAACTCAATCGTACTCCTGCAAAGATAACCTTGTTATCACTCATAATGAGTTCGGAACCGCATCGAAACGCACTGTTAAAGGTTTTGAATGAATCATTCGTTCCGCATGCAATATCCCAAGACAAGTTTGAAGGAATCATTGGTAATATTACAACCAATGATCATCTTACCTTCACCAATGAAGAACTCCCTTTGGAAGGGTCAAATCACAATAAGCCCTTGCATATTTCAATTAAATGCAAGGAATATCTCATTTCCAAAGTTCTTGTGGATAATGGGTCATCCTTAAACATTATGCCTAAAGGCACACTCGACAAGATAACAGTGCAAGGAACCCACATGCGCCCGAGTAATACAGTTGTTCGAGCCTTTGACGGGTCAAGACGAGAAGTAGTAGGAGAGATTAGTCTACCAATCCAAATTGGCCCTACTATTTTCAACATAGACTTCCACGTGATGGATATCACGCCATCATACAGTTGTCTCCTTGGTAGACCTTGGATTCATAGCGCTAAGGCAATACCTTCAACACTCCACCAGAAAGTCAAGTTTGTGACAAATGATAAACTCGTCACAGTTCAAGCTGAAGAAGACTTTCTAATTAGCAAACCGTCTGTCCAACCATATGTGGATGCGGCTGAGGAGGCTCTTGAAACATCTTTTCAAGCGCTTGAAATTGCCAACATAGAAAGACTCCCTGGTAATACAAAGGTGGCCCATATGATGAAAAGATATGGATATCGCCCAGGACAGGGGCTCGGAAAGAATGCTCAAGGAATAAAAGAACCACCAGATTTCAAAGATAATCCTTTAAAGTATGGTTTAGGGTATAACCCTACGAAAGATCCAACCATACGGAAAATAGGGAAGTCTTACCCCTCAAAGACGTTATTCCGAAAAGGAGGGGTATTACCGCAAAGGGTAGCGTTAGTCATTAGGTGTCCTTCTTCTAATTCTAAGGAATGTAAACCTAGTGACTATTAGAGATCACTCCTCGGGGTATGCCCGGCCCCCGAGCATCTCTAGGGCACACATTTCCCGAAAATTACAAAATAATGCTATTCTTACTATCCGCTTCTTTTCTTGCTAAATATATCTATACCCCATTTTAAATAGACAAGGTTTAGATAAACGTTTTGTTCTAAATGTGTCAGAACAATCAAAGCTTCACAAAGCAAAGTCAAATATGATTGATTAACTAGAAACACGGATAAAATTCATCTCAATAAAATCAAGTTTTGATAATGTTGTGCAAAAAAAATATATATATATATATACAAAAAATGAGAGCCCGTCAAGGCCAAAGGCCAAGACAAGAAAATAAAAGGGCAAAATACCCGGCAGGAAACCCACAAAGGGGGCTGCACAAAAGTTAGGGTAAACCCAGCAGGAGACCCGAACAATAATAAAGGGTAGTCTGGGCAAAAGTTAGGGTTACGATAAGTCCGCTAGGTATTCCTAAAAAATAAATACAAAAAGGAAACCTAGACAAAAGTTAGGACATAAGCACAACATCCTAGACTGAAAACCTGAAAGGGTGGACTAGGAAATTTAATCAATCATAAAAAGGCGCCATAAAAACAGTAAACAACGACGCCACGTCATAAGAATAAAACGTTTGTCTAAACTAGCCTAAACACAGACCAACCTTGGCTAGCCATTCTTATAGAAACCTCTACTACAAAAAAATATCCCTCTAAAACACAAACGCTTGTTATAAATCCTTTTCTTTCTCTTCTCTTGACCATTTCACTATAAAGCATTCAAGTAATAAAGGGGAATGTGGAAATATAGTGATCAATAGGAAGGTTGAAATCCCTAAGGAAAGGAAGGAGGGCATTGATATGGTAGTTGCCCTACGAACAAAAGATTGCTCTTCGGCTATAGCAAGAAAATTCCGAGACGGCAAATCGGTACAGCCAAGCTTGTTAATCAAGAAGCATGATGACATAAAGGCACAACACCAAGAATGCGCCCGAAGTTAAAGCACATCAGTTAAAACTTTCAAAATATTAACTAAAATAGATCATAGGATGCATATCATGAAACATTACATGCATTAAAACATCAATGAATGGAGTCCTATCCTCCTTCTCAACAAAAAACACGAAAACCAGCTCAAAAGACTTGAGACGACCGTCCCAAGGGCGAGACGGCCGTCCCAAATAACCAAATTCAAATGGGACGCACGTCCCACGTGAGATGGTCGTCCCACTCCTCAGTTGGCTGGCCCAGAGACAAAATTTCAATTGAGACGGTCGTCCCAACCGAGACGGCCGTCCCAAATCCCCTGGCGCTCCCTATATATACTAGGCGCGGATCTTGGCTTTGGTACCCCATTCCAAGCTTTCTATCTTGCTTTTCCTCCCTTTCTACACACTTCTAGCATTCTTAAGTGAGTGGAACATACAATGGAACGTGGAGAGGCCTCATCAAGAAGAAAGCGCACTAGAACCGCTGCTAGAGGAACTCTTGTCACCAACACTTTGCTGGCAGAGCCACATCAACAACGGTTGGCAAATGTCCAACAATTTTCCTGGTATCCCATGCTACGTTTGGATTTTGAAATCCTAACTACATTTGGTTGGGATCAAGACGTCAGAAGATTCATCCACAACATAGGATGGAACTTTCTGCTCTGTGAGCCACCTACTCGGATCCACCGTACCGCTACGCTGGAATTCCTCGCTTCTGTTAGTCTGGTGGAGATGCCTTCCACGACTCCTGGAGTGCCACCCACTCAAGCCGTCTCTTATTGGATGGACGGGGCATACCCGACCACTTTCCTAGATGACTTTAATGTCATAATGGGCTTTTGCCAACGAGTAGACACGAGAACACCAGAATACAGGGCGACATATCTCGAGAAACCAGCTGCTCTCACCACCACCAGCATGTGGAAAGAAGTTACTGGAACTCATACCCTGCCAACACATCTGAAAGGGGCATCCTTTTCTCCTCCGCTCCGCATATGCCATAAGTTGCTAGCCGGGACTATACATAGCCGGAAGGAGAGCCAAGGAAAGGTAACACTGGCTGACCTTTTCATTGTCTATTGTATGCATCAAGGGCATAGGTGCAACCCAGGATATGCCTTCCTGAAAGCCGTCAAGGATTACGAAACTCGTGGTCTAGCAAGGGCTATCATGGTGGCTCCCTTTCTCACCCCTTTAGCTGAATATTGGGGATGTACCAATGGAGAAGACATCCCAGCTAGCCTCCAACCAGAGTCGATTAATGGCGGAATGTTGGTCCACATGAACATCCTTAGCAGACAAGGATCAGGGTTTATTTTAAACCCCATCATCTCGATTTCAATGGATATGCGTGATTTCGACACACCACAGGACATCCCTGCGACTTCGGAATCCCAGCAGCAGTCATATGATCCAGACATCGCTGGCTTATACCGACGTATGGATGATGAGCATGCCTACATGGAAGGAGAGTTCCAGTTCATACGACAGCAGTTTAGTCAGCTGACCATGAGGCAAGATAGGACGGACCGCCAAATAGAGAACTTGGTCCAGACTCAGGCAAGGTTCCAGCGCCGCATACTCTGCCGCATCCCTTCACCAGCACCATCCTCCCATTCCAGCCCAGAGGCAGATGACTAGGAGGAGTTTTTAGATAGTTTCTAGTATTTTGAAAATGCTTGAATGTATCGCCAAGAAAAAAAGAAGTAATAAATAAAAGTTGTTATTTCTGTTTACATTCCAAAAAGCCCACGTGTACAAAATTATAAAATAAAAAGGCACACGTGATATATTAAAAAGCCAGATTTCAAATAGCTCGCGATAAATATCAAAATCGCGAAAGAAAAAGGCGAAATCAAAACCATTTCAGCAAAATAAGGAGCTTCGAAGAAAATAGCTCTAACCATCCTCCTTCTACACCAATAAAAGAAGGTACACAGGAAAAGGCCAACGGAAAGGTTCGATGATCCCCAAATGGATCCTTGCCTACTCCAAAGGCAAAACAAAAATTACTCCACGACCCAGGATCACCACATGAGTCATTGGAAGATCTAATTAACATCCTTCCATCCAAGAAAGAAGGAAACCATCAAAATAGAAAAGCCAATGGAAAGGCTTGATCATCCCCAAGAGGATCCTTGCCTACTCCAGAGGTAAAACAAAAAGATTACCTCACGACTCAACTTTGTTGCCACATGAGTCAACAAACAAACTCATCCAGAATCTCCGCCACTTCCCCAGAGGAGAATAAGGACTACAGTCCATCAAAGAAAATACGGAGTCAAATCCTCCATATCACCAGGGGGCAACAAAAAAGAAAAGAAAAACTTTTCATCCCCTAACAGAGGCCACTACAGAAAAAGGCCGCATGAAAATCCCCAAGTAGAGCATATCAAGAAAAGTCTACAAAAAGAGAAAAAAGAAGAAAATATCTTCACCCCGCTCAATAAAGAGCCTCACAAAGCCAGGAGCCAGGACTCCGTCATATCCCCAGGAAGCCAATAAATTCCCCAGGGTCGCAAAAAAAAAAACAAAAAGAAAAAAGAAGAAAAGAGATAAAATCTCTTTATCCCCAGCGGATAACAAAAAGCACACGCATTTCAAAATCGCGAAAAAAGTACAATCGCAAGAAAAAGGTAAAAAACCCATTCCTCAATGGAATAAGAGCATAGGCAAAGCCAGCTCAGAATAGCAGCAGCCAAGGAGTCAAAGAATTCCCATTCCTTCCTAGGGGGCAAGACAAAATAGATTCCCAGGAAAAATCCCTGATGAATCAAAAAGAAAAACTCTCCCCAGTAAGCCTATCAGCAAAGGCAAATTACAAATAAACGTCCAATATGGATATCCCCAGTGAAAAGCAAAATAAAGCTTCTGCCTACTTAGAGGCAAGCAAAGAGCCAATATCCCCAAGAAATGGGAAGTCAACCTATGCAAGAGGTAATACAAGCCCAAAGCATAAAGTCTTCACTACTAGTGAAGCATTTGCCTAAATCAGGAGGCACAATTGACAGAAAGCCCAAATCCCCAGAGGATTCCTGCCTAAAAAGAGGCAATCAACAAAGAATCCCCAGCCAAGACCGGATGGCTAAAAAGCCAAAAACAAAGAATCTTCGGCCAAGACCGGATGGCTAAACAGAAAAAGCCAAAAGCAAAAGAATCTCCGGCAAAGCCGGATGGCAAAACGAAAAAGCCAAAAACAACGAAATCCCCGGTAGAACCGGATGACTAAATCAGAAAAGTCAAAAAGAAAAATCAATTAGTCCCCACGGAATAGGCGCATGATCAGAAACAATAAGCCGCCAACTTATCTCCAAAACCAGATGACCATAGGATTGACTACCAAAAAGTACATCCTAAGAGCCTTGCAAAACAGGGTTCGGACCATGTGGGGGTAGGTACCCATCAGAGCCTTGCAAAACGGGGTTCGGACCGGGTGGGGGTAGGTACCCATCAGAGCCTTGCAAAACGGGGTTCGGACCGGGTGGGGGTAGGTACCCATCAGAGCCTTGCAAAACGGGGTTCGGACCGGGTGGGGGTAGGTACCCATCAGAGCCATGCAAAACGGGGTTCAGACCAGGTGGGGGTAGGTACCCATCAGAGCCTTGCAAAACAGGGTTCAGACCAGGTGGGGGTAGGTACCCATCAGAGCCTTGCAAAACAGGGTTCGTACCAGGTGGGGGTAGGTACCCACCAAAATCTTATGAAATAAGGTTTGTACCGGATGAGGGTAAGTACTCATCAAAACCTAACAAAATGCATCAGGTAGAGTAAAATACTCACCAGAGCATTACAAAAACGGGTTGTAAATACCTTGCTTCTATTAGAGGATAGTTCAAGTGTTGAGCACCTCAGAAGTAAGTACCCACAAGAGTTCAGCAAAAGGCTAACTCGTACCGGGTGAGGGTAGGTACTCACCAAAGCCTTGCAGAACAAGGTTCATACCAAGCGGGGGTAGTTACCCACAAGAACCTTATGGAATAGGGTTCAGAGTCTAGTGAAATGTAGACTCATACCGGGTGAGGGTAAGTACTCACTAGAGCCTTATCAAGTAAGGCTCAAACCAGATAGGGGTTACTACCTATAAAAAATAATTATCATCCAGAGGGTCAGCGAAGGAGCATCTGACGGATAACCGGGCAAAAAGGGTTAACTCCTTCCCCTACCAACTAATTTTGTCGGCATATTAAGCCAGCAAATTAGCCAGGCAGGTGAAGGGGGGGCAGTTGTAGACCCCTAATTTTTCCCGGCTTCTCAATAAAGGCAAAGGAGACCACCTATAACAAAGATAAAGTTCGCCCGGCATCTCAAATAAAGGCCAAAAAGACTTCCTATATGAAGATAAAGCTTCAACGGGCATCTATCGGCATCAACCGACGTCCGAATCAGGAAAGAAAAGCTTCCCGGGGGTCCCAGAACGCAAAAGCTGGCGAAAACAGGTTGAGACAGCCGTCCCAAAGTTGGGACGGCCGTCCCAAACAACCTAGGAGAGTCGAGACGCCAGTCCCAAATGTGGGACGCCCATCCCAAGACCAAAATTTGAATGGGACGGTCGTCCCAAATCCCAGACGGCCATCCCAACCTCTCGAGACGCTCATCCTTGTTTTCCAGGCCCCGGACGGTCGTCCCAAAGCATCAGGCTGCGAAAACTATAAATAGGAGGCTCATTTGGCACTTTTCCACACCCCAGACAACTCACAGTACTTGTCTTCTCTCCCTACTTCGAATGAACTCTCTGTTGCCTTAATAAGGTAACAATCAGTTAAGGAATTATATTCCAGCATTCGATTCTTCTTTTAAAATTTTAGTCGAGTCGATCTTGTATTCGAGAGGAGAGTCTTTGTAGAGCGAAGGATCGCCGAAACGCATCCCCTTTGTAAAAGATTTGCGATATAAAGCTTGCTACGGAGGTTCTTTTCAATTCTCTTCTCTTTTATTGTTTTATTTATTGCTTTATGTATGCAATATTAAATAAAGTCATGTAGATAGCCATATTTAAATATTGCATGAATAAAATAAGGTAATAGCGTAATTTCTCATGATCTTCACTTAATGAACTAATCCGTCATAGGGAACCCGAAAGGGGCGTTGTGGGGGTGCTAACACCTTCCCCACACGTAACTAACTCCCTTACCCAATTCTGGTTATAATGGCCAAGTTTGGTTTTTATTAAAATCAACGCCTTTTTATCCTTTTCCAATGTTTATGGTCAAAACATTGGTGGCGACTCCATAAGAACCCCTTTTCGAAAACCTTGCTTTTATTAGAGGATAGTTCAGTTGTTGAGCACCTCAGAAGCAATGAACATATTTTAACATAAAAACGCGAGTCTAAACCATCTTTTCGCGACCGCTCGCATAAACGTTCGAGATGTCCCTAGACGTTGGAACGGACGGCGGTGGCATCGGCCATGTTGTTGGTACAATCGAAATTAAGCCTGGCCGTTACAGGGATGTGTTTCTTTTCGGGGGATATCAAAATAGCTCCTATCCCGTGTCCAAGCATGTTTGAGGCCCCATCGAAGAACATAGTCCATACCTCTTCTTTGGTCTCTTCGTGTTCGATATGCATGATATGCTCATCGGGAAAGTCATCCTGTAAGGACTGGTATTCGTCTGTGGATCCATGGGCTAGATAATCCGCTAGGGGACTTCCTTTAATAGCTTTTTGGGTGACATGAATGATATCAAATTCTGAGAGGAGAACCTGCCACCTAGCTATTCTTCCAGTTAAAATGGGCTTCTCGAAGAGGTATTTGATTGGATCCATTTTGGAGACCAACCATGTTGTATGCCGAGCCATATATTGTCGGAGACGCTGAGTGACCCACACCAATGCGCAACAGGTTTTTTCGAATGGTGTATAACGGGTTTCATAATCTGAGAATTTCTTACTGAGATAGTAAATGGCTTGCTCCTTTTTCCCGATTTCGTCATGTTGGTCGAGCACACATCCCATGGACTCTTCGAGAATTGACAAATATAGGATCAGAGGTCTCCCTTCAACGGGTGGTACCAATACTGGCGGATTGGTTAAACATGTTTTGATTTTATCGAACGCTTGTTGGCATTCTTCATTCCACACCGTTGGTTGATTTTTGCGCAACAGTTTAAAGATGGGGATACATTTATCCGTTAACTGTGCGATGAAACGGGAAATGTAGTTGATTCGGCCTAGAAAGCCTCTGACCTCCTTTTCTGTGCTTGGTGGAGGCATTTCCAAAATTGCCTTGGTTTTGTCAGGATCCACTTCGATTCCTCTCTGGCTAACGATGAACCCCAATAGTTTTCCTGAACGTACTCCGAAAGTACATTTTGCCGGGTTTAGTTTAAGTTGATACTTCCGAAGTCGATCAAAAAGCTTTTTGAGATATTGAATGTGGTCCATTTCATTTCTGGACTTGGCAATCATGTCGTCCACATATACTTCTATTTCCTTGTGGATCATGTCATGGAACAGCGTGACCATAGCCCTTTGATAAGTAGCCCCTGCATTCTTGAGTCCGAAAGGCATTACGCGATAACAAAAGGTGCCCCAGGGTGTGATAAAGGAGGTTTTCTCTCTATCCTCAACGTCCAACTTGATTTAGTTGTATCCCGCGTACCCGTCCATGAAGGAGTAAAGTGTATTGGTAGTGGTATGGTCTACTAGCGTGTCTATATGCGGTAGGGGAAAGTCGTCTTTTGGACTTGCTCGGTTGAGGTCCCTATAGTCCACACATACCCTGACCTTCCTGGTCTTTTTGATGACGGGAACTATGTTGGCCAACCATTCTGGGTATTTGGAAACTACAAGGAAATTGGCATCCAGCTGCCTTTGCACCTCTTCCTTTATCATTAAGGACCAGTCGGGTTTGATTCTTCTGAGTTTTTGCTTTACAGGTCGAAACCCCTCTTTTAAAGGCAATCTATGTTCCACTATGCTCGAGTCGAGCCCAGGCATGTGATGATAAGACCAAGCAAATACATCCATATATTCTTTTAGAAGTTGGATCAATCCCTTTTTTATGTTACTTTCTATTTGGGTGCCGATGTTCACCTTTTTCTCATCATCCCCTTCTCCCAAATTGACAGTTTCTATCTCTTCCTGATGCGGTTGTATGGTGCGTATTTCCTTTTCCAGCATTCTTTGCATGTCCGGAGAGATGGTCTCCTGCTCACTGTCAGACTCGACCCATTCGCTTTCAGTTTGCGGGGTCCACGGAGATTCATCAATCACAGACATGATGTGTTTTAGGTTCTGTTTTAGTCATAGATTTTATTATTCAATTTTTCTTTGAAAGAATAATAAATAGAAGAGGGAAAAGAATGAATATGACAAAATGCCTCGTGTATTAATGAAAATGAAAATGTATGTACAAGCCCTTTTAATCAAAATTCCTGCGGCCACGGGCGGGGACCGCAGGAGATATAGAGAAAAGCTTAAAAAAGAAAACCCTAAGCGCTGATCCTCGTAGTCCTCCCTCTCTGCTACTCTGGTTTGGCCAGAGGTTTGACATCCGTATTGGAAGTAGAGGCATCAAAGGTTATCCAACCGACATCAATTAATTCCTGGACCTTATACTTTAAGGTCAAGCAGTTGTCAGTTGAATGTCCTGGTGCATCCGAGTGGTAGCTACATTTCTCATTGGGCTTGTACCACTCGGGATAGGGAGGCTCCATTTTCTTGGGAGGAACACGTGCCAGGAGGTTGGCCTCCAACAGCTGGGGCAGCAGCTTTGCGTATGAAGTGGGGATAGGAGTGAACTTCTTCTCCTTTCTTCGTGACTGCCGCTCTGTCTGAGGGGTGGAGGAGGGGGTTGCGAAATTAATGGCGTGTACGGCCTCCTCCTTCTTTTTGAAGGGCTTCTTGAATGAGGTGCTGGAAGAAGAAGGTCGTGCTATTTTTCCACTCCTCAGCCCTTGCTCCACTCTTTCTCCTACAGTGACTATGTCCGAAAAGAGATTGGAGGTATTGGCTATTGCCTTATCGTAGTACGCTCCAGTCAGTGAGTCTATGAGCATAGCCACTGTTTCTTTATCTGTCAGTGGAGGCTCTATTTAGGCGGCCATTTCCCTCCATCTTTGGGCGTACGCTTTGAAGGACTCGTCGTCCCTTTTGCTCAGGGTCCTGAGATCTGACCTGTCGGGGGTCAAATCGATATTGTATCGGTAACGACGGAGAAAAGCGTCAGCCAGCTGTTTCCAGTTTTGGACCTGCCCTCTTTCTAACTGCATGTACCAGTTGAGAGCGGTGTCGGCCAGACTCTCCTGGAAGCAGTGGATCAGGAGTTTCTCGTTTTTGTTGAACATTCAAGGACTTGATGTTGCAAATAATGATCATGAAGAATGTTGATTTTGATGATGATCCAAGAGCTTAAAGACTTAAAGTATTGAAGATTGAAGATTGATGATTTCTGTATTGTAATAACTCTGTTTTAGTTTGATTGAGTCTGTAAATATAGAGTCTAAGATAGCCGGTACATAGTCTGTAACTTAGAAGCTTCAAAAAGCCCAAATATATCATCCAGGCTCGGCTTTAATCGATTATATAGGGAAATAATCGATTAAAACAGTGAGAAAACCATTTTCAGCATATACTCACTGTTTTAATCGATTAAAACATCAAAATAATCGATTAAAAGCTCAAATAATCGATTAAAACTTCAAATAATCGATTAAAACAGAGAGGTTTTGGGTTCTGTTTTTTTGGCTCTATTTTAATCGATTAAAACTCCATTTAATCGATTATTTCAGTCTGTTTCTGATTTTAAACTTCAAACAAACCCTATTTTCGAAAACCCAATTACCAAGAACCCTAGTTTTGAAATCCCCAATTCCTAAACCCTAATTTCCCTACTTAAACTCTGCTTTGGCACTCAGAAAAAAAAGAACAACTCTTTCCATACAAAAGTTAAGTGCTGTGAGTGCTAGAGAACTGTTTGTTGTAAGGAAACGGGGCTTTTGGAACCTGGTGTGGGCTAGAAGCGATAAGAATCACTAAGTGGAGTTCTTAGTGGATTGTGTGTCTGTGCTCGTCTCTGGGGAAAGTCTGTTCTTCATCTCTTGTGGATTTCAAGAGAGGTGTTGTCTTTACTTTATCTCTTTCATTTGTAATTTGTTTTGTAACAATTTGTTCTTAGTGACGAGCGTTAATCCTCTTTTGAGTGATTAGCAAGCTGGACGTAGGGTCTTTTGATCCGAACCAGTATAAACCTACTGTGTAATCTTCTCTACTCTTCTCTATTTACATTTACGCAGTTTTTAATCGGTAAAATTTGGGGAAAATTTTGAAAACCTAATTTTTATTAAGAAACCAATTCACCCCCCCTCTTGGTTTTTGTCCGACCACGCGAACATTCCGCTGCGCGATTC
Organism: Sphenostylis stenocarpa; assembly: GCA_963425845.1. Lineage (NCBI taxonomy): Eukaryota > Viridiplantae > Streptophyta > Magnoliopsida > Fabales > Fabaceae > Sphenostylis > Sphenostylis stenocarpa. The sequence goes on from OY731400.1 coordinate 39,020,432, forward strand.
TAACAAGTGGTATCAGAGCTTGCTTTGATAGTCATTCAAATATTTTCGAAAATGGCCGGACAAAATCAAACTTTTGCCGAAGGTGCGTCTATCAACGAGACCCCCACTTTTGCGGGTCAAAATTATCCTTTTTGGAAAGTACGTATGCAAATATTTTTAGAGTTCTGTTGATAGAGGCGTTTGGGACGCAATTTTAAATGGTCCATTTGTTCCTAAAACTACTGAGAATGGTGTTGACGTTCTTAAACCTATTTCTAGATGGATTGCAGAAGAAAGTCGAAAAGCACAATTTGATGTTAGGGCTAGAAACATTATTTCATCTGCTCTAACCCTTGATGAGTTTTATAGAATTTCAGTTTGTAAAAGTGCACAGGAAATGTGGGAAATGCTAAGGGTGACCCACGAAGGAACTGACGACGTCAAAAGAGCACGTAAAAATTCTTTAATCCAAGAATACGAGATGTTCCGGATGCAACCCGGCGAAACGATTTTCGACGTTCAAAAGCGTTTCACTCATATCGTGAACCATCTCACCGGACTAGGTAAAATTTTTGATGTTGATGAATTAAATATTAAAATTTTGAAATCTCTGGATAGGAAATGGCAACCAAAGGTGACGGCCATCTCGGAGTCACAAAATCTTGCCACTATGTCTATGGCGGCGTTATTTGGAAAGCTTAGGGAGCATGAGCTTGACCTTGGAATACTAAATGAGGAAGAGGGTCAATATCAAAAGAAGAACCTAGCTTTCAAGACCGAGATTTCAAGAAGCAAAAATAAGAAAGAAGAAGAAGAAGACTCCGAAATTGATGAAGAAGAGATGAGTCTTTTTATAAAGAAGTTCACCAAGATGATGAAAGCAAAAGGAAGACATCCTTTCAAAGGTAAGGGAAAGGTAAAAGAAAATTCTTCCGTTAATATAAAATGCTTTGGTTGTGGTGAAGCAGGGCATATAAAGACCGAATGCCCAAACAAAAAAAAATGATGAACACAAGGGCAAAAAGCAATTCAAGAAGAAAGCATATATTGCTTGGGATGACAGTGATTCAAATTCAGAATCAAGCGACTCGGAAATAGAAGCAAACAATTGCTTAATGGCAAATGACAAAATTTCTTCGGATTTTGAGGTTAGTGATTCTGATTCATCCTCTAGTGAAGAAAATGACCATGATGAATTGCAAAATGCTTATAATGAGTTATTTACTGCATTTATGGATATGAAAAACGAATTTAAAGTTGTAAGGAAAAATCTAAGAAGATCCGAAAAGGAAAATGAGTCCTTAAAATTGAAAATTGCATGTTTAGAAGAAAAGGAGGTAGCTAATACGAAAATTGTATGCTTAGATGAGAATAAGGACTTAGCTTGTGCAAATTGTAAAGAGCATGAATATGACATAGATATTCTTAACTATTTGCTTGACAAAGCCGAAAAAGAAATTGATGATCTTAGGAAGCATGAAATGGTAATTGCTCAAAATAATGTAAATCAAAGAGTTCCTTTGAAAAAGAGTAAACCTAAAAAGAAAAGAATATGGGTAGAAAAAGGAACTAGAGCATGTCATGTAAATAATGCATCTTATTCCATAGCTACATCAAAAGCATGTTTTTATTGTATGAAACAAGGTCATACCTCAAATAAGTGTAAAATTAAACATTTTGGAGTTCCTAAAGGAAAATATATTTGGGTTCTAATTGTTAAATAAATCTATTTGTATCTTGTATTTATTCAAAGAAAATGGATCATTTAGTATGTTTTAAACAGAATGATTAGGTAAAAACATTTTATCTTTTCTATTGCATGAAGGTTCTTCACTTAAAGATTTTTGCGAAAAGCCTCTAAAATTGTTTTAAACAACTAAAAACAAAGTATTTTTACAAAAGCTTTCTTAAAACATGTTTTTAACTGATGCAGTTTTGAAAGAACCAAATAAAATCACTTAGAATGTTCAAAGAAGTGTTTTTACAGTATTTTAATCGATACAACTTGTTTTTAATCGATTAAAACCATTTAGAACTCATTGTGATCGATCAGATTTTTATTATGAGCGGTCAGAATCCTTTAAATCGATTAAAAACACATTTCAATCGATTAAAATCACTTAAAGGGTCAGGATGATCGATCAGAATCCAACTATGACCGATCAGAATCAAATGTGATCGATCAGATTTTAATTATGAGCGGTAAGAAATTTTTCAATCGATTAAAACACGTTTCAATCGATTAAAATCACTTAAAGGGTCAGGATGATCGATCAGATTTTTATTATGACCGGTCAGAATCAGTTATGATCGATCAGAATTTAGTTATGACCGATCAGAACTCTTTTAATCGATTAAAAACTCGTTTCAATCGATTAAAACAACTTAAAAAAAATTTCTACACTGCGTTTTAATCGATTAAAAGAAGTTTTAACAGATTAAAACTGCACTTTTAACAGATTAAAAGAATCTTTTAACAGATTAATTAAACCAGCAGTTTTGAAAATCGTCTATAAAAACAGTTTGGCTTGAACTTTTTAAACACACATTGAATATAAGTTTTCACACATCCTTTAGCAATCAATCAAGCAACTGCGGTGCAAACACTTTGGAGATCAAGGATGTGCTACTTGTTGATGATATTATTGGATCAACTGATAGTTTGTTATGTGTAGAATTTGCTAAGATTATGCAGGGAGAGTTTGAAATGTCTATGATGGGAGAATTAACATTCTTCCTTGGACTTCAAATCAAGCAACTTAAAGATGGCACTTTCATCTCTCAAACTAAATACTGCAAAGAGATTCTCAAAAAGTTTGGAATGGACACCTCAAAGGAAGCCAACACACCCATGGGAACTTCATGCTATCTAGACAAGGATGAATCAGGTTTGGAAGTTAATCAAACTATGTATAGAGGTATGATAGGATCACTATTATACTTAACTGCAAGTAGACCTGATATTATGCATTCTGTCTGTGTGTGTGCTAGATTTCAGGCTTGTCCTAAAGAATCTCATTTAATTGCAGTAAAACATATTTTAAAATACTTAAAAGGAACTACTGGATTTGGCTTGTGGTATCCGTCTGATGCTTGTATTAGTTTAATAGGATACTCTGATGCTGATTATGGTGGCTGTAAAATTGATAGAAAAAGCACTAGTGGAACATGTCATTTGTTAGGTTCATCCTTAATATCATGGCATTCTAAGAAACAAGCATGTGTAGCTTTATCTACCACTGAAGCTGAATATATTGCAGCTGGTAGTTGTTGTGCTCAAATTCTGTGGATGAAACAACAATTAGAGGATTATAGCATATATTTAAATGACATTCCATTAATGTGTGATAATACGAGTGCAATCAACCTAACTAAGAATCCAGTAATGCACTCTAGGACTAAACATATTGAAATAAGACATCACTTTTTAAGAGATCATATCAGCAAAAGAAACTGCAAAATAGAGTATGTAGACACTAAACGTCAATTAGCAAATATATTTACTAAGCCTCTACCCAAGGATAGATTCTATGATCTTAGAAGAGACTTAGGGATATTAGAAATAGCTTAAAATCTGCTTAATTTGACTGTTTCTGGATGATTGTTATGTTAAAATTCGTGGTGTAGCATGTTCATAGGTTATTATGCATATAAATCTCAAAATCTTGATATAGCCTCTGGAATAATCGATTACTGGAAGTGATAATCGATTATTTTCCTTCAAAACGTCCAAAACAGGGTATTCTCCTCTGGAATAATCGATTATTTCGTGAAATAATCGATTAAATGCCTCAGATAATCGATTATTTGCTAGAAATAATCGATTAAAGCTGTCTGATATAGAGAAAATCGATTATTTTGAGATATAATCGATTAAATGCGACCAGTCTTGTCTCCTAGCCGTTGCCAACGGATATTGAAGTGTGTCGTTTAGAGAATAGATTTGATGCACACTTTAATGATCATGATAGTGAAGAATTTTAAATTCTGTTATGTATTTTCTTTTGTTATTGTCTTGATATTGTAATGAATGAATGATTCTGAAATAAAAGTTGATGTTTTTTCTTTCATGCTATGATTGAGGGGGAGCTTTCTCTAACTTATGCATATTTTGAGGGGGAGCTTTTATGATTGATGTTGCAGAGTTCTTTTTGATTATAATCAAAATAGGGGGAGAAAAATTTAAAGCCTATGATTCAATTTTAAATTTTATCTGGTATGTTTAATGTGTTTGTTAGTATGACAGATAAAACAGGTTATTACAAGGGCTTTAAAAAGATAATTTTGATCATCATCAAAAAGGGGGAGATTGTTGAACATTCAAGGACTTGATGTTGCAAATAATGATCATGAAGAATGTTGATTTTGATGATGATCCAAGAGCTTAAAGACTTAGAGTATTGAAGATTGAAGATTGATGATTTCTGTATTGTAATAACTCTGTTTTAGTTTGATTGAGTCTGTAATTATAGAGTCTAAGATAGCCGGTACATAGTCCGTAACTTAGAAGCTTCAAAAAGCCCAAATATATCATCCAGGCTCGGCTTTAATCGATTATATAGGGAAATAATCGATTAAAACGAGTGAGAAAACCATTTTCAAGCATATACTCACTGTTTTAATCGATTAAAACATCAAAATAATCGATTAAAAGGTCAAATAATCGATTAAAACTTCAAATAATTGATTAAAACAGAGAGGTTTTGGGTTCTGTTTTTTGGCTCTGTTTTAATCGATTAAAACTCCATTTAATCGATTATTTCGATCTGTTTCGATTTTAAACTTCAAACAAACCCTATTTTCGAAAACCCAATTACCAAGAACCCTAGTTTCGAAATCCCCAATTCCTAAACCCTAATTTCCCTACTTAAACTCTGCTTTGGCACTCGAAAAAAAAGAACAACTCTTTCCATACAAAAGTTAAGTGCTGTGAGTGCCAGAGAACTGTTTGTTGCAAGGAAAGGGGGCTTTTGGAACCTGGTGTGGGCTAGAAGCGATAAGAATCACTAAGTGGAGTTCTTAGTGGATTGTGTGCTGTGTCGTCTCTGGAGAAAGCTGTTCTTCATCTCTTGTGGATTTCAAGAGAGGTGTTGTCTTTACTTTATCTCTTTCATTTGTAATTTGTTTTGTAACAATTTGTTCTTAGTGACAGCGTTAATCCTCTTTTGAGTGATTAGCAACTGGACGTAGGGTCTTTTGATCCGAACCAGTATAAACCTACTGTGTAATCTTCTCTACTCTTCTCTATTTACATTTACGCAATTTTTAATCAGTAAAATTTGGGGAAAATTTTGAAAACCTAATTTTTATTAAGAAACCAATTCACCCCCCCTCTTGGTTTTTGTCCGACCACGCGAACATTCCGCTGCGCGATTCTAACAGTTTTCAGCGTGGGCGGCCATCTTACGACAATACATCGTGAGATGGCTCTTAGGGCAGGTCATTCCGGCGTACTTGGGGAAGTCCGGGGTTTTGAATTTGGGAGGGAAATGGATGTTCTTCACCAGGCACATGTCCGCCACCTCCTTGACGTCGAAGTTGTGCCCTTCTACCGCCTTAAGCCTCTCCTCCAGGGCGGAGAGTTGTTGTTTGGACACCTCTGGGGTAAGGATGCGTGCAGTCTTAGCATCCTTCCCGTTATAGAAGTATTCATCTTCCTCCTCCTCATGGTGAGGGATATGTTCAGCTTGGTCTTCGCCCTTACTCTGACCCTGGCGCACGACCTCCATTAGTTGGGTCACTTGCTCGCGGAGGGTATTGACCTCCGCAATGAGCTTTCGGTTTTGCTCCTCTAAATTTTCCATTGCTCTTGCTTTCTGCGCGCGAGTGCGAGTGGGGAGAGGACCAGCCACTTTCTAGAATGCCCGAAAAAGGTTTATTAATGCATGTTGAGTGTTTAAACTAACATGGATATGCTTTATGTATGAGAGATTCTGTTTGAATGGTGTTGAATGCGTTCTTACTTTTTATTTTCTCTCTTGGTTTTTCTTTGCTCATGATATGATGTAATATGACTTGACTTTGTCAGACGTTGATTTATTTATGGTTTTGATTTGTATTTTGATTTGTATTGCCTTTTATTTTATAGCCTTTTATCTCTTCTGTCGGAACTGCGTGGCTACTTAGCTTACAAAGAACCTAAAACCAGGCTAGCTAAAAGGCAGACTGTCCGAGATAAAATGTGGCTTTATGCGAAAGAATACTTAGTGTCCCTTATCTCTTCTGTCGGAACTCCGTGACTACTTAGCTTGCAAAGAACCTGAAACCAGGCTAGCTAAAAGGCAGACTGTCCAAGATAAGGGTGTTTATTTTGAAAATATTTTTGTGATTTATCTTTTGTTGTTTGTTTATGCTATGCAATAGACAGATGCAACAAACACATGTACACACAATTCGATCATCCACGAACAGACGAGAATTCGTTTTTATCACGAGGTAGGGTTTTCCTGTAGAAAAGTGCATTGGCGAGGGTAGGTTCTAACTGTTCTCACCAGGCTAAGGCCCCCAAGGTGCCCCCATTATAGGGTCCCCACTCTCCAGCCGTCCAACCATGCTTAGCACTAAGGCCATAGTCAGGCTTGTTGCCAAAAGAGGAAGGTTATCACCTTGAGTGGTGGTTTCCGATCACACTGGTGGGCACAAGGCCCTCACTATAGCGAACCGTACCTGCCACCCACTCCCTATGGATTTCTCACTTGCCCCCGGGTATAGAGGGAACTGTTGTGTGCAAGGGTTTGTGTACAATTTGTATTTCAAACAAGTGCGTAAGTATAAACAAGCCACAATTATTAAAGCCAAACCGTAAAACATGTTATAATACAAGTTAAGGGTAAAAGCATTATTTTCTTGGTTTATTATTTTTAAGCCGGCCCATCACTAAATGGGATCAACTCTCTAGGCTTCCCCAGTGAAGTCGCCATCTGTCGCCGCCACCAAAATGAGGGGCGGTCAGAGCGACGCGATGGTTTCGACCCTCTTGATTTTCGCGTTTTTATGGGTGGTTACAACGCCTTTAGGTTGTCCGATAACCGGGCTGAACCTAGGGTCGAGGTTTTAGAAAGGGCGTTCTTGGGTTGTCCGATAACCGGGCTAACCCAAGAACTAGTTTTGAAGGGTTCTGTGGAGTCGCCACCGATGTTTTTACTGGAAACATCGGAAAAGGAGTTAAAAAGGCGTTGGTTTTCGAAAAACCAACTTTGGTCGTTAGAACCAGAGTTGGGTAAGGGAGTTAGTTACGTATAAAGGAAGTGTTAGTTCCTTTACGACGCCCCTTTCGGGTTCCCTATGACAGGCCAGCTATTTGAAAATATTTAAACCGGTGAAAATTATGCTTTTACCCTTTTATTTTGCGGAATTTAAAATTACGACTACATGGCCCTAGCAGCTATTGCACAATTTATATAGAGCGGTAAATAGGCAAAGAGGTAGAGAAAACCTTCGAAGCGGGCTTTTTCTATTAATTCTTTAAAAAAAGAGGGTGCTTTGTGGCAGCCCTTCACTCTACACAGCGTTGGAAACTTCTCTAAACGCCGAAAAACACTCACAGAAACACTCAAAAGCTCCAAAAATGCATCGGAGGGATTCTAGAGAGAAGATCTAGTGATTTCTAGAGAGAAGGAGGAGAAAACTCTGTGGAATGAGGGAATGGAGCCCCCTATTTATAGGTTTTCGCGCCTGACAGGGCAAGACCACCGTCTCGTCTGACAGGGTCGAGACCGCCGTCTCGCCAAACGAGACCGTCGTCTCACCCTGCCAAAATGGCGAGACCGCCGTCTCGCCCTTCGCAGGTGGCGAGAACACCATCCTGGAAAGCGAGACCGCCGTCTCGCCAAACGAGACGGTGGTCTCACCACTTGCGTGAGGCGAGACGGCAGTCTCGATTTCGAGACGGCGGTCTCGTCCCCAAAAAGGCGAGAAACCTTATTTTTGTGCCAAAAAACCCTCCTATCCTAGTATGGGGCCTAATAGTCTCTCCTAGTAGCTTCTTAGGCTTCGTCCATCTTCGATAGGAGGTCTTCTTCTCTTTGTTGTGAGGCTGGGCAATATTTGGGGTCTACAATTACTCTAGATATACTTGGACATTTTTCCTAACTACGAAAAGTGAAGCTTTTAAGGTCTTTAGAAAATTTGCAAAACAAATTCAAAATGAGAAAGACTTAAGAATTAAAGTTTTAAGAAGTGACCATGGTCGTGAGTTTCAAAATGAAAAATTTGAAAATTATTGTGAAGAAAATGGAATATTACATAACTTTTCTGCTCCTAGGACTCCCCAACAAAATGGTGTAGTTGAAAGGAAAAATAGGTCATTAGAGGAACTTGCTAGAACTATGTTAAATGAATCTAATGTTCCTAAGTATTTTTGGGCTGATGCGGTTAGTATTGCATGTTATGTTTTAAATAGAATGCTCATTAGGTCAATTATTAAATCTACTCCTTATGAATTGTTTAATGGTAGAAAACCTAATGTTGCTCATTTGAAAATTTTTGGATGTAAATGCTTTGTGTTGAATAATGGGAAGGACAACTTAGGAAAATTTGACTCTAAAGCTGATGAGGGAATTTTCTTAGGTTATTCATTAACTAGCAAGGCTTACAGGGTATTTAATAGAAGAACTTTGAATATAGAAGAATCTATTCATGTTACTTTTGATGAAATTGTAGACCTTGGGGGAAATCCTCTTGAGTCAAATAAAGAACTTGCAGGTGATGATGAATATATAAGAGAAGTTCTTGATGAATTATATTTGGGAGAAAATGAGCCTTCTCAAACGCCTGAATTAGCAAAAGAATGGCAATCACCTAGAGGACTATCAATGGACAATATCATAGGTGACATCTCAAAAGGGGTAAGAACTAGAAATATGACTAATTTTTGTATGTCTGTAGCTTTTGTGTCACAGATAGAACCCAAAAACGTTGAGGAAGCGCTTAAAGATGAACAATGGTGCATAGCCATGCAAGAAGAACTTAATCAATTTGAAAGGAATCAAGTCTGGGAATTAATCCCAAGAGAAGAATCACATCAAGTTATTGGAACCAAATGGGTGTTTAGAAATAAACTTGATGAAGATGGAACATAACAAAGAATAAAGCCAGACTTGTTGCCAAAGGCTATTGTCAGGAGGAAGGTATAGACTATGATGAAACTTATGCTCCTGTTGCTAGGTTAGAGGCTATACGCCTACTTCTTGCTTATGCATCTTTGATGAAATTTAAATTATATCAAATGGATGTTAAGAGTGCATTTTTGAATGGTTTTATTAAAGAAGAAGTTTATGTGGAGCAACCCCCTGGTTTTGAGGATTTTAGTTTTCCTAATCATGTTTTTAAATTAAAGAAAGCATTATACGGGTTGAAACAAGCTCCTAGATCTTGGTATGAAAGGCTAAGCAGTTTCCTAACATCAAATGATTTTTCTAGTGGAAAATTTGATTCTATGCTATTTATAAAGAAAGTAAAAGAACATATCTTATTGGTCCAGGTATATGTTGATGATATTATTTTTGGATCAACTGATAATTCGTTATGTGTAGAATTTGCTAAGATAATGTAGGGAGAGTTTGAAATGTCTATGATGGGAGAATTGACATTCTTCCTTGGACTACAAATCAAGCAACTTAAAGATGGCATTTTCATCTCTCAAACCAAATACTGCAAAGAGATCCTTAAAAAGTTTGGAATGGACACCTCAAAGGAAGCTAACACACCCATGCGGATTTCATGCTATCTAGACAAGGATGAATCAGGTTTGGAAGTTAATCAATCTATGTATAGAGGTATGATAGGTTCACTGTTATACTTAACTGCAAGTAGACCTGATATTATGCATTATGTCTGTGTGTGTGTTAGATTTTAGGCTTGTCCAAAAGAATCTCACCTAATTGCAGTAAAACATATTTTAAAATATCTAAAAGGAACTACTGGTTTTGGTTTATGGTATCCTTCTGATGCTTGTACTAGTTTAATAGGATATTCTTATGCTGATTATGGTGGATGCAAAATTGATAGGAAAAGTACTAGTGGGACATGTCATTTGTTAGGTTCATCCTTAGTGTCTTGGCATTCTAAGAAACAGGCATGTGTTGCTTTATCTACCACTGAAGCTGAATATATTGCAGCTGGTAGTTGTTGTGCTCAAATTCTGTGGATGAAACAACAGTTAGAAGATTATAGTATATTTTTAAATGACATACCTTTAATGTGTGATAATACGAGTGCAATTAATCTTACTAAGAATCCAGTAATGCACTCTAGGACTAAGCATATAGAGATTAAACATCACTTTTTGAGAGATCATATCAGCAAAGGAAACTGTAAAATAGAGTACGTTGATACAATGCATCAATTAGCAGATATTTTTACTAAGCCTCTACTTAAGGATAGATTCTATGATCTTAGAAGACACTTAGGGATACTAGAAATAGCTTAAATTATGCTTAATTAGATAGTTTTTGGATGACTATAAGAATATAATTCATTATATAGGATGTTATTAGTTTATCATGTGTTAAAACCTCAAAAATTGGAAGTACTCTCTGGAATAATCGATTAATTGGAGTTATAATCGATTATTTGCATCCAAAACACTCAAAATAGGACATTCCTCTCTGGAATAATCAATTAATTCGTCAATTAATCGATTAAATACAGCATTAATCGATTAACTGCACAATTTAATCAATTAAATGGTTCTGGCACTGGTTTAATCGATTGATCTGAGTTTTAATCGATTAAACCTGGCAAGTTTGGCTTCCTAGCCATTGCCAACGGATCTCTTGACCTATATTCCCTTCCATATGACCGTTGGACATGCTTGATTATAAATAGAGGCCTCCATTTCACTTCTACTCACTTCTATCTCTTGAAATCAAGCTTTCTTGCCTTATTCTAGGAATCTTGCCCTCTTCTCAATACATTTAGCTTTCTAAATCTTCTTGTTATTCTTTCAATCTTTCAATGGCCTCATCTTCTCGTGCTAAGATCCCTACTAGAAGAAGATCTGCACCCTCATCTCATCCCCGTCCTAATTCTGTAGAAGGATGGATCTCTGATGCAGATGGCCAACAAGAATTTCTGACCTATTGGAAGGAACGTGCTATTATTTCTCCAAAGTTCCTTATTGGTGAGTAGTTCATCAATAGGGGATTCAATTTTCCTAACCTCCTTGAAATTCAAGGAGTTCTCCCTTTCATCCAAATGCAAGGTAGGTATTATCCTGACTTAGTTAGGGTATTTTACTCTAGGTTCAAATTTAGAGATCAAATTGCTACCTCTAGAGTAAAAGGTGTCACAATTATTCTTGACGATGATATTTGGGAGAACGTTGCCCACTTTCCAATTAGAGAAGATGCTATTAACATTTATGGTGAGTTAGATTGACAGGTTCTTAGCTTACCATTCTTTTTTGAAAAATCCCTCCATGGAGATTGGGGGTCTCCTTCTTGCTGGACCTTTGAAGAAGGAGGAACGCATGATTTTACATCTACTAGTTTGGATCCTCTGTCCCAAGGATACGAATCATGCTCAATGTTCTTCAATTGATCTTCGTATTATTCATGCCATAATGAATAATGAGCCTTTAGATTGGGGCGTTCTTGTCACCATGACTATGTTAAAAGCCAAACGCCATCCCACCTTCAAAATTCCATATTGTCGCCGCCGTCCCTTTCCGACGTCCGGAGGACGTCTCGAAACGTTTATGCGAGCGGTCGCGAAAAGATGGTTTAGACTCGCGTTTTTGTTTTAAAAGGTTTTCGAAAAGGGGTTCTTATGGAGTCGCCACCAATGTTTTGACCATAAACATTGGAAAAGGAAAAAATGTTGATTTTAAGAAAAACCGCACTTGGCCATTATAACCAGAGTTGGGTAAGGGAGTTAGTTACGTGTGGGGAAGGTGTTAGCACCCCACAACGCCCCTTTTGGGTTCCCTATGACAGATTAATTCATTTAAATAAAGACTACGAGAAATTACGCGATTACCCTATTTTATTACATAATATTAAATGGCTATCTACATGATTTTATTCTATGTTGCATGTATAAAATGATGAATAAAGCTAAATAAAGCAATAAAAGAGATATTAAAATAGCTATCTACATGATCCTATTCTACATGACATAATAAAGCTAAATAAAACAATAAAACAATAAATAAAACAATAAAAGAGAAGGGAATTAAAAAGAACCTCCATAGCAAGCTTTATATTGAGAACCTCGAACTGTGAGGATGCGTTTTGGCAACCCCTCTCTCTACACAGTCTCTCCTCACCAATACAAGATCGACTCTACTTAAAAATTTAAAGAAGAATCAAATGCCGGAATATAATTCCTTAACCGATTGTTACCTATTTAAGGCAATCGGAAAGATCATTCGAGAGAGATAGAGAAGTAGACAAGTGCTCTAAAGTGTTTCAGAGCTCTCTGGAGTGTCTGTGGTGTGAAAAAGTGGCAAATGAGCCTCCTATTTATAGTTTTTCGCAGCTGGCGCACTTTGGGACGGCCGTCTGGGTTGGGACGGCCGTCTGGACTGGGATGGCTGTCCCAAATAGCAAAATTACACAGAGCGGGACCCCCAGGAAGGCCGGGACGGCCGTCCCACTTAAAATGGGTTTGGGACGGTCGTCCCACATACGGGACGCGCGTCCCAACTGTAAAATAGCAGTTGGGATGGCCGTCCCACTTCTGGGACCGTGGTCTCGGCCTGTTTTGTCCAGTTTTCGTGTTCTGGGACCCCGGGAAGCTTTCCTTTCCTTTTTTGGACATAGATTGATGCCGAGGTGTGTCCGTTGAAGCTTTATCTTCATATAGGAAGTCTTCTTGGCCTCCAATAAGATGTCGGGCGAGCTTTGTCTTTGTGTAGGAAGTCTCTTTTGGATTTTATTGTGCGAGTGAGTGAACTCCGTCTTTTGTTGTGGGAGGTCCTTCTCGTTTTGGGAAGCCGGATAAACTCCATCTTCGGGTGAAGTTCCTCTAGCTTTTATTTTGAGAGGCCGGGCAAAATTAGGGGTCTACAGCTGCCCCCCCTTCGCCTGCCTAACTAATTTGTCGGTTTTTAATATGCCGACAAAATTAGTTGGTAGGGGAAGGAGTTAACCCTTTTGCCCGGTTATCCTTCGGATGCTGCTCCTTGTTGATCCTCCGGATGATAAATATTTTGATAGGTACCAACCCCTATCTGGTGTTTTGATGAGTACGAACCCCCTGTCATGGTAGACCCCCTTCTGTAAGGCCTGATGAGTACACACCCCCATCTGGTGTTTTGACGAGTACGAAACCTCTGTCCGGTATGAGTCTGCATTTTGCTGGACTCTAATGGTTTTTACACCCCCACTGGGTGCGAACCTGTATCTTAACAAGGCTCTATTGTGCGAGTCCGCATTTTGACGGACTCTAATGGTTTTTACACCCCCACCGGGTGCGAACCCGCATCTTGACAAGGCTCTATTGTGCGAGTCTGCATCTTGACGGACTCTAATGGTTTTTACACCCCCACTGGGTGCGAACCCGCATCTTGACAAGGTTCTATTGTGCGAGTCCGCATATTGACGGACTCTAATGGTTTTTACACCCCCACCGGGTGCGAACCCGCATCTTGACAAGGCTCTAGTGTATTTTTTCACCCCACCGGATGTGAACCTGAATCTTGGTAAGGTTCTAGTGTATTTTTTCACCCCACCGGATGTGAACCTGAATCTTGGTAAGGTTCTAGTGTATTTTTTCACCCCACCGGATGTGAACCTGAATCTTGGTAAGGTTCTAGTGTATTTTTTCACCCCACCGGATGTGAACCTGAATCTTTTCTAGTGTATTTTTTCACCCCACCGGGTGTGAACCTGAATCTTGGTAAGGTTCTATTGTCGGCGGCTCACTGTTTTTTATCATGCGCCTATGGGGAGTAATTTGATTTTGACTTTTCTTGTTTTAGTCATCCGGGTTTTACCGGGGAGTTTCTGTTAGTTGCCTCTTTTTAGGCGGGAATCCACTGGGGATTTGTTGATTTTTTGATTGTGCCTCTTGATTAGGCGGGTGCTTCAATAGTGGTGAAGGCTTTTTACTTGTTGTTTTTCACCTCTGAATAGGCTGATGTTCTTCTTGAGGATATTTGTTCTTGATAATACCTCCGAGTAGGTAGATGTTTTTTGAAAGCTTTGTGCTTGTATTACCTCTTATAGGTTGATTTCCCACTTCTTGGGGATATCGGCTCTTTGCTTGTTTCTGAGTAAGCATAGGCATTCTTGGGAGTGAAGGTTTTGTACTTCACTGGGGATATTCATATTGGGTGCTTAACTCCTTGTGGATTTGTAATTTGTAATTTGCCTTTGCGGTTAGGCTTACTGGGGAGAAAAATTTCTTTTTGGTGATCCACCGAGGGGTTGATTTGCCTTCCTGCGGATGAAATTTTCTCATTTTCTTCTTTTATAGATTTTTCTTGATGTGCTCTTCTTGGGGATTTTCTTTCGGTTTTTTCTTGCAGTGGCCTTTGTTAGAGGATGAAAGGCTTTTTTCTTCTTTCTTTTTGTTGCCCCCCAGTGATGTGGGGGATTTTGACTCTGTTTTTTCTTTGATGGACTCCTCGAGGCGGCGACTCTCTATGTCCGGGGAAATGGTCCCCTCTTCACTGTCTGACTCAATCCATTCGTCTTCAGCTTTCGGATCTTCCAAGGAGTTTTCAATCACAGACATGACTGTATGGGTTATGCTTTGTTTTAGATTTCTTTATGAGATGTATGAGAGAGAAAAGAATGAAAGAGAATATGGATATTAAAAAAATGCCTTATTGTATTGATAGAAGAAAATATTTACAAAGCCCTTATTAACCAAAAATCTCGTGATCATGGGCAGGGATCACAAGAAATATATCGGGAGTTTTTTTTTTGAAATATATTTTTTTTTGTTGCAAAAGATGGTAAGAATGATGAGCCCTAATCTGCTGGTCTTCCTTATCCCGTCTTTTATTCGAGCTTTAATAAGGGCTGGTCATCCACTTGCGGAGTAGATGTATCAAAGGTAATCCATCCTGCGTCTATTAGATTCTGGACTTTGTGTTTTAAGGCTACACAGTTTTCGATGGAATGTCCCGGAGAACTTGAATGGTAATCACGGCTTTCATTAGATTTATACCATTCCGGGTATGGTGGTTCCATTTTCTTGGGAGGGACACGTACGAGGAGCTTGGCGTCGAATAATTTCAAAAACAGACTTCCGTAGGAGGTAGGTATGGAAGTGAATTTCCTCTCTTGTCTGCGTGACTTGGCTTGTTGCGAGGAGGCAGAAGGCGTGGCAATATTAACTGCATTCACGTCTCCTTCCTTTTTCTTTCCAATATTCTTTTTAAAAGTTTGAGTAGAGGAATTGGAGGAGGTTTGTTGTATAATTCTTCCACTCTTCAAACCTTGCTCTACTCTCTCTCCTATGATGACTACATCCGCAAAGAGTGTTGATGTATTCCCTATCATTTTGTCGTAATAGGGACCGGTCAGAGAATTGATGAACATGGATGTAGTTTCCTTGTCGGATAGAGGAGGTTCCACTTGTGCTGCCAATTCCCTCCATCTTTGAGCATATGCTTTGAAGGATTCGTCATTTTTCTTGCTTAATAATTGTAGATCTGCTCTTTCAGGGGTCAGATCAATATTATATTTATAACGACGAAGAAATGCATCTGACATATGTCTCCAAGTTTGTATTTGCCCTCCTTCTAGTTGCATATACCAGTTTAAGGCTGATTCAGCCAGGCTCTCTTGAAAGCAGTGGATCAGGAGTTTTTCATTATCAGCATGTGCAGCCATCTTTCGGCAGTACATAGTAAGATGGTTTCTTGGGCAAGTCGTTCCCATGTATTTCGGGAAGTCCGGAGTTTTGAACTTGTTAGGGAATTGGATATTTTTGACGAGGCACATATCAGCCGCCTCTTTTATATCAAAGTTATGACCTTCCATGGCTCTCGACCTCTCTTCAAGAGCGAGTGATTTGTTGTTTTGATACTTCATGAGCAGGAATGTGTACTATTCTTGTGTCGATTGATTGTGCTCATTTTGAGGTTCCTCTTCTTCTTCCCGGTGAGAGGCCTGTCCATTCCGAGGACCCTCTTGATGAAGATTCTGTTGATGCATCAGTTCTAACATTTGAGCCATTTGTTCTTTCAGTGTAGTAAGCTCAGCGGTGAGCTTTCGGTTTTGTTCTTCTAGTTGTTCCATTTTCCTAGCCTTTTGAGCACGAGTGAGGACGGGCGGAAGACCAGCCACCTTCTAAATGATTTTAACAATTTTATTATAGTTTTTTTTTTTATGATTGGTGTATCCTAGAATGAGTGTGTTTATGCATGCACTACAAAAATATTTTTTATGACAGCAGATATTGAAAGTGGCATAACTTTTGACTCGGTTGTCCGATTTGGACGCACAGCATGTCAAAACGAAGAGAAAAGGATGAAGAACCAAGTTGCAAATTGCCGAAGGCGATTTGGCCCAGTAATTTTCCCAAAAAACGTCTCTAAGACCCATTTTTTTAGGGGTTTATTAAAATGATGAGCATGCTGCAATTATTTTCTCTCTTAGTTTTACCACTTATTGGATGATATGGTATGAATGATACGACTTTGCCAAGAATTTTTATTTTATAACAAAGGTATTTTTATTGCTTTAATTGTTTTTATATATTTTTTATGATTTTTAGGGTTTTTTCATTTTTGTCTGTTGTATGATTACCCTATGCTAATGCATCAATACAAATGCAGCAAACGTATGCACACACAATTCATACATCCACGAGCAGAGCCACGCTTATTTAATCACGAGGTAGGGTTTTCCTGCAGAAACGTGCTTGGTTTAGGTGGTTCTAACTGTTCTCACCAGGCCAAAGGTCCCCAAGGTGCCCCCATTATAGGGACCTCTCAATCTCTCAATCCTCGGGTCATGCACGGAATTCCGTGTCGACGCCCTTAGACTAAAAGAAGAGAGTTATCACCTTGAGTTGGTGGTTTTCCGACAACGGTAGTAGCCCCGTGTGCCAACTAACCTATCGTATCTGCCACCCACTCCCTATAGGTATTCACTCTTGCCCCCGGGTATAGAGGGACTGTTGTGTGCAAGGGTTTTTGTGTGCAATTTATATTTCAAACAATTGCAGAAATAATCATACAGCAGTTATTTAAAGCCATACAATAAAAACATATAGAAGGGTAAAGGCGTAATTTCAAATCTTTACTTAGTTTGAATTCATCTGTCACTAAATGGGATCAACTCTCTAGCTTCCCCAGCGGAGTCGCCATCTGTCGCCGCCGTCCCTTTCCGACGTCCGGAGGACGTCTCGAAACGTTTATGCGAGCGGTCGCGAAAAGATGGTTTAGACTCGCGTTTTTGTTTTAAAAGGTTTTCGAAAAGGGGTTCTTATGGAGTCGCCACCAATGTTTTGACCATAAACATTGGAAAAGGAAAAAATGTTGATTTTAAGAAAAACCGCACTTGGCCATTATAACCAGAGTTGGGTAAGGGAGTTAGTTACGTGTGGGGAAGGTGTTAGCACCCCACAACACCCTTTTGGGTTCCCTATGACAGATTAATTCATTTAAATAAAGACTACGAGAAATTACGCGATTACCCTATTTTATTACATAATATTAAATGGCTATCTACATGATTTTATTCTATGTTGCATGTATAAAATGATGAATAAAGCTAAATAAAGCAATAAAAGAGATATTAAAATAGCTATCTACATGATCCTATTCTACATGACATAATAAAGCTAAATAAAACAATAAAACAATAAATAAAACAATAAAAGAGAAGGGAATTGAAAAGAACCTCCGTAGCAAGCTTTATATTGAGAACCTCGAACTGTGAGGATGCGTTTTGGCAACCCCTCTCTCTACGCAGTCTCTCCTCACCAATACAAGATCGACTCTACTTAAAAATTTAAAGAAGAATCAAATGCCGGAATATAATTCCTTAACCGATTGTTACCTATTTAAGGCAATCGGAAAGATCATTCGAGAGAGAGAGAGAAGTAGACAAGTGCTCTAAAGTGTTTCAGAGCTCTCTGGAGTGTCTGTGGTGTGAAAAAGTGGCAAATGAGCCTCCTATTTATAGTTTTTCGCAGCTGGCGCACTTTGGGACGACCGTCTGGGTTGGGACGGCCGTCTGGACTGGGATGGCCGTCCCAAATAGCAAAATTACACAGAGCGGGACTTGTATTAGTGGTTTCAGATTACTTCAGATTACTTCAGATGGATGTCAAGAGTGCCTTTCTAAATGGACTCATCAATGAAGAAGTCTATGTTTCCCAGCCTCTTGGTTTTGAAAATCATAAACATCCTGACCATGTCTACAAACTGAAAAAGGCTCTTTATGGATTAAAGCAGGCTCCTAGACAATGGTATGAGAGGCTAAGTAATTTCTTAATTGATCAAGGATACAAACGAAGTGAAGTTGACAAAACCTTATTCATTAAGAAATCTGGATCTGACATTATTCTGGTGCAGGTTTATGTTGATGATATCATTTTTGGTTCTACTAATAATGCCTTGTGTAATAAATTTGTTAAGGAAATGCAAAGTGAATTTGAGATGTCTATGATGGGAGAACTGAATTTCTTCCTTGGTCTCCATGTTAAGCAATTAAGGAATGGTATTTTCCTAAATCAATCTAAATACTGTAATGAGTTGTTGAAGAAATTTGATATGCATAATTGCAAAGAATCCTCCACACCCATGTCTACTAACTGCTGTCTAGATTTAGATGAAAAAGGGAATTCTATTGATCAAACTAAATATAGAGGTTTGATTGGATCTCTTCTATACCTGACTGCTAGTAGACCTGACATTATGTTCAGTGTTTGCCTTTGTGCTAGATTTTAGGAAAATCCAAAGGAATCTCACCTCACCGCTGCTAAAAGGATTCTCAAGTATCTTAAAGGAACCATGTAGACCCCTAATTTTGTCCGGCCTCTCAAATAAAGGCTAAAGAGACTTCCTACATGAAGACAAAGTTTGCCCGACACCTCAATAAAGGACAAGAAGACTTACTATTTGGAAGATAAAGCTTCAATAGACGTCTAACGGCATCAAACGACTTCCGAACAAAGAAAGGAAAGCTTCCTGGAGGTCCCAGAACCTCAATCCAAAAGATGATTTTCCCTTACCTCATATTGATATGCTGGTAGATCATACCGCTACAAATACTCTCTATTCTTTCATGGATGGATATGCAGGGTATAACCAAATTAAATTGGTTGTTGAAGATAGAGAAAAAACTTCCTTCATTACGCCATGGGGTACATTCTGTTATAGAGTAATGCCTTTTGGACTTAAGAATGCAGGGGCTACTTATCAAAGGGCTATGGTTACATTATTTCATGATATGATCCACAAAGAAATCAAAGTATATGTGGATGATATGATCGCCAAGTCCAAAAATGAGATGGATCACCTCCAATACTTAAAGAAATTATTCAATCGACTTCGGAAATACCAGATCAAGCTCAATCCGGCTAAATGCACATTCGGAGTACGATCAGGAAAACTCCTTGGGTTTATTGTTAGTAAAAGAGGAATTGAGGTAGACCCTGATAAAACAAAGGCAATCGTAGAAATGCCCCCACCAAGAACAGAAAAAGAAGTCAGAGGGTTCTTGGGCCGAATAAATTACACCGCACGGTTCATCGCGCAATTAACGGAAAAGTGTACGCCTATCTTCAAGTTATTGCGTAAAAACCAACCGAAAGTTTGGAATGATGAATGTCAACAAGCTTTTGAAAAAATCAAAATGTGCCTAACCAATCCCCCAGTATTGGTGCCACCTGTGGAAGGAAAACCCATGATTCTTTACCTTTCAGTACTCGACGAGTCCATGGGATGTGTGCTCGGTCAATAAGACAATATGGGTAAGAAAGAACAAGCCATATATTACCTCAGTAAGAAATTTCTAAACTATGAGACCCGTTATACACCAGTCGAAAAAACATGTTGTGCATTGGTGTGGGCAACTCAACGCCTTCGACAATATATGGTCAGACATACAACTTGGTTGATTTCCAAAATGGACCCAATCAAATACCTGTTTGAAAAACCCGTCTTGACCGGAAGGATAGCCAGGTGGCAGGTACTCCTCTCAGAATTCGACATTGTTCATGTCACTCAGAAAGCTATCAAAGGTAGTCCTTTAGCAGACTACCTAGCACATGGACCAACTGACGAATATCAATCCCTCCAAGATGATTTTCCAGATGAGCACATAATGCATTTCCAACATGAAGAACTTGAAAATGATAAGTGGATCATGTTTTTCGATGGAGCTTCAAACTTACTAGGACATGGGATTGGAGCTATTTTAATATCTCCCGAAAAGAAGTATATCCCAGTAACAGCCAGACTAAACTTTGATTGCACGAACAATATGGCGGAATACGAAGCCTATGCTCTAGGTATTCAAGTAGCTCTGGATCATGGGGTGACTAAACTTAAAGTATTCAGTGATTCATCCCTTGTTATTTACCAACTCAAGGGTGAATGGGAAACTAGAAATTCCAAATTAATCCCTTATTTGGAGCACATCCATAATATGACTTCAAAAATGGAAAACATCAGTTTCGAGTACATCCCTCGGGAAGATAACCAAATTGCACATGCACTGGCAACATTATCATCCATGTTCACATTAGGACAAGAACATGAGATGCCCATCATCCAAGTCAAAAGGCATGATAAACAAGCCTTCTGTATGACGGTGGACAGTGAAAAAGATAAAAACCCTTGGTATCAGGACATAAGGCGATATTTGACAAAGGGTGAATACCCCGAGGGAATCAATGACAATGACAAAAGGATCATTCGGAAAAGGTCCATAGGGTTTATGTTGATAGGAGAAACCCTTTATAAAAAGAATTTTGATTCCACTTTGCTAAGATGTGTCAATCTCGAAGAAGCCCAGACATTGGTTAAAGAAATACATGAAGGAACCTTCGGAACTCATGCACCAGGGCATATCATGGCTAGGAAAATCCTCAGGGCAGGATATTTTTGGTCCATAATGGAAAAGGACTGTCATCAGTATGCCAGAAAATGTCACAAGTGTCAGGTACATGCGGACAATGTACATGTTCCACCGGTACCTCTCAATGTTATGGCTATCCCTTGGCCATTTGCTATGTGGGGCATGGATGTTATCGGACCTATTGAGCCTAAGGCATCCAATGGCCATCGATTCGTTCTGGTGGCTATCATTACTTCACTAAGTGGGTAGAAGCTGCATCTTATGCACATGTGACTAAAAAGGTAGTGGTCACCTTTGTTAAGAAAAATATCATATGTCAATATGGCATCCCACATCGTCTTATTACTGATAATGGAACCAACTTGAATAATAAGATGATGGAGGAACTATGCCAAGATTTTAAAATTCAACACCATAATTCCTCTCCCTATCGGCCCAAAATGAATGGCGCAGTAGAAGAAGCCAATAAAAACATCAAGAAGATTGTTCAAAAGATGGTTAAAACCTATAGGGATTGGCATGAAATGTTGCCTTTTGCTCTTCATGGTTATTGAACATCTGTACGAACCTCAACAGGAGCTACTCCATTCTCCCTTGTATATGGAATGGAGGTTGTATTGCCAATAGAGGTCGAAATACCTTCCTTGCGAATTATAATGGAAGCAAAATTAACAGAAGCCGAATGGGTTCAAAGTCGATACGATCAATTAAACCTTATTGATGAAAAGCGGTTGAATGCTATATGCCATGGACAAGCCTATCAAAAGAAGATAAAAAATGCTTATGATAAAAAGGTCCACCCTCATACTTATCAAGCAGGGGATCTAGTGATAAAGAAACTGCTTCCAGCCCAGAAGGATAAAATTGGAAAATGGACAGCAAATTACGAAGGACCCTTTGTGGTCAAACGAGCTTTCTCAGGAGGGGCACTTATCCTCACCAATATGGATGGAGAGGAGCTTCGACACCCAATCAATTCTAATGCGGTGAAGAAGTATTATGCTTGAAGACATTGCTCAAGACTCGTCAGGAATGAAAATCTACAAAGGACATTCCTGGGCAAAAGATAGGGTCCATATTCCTCGCTAGGATACGTCCTAGGCAAAAAGTAGAGGTAATAAAAAAAAATTAAGAGCAATGGTTACCTCAGTCGAAAACCAAAAGGCGACTAAGGTAACATACTTCCAGAAGCAAGTAGTCTGCATAGTCTTCACTCTGAGCTCAGGCATCTCAACTGAAGCAATTAGGAGAACTAGGGGGGCAGATATCATAGACATGACTGTATAAGCCTAAACAGTATAGCTAACCCTGACCACCCATTCTTCTAAATATCCTTGAAATCCTTCTATAAAAGAAATAAACTTTTGCTCATTTATCAATAAAATTCCCTTTCATTTCCTTTCTCTTGACCAAATATTATGGAAATGCCTCTTTATAGATAAATCATAAATATGCGCAAAGACCTTTAATCAAAGATCAAGCATGCATCTAAAAAAGGGAAGCATAAAAAAAATAATAAAAGAATAAAAGCCTGCTAGGATATTCTTAGGAAGAAACTAGGGTAGCCTGTTAGATCGGAAACCCTAAAAGAACGATCTAGGCAAAACCCCCCTAAGATATTCTAGCCAAAAATTAAGGCAGCCCGCTAGATCGAAAACCCGTAAAGGGCGGTCTAGGCAAAAGATAGGGCTAAATAAAACCAAAAGATGAATAAAAGAGGAGCCCATCATCATGGTCATAAAGAAGGAGCCCATCGGCATATTCATAAGAAGCCAACGGGAGAAGGCCAGTTACTTTCTAAATGCATCAAAAATAAAATAAACAAATAGATTGCATTTAGGACATCCACACACAAAGTAGTTGCATAATACGACTTTGTCAAAATCAAGAAAATATAATTTTCTTCAAATAAGAATAATAAACATGCATATAAGGAGGATAGTCTCCATGCTTGTGATTGAAAATAGGAGGCGCCAGAATCCAGCCTCCAAATAAAAATCAAAATCGCGAAAGAAGAAGGCGAAATCAAAACCATTTCAGCAGAACAAAGAGCTTTAAGAAAACCATAGCTCCAACCATTCTCCTCCAACCCCAATAGAAGGAGGGTACATCAAAAAAAGGCCAACGGAAAGGCTCGATGATCCCAAAGCGGATCCTTGCCTATTCCAAAGGCAAAAGAAAAATTACTTCATGACTCAGCATCACCACATGAGTCGTCAAAGCAGAGCCATTTGAAGCTTCAATCAACATCCTTCCATCCAAGAAAAAGGAAGTCATCAACATGAAAAAGCCAACGGAAAGGCTTGATCATCCCCAAGCGGATCCTTGCCTACTCCAGAGGCAAAACAAAAAGATTACCGCACGACTCAGCTTCGTCACCACTTGAGTCATCAAGCACACTCATCTAGAATCTCTGCCACTTCCCCAAAGGAGAATAAGGACTACACAAAAGTCCATCAAAGAAAATACGGAGTCAAATCCTCCATATCACCAGGGGTTAACAAAAAGAAAGAAAAGAAAAACCTTTCATTCCCCAATAGAAGCCACAAAAAAAAGGCCGAATAAAAATCCCCAAGTAGAGAATCTCTAAAAAAGGGGAAAAAGAAGAAAATCTCCTCATTCCGCTCAATAAAGAGCTTTACAAAAGCTGGGAGCCAAGACTCCATCATAAAAAATCAAATCAAAGATTGAATCCCCAGGAAGCCAATAAACTCCCTAGGATCGCCAAAAAGAAAAGAGAAAAAAGAAATCTCTTCATCCAGCAGATAACAAAAAGCTAGTGTGCATAAAAGAAATTAAAAAAGGCGCACGCATTTAAAAGCCAAAATTTCAAAATTGCGAAAAAAAGACAAAATTGCGAGGAAAAGATAAAAACCCATTCCCCAGCGGAATAAGAGCATAGGCAAAGCAAGCTCAAAATAACAACATCCAACAAGGAGTCAAAAACTCCATTCCTCCCTAGGGGGCAAGTCAAAATAGATCTCCGGGAGAGCAATGAAATCCCCGATGGATCATCAAAAGGGAAAAACTACCCCAGTGAGCCTACGACAAAGACAAATGGCAAATTCATAATCCTCAGGGAGTTAATCGCCTATAAACGCCTAATATGGATATCCCCTAGTGGAATGCAAAGCCTTCACTTCCAATAAAGCCTCTGCCTACTCAGAGACGAGCAAAAAGCTAATATCCCCAAGAAATGGGAAATCAACCTATGGAAGAGGCAATATAAGCCCAAAGCATAAGAGTCTTCACCACTGCTGAAGCATTTGCCTAAATCAAGAGGCACAATCAACAGAAATCAACAAATCCTCAATGGATTCCTGCCTAAATTAAGAGGCAATCATCAATAAATCCCGGCAAAGATCGGACGGCTAAATAGAAAAGCCCGAAACCACGAATCCCCAGGAGATTCCTGCCTAAAACAAGAGACAACCAACAAGAAATCACCGGTGAAACCGGATGGCTAAACAAAAAAGCCAAAAACAAAGAATCCCCGGCAAAGACCGGATGGCTAAAATGAAAAGCCAAAAACAAGAATCCCCAGCAAAGACCGGATGGCTAAAAAGAAAAGCCAAAAACAAAGAATCCCCGGCAAGACCGGATGGCTAAAAAGAAAAGCCAAAAACAAAGAATACCCGGCAAAGACCGGATGGCTAAAAAGAAAAGCCAAAAACAAAGAATCCCCCGCAAAACCGGATGGCTAAAAAGAAAAGCCAAAAACAAAAAATACCCGGCAAAGACGGATGACTAAAATAGAAAAGTCAAAAAGAAAGAAAATAAATCATTCCCCATGGAATAGGCGTATGATCAGAGACAATAAGCCGCCAACACATCTCCAAAAACCAGATGAGGGTTTGTACTCATCAATCAAAAGACTAAATGCCGGAAAAGAGCATCCCAAGAGCCTTATAGAATAGGGTTCGTACCGGGTGAGGGTAGGTACTCACCAGAGCCTTATAGAATAGGGTTCGTACCGGGTGGGGGTAGGTACCCACCAGAGCCTTAAGGAATAGGGTTCGTACCAGGTGGGGGTAGGTACCCACCAGAGCCTTATAGAATAGGGTTCGTACCAGGTGGGGGTAGGTACCCACCAGAGCCTTATAGAATAGGGTTCGTACCAGGTGGGGGTAGGTACCCACAAGAGCCTTATAGAATAGGGTTCGTACCAGGTGGGGGTAGGTACCCACAAGAGCCTTATAGAATAGGGTTCGTACCAGGTAGGGTAAAATACCCACCAAAGCCTTATAAAATAAGGTTTGTACTAGATGAGGATAGGTACACATCAGAATCTAACAAAAATGCAGATTCGTATTAGGTGGGGGTAGGTACCCACCAGAGCCTTATAAAATAAGGTTTGTACTAGATGAGGGTAGGTACTCATCAGAATCTAGCAAAATGCAGATTCATACCAGGCGGGGGTAGATACCCACCAGAGCCTTATAAAATAAGGTTTGTACCAGATGAGGGTAGGTACTCATCAGAATCTAGCAAAATGCAGATTCATACCAGGTGGGGGTAGATACCCACCAGAGCCTTATAAAATAAGGTTTTTACCGGATGAGGGTAGGTACTCATCAGAATCTAGCAAAATGCAGATTCATACCAGGGGGAGGGGGGTAGATACCCACCAGAGCCTTATAAAATAAGGTTTGTACTGGATGAGGGTAGGCACTCATCAAAACATAGCAAAATGCATATTCACACCAGGTGGGGGTAGGTACCCATCAAAGCCTTACAAAATAAGGTTTGTACCGAATGAGGGTAGGTACTCATCAGAATCTAGCAAAATGCAGATTCGCATCAGGTAGGGTAAAATACTCACCAGAGCATTACAAAAATGGGTTGCAAAGACCTTGCTTCTATTAGAGGATAGTTCAGTGTTGAACACCTCGGAAGTAAGTACCCACAAGAGTTTAGCAAAATGCGAACTCGTACCAGGTGAGGGTAGGTACTCACCAAAGCCTTGCAGAACAAGGTTCGTACCAAGTGGGGGTAGGTACCCACAAGAACCTTATGGAATATGGTTCATACCAAAATCAGAATCTAGCGAAAAGCAGATTCATACCTAGTGGGGGTAGGTACCCACAAGAGTCTAGTAAAATACAGACTCATACCTGGTGAGGGTAAGTACTCACCAGAACCTTATAAAAGAAGGTTCAAACTAGGTAGGGGTTGGTACCTATCAAAAATATTTATTATCCGGAGGACCAGCAAACTTCAAGCGAAGGAGCATTTGAAGGATAACCGGGCAAAAAGGGTTAACTCCTTCTCCTGCCAACTAACTTTGTGGGCATATCAGACCAACAATTAGTCAGGCAGGTGAAGGGGGGGCAGTTGTAGACCCCTAATTTTGCCCGGCCTCTCAAATAAAGGCTAAAGAGACTTCATACATGAAGACAAAGCTTGCCCGACACCTCAATAAAGGCCAAGAAGACTTCCTATTTGGAAGATAAAGCTTTGGTGGACGTCTAACGACATCAAACGACTTCCGAACAAAGAAAGGAAAGCTTCCCGGAGGTCCTAGAACGTGAAATCTGGCCAGAACAGTTGGGATGGCCATCCCATAAGTTGGGATGGCCGTCCCAGACGGCCGTCCCAAGCTCCAGACGGCCGTCCCAAAGTCTAGACGACCGTCCCAACTTCCCCAGTGCCAGGCTGCGAAAACTATAAATAGGAGGCTCATTTGCCACTTTTTCACACTCCAGACACTGGTCTTCTCTCCCTACTTCGAATGAACTCTCCGATTGCCTTAAAAAGGTAACAATCGGTTAAGGAATTGTATTCCAGCATTTGATTCTTCTTTAAAATTTAGTCAAGTCGATATAGTATTCTGGGAGGAGAGTCTTTGTAGAGCGGGGGATTGTCAAAACGCATCCTCACGGTTAAAGATTTGTAATACAAAGCTTGCTACGGAGGTTCTTTTCACTTCTCTTCTCTTTTATTGCTTTATTTATTGCTTTATGTATGCAATATGAAATAAAGTCATGTAGATAGTCATTTTTTCAATATTATGCACTAAAATAGGGTAATAGCGTAATTTCTCATAATCTTCACTTAATGAATGAATCCGTCATAGGGAACCCGAAAGGGGCGTTGTGGGGTGCTAACACCTTCCCCACACGTAACTAACTCCCTTACCCAACTCTGGTTATAATGGCCAAGTTTGGTTTTTATTAAAATCAACGCCTTTTTATCCTTTTCCAATGTTTACGGTCAAAACATTGGTGGAGACTCCATAAGAACCCTTTTCGAAAACCTTGCTTTTACTAGAGGATAGTTCAGTTGTTGAGCACCTCGGAAGCAATGAACATATTTTAACATAAAAACACAAGTCTAAACCATCTTTTCGCGACCGCTCGCATAAATGTTCGAGATGTCCCTAGAAGTCGGAACAGACGTTGGACTATGGTATCCTGAAGGTGCCTCTCTTAAACTTGTTGGCTTTTCTGATTCTGACTTTGCAGGATGTAGATTGGATAGGAAAAGTACCTCTGGTACATGCCATTTACTGGGAAGCAGTCTCATATCATGGCACAACAAAAAACAAGCATGTGTAGCTCTTTCAACTGCAGAAGCTGAATACATTGCAGCTGGGAGTTGTTGTGCTCAAAGTATCTACCTTAAACAACAATTGAAAGATTATGGAGTGTTTCTCAACACGGTACCTCTGGTTTGTGATAATACTAGTGCAATTAATCTAACTAAGAATCCTATTCAACACTCTAGAACTAAGCATACTGAAATTAGACATCACTTTATTAGAGAACATGTATCTAGGGGTGATTGTGAAATTTTATTCATTGATACTGAGAAACAATTAGCTGACTTGTTCACCAAACCACTTCCTAGAGATAGACTTAATATGCTTAGAACTGAATTAGGAATTTTGGATCTATCTAGTATTGAATAATTGATTCTTTATTATGATTCTGTGCTTTTTAACAGGTTGATAATATGTTCAATCGATTAAATTGTCTGAAAATTTGGAAATTATGTGTTTTAATCAATTGAAATTGCGAAATAATTTGTTAATTTCTTGATTCTCAATCTCTGTTCATGATGTATTGCCAGTTTAATCGATTAAATAAGTTTTTAATCGATTTATTTCAATAACTTTGAAGCTCTGCATGTTTTTCTTTTCTGAATCAATCGATTAAATCTTTGATTAAATCGATTTATTTTACTTTTGATGATCTACATCTATATCATTAATTGAAAATCAATTGATTTTATGGAAAATCAATTGGTTAATTTTTTCTAGGGTTAGTAGTGTATGTGTTTCCTCTGATCAGTTACTGTAGATTGAGATAAGTGCATGTGCAACTGCAAACAACTTCAGCTACTCTATTAAATGTAATGGTTATCCAATAAAAGCTGAAAGACTGTGATTGGAAATCAGATGTGAAGGTAATCGAGTATCACAGTAACAAAACTCTCTCTCTCTCTCTGCCTTTACCATCTCTGACACATGGAGCAGAACTGCAGTAATTCACAAAAAGACAAAATTGACTATTCAAAGTAGATGAAGGGTCTGGTTTCTCTCATTCCTTTTAGTATGTAATAGCTTATTCGAAAATCTTGTACTCTCTCCTTGGAAAAATATTCCCTCTTCTCTGTATTCGGTTCATCTCTCAAACAACATGTTCAAGCGCACCAAATCTGGAAGGAGGAAGTTCAGCAGAGGAGAATCCTCAGCTGCTGTCCAAGAAACATCAGGAGGAGGGCGCATTGAAACCTGGTTCAATGGGAACTAAGAAAAGATGGAATTATTCATTCACGAAATGAGCAGAAAATAGATTAATATTCCCAAGGTTCTGAAATTCTCGTGGTTGGATGTTGAAGGGTTCAGAGGTGTTCGGAAGTTGCTGCAACACTAGAAACTTCAGAAGTTCCTTGAGCTCATTGGTAGAATCTATCCTGACCTTATCAAAGTTTTCTTTACTAATCTATCATTTGAAGGTTCTACACTCAAAACTCAAGTTAAAGGAGTGGAAATAGAGATTACTCCCACTGTCTGGAAAACTGTTGCTAGACTCAAGGATGAAGGAGTAAAAGTCACTAAAGGATATACCTCTGATGTAGAAGAATTCAACAAAGTCCAATACTTTTGTTCTTGTTTGAGAAATAAGCGTGACTCTGTGAGTTCCTTCAACACTGGAAAGCTTAACCTTGAAGAAAGAATTCTTGCATTCATAGTGGCCTGACAGCTTACTCCCAGGGGGAGCAATCATGCGGTACTGAATGAAGGTGACTTGGTACTGATGTACTGTATCCACCACAGAATCAGAGTAAACTGGGTATTTGTCATCAAGGATCATATGATCAAAGCAAAAAGGCTAACTGATTTTAGATATCCCTATGCAATCTTAATTTCTAAATTTCTAACTCATTTTGGTGTTGACTTAGAAGGAGAATTGGCTGAAATTGTTCGTCCCACAAATGAGATTAACAACTCCATCCTTCATAAAATGGGATTCATTAAGATTGATGGTGATTGGATTTTGAAAGAAGAAGCTGGGAGAGAAGAAGAAGTAGAAGAAGAAGAAGAAGAAGAGGAAGATGATGAGAATACTGGTGCTCCAAGTGCTGAGGAAACAAGACAAATAGACCCTATGGAAGATGTTATGGAAGAGCAGTCTCCATTGGAAATGATTCCTTATGTGGCACAACCTGATCGTGGCACGCCTCTCTCACAGTTTGAAAGGACTATGCTGTTAGAAATGTAGGCTGAGATCAAGAGGGGGGTGATTTGATCTTTGAAAGATTTTCGCAAATTACAGATTATCTATTTCAAAGATTTAAGATTACAGATCAGTTCTTGAATCACACAGCAAGCAATCAAAAATAAATGCAGTGACAGAATTAAAGGAGAGAAGGGTTTAGAAAGATACAACCAAGTTTTATACTAGTTCACCCAATCCCAGGGCTACGTCCAGTCTCCAGCCAAATTCCAGCTGGGTTCCACTAGATTGAACGTTTTACAAATTACAACTTTAATCTCACACTCAATCTACCACAAGAACCACAATTCCAGTTCCTGCACCTTATAAACCTTCACCAAGAACCAAATTCCAGTTCTTGACCAACCCTGCAGCCAAATTCCAGCTACAGAAACCAGTGCCAACAATTCCAGGCACCCACAATACAATAAAGAAAGTAAAGAAACAAATAGAAGAAACTTAGAACGCTCAAACCAGATTTATGCAGCTCTGCAATATGTGTTTCTTCTCCAAAAGAATGGAATTTTGCCTCAAGAAAGAACTTCTATGAACTTCACAAAAACTAGCGCGATTCTCTCTTGAAAGTAGCACTTATGATTGCTTGATTGATTGCTAAAAGATGTGTTTCAAAAGGTTCAAGCAATTCTGTTTATATAGAAGATTTTCAAAACTGCTGGTTTATTTAATCTGTTAAAATAATCTTTTAATTTGTTAAAAGGCTTGTTTTAATCTGTTAAAATTTCTTTTAGTCTGTTAAAAAGTTCTTGATTATTTTCCAGATTTGTTTTAACTGATACGTCACCGTTTATATCAATTAAAACTCTTTGTAAAAAATGTTCCAAACTGTTTTAATCGATTGTTTCGTCTTTCAATCGATTAAAATACTGCAAAACATTCTTATAAACTTTTCTAAGTGATTTTAACTTATAACAATCTGTTTTAATCGATTAAAACACTTTCGAAAAAGTTCACTTAGTTATTTTAATTGATTGAAACGCATTTTAATCGATTATAATTCTGCCAAAAGATTTCATAAAACTTTCTAAGTTATTTTAATCGATAGCAAGCTTGTTTTAATCGATTAAAACATTCCGGAAAAACCTCTTAGTTGTTTTAATCGATTATTTCGCATTTGTATCGATTAAAATACTAACAGAACAACTTTCAAAACACTTCAAGTTATTTTAATCGATTATTTTGAGTTTGTAACGATTAAAATTCTGCCAAAACACTTTTCAAAATATTCTAAGTCATTTTAATCGATTCTATCAATTCTATATCAGTTAAAATACTGGCAGAAGGTTTTCAAAAATCCTTCTAATGGAAACAATCGATTATTTCGAAAACATATCAGTTAAAAACCTGTTGCAAAAGTGTTAAGAACATTTTAGTTGATAAAGCTTGTATACTATTAGTTAAAATAGTTAATTAAAAACCTTTTAACAAAATACTTTGTTTTTATCCGTTTAAATGCTTTTTAGAGGCATTTGCAAAATCTTTTAAATGAAGAAACCTCATGCAGCAGAGAGATAAAAATGATTATACCTAAGCAGAGAAGCAGACTCACTAATCCCACTACCCTTTTATCTAAGTGACCTTTGACTTCCACAAAGTAGCCTTTGACTTCATTTTTGACTTCATCAAATCAACAAGATCTTTGCCAAAGTAATTCAATAAGATCTTCATCACTTTCATATGCTGCATCAGATGAATGAAATGCAAACAAATCAAAGGAGGCACATGGAGATGACATTTGCTCTGCAAGCTCGCCAGCATCGGCTTTATGAAGACTTCATTGCCAGATTTAAGCACATTGATAATCAACTGGAAGATATCTTCAACAGAATTGGAGACCTCCAATTCAATCAGGGTCCCCGGGATGGTGATGAGTGAAGTTTCCTTTTAAATGCTTTCGTTCACTTGTTCCTTTTGTTTTTTTTGGGTACCTACATGGTACTTATGGACTGTAATTAAACACTTTTTGATGAAGTCAAATAGGGGGAGAAGTATTTGCTTATAATTGACACTACACACACATCACAAAATCATATATGTCTCTATTTTGTTATTTTTTGTGCAGGTGCAGTGGTTATTTGTCTCCATCAAATAGGGGGAGATTGAAGCACTTGTTGGATTTGATGAAGACATATAGAGTTTATTTTGTGGGTGTGTAGGTAGATAGGTTATAGGTTTAGAATTTAATCTCTTGATAGTTTCAGTAGATCTTGTGATAAGCGCCTATAGATATTGCATTCCATGGAATTTAACTAACTGCATGAAAAACTAATCTTTAAGTATTAAAAGAACAAATTGAGTTTTTCAATCTGTTAAAAAGAAGTTTCAATCTGTTAAAATCACTTAAAATAGGAAATATATATATATACAGTCAAAATTTTAATTGATTGAATTGCATAATCAACAGGTTAAAATGTTCTTGATGGTTTTTCCATATTAAAGGTTTCACAATTTTAATCTGTTGAAATCAGATTCAATCTATTGAAATAGAGAGATGTCATTTTTCATTTTAAAGTATCTTAGAATTTCAATCTGTTGAAATAAGTTTTAATCTGTTGAAACAGAGAGATCATTTTTTCATTCTAAGATATCACAGAATTTCAATCTGTTGAAATAAGTTTTAATCTGTTGAAACAGAGAGATCATTTTTCATTCTAAGGTATCACAGAATTTCAATCTATTGAAATATATTTTAATTTGTTGAAACAGAGAGCTACCATTTTTCTTCTAACTGTTTCAATCCATTGAAAACTCGAATTAACCGATTGAATGAGTTTTAAATGAAATCAATCGATTGAAACGTCATTTTAAATCGATTGAATCTATCAGTCTCTCTCTTTTACTCTATAAATACAATTTTGATTTCTCTTTTGAGCATACAATTTGGAAAACGATTGAAAGCAATCTTGGAGCTCTCATATTCGTGCCTTTCTCTGAGCATTCATAAACTTTTCATATCATAAGGCGTTTTGATCAAGATTATTGAAAGATCATCAAGAGAGAAAGTTCTAAGTTAGGAAAATTGCTTCTGGACTTCTATATTGTTAAAGCTACAATCTAGGTTTATTCTTTTCATATACTTGTACAAAGTCTAATTGTGTAGATTGGGTTTGAATCTGCACTGGTTACAGTAACTGGGTGGTTATTCAAGAGTCTATCTTGTGGTGTTGTAAGGTGGTTCTTGGGGTAGATTGGTGTATATCTACTGGTTTGTATTTTCACTTGGAATTAGTGGAACTAGGCAGATTTGTCAAGAACTGGATGTAGCTCTTGGAAAGAGTGAACCAGTATAAACTCTTGTGTTGAATTTCTGCTTTCATCTCTTTTCATTTCTTGTTTATATTCTTGATTTGTTTAAAACCAAGTCTGCCTAATAAAAGATTGGATAAAGATTAATCATTCTTCCAAAAGAAAGAGTGTTTTTCGAAAAAGATTTCTAAAGTTCAAAAGTTACATCTAAAGTATGTTTTTATTATATGAAACAAGGTCACACTTCAAATAGATGTAAAATAAAGCATTTTGATGTTCCTAAAGGAAAATACATTTGGGTTCCTATTGTTAAATAATTTGTTTATCTCTAACCCCAAGGACCCAAAAGTTATGGGGACCTAAGTTTACTATGTTCTTGTTTTGTAGGAAACTTCCAAATCAAAGAAGTCTATGTGGTATCTTGATAGTGGATGCTCAAAGCATATGACCGGTGATAAAACGAAATTTGTGAGTTTCAAAGCTAAAGAACAAGGATATGTAACTTATGGGGACAACAACAAAGGAAAGATTCTTGGAATTGGAAATATAGGTGGTGCAAACACGTTGGAGATTAAGGTTGTGCTTCTTATTGATGGGCTAAAGCATAATCTCCTTAGTATAAGTCAACTATGTGACAAAGGATTTAAGGTAATATTTGAAGTAAATTTTGCACCATACATTTGATAGATTCCGAAAATGTAGCATTAAAAGGCATTAGGCATAATAACATATACTTGATTGATTTGGATTGTTTACATGATTCTAGTATAACATGTTTAGTTGCTAAGGAAGAGAACCCTTGGTTATGGCATAAAAGAGCAGCTCATATAAATATGCATCATTTAAATAAATTGATATCAAAAGACTTAGTTGTTGGTTTGCCTAAGTTAAAGTTTGAAAAAGATAGGGTATGTGATGCATGTCAAAAAGGTAAACAAGTGAAATCATCATTTAAATCAAAGAGTTTCATTTCCATATCAAAACCTTTAGAATTATTACATTTAGACTTATTTGGTCCTTCTAGGATAAAAAGCTTTGGTGGAAATTATTATGGACTTGTAATTGTTGATGACTTTTCTAGATATACTTGGACATTTTTCTTGACAATGAAAAGTGAAGCTTTTAAGGTCTTTAGAAAGTTTGCAAAGCAAATTCAAAATGAGAAAGACCTAAGAATTAAAGTTTTAAGAAGTGACCATGGTGGTGAGTTTCAAAATGAAAAGTTTGAAAATTATTGTGAGGAAAATGGAATATTGCATAATTTTTCTGCTCCTAGGACTCCCCAACAAAATGGTGTAGTTGAAAGGAAAAATAGGTCACTAGAGGAACTTGCTAGAACAATGCTTAATGAATCAAATGTTCCTAAATACTTTTGGGCTGATGCGGTTAGTACTGCATGTTATGTTTTGAATAGAATGCTCATTAGGCCAATTATAAAATCAACTCCCTATGAATTGTTAAATGGTAGAAAGCCTAATGTTGCTCATTTGAAAATATTTGGATGTAAGTGCTTTGTGTTAAATAATGGAAAGGACAATTTAGGAAATTTTGACTCAAAAGCCGATGAGGGCATTTTTCTAGGTTATTCATTAACTAGAAAAGCTTATAGAGTGTTTAATAGAAGAACCTTAAATGTTGAAGAATCTATACATGTTACTTTTGATGAAATTGTAAACCTTGGGGGAAATCCTCTTGAGTCAAATAAAGAATTTGCAGGTGATGATGAGTACATAAGAGAGGCTCTTGATGAATTGTATTTGGAAGAAAATGAGCCTTCTCAAACACCTGAATTAGCAAAAGAATGGCAATCATCAAGAGGACTTTCAATGAAAAATATTATTGGTGATATCTCAAAAGGGGTAAGAACTAGAAATATGACAAATTTCTGCATGTCTGTAGCTTTTGTGTCACAGATAGAACCCAAAAATGTTGAGGAAGCGCTTAAAGATGACCTGTGGTGCATAGCTATGAAAGAGGAACTCAATCAATTTGAAAGGAATCAAGTCTGGGAATTAATTCCAAGAGAAGAATCACATCAAGTAATTGGAACTAAATGGGTATTTAGAAACAAACTTGATGAAGATGTAAATATAACAAAGAATAAAGTCGGACTTGTTGCCAAAGGTTACTGTCAGGAGGAGGGTGTTGATTATGATGAAACTTATGTTCCTGTTGCTAGGTTAGAGGCTATACGCCTACTTCTTGCTTATGCATCATTGATGAAATTTAAATTATATCAAATGGATGTTAAGAGTGCATTTTTGAATGGTTTTATTAAAGAAGAAGTATATGTAGAGCAACCCCCTGGATTTGAAGAATTTAGTTATCCTTGTCGCCGCCGTCCGTTCCGACGTCTAGGGACATCTCGAACGTTTATGCGAGCGGTCGTGAAAAGATGGTTTAGACTCGCATTTTTATGTTAAAATATGTTCATTGCTTCCGAGGTGCTCAACAACTGAACTATCCTCTAATAAAAGCAAGGTTTTCGAAAAGGGGTTCTTATGGAGTCGCCACCAATGTTTTGACCATAAACATTGGAAAAGGATAAAAGGCGTTGATTTTAATAAAAACCAAACTTGGCCATTATAACCAGAGTTAGGTAAGGGAGTTAGTTACGTGTGGGGAAGGTGTTAGCACCCCACAACGCCCCTTTCGGGTTCCCTATGACGGATTAATTCATTAAGTGAAGATTATGAGAAATTACGCTATTACCCTATTTTATTCATACAATATTTAAATATGGCTATCTACATGACTTTATTTCATATTGCATACATAAAGCAATAAATAAAGCAGTAAAAGAGAAGAGAATTGAAAAGAACCTCCGTAGCAAGCTTTATATTGCAAATCTTTTACAAAGAGGATGCGTTTTGGCAATCCCTCGCTCTACAAAGACTCTCCTCTCGAATACAAGGTCGACTCGACTAAAATTTTTAAAGAAGAATCGAATAATGGAATCTAATTCCTTAACTGATTGTTACCTTGTTAAGGCAATTAGAGAGTTCATTCGAAGTAGGAAGAGAAGACAAGTACTGGAGTTGTCTGGGGTGTGAAAAAGTGGCAAATGAGCCTCCTATTTATAGTTTTCGCAGCCTGGCAGTTTGGGACGACCGTCCGGGGCTTGGAAATCAAGGATGAGCATCTGGAGAAGTTGGGACGGCCGTCTGGGATTTGGGACGGCCGTCCCATTCAAATTTTGGCCTTGGGACGGGCGTCCCACATTTTGGACGGGCGGCTCACTTGTCCCAGGTAGTTTGGGACGGCCGTCCCAACTTTGGGACGACTGTCTCAACTTGTTCTGGCCTGCTTTTGTGTTCTGGGACCCCCGGGAAGCTTTCCTTTCTTTATTCGGACGTCGGTTGATGCCGATAGATGTCCATTGAAGCTTTATATTCATATAGGAAGTCTTCTTGGCCTTTATTGAGATGCGGGGCGAACTTTATCTTTGTTATAGGAGGTCTCCTTAGCCTTTATTGAGAAGTCGGGCAAAATTAGGGGTCTACAATCCTAATCATATTTTTAAATTAAAGAAAGCATTATATGGGTTGAAATAAGCTCCTAGGTCTTGGTATGAAAGGCTAAGTAGTTTTCGAACTTCAAATGATTTTTCTAGAGTAAAATTGATTCTACTTTGTTTATAAAGAAAATAAAAGAACATATCTTATTGGTCCAGTTATATGTTGATGATATTATTTTTGGATCAACTGATAATTCTTTGTGTGTAGAATTTGCTAAGATAATGCAGGGAGAGTTTGAAATGTCTATGATGAGAGAATTAACATTCTTCCTTGGACTTCAAATCAAGCAACTTAAAGATGGCATTTTTGTCTCTCAAACCAAATACTGCAAAGAGATACTCAAAAAGTTTGGAATGGACACTTCAAAGGAAGCTAACACACCCATGGGAACTTCATGCTATTTAGACAAGGACGAATCAGGTTTGGAAATTAATCAATCAATGTATAGATGTATGATAGGTTCACTGTTATACTTAAATGCAAGGAGACCTGATATTATGAATTCTGTGTGTGTGTGTGCTAGATTTCGGGCATGTCCAAAAGAATCTCACCTAACTGCAGTAAAACGTATTTTAAAATATTTAAAAGGAACTACTGGTTTTGGTTTATGGTATCCATCTGAAGCTTGTATGGTATTTTTACTAGTGGATATTTTTACTAAGCATAAAATTGAGTATGATAGGTTCATTGTTATACTTAAATGCAAGTAGACCTGATATTATGAATTATGTCTGTGTGTGTGCTAGATTTAAGGCATGTCCAAAAGAATCTCACCTAACTGCAGTAAAACATATTTTAAAATATTTAAAAGGAACTACTGGTTTTGGTTTATGGTATCCATCTGAAGCTTGTACTAATTTAATAGGTTATTCTGATGTTGATTATGGTGGATGCAAAATAGATAGAAAGAGTACTAGTGAGACATGTCACTTATTAGGATCATCTTTAGTATCTTGGCATTCTAAGAAACAGGCATGTGTTGCTTTATCCACCACTGAAGCTGAATATATTGCAGCTGGTAATTGTTGTACTCAAATTTTGTGGATGAAACAACAACTAGAAGATTATAGTATATTTCTAAATGACATTCCTTTGATGTGTGATAATACAAGTGCAATCAATCTTACTAAGAATCCAGTAATGCACTCTAGGACTAAGCATATAGAAATTAGACATCACTTCTTGAGAGATCATATAAGTAAAGGAAAATGTAAAATTGAGTATGTTAATACAAAGCATCAATTAGCGGATATTTTTACTAAACCTCTTCCCAAGGATAGATTCTATGATCTTAGAAGAGATTTAGGGATATTAGAAATAACTTAAATTCTACTTAATTAAACAGTTTTTTCATATATCTCTTTGTTTGTAATGACGTTTCTTTATGAAATAAAATTTGTATTCTTTTATTGTTTTGTTTGAGGGGGAGTTATTTCCAAATTATGCATATTTTGAGGGGGAGCTCTTATGATTGATATAGGGGGAGCTTTCAATTTTTTGATTATAATCAAAATAGGGGGAGAAATATTTAAAGCCTCTTATGATTGAATTTAAATATTATCTGGTATGTTTAATGTGTTTGTTAGTGTGACAGATAAAACAGGTTATTACAAGGCTTTAAAAGAAAATTTTGATCATCATCAAAAAGGGGGAGATTGTTGAACATACAAGGACTTGATGTTGAACTTACATGGACATGAAGCTTTTTAATTTTGATGATGATTCAAGAACAAAGAACTTAGAGAGTTGAAGACTTGTATTGTTGTGTAATAACTCTATTTTGATGAGTTTGAGTCTGTAATATTAAAGTCTAAGATAGCCGGTACATAATCTACTCTTTAGAAGCTTCAAAAACTCATATTTATCAAAAAGGCTCGGGTTTAGTCGATTAAATCACTAGATAATTGATTATTACAGTGAGAAAAACCATTTTCTGTATCTGTTCATTGTAATAATCGATTAACACACTTCTTAATCGATTAACAGGCCTGTTAATCGATTAACAGGCCTGTTAATCGATTAACAGGGCAAATAATCGATTAAACCAATGCGTTTTGGGGTTCTGTTGATTTTAGCTCTGTAATAATCAATTAACACTTGATTTAATCAATTATTTCAGTCAGATTTGGACTTTGAACTTCAAATTAAACCTATTTTCGAAAACCCTAATCCCAATACTCCAAGTTCTGAAAATCCCCAATTTCCAAACCCTAATTCATCTACTTAAGGTTCTCTAAGGCTCTCAGAAAAGTGAACAACCTTTTTCAAACAAAAGTTAAGAACTGTGATTGCCAAAGAACTATTTGTTGGAGGAAAAAGGGGATTTTGGAACCTGGTGTGGGCTAGAAGCGATAAGAATCACTAAGTGGAGTTCTTACTGGATTGTGTGTTGTGCCGTCTCTAGGGAAAGATGTTCTTCATCTCTTGTGGGACTCAAGAGAGGTGTTTTCGTTACTTTATCTTTTTCATTTATAATCTGCTTGTATAACTTTGATTATAGTGACAGCGTTAATCCTCTGTTTGAGTGATTAGCAACTGGACGTGGGGTCTTTTGATCCGAATCAGTATAAATCTCCTATGTAAGACTCTATCCTTTTCTTATTTACGTTTACACAGTATTTTAATCGGTAAAATTTGGGGAAAATTTTTAAAACCTAATTTTTGTTAAGAAACCAATTCACCCCCTCTTGGTTTTTGTCCGACCACGCAAACATTCCACTGCGCGATTCCAACACTAGCAGTTTTGGATGCTCGAATAACTTGCTCATTAGAGTCAACACACTGATCCTTGAGGCGCTCTATTTCATGATCCTTTTTCTTGCATTGCCTTTGTAGACCGTCTATGGTGAGGATAGATTCTTGTTCTCTTTCTTCAAGGGCCCTTATCTGGGCTCCCATGATTTCTATCCTCCGGGTCAAGGCATAGACTTCAGTTTGAAGCTCTTCACTGTTTGCACATGTAGCGAGTGAGGTGGATGGTTGCGACATCCCTATTTTCTGTCTCCACTCCTCGTAGTCACTGGAGACAGCTACTCGAGCTTTTCCTAGCTCTCTATCTCCCATAAAGACTGGTTCCTCCCATGCTCTTCTCACAACTAGTGAGTTAGCAAAAGTGCATGGGTCTTCGAAGAAACATACTCCTTCGAGCTCCCCTCTGGATATTGTAGTTTGAGTCCTCATGAGTTGTCTCATAGCTACTCTCGGTGAATAGGCTATGCAACCCCTGAGTCTTATTAATGGTATGCTCGGGTAATCCCCACATCTGATGAGGACTGGGCCGGGTCGGAACCAAGGGCAAACCCAGGATAATTTGTTGGCATCCCATTGTTCCAACTCGACCTTCCACTCTGAGGTCAGACATCGGTGGAGAGGGATTTTGGAGAAGCTTCTCAAAGGGTCGGGAAATATCCCCATGTGACTGACTAGAGGCATAGAAATGTGTGATTCCCCACACGAAAAGTAGCGAAGAGCAACATCGGAGTGTTTTTCCTTGCTTCTGGCGGCAAAATACCACCGAGAGCAAGGTGTTAGCAAGAATTTTAGGCAAGGGACTCTTCGAGTTCACGTCCCAGGCGAAGAAGGCGTCCATGAAGGCTTGATCCACTGTGTCGATGTGGAAGGGAAACAAGATTGTTCCAAATATGATCAAGGCCAAGGTTTTGTTAAAAGTGACCCATTCTGCCCTTTCAGCCAAAGTGGACAGATGGTCTTCTAACATTGAAACTTTCCAACCCTGGATGT
Source organism: Sphenostylis stenocarpa (assembly GCA_963425845.1). NCBI lineage: Eukaryota > Viridiplantae > Streptophyta > Magnoliopsida > Fabales > Fabaceae > Sphenostylis > Sphenostylis stenocarpa. The sequence goes on from OY731400.1 coordinate 39,060,644, forward strand.
TCCCTTTTTCTATCAGGGTAGTCTGCCAGAAAGGTAATCGGATGATGGTAGCGATTTGTGTTGCAGGAGTATATGCCCCGTGGAGAATATGGACCCTGGCTGATTTGAGTCATTTTAGCATAATCTCATACTCCTCCAAAGTAGGCACCATATCGAACTGTGAAAATTCGAAACAGTGCATACTAGAGTTTCAATAGTGAACTAGAACCCTGATAAAAATAGGATCGACACAAATCTTCAACCGGTGGAGGATCCGTCCATAGGATTTTTCGAAGTCGGAGCGGACCTCTGACGACATTATCGTGCAAAGCCGTTCCAACTTCTCAGGATGGTATCGGGGAATGTCCACTTTCTTCAATTGTCTACTAGTCCCCTCCATTTTCTAAAAACCAAAATGCATGTTTTATGAACATGATGCTTATTGTGGGTATGAATGCGAGTGTTTATTTTTCCTAATTATCATGTTTTATTTCTACATGATGTATGATGGTATTTGCGTATTTATTTTTTGGAAAAATAAACTACCTATATAGATGGTTTATGAATTTAATATTTATGAATAAGGTCCCATTTATTTGATTTGGGTTTTTATTTGATTTTATTTTATTTTTAGAGCCTTTTATCTCTTCTGTCGGACTGCGTGACTACTTAGCTTACAAAGAACCTAAAACTAGGCTAGCTAAAAGGCAGACTATCCGAGAAAAATGGTTTATTGCGAAATAATAATGTTTAGCGTCCCTTATCTCTTCTATCAGACTGCGTGACTACCTAGCTTACAAAGAACCTGAAACTAGGCTAGCTAAAAGGCAGACTGTCCGAGATAAGGGCGTTTATTGCAAAAAAAAGTTTTTTGTGATTTTTCTGTTGTTTGGTTATGCTATGCAATCAAATGCAACAAACAAATGCACACATAATTCAATCATCCGCGAGTAGGCGAGAAGTCGTTTTAATCACGAGGTAGGGTTTTCCTACAGAAAAGTGCATTGGCAAGGGTAGGTTCTAACTGTTCTTACCAAGGCTTAGGCCCCCAAGGTGCCCCCATTATAGGGTCCCCACTCTCCAGCCTTCCGACCATGCTTAGCACTAAGGTCATAGTCAGTCTTTGTGCCAAAAGAGGAAGGTTATCACCTTGAGTGGTGGTTTCCGATCACACCGGTGGGCTTAGGGCCATCACTACGGCGAACCGTACCTGCCACCCACTCCCTATGGATTTCTCACTTGCCCCTGGGTATAGAGGGAACTATTGTGTGCAAAGGTTTGTGTACATTGTTTATTTCAAACAATTGCATAAAATAAACAAACAACAATTATTAAAGCCAAACAATTAAAGCATGTTATAATACAAGGTAGGGTAAAAGCGAAATTTCTTAGTTTATTTATTAAACTGACCCATCACTAAATGGGATAAACTCTCTAGGCTTCCCCAGTGAAGTCGCCATCTGTTGTCGCCGTTGAAAAGAGGCGGTCGGAGCGACGCGATAATTCTGACTTTCCATTTTTCACGTTTTTATGGGTGATGTTACAACGCCTTTAGGTTGTCGGATAACCGGGCTGAACCTAAGGGCGAGGTTTTCGAAAGGGTGTTCTTAGGTCGTCCGCTAACCGGGCTGACCTAAGAACTAGTTTGGAAGGGTTCTTATGGAGTCGCCACTGATGTTTTTACCGGAAACATCGAAAAAGGAGGAAAAAGGCGTTGGTTTTCAAAAACCAACTTTGGTCGTTAAAACCAGAGTTGGGTAAGGGAGTTAGTTACGTGTAAGGGAAGTGTTAGTTCCCTTACGACGCCCCTTTTGGGTTCCCTATGATGGGCCAGTTATTTAATAGATAAACTATCAAAAAAGACGCTTTTACCCTTTTTTATTTGCGGAATCAAAATAATGACTACATGGCCCTAATGACTATTATGCAATTTAATCATAAAAATAAAGACAGTAAAAGGGAGGGAAAGCTTTTTGATTAATTCTCTTAAAGATAGGGTGCATTTTGGCAGCCCTTCGATCTTACAACGCCGAAAATCGCTCTCGAAACGCTATAAAAAGCTCTCTAAGACACTCAAAAACTCTGGAAATGCTTCGGAGAGACTCTAGGAAGAGAATTTGAAGAAAGTGTAGAAGGGAAAATGGAAGAACTGTGTGAAATGAGGGGGGGAGCGCTCACTATTTATAGGAATTCGTGCCTGTCAGGTTGAGACGGCGGTCTCGACTGGCAAGGTCGAGACGGCGGTCTCACCATTCGGCACAAAGGTCTCGCCTTGAATCAATGGCGAGACGGCGGTCTCGATTTGCCAAGTGGCGAGAAGGCCTTCTCACCAAACGGGAGGGGGGTCTTGCCATTGGCAAGTGGCGAGACGGTGGTCTCGACTTGCATCAATGGCGAGACGACGGTCCTGAAAAGCGAGACAGCAGTCTCGACTCCTGAAGGAGAAAATCCTTATTTTTGTACAGAAAATCCTTCCTACTCTAACATGGGGCCTAAAATTCTCTCCTAGTGGCTTTTTAGGCTTCATCCATCTTTGAATAGGAGGTCTTCTGCTTTTATTTTGAGGTCGGGCAAGATTTGGGGTCCATAGACCTTGTTCATAAACATTAAATTCATAAATCATCCATATAGGTAATTTGTTTTTCTGAAAATAAATACGCGAATACCATCATACATCATGTAGAAATAAAACATGATAAATAGCAAAAAACAAACACTCGCATTCATATCCACAATAAGCATCACGTTCATAAAACATGCATTTTGGTTTTTAGAAAATGGAGAGGACTAGTATACAATTGAAGAAAGTGGACACTCTGCGGTACCATACTGAGAAATTGGAACGACTTTGCGCGATAATGCCACCTGAGGTCCGCTCTGATTTCGAAAAATCCTATGGACGGATCCTCGACCTGTTGAAGATCTGTGTTGATTCCATTTTTATCAGGGTTCTAGTTCATTTTTGGAACTCTAGTCTACACTGCTTCGAATTTCCGCAGTTCGATATGGTGCCCACTTTGGAGGAGTATGAGATTATGCTAAAATGGCCCAAATCAGCTGGGGTCCATATTCGCCACAGGGCATATACTTATGCAGCACAAGTCGCGGCCATCATCCGATTGCCATTCCGACAGACTACCTTGATAGAAAAAGGGAACACCTAGGGTTGGAAAGTCTCAATGTTAGAAGACCATCTGTCCTCTTTGGCTGAAAGGGCAGAATGGGCTGCTTTTAACAAAACCCTGGCCTTGATCATATTTAGAACAATCTTGTTTCCCTTCCACATCGACACAGTAGACCAAGCCGTCATGGACGCCTTCTTTGCCTGGGACGTGAACTCGAAGAGTCCCTTGCCTGCACTTCTTGCCGACACCTTGCTCTCGGTGGAATTTTTCCGCCAGAAGCGAGGAAAAACACTTAGATGTTGCTCTTCACTGCTTTTTGTGTGGGGAATCACACATTTTTACGCCTCTAGTTACATGGGGATGTTCCCCGACCCTTTGAGAAGCTTCTCCAAAATCCCTCTCCACCGACGCCTGACCTTAGAGTGGAAGGTCGAGTTGGAACAATGGGACGCCAACCAATTATCTTGGGTTTGCCCTTGGTTCCGACCCGGCCCAGTCCTCATCAGATGTGGGGATTACCCGAGCATACCGTTGATAGGACTCAGGGGTTGCATAGCCTATTCACCAAGAGTAGATATGAAACAACTCATGAGGACTCAAACTACAATATCCCAAGAGGAGCTCGAAGGACTGTGTTTCTTCGGAGATCCATGCACGGTCGCTAACTCACTAGCTGTGAGAAGAAGATGGGAGAAACCAATCTTTATGGGAGATAGAGAGCTAGGAAAAGCTTAAGTAGCTGTCTCCAGTGACTATGAGGAGTGGAGACGGAAAAGAGGGATGTCACAACCATCCACCTCACTTGCTACATGTTCAAATAGTGAAGAACTGCGAAATCAAGTCGATGCCTTGACCTGGAGGATAGTGAAGCACTTGTTGGATTTGATGAAGACATATAGAGTTTATAGAGCTTATTTTGTGGGTGTGTAGGTGAATAGGTTATAGGTTTAGAATTTAATCTCTTGATGGTTTCAATAGATCTTGTGATAAGCGCCTATAGATATTGCATCTCATGGAATTTAACTAACTGCATGAAAAACTAATCTTTAAGCATTAAAAGAACAAACTAAGTTTTTCAATCTGTTAAAAAGAAGTTTCAATTTGTTAAAATTACTTAACATAGAAAATGTTCATATACAGTCAAAATTTTAATTGATTGAATCGCAGAATCAACATGTTAAAATGTTCTTAATGATTTTTTCATATTAAAGGTTTCGCAATTTTAATCTGTAGAAATCAAGTTCAATCTGTTGAAATAGATAGATGTTATTTTTCACTTTGAAGTATCTCAGAATTTCAATCTGTTGAAATGAGTTTTAATCTGTTGAAACAGAGAGATCATTTTTTTTCTAAGGTATCACAGGATTTCAATCTATTGAAATATCTTTTAATCGATTGAAACAGAGAGCTACCATTTTTTTCTAAAATGTTTCAATCCATTGAAAACTCGAATTAATCGATTGAATGAGTTTTAAATGAAATCAATCAATTGAAACGTCATTTTAATCGATTGAAAAATATTCTGATCGATCACAACTCAATTCTGATCGATCATATCTGGTTCTGATCGGTCATAAAGTCATTCTGATCGATCATCTACTACTTCAAGTCATTTTTAATTGGTTGAATCTATCAGTTTCTCTCTTTTACTCTATAAATACAGTTTTGATTTATCTTTTGAAAATATACAATTTGGAAAATAATTGAAAGAAATCTTAGAGCTCTCATATACGTGCCTTTCTCTGTGCATTCATATACTTTTCATATCATAAGGCGTTTTGATCAAGATTATTGAAAGTTCATCAAGAGAGAAAGTTCTGAGTTAGCAAAATTGTTTCTGGACTTCTATACTGTTAAAGCTGCAGTCCAGGTTTATTCTTTTCATACACTTGTACAAAGTTTAATTGTGTAGATTGAGTTTGAATCTGCACTAGTTACATTAACTGGGTTTGGTTACTGGGTGGTTAATTCAAGAGTCTATCTTGTGGTGTTGTAAGATAGTTCTTGGGGTACATTGGTGTATATCTACTTGATGTGGACATAAAGGCCCAAGCCCATAACGAGAAGGATCAAGACCAAGATCCAATCCAAGACTTAGGTGGACCTATGACAAGAGGCAGACTCAGAAAAACACAAGAGGCATTGCAATACAAAGTGACCAATTTGCTAAAGGTCCAACTATTAAAAGATCCAAACATGGAGGAGTCTAGACCTATCACATGCATAGAATGTTTGGAGAGCTAGGAGGCCCAACTAAAAGATTTAGTTTTTATTATTATTTTTATTTGCTACAGTGGGGATTTGAACCCAAGACCCAAAGCTTATAATGTCTTCATTGAACCATCTGGGCAACTTAACTTTGCTTGGGATATTAGGATTTTAATTTATCTTTATTTCCTGCAATGAGACAAACTCATAAACTTAAGTTGCATTAAACATTTGGGAATTCAGAATGAACATACGTAATATTCAGATTACTTTGTGAGTTGTTGCTCTGCTAGGGTTCTTCCTTGCATCACTTGATCTTATCAAGAATTATTCGATTCTTGTGGCGATCCTTCTTGGCTTATCAAATATTCTTATTTGTGGCGCCTACGGTATCTTTTATGTTTTTCTGTTTTCTATTTCTAATCAAATCAACTCTTAAAACCTAACCCTAAATTATTTCCCTTCCATTCGAGTGTCGTCATTTGGTATTCAGAGCAGGGTTCAAAAGCGGTACTGTTCATTGCACTGTTCACCGGCACTATTCACGGTACTGTTCATTGTCACTGTTCACGTACTATTCATTATTACTGTTCACGGGTACTGTTCATTGTCACTGTTCACGTCTTGTTCATTATACTGTTCACGTGTACTTGTTTATCATCGTTCAGTATCTTGTTCAAAAAAATTGTTGTTTATGCAATTTTGATATTGAATTTCATTTATATATATATATATATATATATATATATATATATATATATATCAAAGTTGTGTTTGAAATTAGTTTTCGCGAGAAAGAAAAAAAAAAGGAATAAAAAAAAGGAAAAGAATCAAAAAAAGGAAAAGAATCAAAAAAAAGAATCAAAAAAGGAAAAGAATCAAAAGAAGAAAAGAATCAGAAAAGAAAATATATATATATATATATATATATATATATATATATATATATATGATAGTTGTTATTTTTTTTTTAAATTTCGGTGCACATTAGTTGTTTGATAAAATTCCTAAGTGTCAAGCGTCTTTGTTTAATCTTTATTTTTTTCCATACGAGTTTAGATTTGTCTTGCTTGTTGTTAGTAGTAAAATTGTTCTTTGCTACTTGTCCTTTGTTGGTACTACAATTCTGTTTTATTCCTTGTGATTGCTACGGTTGAAAGTGATTCTTGAACTATAGATTGTTTGATTCTTGTAAGAACCATAAGTCGGAGAACGAGTGGAAAAAGGCAAGAGTGCATATTATACAAAAGCCAAATTGAGAGTAAACACGAGTGGTACATCTTTGAGTGCAAACACGTGAGAAGAGTGGTGAGGTCCTATTACTTCATTTGTTTGGTCCTTTCTTTCTTTTTTACTTGAAAGATGGCAGGTGCAGGTGGTGGTACCCCTCCTCTAGGGGATGACAATAGATTATTGATTGATGCCATTACAACCCAAATGCAAAGAATGTTGACGAGAACATGCGAGGAGTTGTATGGGAGAATTGAACAACTAGAAAATCAAGGAAATGATGATGATGGTGGAGGTAGAAGGAGGAGAAGGAGAAATAATGAAGGTGATGTTAGAGATAACAGAATTGAAGGAGTAAAGTTGAACATACCCTCTTTTCAAGGAAAGAGTGATCCAGAAGCATATTTGGAGTGGGAAATAAAAATTGAGCAACTGTTTGCATGCCATAATTACACAGAAGATAAAAAGATGAGGGTGGCAGCCATGGAATTCACGGATTATGCTCTCATTTGGTGGAACCAATTACAAAGGGAAAGGGTGAGATATGAAGAACCCTTGGTGGAAAGTTGGGAAGAAATGAAGAGGTTGATGAAAAGAAGATTTGTTCCTTCTCATTATCAAAGAGATCTTCATAACAAGCTCCAAAGACTCATACAAGGTAGTAGAGGTGTTGATGAATATTACAAAGAGATGGAGGTTTCCATGATTAGGGCTAATGTTATGGAGGCACGGGAGGCTACTATGGCCCGATTCCTACATGGGCTAAATAGTGATATAAGGGATGTTGTGGAGCTACAAAATTATGTTGAGTTGGAGGATTTAGTACATCAAGCTTCTAAGGTGGAACAACAATTGAAGAGAAAGGGTGTCATGAGGAGGAGTTCATCTAATTTTCACTCTCCTAGTTGGAAGGACAAAAATAAGAAGGAGGGTGGATCATCAACAAGCAATTCCAATGTTATAGCTCATAGAAATCAAAATAAGTCTGATGAGGCACTTAAGAAAACAAGGAGTAGTGAGGTTAAGTGCTTCAAATGTTTGGGAAGAGGTCACATAGCTTCTCAATGTCCTACTAAGAAGACTATGTTACTTAAGGAGGATGGAGAAATAATTAGTGAATCTTCTTCAAATTCTTCATCTAGTGATGAAAATGAGCATGAAGATGAAAGAGAGTTAGAAGGAGATTTGTTCATGATTAGAAGGATGTTGGGTAGTCAATCAGTTGAATTGGATGATTGTCAAAGAGAAAATATTTTTCACGCAAGGTGCCTCATTCAAGGGAAGTTGTGCTCTTTGATCATTGATGGTGGGAGTTGCACTAACGTGGCTAGTGCACGGTTGGTTTCAAAAATGAATTTGGAGACTAAGCCACACCCGCGACCTTACAAACTTCAATGGCTTAGTGAAGATGGTGAGATGACCGTGAATAGGCAAGTTGAAGTGGGTTTTTCCATAGGGAAATATGAAGATTCTGTTTTGTGTGATGTGGTGCCTATGGAGGCTTGTCATTTACTTCTTGGGAGACCATGGCGGTATGATAGGAGAGTTATGCATGATGGTTTCACTAATAAGTTCTCTTTTATGCATAAAGACCGCAAAACTACTCTTGCACCTTTGGTTCCAAGAGAAGTTAGTGAGGATCAGCTGAAAATGAGAAAGAAAAGAAAAGAAGAAAGAAAAGAAAAAGAGAGAGAAAGAGAAAAGAAAAAGAGAGTGAAAAGAAAAAGGAAAAAGAGGAAGAAAAAGAGAAAGAGAGAAAAAAATCAAATCTATTTATAAAAGAAAAAGAAGTCAAAAGAGCTATGCAATTGAGAAAGCCAATACTTTTACTTTTGAGTAAAGAAAGTAAATCAAACAGTCCATGTTTTACTAACTCTCTTCCAAAAGAGGTTTCTTCTTTGTTGCGGGATTTTGAAGATGTTTTTCCCAAAGAAGTGCCTATAGGTCTACCCCCTCTTAGGGGTATTGAGCATCAAATTGACCTTATTCCGGGAGCTTCATTGCCTAATAGACCAACCTATCGAAGCAATCCCCAAGAAACCAAGGAGATTCAAAAGCAAGTTGAAGACTTAATGCAAAAGGGTGGGTTAAAGAAAGCTTGAGTCCATGTGCGGTCCAGTCATTCTAGTCCCTAAGAAAGATGGAACTTGGAGGATGTGCACAGATTGTAGAGCTATCAATAACATCACGGTAAAGTATAGACATCCCATTCCTAGGTTAGATGACTTGTTGGATGAATTATATGGTGCTTGTATCTTCTCTAAAATTGACTTGAAAAGTGGATATCATCAAATCAGAATTAGAGAAGGAGATGAGTGGAAAACAGCTTTTAAAACTAAATATGGGTTGTATGAGTGGCTAGTTATGCCCTTTGGGTTAACTAATGCTCCAAGCACTTTTATGAGATTGATGAACCATGTCTTGAAAGAGTTTTTAGGCAAATGTGTAGTGGTGTATTTTGATGATATTCTGATATATAGCACTAACTTTGATTTGCATGTTGAACATTTGCGTGTTGTCATGAATGTGCTTAGGAAGGAAAAATTATTTGCTAATCTTGAAAAATGTACCTTTTGCACTGATCATGTTGTGTTCTTGGGATTTGTTGTGAGTTCTAAAGGGGTACAAGTTGATGAGGAAAAGATTAGAGCCATCCAAGAGTGGCCTACCCCTAAGAATGTGAGTGAAGTGAGAAGCTTTCATGGGTTAGCTAGTTTCTATAGGAGGTTTGTTAAAGATTTTAGTACTTTGGCTGCACCTCTTAATGAAATAGTCAAAAAGCATGTTGGGTTTAAATGGGGTGAAAAACAAGAAAAGGCATTTTCTGAACTTAAGCACAAACTATCTAATGCCCCCATCCTTGCATTACCAAATTTTGCAAAATCTTTTGAAATTGAATGTGATGCATCTAATGTGGGTATTGGGGCTGTTTTGCTACAAGAAGGTCATCCAATTGCTTATTTTAGTGAGAAGTTGAATGAGGGTGCCCTAAACTATCCCACCTATGATAAAGAATTGTATGCCTTAGTGCGTGCTTTACAAACTTGGCAGCATTACCTTCTACCAAAAGAGTTTGTAATTCATAGTGATCATGAATCTTTGAAATACTTAAAGGGACAAGGTAAGTTAAACAAGAGGCATGTCAAATGGGTTGAGTTCTTGGAGCAATTTCCATATGTCATCAAGCATAAAAAGGGAAAAGGGAATGTAGTAGGCGATGCACTTTCTAGGAGATATGCATTACTTTCTATGCTTGAAACTAAATTGTTTGGTCTTGAATCTTTGAAAGACATGTATGTGAATGATGTGGATTTTGCTGAAACTTTTGCTGCATGTGAAAGGTTTTCTAAAAATGGTTACTTTAGGCATAATGGATTCTTGTTTAAAGCAAATAAATTGTGTGTGCCTAAGTGTTCCATTAGAGAGTTGCTTGTGAGTGAATCACATGAAGGGGGTTTGATGGGTCATTTTGGGGTTCAAAAGACTTTAGAAATTTTGCAAGAGCATTTCTTTTGGCCTCATATGAAACGTGATGTGAATAAGTTTTGTGATCAACTGCATTGTGTGTAAAAAGGCTAAATCTAAGGTTAAGCCTCATGGGTTGTATACTCCTTTACATGTTCACTGAATATCCTTGGACTGACATTTCTATGGACTTTATTTTAGGGCTGCCTAAAACAAAGAATGGAAAGGATTACTGTGTTTGTTGTTGTTGATAGGTTTTCTAAGATGGCACATTTCATACCTTGCAAGAAGGTAGATGATGCTTGTCATGTGGGCTGATTTGTTTTTCAAGGAAGTAGTAAGGCTACATGGGTTGCTAGAAGAGCATTGTGAGTGATAGGGATTCAAAATTCCTTAGTCACTTTTGGAGGACCTTGTGGGGTAAGATTGGTACTAAATTATTGTTTTCTACTACTTGTCACCCACAAGCTGATGGTCAAGCTGAGGTAGTCAACAGGACTTTGGGCACATTGCTTAGGACTATTTTAAAGAAAAATCTTAAGACTTGGGAAGCATGTTTACCGCATGTTGAGTTTGCTTATAATAGGGTTATCCATAGCACCACTAATTGTTCACCATTTGAGATTGTGTATGGATTTAATCCTTTGACTCCTCTTGATTTGTTGCCTTTGCCTAACATTTCTATGTTTAAACATAAGGAAGCACGAGGCTAAAGCGAGAATATGTGAAGAAGTTGCATGAGCAAGTAAAAGCTCAAATTGAAAAGAAGAATGAGAGCTACGCGAGGCAAGCTAACAAGGGTAGGAAAAAGGTGGTGTTCCAACCTGGTGATTGGGTTTGGGTACACATGAGAAAGGAAAGGTTTCTTGAACAAAGAAAGTCTAAACTTCAACCTAGAGGAGATGGGCCATTCCAAGTCTTAGAGAAGATCAATGATAATGCTTATAAGATTGATCTACCAGGAGAGTATAATGTAAGTTCTTCTTTTAATGTTGCTTGACTTGACTCCTTTTGATGCAGGAGATGAATTCATAGATTTGAGGACAAATGCTGCCCAAGAAGGAGGGAATGATGTGGACATAAAGGCCCAAGCCCATAACGAGAAGGATCAAGACCAAGATCCAATCCAAGACTTAGGTGGACCTATGACAAGAGGCGAGACTCGAGAAAAGCACAAGAGGCATTGCAATACAAAGTGACCAATTTGCTAAAGGCCCAACTATTAAAAGATCCAAACATGGAGGAGTCTAGACCTATCACATGCATAGAATGTTTGGAGAGCTAGGAGGCCCAACTAAAAGATTTAGTTTTTATTATTATTTTTATTTGCTACGGTGGGGATTTGAACCCAAGACCCAAAGCTTATAATGTCTTCACTTGAACCATCTGGGCAACTTAACTTTGCTTGGGATATTAGGATTTTAATTTATCTTTATTTCCTGCAATGAGACAAACTCATAAACTTAAGTTGTATTAAACATTTGGGAATTCAGAATGAACATACGTAATATTCAGATTACTTTGTGAGTTGTTGCTCTGCTAGGGTTCTTCCTTGCATCACTTGATCTTATCAAGAATTATTTGATTCTTGTGGCGATCCTTCTTGGCTTATCAAATATTCTTATTTGTGGAGCCTACGGTATCTTTTATGTTTTTATGTTTTCTATTTCTAATCAAATCAACTCTTAAAACCTAACCCTAAATTGTTTCCCTTCCATTCGAGTGTCGTCACTACTGGTTTGTATTTTCACTTGGAATTCGTGGAACTTGGCAGATTTGTCAAGAATTGGATGTAGCTCTGGGAAAGAGTGAACCAGTATAAACTCTTGTGTTGAATTTCTGCTTTCATCTCGTTACAATTCTTGCTTATATTCTTGCTTTGTTTAAAACCAAATCTGCCTAATAAAAGATTGGATAAAGATTAACCATTCTTCCAAAAGAAAGATTGTTTTTCGAAAAAGATTTCAAAAGTTCAATTCACCCCCCCTCTTGAACTCAACCATTAATTATTACAGATAGAAATCATGGGAGCCCAGATGAGGGCCCTTGAAGAAAGAGAGCAAGAATCTATCCTCACTATAGATGGTCTACGAAGGAAATGCAAGAAAAAGGATCATGAAATAGAACGCCTCAAGGATCAGTGTGCTGATTCTAACAAGCAAGCTATCCGAGCATCCAAAGCAGCTAGAACCAACTCGGATGGCCAACTTCAAGAAATAACCGCCAAATCAGCACACCTTGAGGCTGAATCAGCAAAACAGGCTCAGACGATCAAGGATTTGCTATAAGACCTCATAAGGACTCGGTCAGAAATACGCCAAGAGCGAGAGGCCAACCAGAGACTCAACAGAAGTCTCACTGAGCTACACTGCAAAGAAAGAGACGGGCTAGCTCAGTACGGTTAAGTACTACGAGAAGAGGACTGAGCCCTTGCAATGCTCGACGAGATGCAAGCCTTGGTTGTCCATCAAGAGGTGAAGATCAGAGAGGCTCAAAAGTACAGCGAAGATATGAGCCAGGCGGTCCAGAAGCAAAGCGAAGCACTCGCTCGTCACGTCCAGGAAGCCGAAATGGAATTACATAGAGATCAAGACCCGCCTGTGGGTTTCTTTAGGCTTTTCCATTTCTGTCAAAAGTTGCTTCGTAGTATGGAATAGGGGAATGTACACTTCCTATGAGTAAATGAAATTTCTTTATTCAACGATTGTCTACTTGCATGCATAACATTCATTTGCATATTTAATTTCCCCTCCTTCATTTTTAATAAATAAGATAATAAAAAAGAAAGATTAACTGACATGTCTTCCAAATCAGAAGAATGGAGAGAAAGCCGCTTTTAATCAAGCTCTCCCCAATGGTCAATCCACCACAAGAGGATAATAGGCCTCGACCGTTGGTCCTCAAAACCAATAAGGAGGAGGGGGCAAGGACACCTGTGCGACTATTTATGCCACGTCCTTTCCCCTACGAATCAATGTAGACCCCAAATCTTGCCCGGGCTCCAAATAAAGTCAGAAGATCCCCTATTTTGAAGACGGCTGAAGCCTAACAAGCCACTAGGAGAGACTATTAGGCTCCCGTACCAAGATAGGAAGGTTTTTTGGGCCGAAAAATAAGTTTTCTCGCCTCGGAGGGACGAGACCGCCTTTTGGATGACCCAGACCGCCGTTTCGCCTCGCGTAGCAAGCGAGACCGCCGTCTCGTCTAGCGAGACCGGGGTCTCGTCTAGCGAGACCAGGGTCTCGTTGCCTACTGAAACGAGACCGCGGTCTCGTTCACCCAAGCCGGGGTCTCGTTGCCTATGAAAACGAGACCGCGGTCTCGTTCACCCGAGCCGGGGTCTCGTTACCTACGAAAACGAGACGGCGGTCTCGTTCACCCAGACCGGGGTCTCGTTGCCAGTAAAGAACGAGACGGCGGTCTCGTTGGACGAGACCAGGGTCTCGTTGCCAGTAAAGAACGAGACGGCAGTCTCGTTGGACGAGACGGCGGTCTCGACCCTGTCGAGCGAGGCCGGCGGTCTCGCCATCCGACGGCGCGAAAACCTATAAATAGGGGCTCTCCCCCTCATTTTCACACACCACAGCTGCATAGCTCTCCCTTCTCTCTAAAACTTCTCTCTAGAATCCCTCCGATGCATTTCGGAGTTTCGAGTGTTTTCAAGAGTGATTTTCGGCGTTCGAGAGGTTTTCGACGTCTTGTAGAGTGAAGGGCTGCCATAAAGCACCCTATTTTTCCGGAGAATTAATATAAAAAGCGTGCTTCGGAGGTTCAAATTCTCTCTTTCCACCTTTACCGCTTTTATCTTAAATTATGCGGTAGACGGTAGGGCCATGTAGTCATACTTTTAAATTCACGAGAATAAAAAGGGCAAAAGTGTGTTTTTCTAGTTTATCAATAAAAATAAGCCGGCCTATCATAGGGAACCCGAAAGGGCGTCGCAAAGGGACTAATACTCCCTTTGCACGTAACCAACTCCCTTACCCAACTACGGTTCTAATGACCAAAGTTGGTTTTCGAAAACCAACGCCTTTTTAAACCCCTTTTCCGATGTTTATGGTAAAAATATCGGTGGCGACTCCATAGAACCCAAAATAAATAAGTCCTTGGATTAGCCCGGTTATCGGACAGCCCAAGGACACTTTTCGAAAACCTCGCCCCTAGGTTAGCCCGGTTGTCGGACAACCTAAAGGCGTTGTAACCACCAATAAAAAACGCGAAAATCAAGAGGGTCGATAAAACCATCGCGTCGCTCCGACCGCCTCGTTTTGACGGCGGCGACAGATGGCGACTCCACTGGGGAAGCCTAGAGAGTTAGTCCCATTTAGTGATGGGCCGGCTTAAACAATAAATAAACCAAGAAAATAACACTTTTGCCCTTAACTTGTATTTATAACATGTTTTATTGTTTGGCTTTCAATAAACTGTTGTTTGTTTATACTTACGCAATTGATTGAGATATAAACTGCACACAATCCCTTGCACACTACAGTTCCTCCTATACCCGGGGGCAAGTGAGATAACCATAGGGAGTGGGTGGCGGGTACGGTTCGCTGCGGTTAGGGTCGTGTGCCCACCGGTGTGATCGGAAACCACCACTCAAGGTGATAACCTTCCTCTTTTGGCAACAAGACCGACTCGACCTTAGTGTTGAGCATGGTCGGACGGTCTGGAGAGTGGGGACCCTATAATGGGGGCACCTTGGGGGCCTTAGCCTGGTGAGAACAGTTAGAACTTACCCTAAACCAATGCACTTTTCTGCAGGAAAACCCTACCTCGTGATAAAAACGGAATCTCGCCTGTTCGGGGATGATCGAATTGTGTGTGCATATGTTTGTCGCATTTGTATGTTGCATAGCATAAACAAACAACAGAACAAAATCACAAAAAATATTTTACAAATAAACACCCTTATCTCGGACAGTCTGCCTTTTAGCTAGCCTGGTTTCAGGTTCTTTGTAAGCTAAGTAGCCACGCAGTTCCGACAGAAGAGATAAGGGACAATAAATATTCTTTCACATAAAGCCATATTTTATCTCGGACAGTCTGCCTTTTAGCTAGCCTGGTTTCAGGTTCTTTGTAAGCTAAGTAGCCACGCGAGTTCCGACGAGAAGAGATAAAAGGCTATAAAATAAAAATTCAAAATAAAAAATAAAAATCCAAAAAATAAACGAAACAACTCTTGACAAAGTCAAAGCATCCATACTACATCATATCATGAGTAAAGAAAAACCAAGGAGAGAAAATAAAAATGGGAGTGCATTCAGCATCATTTAAATAAAAAACTCTCATGCATAAGCATATCCCATGTTAGTTTAAGCACTCAACATGCATTAATAAAACTTTTTCGGACATTCTAGAAAGTGGCTGGTCCTTTTCCTACTCGTACTCGTGCGCAAAAGGCTAAGGCAATGGAGAGTTTGGAAGAGCAAAACCGCAAGCTCACTGCAGAAGTTAATACCCTCCGAGAGCAGGTAGCTCAACTAATGGAGGTTATACGCCAAGGCCAGAGCAAGGGCCAAGCTGAAAATGCCCCTTCCCATCACGAAGAGGAAGAAGAAGAAGAATACTTTTTCGGCGGGAAGGATGCCAAGACTGCACGCATCCTTACCCCAGAAGTATCCAAACAACAACTCTCCGCCCTGGAGGAGAGGCTGAAGGCGGTCGAAGGACATAACTTCGACGTCAAGGAGGTGGCCGATATGTGCCTCGTGAAAGACATCTGCTTCCCTCCCAAATTCAAGGTCCCGGACTTCCCCAAGTACGCCGGGCTGACCTGCCCCAAGAACCATCTTACGATGTATTGCCGTAAGATGGCCGCCCATGCTGACAACGAGAAACTCCTGATCCATTGCTTTCAGGAGAGTCTGGCGGATACAACTCTCAACTGGTACATGCAATTGGAGAGAGGGCAGGTCCAGAACTGGAAGCAGCTGGCAGACGCTTTTCTCCGTCGCTACCGTTACAACATCGATCTGACCCCTGACAGGTCAGATCTCAGAGCTCTAAGCAAAAGGAGCGATGAGGCCTTCAAAGCATACGCCCAGAGATGGAGGGAATTGGCCGCCCAAATAGAGCCCCCGCTGACGGACAAGGAAACAGTAGCTATGTTCATAGACTCACTAACTGGAGCGTACTACGATAAGGCGATAGCCAGTACCTCCAATCTTTTTTCGGACATAGTCATTGTGGGAGAAAGAGTAGAGCAAGGGCTGAGGAGTGGCAAAATAGCGCGACCTTCCTCTTCCAGCACATCATTCAAGAAGCCCTTCAAAAAGAAGGAGGAGGTCGTGCACTCCATTAATTTCGCAACTCCTTCCTCCACCCCTCAGACAGGGCGGCAAAAGAAGGAGAGGAAGTTCACCCCTATCACCACTTCCTACGGGTTGCTGCTGCCTCAGCTGTTGGAGGCTAAGCTCCTGACCTGCGCTCCTCCCAAGAAGCAATTGGAGCCTCCCTACCCCGAATGGTATAAGCCAAACGAAAAATGCGCTTACCATTCGGGTGCACCCGGTCACTCTACAGAGAACTGCTTGACCCTTAAGTACCGGGTTCAAGAGTTAATCGACGCCGGGTGGATTACTTTTGACACCTCTGCTTCTAGCACCGATGACAAGCCGCTGTCAAAGCCAGAGTAGCGAAGAGGGAAGATTGGGAGGACCGGCCCTAGGGTTTCTTTTTTAAAAAAGCTTTCTCTATATCTCCTGCGGTCCCCGCCCATGGCCGCAGGAATTTTGATCAAAAGGGCTTGTAAATAACATCATTTTCTTTAATATACGAGGCATTTTTTGTCAACATTCATTCCATTCATTCTTTTCTCTCTTACATTTATTATTCCTTCAGAAATAAATTGAATAATAAAATCTATGACTAAAACAGAACCTAAAAAGCATCATGTCTATGATTGATGAATCCTCATGGACTCCGAAAATGGAAGATGAATGGACTGAGTCCGACAGTGAGCAGGAGACCATTTCTCCGGATATGCAAAGGATGCTGGAAAAAGAAACACGTACCATACAACCGCATCAGGAGGAAATAGAAACTGTCAATTTGGGAAAAGAGGAGGAAGATAAAAAGGTGAACATCGGCACCCGAATGGAAAATAGTACGAAGAAGGGATTAATACTGCTCCTAAAAGAATATATGGATGTATTCGCCTGGTCATACCACGACATGCCGGGGCTGGACACGAGCATAGTGGAACACAGATTGCCACTAAAAGAGGGTTTTCGACCTGTAAAACAAAAGCTCAGGAGAATTAAACCCGACTGGTCCTTAATGATAAAGGAAGAGGTGCAAAGGCAGTTGGATGCCAATTTTCTGGTAGTTTCCAAGTACCCAGAATGGTTGGCCAACATAGTACCCGTCATCAAAAAGACCGGGAAAGTCAGGGTCTGCGTGGATTATAGGGACCTCAATCGAGCAAGTCCAAAAGACGACTTTCCCCTACCACACATAGACACACTGGTGGACCATACCGCTACCAACACATTATATTCCTTCATGGACGGGTACGCAGGGTATAACCAGATCAAATTGGCCGTTGAGGATAGAGAAAAAACCTCCTTCATTACGCCATGGGGCACTTTCTGTTATCGTGTAATGCCTTTCGGGCTGAAGAATGCGGGGGCAACCTACCAAAGGGCTATGGTCACACTATTTCACGACATGATCCACAAAGAAATAGAAGTATATGTGGACGACATGATAGCCAAGTCCATAAATGAAATGGACCATATTCAATATCTCCGAAAGCTTTTTGATCGACTTCGGAAATATCAACTTAAGCTAAACCCAGCGAAATGCACTTTCGGAGTACGATCAGGAAAACTCCTAGGGTTCATTGTCAGTGAAAGAGGAATCGAGGTGGACACCGACAAAATAAAGGCAATTTTGGAAATGCCTCCGCCAAGCACAGAAAAGGAGGTCAGAGGTTTTCTAGGCCGAATAAACTACATTGCCCGTTTCATCGCACAGTTGACGGATAAATGTATCCCCATCTTTAAACTGTTGCGCAAGAATCAGCCTACGGTGTGGAATGAAGAATGCCAACAAGCGTTCGATAAAATCAAAGCTTGTTTAACCAATCCACCAGTATTGGTGCCGCCCGTTGAAGGAAGACCTCTGGTCCTATATTTGTCAGTGCTCGAAGAGTCCATGGGATGTGTGCTCGGCCAACATGATGAAACCGGAAAAAAGGAACGAGCCATTTACTATCTCAGTAAAAAATTCTCAGATTATGAAACTCATTATACACCATTCGAAAAAACATGTTGCGCATTGGTGTGGGTCACTCAACGTCTCAGGCAGTACATGACTCGACATACAACGTGGTTGGTCTCTAAAATGGACCCGATCAAATACCTCTTCGAGAAGCCCATCTTGACCGGAAGAATAGCTAGGTGGCAAGTTCTCCTCTCAGAATTTGACATTATCCATGTCACCCAAAAAGCTATTAAAGGAAGTTCCCTAGTGGATTATCTAGCTCATGGATCCACAGATGAATACCAGTCCTTACAGGACGACATCCCCGATGAGCACATTATGCACATCGAACACGAAGAGACCAAAGAAGAGATGTGGACCATGTTCTTCGATGGGGCTTCCAACATGCTTGGACACGAGGTAGGAGCTATTTTGATATCCCCTGAAAAGAAACACATTCCTATAACGGCCAGGCTTAATTTCGATTGTACCAATAACATGGCCGAATACGAAGCATGTGCATTAGGAATCCAAGCAGCTTTAGATCATGGGGTCACTAAGCTCAAAATATTCGGCGATTCATCCCTCGTCATCTACCAACTTAAAGGTGAATGGGAAACCCGAAACGCCAAATTGATCCCATATCTAGAATACATCCGCGAGATGGTCTCTAGCATGGAAAGCGTCACTTTTCAGTACATCCCTCGGGAAGACAACCAAATTGCCGACGCCCTCGCCACTCTATCATCCATGTTTGCCCTGGACCAGGAACATGAGATGCCAATCATTCAAGTCAAGTTGCATGATAAACAAGCTTTCTGCATGGCAGTAAATGACGAACGCGACCAAAACCCCTGGTACCACGACACCAAGAAGTACCTCATGAAGGGAGAATACCCCGAGGGAATCAGTGACAATGATAAGCGAACCATTCGCAAAAGGGCCATAGGGTTCACGTTGATTGAAGGAACCCTCTACAAAAAGAGCCCCGATTCCACCCTCTTAAGGTGTGTGGACCAAGAAGAAGCCCAAACATTGATAAAAGAAATCCACAAGGGAACTTTCGGAACCCACGCACCCGGGCATGTCATGGCAAAGAAAATCCTCAGGGCAGGGTACTATTGATCCACGATGGAAGCTGATTATCACCAATACGCCAAGAAATGTCATAAGTGCCAAGTATACGCCGATAACATTCATGTGCCGCCCGCACCTCTCAGTAGCATGGCTACACCATGGCCATTTTCTATGTGGGGCATGGATGTCATTGGACCCATCGAACCTAAAGCATCTAACGACCATCGCTTCATATTGGTAGCAATCGACTATTTCACCAAGTGGGTTGAAGCAGCATCATACGCACACGTAACCCGGAAAGTGGTGACCATCTTTATCAAGAAAAACATTATATGTCGGTACGGCGTCCCTCATAAGCTCATTACTGACAATGGGTCCAATCTCAACAATAAGATGATGGAGGAACTATGCCAAGACTACAAAATCCAACACCACAATTCCTCTCCGTACCGACCAAAGATGAATGGTGCAGTAGAGGCAGCCAACAAAAATATCAAGAAAATTATTCAAAAAATGGTGGTCACCTACAGGGATTGGCATGAGATGCTTCCCTTCGCTTTACACGGCTACCGGACGTCGGTTCGAACCTCCACAGGGGCTACCCCGTTTTCCCTCGTATACGGAATGGAGGCCGTGTTACCAGTAGAAGTCGAGATACCCTCTCTGCGAGTTATCATGGAAGCCAAATTGACCGAAGCTGAATGGGTCCAGAACCGATACGATCAGTTGAACCTAATAGAAGAAAAACGGTTGGACGCCATATGTTGGGGGCAAGCTTATCAGCGGAAAATCAAGAGGGCCTATGACAAGAAGGTCAATCCCCGCACTTTCCAAGAAGGAGATCTAGTAGTAAAGAAACTGCTCCCAGCCCAGAAAGACAAAATCGGGAAATGGGCAGCCAACTACGAAGGACCCTTTGTGGTCAAGCGAGCCTTCTCAGGAGGAGCCCTTATCCTCACCAACATGGATGGAGAAGAGCTCCGATATCCCATCAACTCAGATGCGGTAAAAAAATACTATGCCTAAAAAAGCATTGCTCATGACCCGTCAGGATGAAAACTCGCAAAGAGCATCCTGGGCAAAAAATAGGGCCTATATACCTCGCTAGGATACGTCCTAGGCAAAAAATAGAGGTTCAAAAAAAAAAAAAAAAAAGAAAAAAAGAGAGAGCAATGATTACCTTAGCCGAAAACCGCAAAGGCGACTAAGGTAATACCTCCACAACAACAAACAAACTTCGCATAGTCTTCACTCCGGGATCGGGCATCTCAACCGAAGGGACCGGGAGAAATGGGGAAACAAAGATCACAGACATGATTGTGGTACCCTCATACAAGTTTAGCCCAACCCTGGCCAGCCATGCTTACAAATTCTTTTGCAAAACCCCCCATGTAAAAACAAACCATCTGGTTACATCAATAAAATTGTCTTTTTCTCTTTACCTACTTGCGTAAATGCTTCTATATTAACGAAATATGAGCATGCATAAAACAAGCAATTCGAGAAAGCATAAAAGCAAAAGACGTACATCACCAACTAGGGCCACCCCGAGAAAAATACAGAATAGCCTGCTAGATCGAAAACCCGCAAAGGGCGGTCTAGGCGAAAGATAAGGCTTTTGTAAAAAGAAAGAATTAAAAACCCGCTAGATCGAAAACCCGCAAAGGGCGGTCTAGGCAAAAGATAGGGTCAAAACAAAAAGTAAAAACAAAAATCACAAGAGAACAAAAAGAAGGAAAGCACCGGTCACTTTCTAAATGTCCTCAAATGAAATTGCATTTAGAGCATCCACACACGAATAGTCACACAAAAATGACTTTGTCAAAAGTAAAACAAACAAAAAATATAGATATAGAAAAACAGAAAGCATTTAGCCTCATGCTTGCATTCATGAAAAACAACCAAAGGTATGATTTCGCCGACCTTTTGCCTCCGTTACAAGGACCGGCGCAAAAAAAAAAAAAAAAAAAGAAGAGAGAAAATAGACATATGCTCAGAAAAAGCCAAAACCCTAAGATCGCGAGAAAAAAGAGATAAACCGCGAGAAAAAGGCAGGGTTAAACCATCGCACCAACCAATAAAGTTTTGACCACCAACAAAATCCTTGGCATGGCCCGGATGACTATTCAAGAAATCCGAAAAGCAGTCAAATCAACACAAGCAGCACTCTCCAGAGAGTTGCGCCTGATCTGTGCTCGAGCCGGATCAGTAAGTCGCACTACCACCCTGATGGGGGGTTCATACCCATCCAGTCCCATACAACGGACTGTACCACCCTGATGGGGGGTTCATACCCATCCAGTCCCACACAACGGACTGTACCACCCTGATGGGGGGCTCGTACCCGTCCAGTCCCGCACAACGGACTGCAACTACCAGCCTGATGGGGGGTTTATACTCATCAACCGAAGGATCGGCTACGTCAGGAGTAGTATCCGGAGGTTCCACCACGTGTCCATCGAAGGGATCGGCTACGTCAGAAGTAGTATCTTGGAAGTGCACGAGCACGGAAATCATTCCCTAGAGAATCGGCGCATGAGCCACCCGAGCAGTAAGCCGCCACTACCACCAGTCCTACGCAGTGGACTGTACCAGCCAGATAGGGGGTTCATACCTATCAACCAGCACACGAGAAGCGCCTAACCGGCGCATGGGCCACATGAACTGTAAGCCGCCATTACCACCCTGATGGGGGGTTCATACCCATCCGGTCCCACACAACGGACCGTACCAGCCTGATGGGGGATTTGTACCCATCAAACCGAAGGATCGGCTACGTCGGAAGTAGTATCCAGAGGTTCTACCACGTGTTCACCAAAGGGATCGGCTACGTCAGAAATAGTATCTCGGAGGTACACGACCACAACATCTCCCCAGAGGATCATCCGCCACAAGACGGCAGTCCAAAGGGTAACCGGGCAAGAGGGTCAACTCCTTTACCTTCCTGTCAATCTGTCTGGCACAACAGGCCAACAGTCGACTAGTCAGGTAAAGGGGGGGCAGCTGTAGACCCCAAATCTTGCCGGGCTCCAAATAAAGTCAGAAGATCCCCTATTTTGAAGACTAGCTGAAGCCTAACAAGCCACTAGGAGAGACTATTAGGCTCCCGTACCAAGATAGGAAGGTTTTTTGGGCCGAAAAATAAGTTTTCTCGCCTCGGAGGGACGAGACCGCCTTCTGGATGACCCAGACCGCCGTTTCGCCTCGCGTAGCAAGCGAGACCGCCGTCTCGTCTAACGAGACCGGGGTCTCGTCTAACGAGACCGGGGTCTCGTTGCCTACGAAAACGAGACCGTGGTCTCATTCACCCAAACCGGGGTCTCGTTGCCTACGAAAACGAGACCGTGGTCTCGTTCACCCAGACCGGGGGTCTCGTTACCTACGAAAACGAGACGGCAGTCTCGTTCACCCAGACCGGGGTCTCATTGCCAGTAAAGAACGAGACGGCGGTCTCGTTGGACGAGACCGGGGTCTCGTTGCCAGTAAAGAACGAGACGGCGGTCTCGTTGGACGAGACGGCGGTCTCGACCCTGTCAGACGAGACCGGCGGTCTCGCCATCTGACAGCGCGAAAACCTATAAATAGGGGCTCTCCCCCCCTCATTTTCACACACCACAGCTGCATAGCTCTCCCTTCTCTCTAAAACTTCTCTCTAGAATCCCTCCGACGCATTTCCGGAGTTTCTGAGTGTTTTCAAGAGTGATTTTCGGCGTTCGAGAGGTTTCCGACGTCTTGTAGAGTGAAGGGCTGCCATAAAGCACCCTATTTTTCCAGAGAATTAATATAAAAAGCGTGCTTCGGAGGTTCAAATTCTCTCTTTCCACCTTTACCGCTTTTATCTTAAATTATGCAGTAGACAGTAGGGCCATGTAGTCATACTTTTAAATTCCGCAGAATAAAAAGGGCAAAAGTGCGTTTTTCTAGTTTATCAATAAAAATAAGCCGGCCTATCATAGGGAACCCGAAAGGGGCGTCGCAAAGGGACTAATACTCCCTTTGCACGTAACCAACTCCCTTACCCAACTCTGGTTCTAATGACCAAAGTTGGTTTTTGAAAACCAACGCCTTTTTAAACCCCTTTTCCGATGTTCATGGTAAAAATATCGGTGGCGACTCCATAGAACCCAAAATAAATAAGTCCTTGGATTAGCCCGGTTATCGGACAGCCCAAGGACACTTTTCGAAAACCTCGCCCCTAGGTTAGCCCGGTTGTCGGACAACCTAAAGGCGTTGTAACCACCAATAAAAAACGCGAAAATCAAGAGGGTCGATAAAACCATCGCGTCGCTCCGACCGCCTCGTTTTGACGGCGGCGACAATCAAATAAAGCTATACCGTGGAGATACAGGGAATCTTCACCAATAAAGGAGGATATCTCCAATATAGCCGGTATTGGGGGCATGACTAGAAGTGGAAGGGTCTACTCCCCCCAAGGACCTACAAGAAGATGCCCCCAAGAATAAAGGAAAAAATAAGTAGACCGAAGAAAAAGAAAATAAAGAATCCAAGGAGGAGACCGAGGAATTACTCCAGTTCATAAGGCAAAGCGAGTATTCCATTATTGATTAGCTCAATCACACACCTGCAAAGATAACTCTGTTATCTCTAATGATGAGTTCGAAACTGCATAGAAATGCCCTGATGAAGGTCTTGAGCAAAGCACATGTACCTCACACTATATCCCAAGAAAAAGTTGAGAGGATCGTCGATCACATTACGACAAACGATCACCTCACCTTCACAGAGGAAGAACTCCCCCTCGAGGGGTCAAGCCACAACAAGCCCTTGCACATTTCCATCAAGTGCAAGGAGTACCTCATTGCTAAAGTTCTTATCGATAACGGGTCATCCTTGACCGTGATGCCCAAGTGCACACTTGACAAGTTGACTATCCAAGGAACCCGTCTGTGCCCAAGTAGCACTATCATTCGAGCCTTCGATGGATCCAAGCGAGAAGTGGAGGGGGAAATCAATTTGCCAATCCAAGTCGGACCCACTATCTTTAACGTCGATTTCCATGTAATGGACATTACTCCGGCGTATAGTTGCCTCCTCGGCAGACCTTGGATTCATGACGCTAAGGCAGTGCCTTCAATGCTCCACGAGAGAGTCAAGTTTATAGTGGACGACAAACTGGTCACGGTCCAAGCAGAAGACGACATCTTGATCAGTGGACCGTCTACCCAACCTTAAGTGGATGCGGCTGAAGTGGCCCTTGAAACATCTTCTCAAGTGCTCGAAATTGCCAGTGTAGAGAGACTTCCGAATAATACGAAGGTAGCCCGCATGATGATGAGGTATGGTGACCATCCGGGCCAAGGACTGGGGGCAGATTCCCAAGGAATGAGGGAACCCCCAAAGTTCAAAGATAACCCCTTTAAGTACGGCCTAGGATATGACCCTACAAAGGGCCGAGCAGAAAGGAGAAAAGGGAAGTCTCCCCTCCGCACACTCAAGCAGATATTCCGAAGTGGAGGGATGCAAGCGTCAAGAGCTACCCTAGTCATTAGGAGATCTTTTTCTTTGCTTAAGGGATATAAACCCAGTGATTGTTAGAGATTATCCCTCGGGGATAGCCCGACCCCCGGGCACTTTAGGGCACATATTCCCTTATTAATTAATAAAGAATACATTTCTTACTATCTGTTTCTCTTCTTGCTACTTCATGTCTAGACCTCATAATAACCTTGTCTAAACAAGCAAAAGAAAGGAAGAATAAAAGCGCATCAAAATGTACCATTGCCATAATAATCAAGCTGGTCGATTAGAAGCACGAAATAAGATTTTCCCTCACCATAAATAAAGTCGTGTTTCGCCAATATTGTGAAAAAAAAAAACAAAAACAAAACAAAAAAAGGCCATAGAAGCCAAAGGCCAAAAGAAAAGGGAAAAATACCCAGTAGGAAACCCACTAAGGGGGCTACGCAAAACATAGGGTCAACCCGTTAGGACACCCGAACAAAAATAAAGGGTAGTCTAAGCAAAAGGTAGGGTGATCGATGTCGTACCCGGTCAAATAATTAAAACAAATAAATGTAGTACTAGGAAGCTTTCCTAGGTCGTCTCCCAAAGACCACAAATTTCTATCAAAGTTTATCAATTTTTAATTTTAGAACAGTAACAAAAAAAAGGAGTTTTTCAAAATTAAAATATTAGATGAAACAGAACAAAAAAAATGCGGATTAAAAACAGATTAAAATGCAATTGATTTTCTGATTCTAATGCAGCGTCACTTATCCTAGATTACGAAATTAATTCGAAATTAACCAACTAAGCGAAGATAAATCCCAAATTATATTCTAATCTAAAATTAATCAACTAAGCGAAGATTAATCTCAAATTAGCTTTAACCCTTGTTCCAATATGAAATTAACCAACTAAGCGAAGATTAATCCCAAATTTTCCTTAACCCTTATTCCAACATGAAATTAACCAACTAAGCGAAGATTAACCCCAAATTATCCTTATACAATTAAGCATTGCATACATCACATAATCTCATATCTAACACAAAAATAAGCAAACTGTGATATAAGTTTCGGTTTATTAAGCATAAACAGATTATAATTCAATACTGAGATTAGAAGATGAAGAGTTAAGAGAACAAACAAAATGAAATTGAAGAACAAAACCTCAAAGATCTACTTGCATTCTTCTCAGAAAATCAATACAAATATTTAGCTATCCATGGAAAGTTGAAAACACAATAGAAGAAACATAATTAAAATCGAAACAAGAATTTAAAAATAATGACAGAAGAGTAAACAAACTTGAATATAAATTGCAGAAGATGAAAGGCGGAAGTGTGGTGGCTGCGTAGTCCTTGTGTGATGTCTGTTTTTCGTGTGATGTGCCTCTCTTATATAAATAACCCTAACCCTAATCTTAATCGAGGTTTGGGCTCAACTAGTCCATGAAACACATCATAAATTGGCTTCAGTGCAGGTCCATGAACTTCAAACACGTGCAGTATTTTCAATACTTATCCAAATTAAGCGATTTTGGTCTCCTTTGAAAGTCTTTTGAGCTAGCTTTAAAACGCCACTGTTTTACTATTTTCGGAGCTCTAATGAATTTAGGAGACTTAAATTACTGAAGCATGTCCATTGGGCCGGCCTGGTGCGCTTGACCCGTTTTGGATAATTTATGTAAAATTTAATTTAGCTCCGAATTGAATGATTTTGGATCCTGTGGAAAGCTCAATGTGTCTAGTTTATAAATATTTTAGAATCATGTTATTTGGAGATCTGTAGAAAAAATGATAAATAAAACAATAAACTAATGTCAGTACCCGTATAAAATAAAATATGACATTTGACCCAATTTTTCAAGTCCAAATTGCTTTAAACTGTCCTAAATTTAATAATGAGTAAAAATTAGATAAAAAAGATTCAAATTAATTAAAATCTAAATTATTGGCCCAATGAAGCCCAATCAATGAAAATGCACTAATAATAGACAATTAAACACAATGCACCAATTAAGATAAGTATATAAAGATAAGAAAATGCGGGAAAATAATGACTCATCAAATTCCCCCACACTTAGCCTTTTGCACTCCCGGGCAAAATCAAGAAGTAAAGCAAGTAGTAATTCCAAAGACATCGAAGAGAGTGACATAACAAAAAGGAGCAAGAACAAGAAGACACACAAAACACAAACAAATTTACACAATCCTTAATGAATCCTGGGAAAAGAAAGGAGTGGACAACATCCAACACACAAAGAGTCAGAGGAACCAGATACTCATGGAAATCATCCAAGCATTTCAAAACCTGGCAAGAGGTCAATCAGGTCAAAAGGTGAATCAAAGTGACAAAACCTCACAAGATTGCACTGTATCTCTCATGTGTCTAGGCTACTGTATACTCTCAAAATACTCAAGAAAAGCAAACAACAGATAGACTTGGCAAGCCTCTAAACTCAACACCCAACGCACATGCACAAAAAGATCAAAAGGTCTTTTTAGGTTGTAATGGGGGTAGGGACAAGGTAGAGGATATCATATGGGATAAGTAGCTGTGAACCAGAGGAACTAGAGGAGCAATGGGGAATAAGTTAAAAATAAGCACAAGATGCATGCCCAAAAACCTCTAATATTAAACCTCCACTACTGCCTTTACCTCAACCACAACTTTCCTTTTTTTTTTCCTCTTTTTTTTTATATATATCTTTTTTTTTTTAACTACATGAAATACACTGAAAGGAAAACACAAAAACTATACAACAGAGATAACCAACTAGCCAGTACATCATCAAATGAAATACAAAATGCACCCCCACACTTATTCAATAACTTATTCCCAAAACAATTCCAAAGCTCCAAAAATCCCTAAGGTTAAGGTAATCATGGTTTTTCACTTAAGGCTTTTAATGAGCTTCAAAAGAAATAAAGGGAAACATAGGCTCAAAGGGGCTATCAAAGGAATTAATTCAAGGTAGGCTCATTTGGCTAGAGGCTAATCAGAACAAAAATGCCTTAATCATCTCCAAACATGCATGTGAATCAAGAAGTATCAATCAGAGTCAAGCCAAGGCTACTGCGCAAGCAATCAAGAGGCATAACACTCAAGAAAGAATAGGTAGTGGCTAAATTCCTCACAAAGGGTAAGATTGTCGCCTTCAATTCAACCTCTCAAACATCGTAACCAACTTGACAAGCAGAGAAAAACAAGGATTTCAATCCATAAAGCATAAAGCAACTCCTATCTAAGAGTGAAGAAAGTACCCAAAACCTAAACAAAACCCAGAGATCCAAAAGAAACATGCAAATTGTACACAAAACACGAACCTGAAATACAAAGAAAACTAAAAATCCTAAACAAAGAAAACAAAGAACAGTCTCCCCCACACTTAAACTACAAATTGTCCTCAATGTAAACACAATCATATCCATTAAACAAATAGGACAAGCAAGATAAAAGAGTTGAAGAGGAAAGAAGAACTCCCTAATCATGGTGGGTCCCGGATCTATCTCCTCAGATGGTAAAGGTGTTCAGGTCATCAAGTAGCAAATTTGTTCCGCTAAAACAAACAAAGTCTTCCTCATCATGGTGGTTCCTGGATCTATCTCCTCAGATGGGTGTTTCATGGCATTTAGAATATTAAAGTGCACCACAATGTCATCAAATTCCATGGATAAGGTCCCTGCATGCACATCAATCTTGGTTCGTGCAGTCTTTAAAAATGGTCTTCCTAAAATGATGGGTGCAAAACCACGTGAAAATCCCTCGTCCATATCAAGAATGTAAAAATCAGTAGGGAAAATCAACTCACCAACCCTAACTAAGATATCCTCAATGAAACCTATAGGGTGGGTAACACTCTTGTTTGCCAACTGAATAACTATATTCGTAGGTTGCAGGGGTCCAAGAGAAAGAGATTTAAATATAGACAAAGGCATGACATTAATTGAAGCACCCAAATCAAGCATGGCATTCTCAAATTTATTATTGCCAATAATACAAGGTATGCAGAATGTACCTGGGTCCTTACATTTCTCAGGAATGTAAGGAACAGATTTACCTATCAAAGCAGACACATTTCTGCCCATACTGATTATCTCACTGCCCTTCATCTTCCTCTTGTGGGTGCACAGCTCCTTCAGGAATTTAGCATATCTGGGAATTTGCTTGATGGCATCAAGCAGAGGTATGTTCACCTCAACTTTCCTGAAGGTCTCCAGAATCTCTTTATCGACCTCTTCCATCTTTTTGCTTGGAATTGCTTTGGGAGGGAATGGAAGAGGGATAGGAGGCTGTTGCAGGTCAGAACTGGGGCTGGAAGAAGGTCCATCTATATGCAATTTTTGACTACCAACTGGTTGCTCAGGTGCAGGAACTGAGGCAGCTACAGATGAGGGTGGAGGTGTTGCAGTGGGTATGTCAATCTGTTTCCCTGACCTCAATGTGATGGCACTCACATTCTTAGGATTAACCACAGTCTGTGCAGGGAGCTTGTCTGAATTTTGATTTTGCAATTGATTCACAGCAGTAGCTAGTTGACCAATCTGGTTGGTTAAACTCTGAATGGAGGCATCATTTTTCTGTTGGTACTGTATGTTCATCTCAGCCATTTGTTTGACCAATTCCTCTAATGAAGGTGAAGAAGGTTGAGGAGTTGGTGCTTCATTTTGCTGCCTCTGATATTGTTGTTGCATTGGTGGAGGCATATAAGGTCTGCTTGGACCAGCATAATTCTGAAATGGTGGTGGTGGCAAAGGATTCTGCTGCTGTTGGTGTTGCTGATTGGACCATCTCAGATTTGGGTGATTCCTCCACCCTGGATTGTATCTATTGCTTGAGAGGTCAGAATTATGTTGTTGGTTCGGAGCCCTATTATTGAAAATGTTTGCTGCATAAACTTGTGGAGCTCCAGAACCTATAGACTCATGCAATAATTGGCAACAATCATTGGGATGCTCAATTGAAGTACAAATGCCACAAACCCTTGCAGGTGGTGCAGGTCTCTGATTTGCGGCAAGTTGGGAGACTAGGGTGGTGAGGGCATCAATCTTACTTTCTAGCTTCTTCTCCACTAAATCTGACGAACCCACATCATGTACACCTTTAAGGACTATGGCATCACTCCTCATGTTAAATTGCTGGAAATTGGATGCCATCTTCTCAATTAAATCTCTAGCAGTAGCAGGTGTCATGTCTCCTAAAGCTCCTCCACTAGCTACATCTATCATACTCCTATCCATTGTGTTCATCCCCTCATAAAAGTACTGCAGCAGTAGCTGTTATGATATTTGGTGGTGAGGGCAACTTGCACAAAGTCTCTTGAACCTCTCCCAATACTCGTATAAGCTCTCTCCCATCTGTTGCCTGATACCTGATATATCCTTCCTGATGGAAGTGGTCCTGGAAGCAGGGAAAAATTTATCTAGAAAGACTCTCTTCATATCATCCCAGCTCGTTATGGGACCAGGAACTAAGTAGTACAACCAGTCTTTGGCAAGATCCTCCAAAGAGAAAGGAAAAGCCTTTAGGTATATGTGATCTTCAGGAATATTTTGTGGCTTCATGGTGGAGCAGACTATATGGAACTCCTTGAGATGCTTGTATGGATCCTCACCTGCACGACCATGAAACTTGGGCAAAAAATGGATTAGTCAAGTTTTAAGCACAAATGGTACATCCTCTTCAGGGTATTGGATACATAAATTTGCATAAGTGAAATCAGGTGCAACCATCTCCCTGAGAGTCCTCTCACGAGGTCCAATAGGTTGATCACCCATGTTATTAGTTTGGAAATTATCAGAAGTAGGTATATTAGGTGTAGTACTCTTACTATGACTATCTAATGGTTCAGACTCAAGAGATGAATTCCTAGAATGTCTAACTAATCTATGAAAGGTTCTGTCTATCTCGGGATCAAAAGGTTGTAAAAGTTCAAGATTGCTCCTAGTCATGCACTATATTCAACAATTCATGTATTTCCCAAGAGTTAAAAAAATTTCTAAAAAAATCAGTTGTTTACTGGAAAGACAACGGTAGACCGTGAACAAGTACACCAGGTAGGTTCCCAGGAAAGAGAGGTGGGTCACTAATGGACACGCTTAAGTACCAAGTCTTTCCTAGCCGGAACCGTCCTAGACATGCACTCTCACACTACCAAGCTATATCCAGAGTTTCCTATGAGAATGGAAATTATAAATTTTTTTTTAAAATAAAGCTAGAAAAACAAATTAGAGATGAAATTGTTTTTTTTTTAATTATTATATATATATATATATATATATATATATATATTTTAACCTAGAAGAGTTTTAGAACACAGTGGACTATCAAAATAGTATTAAGAGAAGTAAGAATTTTAACTTAAATGGAAAATCAAATAAAATATTAAAAAAAAATTGAAAATCAAATAAAATATCCAAATAACGACAAATCAAATAAAATATTCAAATAACTGAAAATCAAATATTAAATAACTTAAAATCAAATAAAATATTCAAATAACTGAAAATCAAATAAAATATTCAATTAACTAAAAATCAAATAAAATATCCAAATAACTAAAAATCAAATATTAAATAACTTAAAATCAAATAAAATATTTAAATAACAAGCAAATCAAATAAAATATTCAAAAAACGACAAATCAAATAAAATATTCAAATAACAGCAAATCAAATAAAATATTCAAATAACGACAAATCAAATAAAATATTAAATAACTAACAATCAAATAAAATATCCAAATCAAATAAAATATTAAATAACTAACAATCAAATAAAATATTTAAATAACTAAAAATCAAATAAAATATTCAATTAACTGAAAATCAAATAAAATATCTAAATAACTGAATATTTAAATAAAATAAAATAAAAACAAAAAATGAAAACAGAAACAGAAAATAAAAATTGAAAACCTAGACAAAAATCTTGATCCCTGACAACGGCGCCAAATTTGATCGTTGTCGTACTCGGTCAAATAATTAAAACAAATAAATGTAGTACTAGGAAGCTTTCCTAGGTCGTCTCCCAAAGACCACAAATTTCTATCAAAGTTTATCAATTTTTAATTTTAGAACAGTAACAAAAAAAAGGAGTTTTTCAAAATTAAAATATTAGATGAAACAGAACAAAAAAAATGCGGATTAAAAACAGATAAAAATGCAATTGATTTTCTGATTCTAATGCAGCGTCACTTATTCTAGATTACGAAATTAATTCGAAATTAACCAACTAAGCGAAGATAAATCCCAAATTATATTCTAATCTAAAATTAATCAACTAAGCGAAGATTAATCTCAAATTAGCTTTAACCCTTGTTCCAATATGAAATTAACCAACTAAGCGAAGATTAATCCCAAATTTTCCTTAACCCTTATTCCAACATGAAATTAACCAACTAAGCGAAGATTAACCCCAAATTATCCTTATACAATTAAGCATTGCATACATCACATAATCTCATATCTAACACAGAATTAAGCAAACTGTGATATAAGTTTCAGTTTATTAAGCATAAACAGATTATAATTCAATACTGAGATTAGAAGATGAAGAGTTAAGAGAACAAACAAAATGAAATTGAAGAACAAAACCTCAAAGATCTACTTGCATTCTTCTCAGAAAATCAATACAAAGATTTAGCTATCCATGGAAAGTTGAAAACACAATAAAAGAAGCATAATTAAAATCGAAACAAGAATTTAAAAATAATGACAGAAGAGGAAACAAACTTGAATATAAATTGCAGAAGATGAAAGGCGGAAGTGTGGTGGCTGCGTAGTCCTTGTGTGATGTCTGTTTTTCGTGTGATGTGCCTCTCTTATATAAATAACCCTAACCCTAATCTTAATCGAGGTTTGGGCTCAACTAGTCCATGAAACACATCATAAATTGACTTCAGTGCAGGTCCATGAACTTCAAACACGTGCAGTATTTTCAATACTTATCCAAATTAAGCGATTTTGGTCTCCTTTTAAAGTCTTTTGAGCTAGCTTTAAAACGCCACTGTTTTTACTAATTTCGGAGCTCTAATGAATTGAAAATCAAATAAAATATTAAAAAAAAATTGAAAATCAAATAAAATATCCAAATAACGAGCAAATCAAATAAAATATTCAAATAACTGAAAATCAAATATTAAATAACTTAAAATCAAATAAAATATTCAAATAACTGAAAATCAAATAAAATATTCAATTAACTAAAAATCAAATAAAATATCCAAATAACTAAAAATCAAATATTAAATAACTTAAAATCAAATAAAATATTTAAATAACAGACAAATCAAATAAAATATTCAAAAAACAGCAAATCAAATAAAATATTCAAATAACAGACAAATCAAATAAAATATTCAAATAACAGACAAATCAAATAAAATATTAAATAACTAACAATCAAATAAAATATCCAAATCAAATAAAATATTAAATAACTAACAATCAAATAAAATATTTAAATAACTAAAAATCAAATAAAATATTCAATTAACTGAAAATCAAATAAAATATCTAAATAACTGAATATTTAAATAAAATAAAATAAAAACAAAAAATGAAAACAGAAACAGAAAATAAAAATTGAAAACCTAGACAAAAATTGAAAATAAATATCTACTTGCATTCTTCTCAGAAAATCAATACAAAGATTTAGCTATCCATGGAAAGTTGAAAACACAATAAAAGAAGCATAATTAAAATCGAAACAAGAATTTAAAAATAATGACAGAAGAGGAAACAAACTTGAATATAAATTGCAGAAGATGAAAGGCGGAAGTGTGGTGGCTGCGTAGTCCTTGTGTGATGTCTGTTTTTCGTGTGATGTGCCTCTCTTATATAAATAACCCTAACCCTAATCTTAATCGAGGTTTGGGCTCAACTAGTCCATGAAACACATCATAAATTGACTTCAGTGCAGGTCCATGAACTTCAAACACGTGCAGTATTTTCAATACTTATCCAAATTAAGCGATTTTGGTCTCCTTTTAAAGTCTTTTCAGCTAGCTTTAAAACGCCACTGTTTTTACTAATTTCGGAGCTCTAATGAATTTAGGAGACTTAAATTACTAAAGCATGTCCATTGGGCCGGCCTGGTGCGCTTGACCCGTTTTGGATAATTTATGTAAAATCCAATTTAGCTCCGAATTGAATGATTTTGGATCCTGTGGAAAGCTCAATGTGTCTAATTTATAATTATTTTAGAATCATGTTATTTGGAGATCTGTAGAAAAAATGATAAATAAAACAATAAACTAATGTCAGTACCCGTATAAAATAAAATATGACATTTGGCCCAATTTTTCAAGTCCAAAATTGCTTTAAACTGTCCTAAAATTAATAATGAGTAAAAATTAGATAAAATAGATTCAAATTAATTAAAATCTAAATTATTGGCCCAATGAAGCCCAATCAATGAAAATGCACTAATAATAGACAATTAAACACAATGCACCAATTAAGATAAGTATAAAGATAAGAAAATGCGGGAAAATAATGACTCATCATAGGGTTACAAAATAAGGTCCGCTAGGATTCCCTAAAAACAAAAAAGGAAAAGGAAGGAACCTAGAGAAAAGATAGGACAAAAACACAATATCCTAGTTCGAAAACCCAAAGGGCGATCTAGGAAAATCGATCAGCCATAAAAGCAATGGAAATAGGCTAAGGCGCAAAACCACAAAGAAAAAATGTTTGCCTAGGCAAAAGCTTAAACACCTAAGCCTAACCCTAGCCAACCATTCTTACAAAATCTTTTCTGAATAAAATCAACCATCTAAAACACAAGTCGTTGAATTTATCCTTTACTTCTTTTCTCTTGACCCTCACAACATTATTCTAACAATTAGTTTGGGAATATGGAGGCGTATAGTCAACAAGAGGATTAGAATCTCTAAGGCAAAGAAAAAGGGCACCAACATGACGAAAGACGCCTTTCAAAAAAAAAGAGAAGAAGAGAAAGAAGAGAAAGTCATTCTTCGGTCACAATACGTCCGGAATGGTACAACCAAGTACATCAGAAAAATGAAGATCAGAGGGCACCCGTCTCTACAAGACACACCAGTTAATCCTTCTGAAAAACTAATGAAATAGGCATTATAGGACATCAAACATAAAAACATCGCATGCATAAAATGTTTTTGAACAATGTCCTATTTTCTTCAAAAAAAATCATCTAAAAATCGAGACCGTTGTCTCGTCTTCCCAGATCGCTGTCTCGTCTTCCCAGACCGTCGTCTCGACTCGCGTTGAAACGAGACTACCGTCTAAAAATTTGACACTACCGTCTCGTTTTGGACAAAGACGAGACCGCCGTCTCGACTTAGGACCAAAACGAGACCGCACTCTCGAAGTTCCAGACGGGGGTCCCGAGCCCCGCAAAATCGAGACCGCGGTCCCGACTTCCCACACCGCGGTCCCGAATCCCAGCGAAATCTCTATATATAGGGGGCCTTGGGGGGGGGGTTCAAAAACTCTCTCCTGCACTCCTACACTCCTTTCTCCTATATTTGAGCATTCTCCTACCAAAATGGATAGAGGTGAAGCTTCCAGAAAGAGAAGGGGTTCTTCTGGCCCAAGTGCTTCCACGACCCCAATTCCACAAGACCTGACTTAGCTCTCGCCCCAACACCAGGCCCGCCTGGAGCACATTCAAGGGTACACATGGCACCCTATGCTGACATTGGACTTCGACATCCTCGCCGAATTCGGATGGGAAGATGATATCCATGCCCAAATCGACAGCATTGGATGGCGCTTCCTCCTCTAGTCTCCCCCCACCCACATCTACCCACAAGCGGTGATGGAGTTTCTCGCCTCCATCACATACTACGAGCTCCCCACGATGGTGTCGAGCCTCTCGTCGATCAAGATGGTGTCCTACTTCATGAGTGGATCGTACCGGACGACGACCCTGGACGAATTCAACGTGTCTGTAGACCCCAAATCTTGCCCGGCCTCATAATAAAGACCAGAAGACCTTCTATTCAAAGATGGAAGAAGCCTAAGAAGCCACTAGGAGAGACTATTAGGCCCCATACTAGGATAGGAGGGATTTTCGGCATGTAAATAAGGATTTTCGCCTTTTAGGGTCGAGACCGTGGTCTCGTATTCGGGACCGCCGTCTCGCCTTGCGAAAGTGGCGAGACCGCCGTCTCGTTTGGCAAGACGGCCGTCTCGACCTTGTCAAATGAGACGGTCATCTCGACCTGACAGGTGTGAATCCCTATAAATAGTCGCGCCATTCCCCTCATTTCACACAGTTCTTCCATTCTCTCTCTTGTCACTTCATAAAATTCTCTTCCTAGAACTCCTCCGAAGCATTTCCGGAGTTTTCTGAGAGTCTCTAAGAGTTTTTATAGCATTTTTGAGAGGTTTCCGACACTGTAGAGAGTCAAGGGCTGCCAAAAAGCACCCGAATTATCAAGAAATTAATAGAAAGCTTGCCTAAGAGGTTTCTACATTCTTTCTCTCTCTTTATTGCTTTATCTTTAAATTACGCAGTAGATATTAGGGCCATGTAGTCGTAACTTTAAATTCCGCAAATAAAGGGTAAAAGCGTATTTTCACCGGTGTACTTATTTAAAATAGCTGGCCTATCATAGGGAACCCGAAAGGGGCGTCGTAAGGGAACTAACACTTCCCTTACACGTAACTAACTCCCTTACCCAACTCTGGTTCTAATGACCAAAGTTGGTTTTTCGAAAACCAACGCCTTTTTACTCCTTTTCCGATGTTTCCGGTAAAAACATCGGTGGCGACTCCAGAAGAACCCTTCAAAATTAGTTGTTGGGTTAGCCCGGTTATCGGACAATCCAAGAGCGCCTTTTCGAAAACCTCACCCCTAGGTTCAACCCGGTTATTGGACAATCTAAAGGCGTTGTAACCACACCAATAAAAACGCGAAAATTGGAAAGTCGGAACCATTGCATCGCTCCGACCGCCTCTTTTTGATGGCGGCAACAATGTCTATTGGATTCATCTGGTCCGAGGACATCCTGACCCAGGAATACCAAGAGGCCATCTGCGAGCGCCCACCTACGCTCACAGTCGGTGAGATGTGGGAGGATCTCACCAGGATGCACACCTTGCCATCCCTGCTGAAAGGGTCTCCACTCACTCCCGCTCTCTGCATATGCCACAAGCTACTAGTTGGGACTCTCCACGGGTGGAAGGAGAGCCAGGGTAAGGTCACCTACCCAGACCTCTTCGCCCTCTACTGCATGAGCCAAGGACGCCGGTGCAACTCCAGCTACTTCTTTGTGAAGGCCCTCAAGGACTTCGGAAGCCGTCCCGTGGGAGCCATCCTCATGGCTCCTTTCATCACCTAGCTGGCAAAAAAATGGGGGTGCAACGGATGAGAGAACATCTCCTCCGATCTTCGATCCGAGACTATCAACGGGTCCATACTTGTCAGCATGGGGATGCTAATCCACCAAGGGTCCCGGTTAGCCCTCCACCCCTCGCTAGCCATGACTTTCGACCTCCAGGACCTGATGGCGATGCAAGATCTCCCGACACCCCCGGAGTTCCAGCAACAACAACAACAACAGTAGTATACGGACGAATTTGCTGGCATCAACCGCAACATCTACAGCTTGCGCCAGCAATTCGACCAGATGTCCTTAAGACAGGACCAGATGTCCCTAAGGCAAGATGTCTTCGAGACGAGGATGGAGACCTTCGGCCAAATACAAGAGGGAATAAGATAAGACCTGGCAATGTTCCGGCAAGAACATCTCAACGCAGTCCGAGACCAGGCAGAATTTCAAAGACACATGTACCGGCAATTCCCTCCTCCCGGATCGTCTCCCAGCTCAAGTCCACCGTCTTAGGGATAGTACCCAAAAATAAATGTTGTAATAAAAAACTTTATCATAAATAAAATTTTCTTTCATACATTTTTTGTTCTCTTTTCAAAAATGTCAGCGTAACAAAAAGAAACTAAGAGGTAGAAAGACTTACGCTTAATCCCAGAAAAGCCAAAATTTGAAAATGCGGGAAAAAAAAGATAAAACCGCGGGAAAAAAAGGCAGGATTAAAAACACGACAGGTCAACCACATTGACCAAGAATTTTTTGACAACTAGTAGAGTCGAAATACGAAACAAGACTACCCAGCGATCAACAAGCTGGATGACCACCAAAGAAATCCCCGGCACAAATTGGATGACTATCCCAAAAAAGTCAAAAACAAAAGACAAGAGAACGCATCTCAACACTGGCGCATGAGCTACTGAGCAGTAAGCTGCCACCACCACCAGTCCTACGCAGTGGACTGTACCAGCCTGATGAGTGGTTTATACTCATCCAGTCCGACGCACAGTGAACTGCAACTACCAGCCTGATGGGCGGTTTATACTCATCCAGTCCTACGCGCAATGGATTGTAACTACCAGCCTGATGGGGGGGGGTTTATACCCATCAACCAAAGGATTGGCTACCGTCAGAAGGAGTATCCTGAGGTTCTACCATATGTCGACCAAAGGGATCAGCTACCGTTAGAAGGAGCATCCTAGAGGCACACAACACATTTTTCCCCAGAGGATCAGCCACCGCAAGAGGGAGCATCTGAAGGACAACTGGGCAAGAGGGTTAACTCCTTCACCCTCCAGCCGATCTTCTTGGCACAATAGTGTTAAACATACAAGGACTTGATGTTGAACTTACATGGACATGAAGCTTGTTGATTTTGATGATGATTCAAGAACAAAGAACTTAGAGAGTTGAAGACTTGTATTGTTGTGTAATAACTCTGTTTTGATGAGTTTGAGTTTGTAATATTAGAGTCTAAGATAGCCTATACATAGTCTACTCTTTAGAAGCTTCAAAAACTCATATTTATAAAAAAGGCTTGGGTTTAGTCGATTAAAACACCGGATAATAGATTATTACAGTGAGAAAAACCATTTTCTGTATCAGCTCACTGTGATAATCGATTAACACACCTGTTAATCGATTAACAGGGCAAATAATCGATTAAACCAGTGTGTTTTTGGGTTCTATTGATTTTGGCTCTGTAATAATCAATTAACACTTGATTTAATCGATTATTTCAGTCAGATTTGGATTTTGAACTTCAAATTAAACCTATTTTCGAAAACCCTAGTCCCAATACACCAAGTTTCGAAAATCCCCGATTCCCAAAGCCTAATTCATCTACTTAAGGTTCTCTAAGGCTCTCAGAAAATTGAACAACCTTTTTCAAACAAAAGCTGAGAGTTGTGATTGCCAGAGAACTGTTTGTTGGAGGAAAAAGGGGCTTTTGGAACCTGGTGTGGGCTAGAAGCGATAAGAATCACTAAGTGGAGTTCTTAGTGGATTGTGTGTTGTGCCGTCTCTAGGGAAAGTTGTTCTTCATCTCTTGTGTGACTCAAGAGAGGTGTTTTCATTACTCTATCTTTTCCATTGTTATCTGTTTGTAATAACTTTGATTATAGTGACAACGTTAATCCTCTGTTTGAGTGATTAGCAACTGGACGTATGGTCTTTTGATCTGAACCAGTATAAATCTCCAGTGTAAGACTTTATCTCTATCCTATTTACAAAAGTTTAATCGAAAAATATTTTAAAACCTAATTTTTGTTAAGAAACCAATTCACCCCCCTCTTGGTTTTTGTCTGTTCTCGCAAACATTTCGCTGCGCGATTCTAACAAGTGGTATCAGAGCTTGCTTTGATAGTCATTCAAACTTTTCGAAAATGGCCGGACAAAATTAAACTTTTGCCGAAGGTGCGTCTATCAACAGACCCCCACTTTTTGTGGGTCAAAATTATCCTTTCTGGAAAGTAAGAATGCAAATCTTTTTAGAGTCTGTTGATAGAGGTGTTTGGGACGCTATTTTAAACGGTCCCTATATTCCTAAAGTTACTGAAAATGAAGTAGACGTTCCTAAACCATTTTCTAGATGGACGGCGGAGGAAAATAGAAAAGCTCAATTTAACGTTAGGGCTAGAAATATTATTTCATCTGCTTTAACCCTTGACAAGTTTTACAGGATCTCCGTTTGTAAAAGTGCTCAAGAGATGTGGGAAATGCTAAGAGTGACCCACGAAGGTACCGACGATGTTAAGAGAGCACGAAAAAACTCTTTAATCCAAGAATATGAGATGTTCCGGATGCAACAAGGCGAAATGATATTTGACGTTCAAAAGCGTTTCACACACATTGTGAATCATCTCACCCGTTTAGGTAAAATTTTTGACATTGATGAATTAAATGTGAAAAATATTGAAATCCTTGGATAGGAAATGACAACCTAAGGTGAAGGCCATCTCGGAGTCGCAAAACCTTGTCACAATGTCTATGGCGGCGCTCTTTGGAAAGTTGAGAGAGCATGAGCTTCAGCTTGGAAGGCTAAATGATGAGGAAGGACAATATCAAAAGAAGAACTTAGCCTTCAAAACTGAAATTTCCAAAGGTAAGAGTAAAAAGGAAGAAGAAGACTCGGAGAATGAAGAAGAAGAATTGAGTCTTATGATTAAGAAATTCACCAAATTCATGAAAGCTAAAGGAAGACATTCATTCAAAGGTAAATGAAAGGTAAGAGAAAATAATTCTGTAAATATCAAATGCTATGGTTGTGGTGAAACAGGACATGTGAAGACCGAATGTCCAAATAAGAAAAACGAAGAAATCAAAGGCAAAAAGTTCTTCAAGAAGAAAGCTTACATTGCTTGAGATAATAGTGATTCAAGTTCAGAATCAAGTGGCTCAGAAATTGAAGCCAATATTTGCTTAATGGCAAATGACAACATATCTTCCGACTTTGAGGTAAGTGATTCCGACTCATCTTCAAGTGATGATGAAAATAATTATGATGAACTGCAAAATGCATATAATGAATTGTTTAGTGCCTTTAAGGACTTGAAAAATGAATATAAAGCTGTGAAAAAGAGTTTAAGTAGATCTGAAAAGGAGGTTGAGTCATTAAAAATGAAAATTGCATGTTTAGAGGAAAAGGAAACCTTAGAAACGAAAATTGTATTCTTAGATGAGAATGATGATAAGAACATAGCATGTACATCTTGTAAAGAGTATGAATATGACATTGATATACTTAATCATTTGCTTGATAAAGCCGAAAAGGAATTAAGTAATAATATTAAGAATAAAGTTGTTATAGATCAAAATAGTATAAACCATCAAGTTCCTTTGAAAAAGCTTAAAATGAAAAAGAGAAGAGTATGGGTTGAAAAAGGAACTAGAGCATCTATTGTTAGAAATGCATCATATTCAAAAGCTACATCTAAAGCATGTGTTTTATTGTATGAAAAATGGTCATACTTCAAATAGATGTAAAATCAAACATTTTGGTGTTCCTAAAGGAAAATATATTTGAGTTCCTATTGTTAAATGACTTGTTTGTCTCTAACCCCAAGGACCCAAAAGTTATGGGGACCTAAGTTTACTATGTTCTTGTTTTGTAGGAAACTTCCAAATCAAAGAAGTCTATGTGGTATCTTGATAGTGCATGCTCTAAACATATGACCGGAGACAAAACGAAATTTGTGAGTTTCAAAGCTAAAGAACAAGGATATGTAACTTATGGGGACAACAACAAAGGAAAGATTCTTGGAATTGGAAATATAGGTGGTGCAAACACTTTGGAGATTAAGGATATGCTTCTTGTTGATGGTCTAAAGCATAATCTCCTTAGCATAAGTCAACTATGTGACAAAGGATTTAAGGTAATCTTTGAAAGTAATTTTACACCATACATTTGATAGATTCTGAAAAAGTAGCATTGAAAGGCATTAGGCATAATAACATATACTTGATTGATTTGGATTGTATACATGATTCTAGTATAACATGCTTAGTTGCTAATTGTAGACCCCAAATCTTGCCCGGCCTCAGAATAAAGTCAGAAAACTTCCTATTCGAAGACGGTCGAAGCCTAACAAGCCACTAGGAGAGACTATTAGGCCCCCGTACTAAGATAGGAGGGCTTTTCGACCCGAAAAATAAAGTTCTCGCGCCTGAAGGGACGAGACCGCCGTCTGAAAAGACCAGACCGCCGTCTTGCCTCACTCCAGGGACGAGACCGCCGTCTCGCTTGTCCAGACGGCGGTCTCGCCATTGCAAAAGTCGAGACGGCGGTCTGGGTTTTCCAGACGGCGGTCTCGACCCCTGCTATGGTCGAGACGGCGGTCTGGGTTTCCCAGACGGCGGTCTCGACCACTGCTATGGTCAAGACGGCGGTCTGGATTGTCCAAACGGCGGTCTCGACCTTGTCAGACGAGACCGGCGGTCT
This sequence comes from Sphenostylis stenocarpa, assembly GCA_963425845.1. Taxonomy (NCBI): domain Eukaryota; kingdom Viridiplantae; phylum Streptophyta; class Magnoliopsida; order Fabales; family Fabaceae; genus Sphenostylis; species Sphenostylis stenocarpa. The sequence goes on from OY731400.1 coordinate 39,102,656, forward strand.
CGCCACTGTCAGGCGCGAAAACCTATAAATAGGGGCTCCCTCCCCTCATTTCAACACACCAAGCACAGTAGCTCCTCCTTCTCTCTAGATATTCTCTCTCTAGAATCCCTCCGAAGCATTTCCGGAGTTTCTGAGTGTCTCTAGGCATAAATTGAGAGTTCTAAATCTTGTTTAGAATCCCTCCGAGGCATTTCCGGAGTTTCTGAGAGTTGTAGAGTAAGGGTTGCCAAAAAGCACCCACTCTTTAAAGAGAAATACAAAAAGCTTGCTTTGGAGGTGCATCCTCTCTCTTTCTAATTTTACCGCTTTCATTTAAAATTATGCAATAGACGCTAGGGCCATGTAGTCATAATCTTTAAATACCACATAATAAAAGGGTAAAAGCGCAATTTTCCAGTTTAATTATTTATCCAAAGTAGTTGGCCTATCATAAGGAACCCGAAAGGGGCGTCGTAAAGGAACTAACACTTCCTTTGCACGTAACTAACTCCCTTACCCAACTCTGGTTCTAATGACCAAAGTTGGTTTTCGAAAACCAACGTCTTTTTAAACTCCTTTTCCGATGTTTCCGGTAAAAACATCGGTGGCGACTCCACGAACCCTTCAAAACCCGTTCTTGGGTTAGCCCGGTTATCGGACAACCCAAGAACACTTTTCGAAAACCTCGTCTCTAGGTTAGCCCGGTTATCGGACAACCTAAGGACGTTGTACCCACCCATAAAAAACGCGAAAATCAAAGAGGGTCGAAAAAACCATCGCGTCGCTCCGACCGCCTCTTTTTGACGGCGGCGACAGATGGCGACTCCACTGGGGAAGCCTAGAGAGTTGATCCCATTTAGTGATGGGCCGGCTTAAAAATAATTAAACCAAGAAAATAGCGCTTTTACCCTGCCTTGTATTATAACATGCTTTATTGTTTGGCCTTCAAATAAACTGTTGCTTGTTTATACTTACGCAATTGATTGAAATATAAATTGCACACAAACCCTCGCACACTACAGTTCCCTCTATACCCGGGGCAAGTGAGATAACCATAGGGAGTGGGTGGCAGGTACGGTTCGCTGTAGTCAGGGCCTTGTGCCCACCAGTGTGATCGGAAACCACCACTAAAGGTGATAACCTTCCTCTTTTGGCAACAAGACCGACTCTGGCCTTAGTGTTGAGCATGGTCGGACGGCTGGAGAGTGGGGACCCTATAATGGGGGCACCTTAGGGGCCTTAGCCTGGTGAGAACAGTTAGAACCTACCCTGACCAATGCACTTTTTTGCAGGAAAACCCTACCTCGTGATAAAAACGAAATCTCGCCTGTTCGGGGATGATCGAATTGTGTGTGCATATGATTGTTGCATTTGTATGTTGCATAGCATAAACAAACAACAAAAAACAAAAAATATTTCACAAATAAACACCCTTATCTCGGACAGTCTGCCTTTTAGCTAGCCTGGTTTCAGGTTCTTTGTAAGCTAAGTAGCCACGTAGTTCCGACAGAAGAGATAAGGGGCGCTAAATATTCTTTCGCATAAAGCCATATTTTATCTCGAACAGTCTGCCTTTTAGCTAGCCTGGTTTCAGGTTCTTTGTAAGCTAAGTAGCCACGCAGTTCCGACAGAAGAGATAAAAGGCTATAAAATAAAAAATAAACATCAAATAAAAAAATCAAAAATACCAAAAAATCAACTTCTGACAAAGTCAAAATCATTCATACCACATCATACCATGAGTAAAGAAAAACCAAGAGAGAAAATAAAAATGAGAGCACATTCAGCATCATTTAAATAAAATCTCTCATGCATAAGCATACTCCATGCTGGTTTAAGCACTCAACATGCATTAATAAAACTTTCTCGGACATTCTAGAAAGTGGTTGGTCCTCTCCCTACTCGTACTCGTGCACAAAAAGCAAGGGCAATGGAAAATCTGGAGGAGCAAAACCGGAAACTCACCGCGGAGGTCAATACCCTCCGCGAGCAAGTAGCCCAGCTAATGGAGGTCGTACGCCAGGGGCAGAGCAAGGGCGAAGACCAAGCTAAACATGTCCCTCCCCATGAGGAAGAGGAGGAAGAATACTTTTTTGGCGAGAAGGATGCTAAGACTGCACGCATCCTTACTCCATAAGTGTCCAAACAACAACTCTCCGCCCTAGAGGAGAGGCTGAAGGCGGTCGAAGGGCATAACTTCGACGTCAAGGAGGTAGCTGACATGTGCCTCGTGAAGGACATCCTCTTCCCTCCCAAATTCAAAATCCCGGACTTCCCCAAGTACGCCGGGATGACCTGCCCCAAGAACCATCTTACGATGTATTGTCGTAAGATGGCCGCCCATGCTGACAACGAGAAACTCCTGATCCATTGTTTCCAGGAGAGTTTGGCGGACACGACTCTCAACTGGTACATGCAGTTGGAGAGAGGGCAGGTCCAAAACTGGAAACAGTTGGCAGACGCTTTCCTTCGTCGTTACCGATACAACATCGATCTGACACCCGATATGTCAGATCTCAGGACTCTGAGCAAGAGGAACGACGAGCCATTTAAAGCGTACGCCCAAAGATGGAGGGAAATGGCTGCCCAAATAAAGCCTCCTTTGACGGATAAGGAGACAGTGGCTATGTTCATCGATTCACTGACTGGAGCATACTACGACAAGGCGATAGCCAGTACCTCCAACCTTTTCTCAAACATAGTCACTGTGGGGGAGAGGGTGGAGCAAGGGCTGAGGAGCGGGAAGATAGCACAATCTTCCCAAGCTGGTGTCTCCTTCAGGAAACCTGCTGGCAAGAAAAAGGATGAATCTGTGCATGGAATCAATTTTGCCACTCCTTCTTCTACCACACAAACGCCCAGGCAGCCCCGCAAGAAAGAAAGGAAGTTAACGCCAATCTCCACTTCCTACGGACTGCTGCTACCTCAACTGCTGGAGGCTAAGCTCCTGACTTGCGTCCCTCCCAAGAAACAATTGGAGCCTCCCTACCCCGAATGGTATAAGCCAAACGAAAAATGCGCTTACCATTCAGGCTCACCCGGTCACTCTACAGAGAATTGCTTGACCCTTAAGTATCGGGTTCAAGAATTAATCGACGCTGGATGGATTACTTTTGACGCCTCTGCTTCCAGCATGGATGACAAGTCTCTGTCGAAGCCAGAGTAGTAGAGAGGGAGGACTAGGAGGATCAGCCCTAGGGTCTTTTCTTTTTTTTTTAAGCTTTTCTCTATATCTCCTGCGGTCCCCGCCCGTGGCCGCAGGAATTTTGATTAAAAGGGCTTGTACATACATTTCTCATCTTCATTAATATACGAGGCATTTTGTCATATTCATTCTTTTCCCTCTTCTATTTATTATTCTTTCAAAAAATAAAATGAATAATAAAATCTATGACTAAAACAGAACCTAAAACACATCATGTCTGGGATTGATGAATCTCCGTGGACCCCGGAAACGGAAGGCGAATGGATTGAATCCGACAATGAGCAGGAGACCATTTCTCCGGACATGCAACGGATGCTGGAAAAGGAAACGCGCATCATACAACCACATCAGGAGGAAATAGAAAAAGTCAATTTGGGAAAAGAGGATGAGGAGAAAAAGGTAAACATCGGCACCCAAATGGAAAGTAGCATGAAAAAGGGATTGATACAGCTTCTGAGGGAATATGTGGATGTATTTGCTTGGTCGTACCATGACATGCCAGGGCTTGACACGAGTATAGTGGAACACAAACTACCACTGAAAGAGGGGTTTCGGCCTGTGAAACAAAAACTTAGAAGAATCAAGCCTGACTGGTCCTTAATGATAAAGGAGGAGGTGCAAAGGCAATTGGATGCCAATTTTCTGGTGGTCTCCAAATACCCAGAATGGTTGGCCAACATCGTACCCGTCATCAAAAAGACCGGGAACGTCAGGGTATGCGTGGATTATAGGGACCTCAATCGAGCAAGTCCAAAGGATGACTTTCCCCTACCACACATAGATACACTGGTAGACCATACCGCTACCAACACGTTGTATTCCTTCATGGACGGGTATGCAGGGTACAACCAGATCAAGTTGGCTGTTGAGGATAGAGAAAAAACCTCATTCATTACACCATGGGGTACCTTCTGCTATCGGGTAATGCCGTTTGGGCTGAAAAATGCAGGGGCTACCTACCAAAGGGCTATGGTCACGCTATTCCATGACATGATCCACAAAGAAATAGAAGTATATGTGGACGACATGATCGCCAAGTCCAGAAATGAAATGGACCACATTCAATATCTCCGAAAACTTTTTGATCAGCTTCGGAAGTATCAACTCAAACTGAACCCGGCAAAATGTACTTTCGGAGTACGATCAAGAAAACTCCTAGGGTTCATTGTCAGTGAAAAAGGAATCGAGGTGGACCCCGACAAAACCAAGGCAATTTTGGAAATGCCTCCACCAAGCACGGAAAAGGAGGTCAGAGGTTTTCTAGGCGGGATAAACTACATTGCCCGTTTCATCGCACAGTTGACGGATAAATGTATCCCCATCTTTAAACTGTTGCGCAAGAACCAACCAACGGTATGGAATGAAGAATGCCAACAAGCATTTGATAAAATCAAGACTTGTTTAACCAATCCGCCTGTATTGGTACCACCAGTTGAAGGGAGGCCTCTGATCCTATATCTATCAATCCTCGAAGAGTCAATGGGATGTGTGCTCGGCCAGCATGATGAAACCGGAAAAAAGGAACGGGCCATTTACTACCTCAGCAAGAAGTTCTCAGATTATGAAACCCGTTATACACCATTCGAAAAAACTTGTTGCGCATTGGTGTGGGTCACTCAACGTCTCAGACAGTATATGGCTCGACATACAACATGGTTGGTCTCCAAAATGGATCCAATCAAATACCTCTTTGAGAAGCCCTTTTTAACTGGAAGAATAGCTAGGTGGCAGGTTCTCCTCTCAGAATTTGACATCATTCATGTCACCCAGAAAGCTATTAAAGGAAGTCCCCTAGCGGATTATCTAGCCCATGGATCCACAGACAAATACCAATCCTTACAAGATGACTTCCCCGATGAGCATATCATGCACATCGAACACGAAGAGACCAAAGAAGAGATGTGGACCATGTTCTTCGATGGGGCTTCAAACATGCTTGGACACGGGGTAGGAGCTATTTTGATATCCCCCGAAAAGAAACACATTCCTGTAACGACCAGGCTTAATTTCGATTGCACCAACAACATGGCTGAATATGAAGCATGTGCACTAGGGATCCAAGCGGCTTTAGATCATGGGGTCGCTAAACTCAAAATATTCGGTGATTCATCCCTTGTCATCTACCAACGTAAAGGTGAATGGGAAACCCGAAACTCCAAATTAATCCCATATCTAGAGTACATCCGCGAGCTGGTCTCGAGAATGGAAAGCGTCACTTTTCAGTACATCCCTCGGGAAGACAACCAAATTGTCGACGCCCTTGCCACTCTATCATCCATGTTTGCCCTGGACCAGGAACATGAGATGCCAATCATTCAAGTCAAACTGCATGACAAACAAGCTTTCTGCATGACAGTAAATAGCGAGCACGATCAAAACCCCTGGTACCATGACATCAAGCGGTACCTCATAAAGGGCGAATATCCTGGAGGAATCAGTGACAATGATAAGCGAACCATTCGCAAAAGGGCTGTAGGGTTCATGTTGATTGAAGGAACCCTCTACAAAAAGAGCCCTGATTCCACTCTCTTAAGGTGTCTGGATCGAGAAGAAGCTCAAACCTTAATAAGAGAAATCCACAAGGGGACTTTTGGAACCCACGCACCCGGACATGTCATGGCAAAGAAAATCCTCAGGGCAGGGTACTATTGGTCCACGATGGAAGCTGATTGTCACCAATATGCCAAGAAATGTCACAAGTGCCAAGTATACGTCGACAATATTCATGTGCCGCCCGCACCTCTTAATAACCTGGCTACACCATGGCCATTTTCTATGTGGGGCATGGATGTCATCGGGCCTATCGAACCCAAAGCGTCCAACGACCATCGCTTCATATTGGTAGCAATCGACTATTTCACCAAGTGGGTTGAGGCCGCGTCATATGCGCATGTAACTCGGAAAGTGGTGACCACCTTCATCAAGAAAAACATCATATGTCGGTACGGCATCCCTCATAAGCTCATTACTGATAATGGGACCAACCTCAACAATAAGATGATGGAGGAATTATGCCAAGACTTCAAAATCCAGCACCACAATTCCTCCCCGTACCGACCAAAGATGAACGGTGCAGTAGAGGCAGCCAACAAAAATATCAAGAAAATCATCCAGAAAATGGTTGTGACCTACAAAGATTGGCATGAGATGCTTCCCTTTGCCCTACATGGCTACCGGACGTAGGTACGGACCTCCACAGGGGCTACCCCATTTTCCCTCGTGTACGGGATGGAGGCCGTTGTAGACCCCTAATTTTGCCCGGCCTCTCAAAATAAAAGCTAGAAGAACTTTCGCCCGAAGATGGAGTTCATCCGGCTTCCCAAAACCGAGGAAACCTCCTGCAACCAACACAGAGATCGCTCGTCTGCACGATAAAGGACAAAGGAGACTTCCTATACAGAGATAAAGCTCGCCCGACATTTCAAATGAAGGCCAAGAAGACTTCCTACACGAAGATAAAGCTTCAAAGGACATATATCGGCACTAATCCACGTCCGAAAACGGCAAGGAAAGCTTTCCGGGGTCCTAAAATACAAAGGCTGGACAAAACAGGTCGAGACCACCATCCCAGGGTTGGGACGGCCGTCCCAACTGAAATTAAGCAGTTGGGACACGCGTCCCGAATGTGGGACGGCCGTCCCAAACCCCAGGGGGTCCCAACGTGAACAAAACTGCGTTTGGGACGGCCGTCCCAACCCAGACTGGCCGTCCCAGATTGGCACAACGCAGAAAACACGTTTGGGACGGCCGTCCCAACCCAGACGGCCGTCCCAAAGTTCCAGGGCAAAATTTACTATAAATAGGAGCCTCATTTGTCATTCTCCATACACCAGACAACTCAGAGACTTGTCTTCTTCTCTCCCTCTCTCGAATGATCTTTCTGATTGCCTTTTTTAGGTAACAATCAGTTAAGGAATTTGTATTCCGACATTCGATTCTTCTAGAAAATTTAGTCGAGTCGAGTCTGTAATCGAGAGGAGAGAACAATTGTGAAAGTGATCCTAGCAAAGATCTCATTGATTTGATGAAGTCAAAAATAAAGTCAAGGGTCAACTCTGCAGCTGTCAAACAAGTCACTCAGAACAAAGGAGCTGAAGACTTAGTGTGTCTAAACAGAAAGCTTAGGTAAAACCACTTTACCTTTTCCACTGCATAAAGCTTCTTCACTCATCTTGCAAAATGCCTCAAAAACAATTTTTAACAAATAAAAAACAAAAGCATTTTGGCAAAGAATTTTCTTAAACAAGTTATTAACTGATACAGGTTTGAAAGAATCAATTTAAAACACTTAGAATGTTTTAAAAAGTGTTTTTACAATATTTTAATCGATACAAACTTCTTTTAATCGATTGAAACTCTTTATGACCGATTAGAATTCGAATATAATAGGTCGAAATGCAATATAATCGATCAGATCTTAAATATGAGCGATCGAATTATTTTAATCGATTAAAACACGTTTCAATCGATTAAAATCACTTTGATGTCAGGATGATCGATCAGAATGAGATTATGACCGATCAGAGTTGGATATGATCGATCAGAATTGAATTATGACCGATCAGATCTGTTTCAATCGATTAAAACGTATTTCAATCGATTAAAATAACTTAGAAAATCTTTTCAATCGATTAAAACGAACTTTCAATCGATTAAAATGACTTGAAAATATATGTGCAGTTTTTCAATCGATTGAAACGACTTTATATCAGCTAAAATAACTTGGAAAGTTTTATAAGAAGGTTTTTAAACAAATCAATCGATTAATACGCGATTCAATCGATTGTTTTATACTTTGAAAATGTTTGTAAAACGTTTTAACTGATAAAAACGTGGTCGTATCAACTAAAACATTTTCTGTTAAAGATCAAGAACGCATTAATGGGTTGAAAGGACTTTTAACAGATTGTAACGGCTATTTCAACAGATTAAAACAAACTTTCAACAGATTAATTAATGCAGCAGATTTGAAAATTCTCTTTAAAAACAGTTTTGCTTGAAACTTTGAAACAAGAGATTGAATATCAGTTTTTACACAATTCAAGCAATCAATACAAACAACTATTAGCATTTTTCAAGAAAGATACACAACTGTTTTTGTGAACTTCTTTTGAAATCTTTCTTGAGGCACTTTGCATTTCTTTGAAGAAGAAACTGACTGTGGATTGGTGTAATCCGGTTTGAGCTTTCTTTGTCTCTTCTTTGTAAATTCTTTTTCATTACTTTGTATTGTGTTGTACCTGGAATTTGGGTACAAGTTTTTTTTCTGCAGCTGGTAGGTGGTTGTAGAAGTTTCCAAGAACTGGAATTTGGTTCTTGGTGGTTGAGTACAGGAACTGGAATTTGGTTCTTGTACTGTTTGGTGCCTGGAATTTGGGCACTGGTTTCTCTGCAACTGGAATTTGGTTGTAGAGGTTATCAAGAGCTGGAATTTGGTTCTTGGTGGGAGAGGTTAAGTGCGGAACTGGAATTTGGTTCTTGTACTGTGTGGTGCCTGGAATTTGGGCACTGGTTTCTCTGCGGCTGGAATTTGGTTGCAGAGGTTTCCAAGAACTGGAATTTGGTTCTTGGTGGAAAGGTTAAAGCAAGAGCTAGAATTTGGTTCTTGTGTGTGGTGCCTGGAATTTGGGCACTTGGTTTCTCTGCTGGCTGGAATTTGGTTGCGAGAGGTTTCCAAGAGCTGGAATTTGGTTCTTGGTGGAGAGTTAGAATAGGTGTAAGAGTGTGAGTCTGTAAAACATCTATTCTAGTGGAACCCAGCTGGAATTTGGCTGGAGACTGGACGTAGCCCTGGTTGTGGGTGAACCAGTATAAAATTACCGGTGAAATCTTTCCTAACCTTTCTCTCTTTAATTTCTGCTGCTGCACTTAAACTGTTTGATTGCTTTGTGATTTGTGAATTGATAAGTAATCTTAATTTTCGGATTAGATAATCTGTGTATTGCGAAAAACTTTCAAAAATCAATTCACCCCCCCTCTTGATTTAAAACTACTTTTCTAACAATTGGCATCAGAGCGAGGTGCTTGAAAGTTAATCAAGTTACTTCGATCCATGGCATTTTCTGAGGGAGCGTGCATTGATAGACCTCCACTGTTGAGTGGAACAGATTACCTATATTGGAAAATAAGGATGAAAATCTTCATTGAATCTGTTAGTATAAATGCTTGGAATGTTATTGAACAGGAAACTGATATTGCTAACAGAATTCAAGATGATTGTATTGCCAAAAATATCATCTCTTCTGCTCTTAACAGAAATGATTTTTTTAGGATTGCACATTGTCAAACTGCTGCACAAATGTGGAAAATCCTTGAAAAGACCTATGAAGAAGCACCAGAGATATGCTTAATGGTCAACTCAGAATCACCAAATATCAGTGGGCATGTCAAGATAGAATGCCCAGAAAATTCCAGCCAGGTAAGTTCTAGCTCCTCTTCAAATATAGTCAATTATGATGCATTACAAGAAGCATTTAATGAAATGCATGAAGAGGCTAAGAAACTTCAAAAAGAAAATAGTAGGCTGAAAGGGCTAAACAACTGGCTAGTTAACAAAGTTGATTCTCTGAAAAAACAGATTCGTGAAAATGAAACTGATAAAGAATTCTTGAAACTGATTCATGCTAACTCTGATTGTGAATGCAATAAACCATGCAATAACTGTCATGAATTGCAAAAGAAAATTGAATTCTTATCTCAAACTGTTTCAAAGTTCACTCAGGGGCAAGCTAATCTAGATGTATTACTTGGATCTCAAAAATTAATTTTTGACAAATCTGGAATAGGATTTAAATCTAGATCCAGTAAAACAAAAACAAATAGGAATTCATACTCTGTAATTAAATGCTTTTACTGTATGAAAAAAGGGCACTCTGTTAAAAATTGCAGAATCAAAAAGTATGCCATTCCTAAAGGGAGAATGAAATGGGTTCCAAAGATTAATTCTTTTCAAATAACATGATCAGGACCCAATAATTATAAAGGGTACCAGAAAAATACTTAATTGTTTTGCAGGAACAAGTCTGGGAATCCCTTGAAGATCAGAGCTGCGAAACCAGGTTCTGTGTTTTTAAATTAATTGTTTTAATTGATATAAACCAATATTAATCGATTGAAATAACTTACCGTACCATTTTATTCGATTGAAATATCGAAATAATCGATTAAATTGTTCCCAGAATGTTGGTTTAGTCGTTTTAATCGATTAGAATAAATTTATATCAACTAAAAACACTTAGGATCAAAATTAATCGATTCATTTACGTTTTAATCGATTTAAATACTGGTGATATTTTTTTTATTACATTCTGTACCATACAATTCGATTCTTTCATAAAACAATCGATTAATTCACTGTAGATGTTTTCAACCCAAATGTCAAGAATCAAATTAATAGATAATGAGTTGAATAATCAATTAATTAGGTTCTGAAAACATGATTTACAGCATCTAATTAAAGTTTGATAGGCCAATTCGATTAAAAAACCCAGGTCTTTATGATAATCCAGAATCTGGATAATGTGTTTAAATGTCTCTTTGAATTTCAAAAACTTGAAATCCGTTTCTTCATCAAACCAGGTTCTGAACTTATCATTTCTCAACTTATCATCTTTCTTCTGTTTTCATATTTTCAAAATCTCCTCTCAATTCTCTGCTGTAAACATGATCAAAATCATGACTGGTTCGAGCAGTCTGTTTCGAAACGTATCCATATTCAATTTTCTTTCAATGACACAAATTTTTAAATTAGAAAGCGAAGGCTGAACAAATCTTTGAATTGGGAACTCGACCTGTGACATAATGTGGGAAAACTATTACTGTTATTCATGAATGGAAGTGTCTTTTATTTTGACAACAACATAAACATGATTCAAGCTGTAGATGTTTACATTTCTCTTAATACTTTACATGGAATGCTGCATGGTAATACACTGAAAATCAAAGAAATTATCAAAGAATAGATCGTAACTTTTCTTATAGACACTAGTTACAAGCAGGTCAAAGCTGTTAGGACTGAAAACATAGTTTATCAAAGATTTTTTCAGTGATAGTTGATTCTCGGTAATAAATTGTTGATTACTAGGAAGTTCAATGAACAAATGTTTACATTAGATTTCTTGATATTACCTAGCAATATTTCTGAAATAATCTTGAGCATGCATTGGTTCAAAACTCTTGGTGAAATTCATTGAACTGTGCAACCCTGATAATTTGCGTTAATCATCAATGTCACGAGGTGACACTGCAAGGGAACCAATCTGGGACAGCAATTCAAAAATTGAATAACGTGGTACAGGGAATGTATGTTTTATGGTCAGTACAGGGATAAATTTTATATTGTTTTAGAATTCTGGATTGATTGTCATCACCTGTCCTCATTACTAATCATTGCCCACTCTACCAGAATAAGTTTTTTGTTAATCACTTGTGCATATGATACCACTAGAAACAACAAAGTTAAAAATGACTCATTCCTCAAAAGATAATGATGACTGGTTCATTATAAGTGAGAATAACACCCATCATACTACATTAATAAAAATACAGTTATTTGCTTGGATGATGATAACTGCAGGGTTCAAAATTGGTTGGCTATTATGAAAGGAAATTCCTATCTCAGTACATCATTAACCTGTGATTCATGCAATTTATGGTATCATACATTCTGTGTGGGATTTGGTCAGTACATGGTTCTCGCCTCGATGTGTAGTAGAAATTCCATTATGGTGTCAACCATGGACTGTAATGCAGTCAATAGTAACAGATAAGCTGCTAAAAGATTTCTTTTCAGGAAAAGGTTACGTATGTCTGTTGTCGATACGAGAGTGACAAGCAGTTGTTGACTCAAATAGTTGATAGAGCAAAATTGGTTCCGAGTAAAAGGAAAGCCTATTATCTTTTGATATTGGTGGGAATCAAATGAATGATCACCAAGGCTGGTGGATAAGCGGTTCAATCAGGGAAATTGGGATGACTAGTTCCCCTCATCATCTTTATCTTCTGCTTATTTCTATCTTTATATTTTTTGCATGGACTGTAATATTAACTGGTGTTATACCAGGGACTCTTGATCTAGCTTTGGTTAAATATGATTTAGGATCTAAATCTAGATTGAACTGGCTTAGATAGAAGTAGATGATAGATCCCTGAATCTCTTTTAAAACTGGGCATTGATCGATTAAAACCTTTTAAAACTGTCTTATAACAGTAAAATTAGCCAAATTTAAAATTAAATCTGATAGTGGTAGATTATCAGTGAAAAATAGTTGATATTGATCTAGACAATCAGTTCACTACATATCCAATAGATTAGATACGAGATATTCACATCAGATATATCATGATTTTCAAAATCTGGTTGTTTTAGTTAATAAAAACACTTTTTAATCGGTTAAATAAACTTAAACAGCAAATTTCATTACTGTTTTAATCGATTTAAAATCGAAACAATCGATTGTTTTCACTAGAAATTCGTGTTTTCAAAATCTTAAATGTTTTAATCGATTAAACCTTTCTTTCAATCGATTAAAATCATTTACCAAGATCATTTTAACCGATTATGCTCTGTTTTTAATCGATTTTTATTCTGGGAAGAAAGATTAAAGGCTTTAGTTAATGGCTGTTCCTATAAACATGCTACTAAAGCGTGATTCCCTTATCTTTACACGTGTTAATTGTATTCATTACAAACGTGTTAATGGAGATAAGTTTGAATCAACTTTAATTGATTCTTTTCATGAGTGAAATATTGATTCACTTTGTATTTTCAAAAACTTGAGCATATTTTTCAAACCTTACATTTTATTCTTTTCTCTTCTGTTTCCCTATTTTTGATGAAGTCAAAAGGGGGAGAAATAGTTGCATCACTTTAAGATAAATTTAAGTGCAACATTTTAGGGGGAGAAATAAGTTTTAGGGGGAGAAACAAAACTTTATTACATTCTTATATTTCTCACCTAACCTCATTATCAAGTGACTTATTTTGCAGAGATTGTTTTTTCAAAATGGTGTTTGTCTTCATCAAATAGGGGAGACTGAAAGTGATCCTAGCAAAGATCTCATTGATTTGATGAAGTCAAAAATAAAGTCAAGGGTCAACTCTGCACTGTCAAACAAGTCACTCAGAACAAAGGAGTCTGAAGACTTAGTGTGTCTAAACGGAAAGCTTAGGTAAAACCACTTTACCTTTTCCACTGCATAAAGCTTCTTCACTCATCTTGCAAAATGCCTCAAAAACAGTTTTTAACAAATCAAAAACAAAAGCATTTTGGCAAAGAATTTTCTTAAACAAGTTATTAACCGATACTAGGTTTGAAAGAATCAATTTAAAACACTTAGAATGTTTTAAAAAGTGTTTTTACAATATTTTAATCGATACAAACTTCTTTTAATCGATTAAAACTCTTTATGACCGATTAGAATTCGAATATAATAGGTCAGAATGCAATATAATCGATCAGATCTTAAATATGAGCGATCAGAATTATTTTAATCGATTAAAACACGTTTCAATCAATTAAAATCACTTTGGATGTCAGGATGATCGATCAGAATGAGATTATGACCGATCAGAGTTGGATATGATCGATCAGAATTGAATTATGACCGATCAGATCTGTTTCAATCGATTAAAACGTATTTCAATCGATTAAAATAACTTAGAAAATCTTTTCAATCGATTAAAACGAACTTTCAATCGATTAAAATGACTTGAAAATATATGTGCAGTTTTTCAATCGATTGAAAGCGACTTTATATCAGCTAAAATAACTTGGAAAGTTTTATAAGAAGGTTTTTAAACAAATTAATCGATTAATACGCGATTCAATCGATTGTTTTATACTTAGAAAATGTTTGTAAAACGTTTTAACTGATAAAAGCGTGGTCAGTATCAACTAAAACATTTTCTGTTAAAGATCAAGAACGCATTAATGGGTTGAAAGGACTTTTAACAGATTGTAACGGCTATTTCAACAGATTAAAACAAACTTTCAACAGATTAATTAATGCAGCAGATTTGAAAATTCTCTTTAAAAACAGGTTTTGCTTGAAACTTTGATACAAGAGATTGAATATCAGTTTTTACACAATTCAAGCAATCAATACAAACAACTATTAGCATTTTTCAAGAAAGATACACAATTGTTTTTGTGAACTTCTTTTGAAATCTTTCTTGAGGCACTTTGCATTTCTTTGAAGAAGAAACTGACTGTGGATTGGTGTAATCCGGTTTGAGCTTTCTTTGTCTCTTCTTTGTAAATTCTTTTTCATTACTTTGTATTGTGTTGTACCTGGAATTTGGGTACAAGTTTTTTTCTCAGTCTGGTAGGTGGTTGTAGAAGTTTCCAAGAACTGGAATTTGGTTCTTGGTGGTTGAGTACGAGAACTGGAATTTGGTTCTTGTACTTGTTTGGTGCCTGGAATTTGGGCACTTGGTTTCTCTGCAACTGGAATTTGGTTGTAGAGGTTATCAAGAGCTGGAATTTGGTTCTTGGTGGGAGAGGTTAAGTGCAGGAACTGGAATTTGGTTCTTGTACTCGTGTGGTGCCTGGAATTTGGGCACTGGTTTCTCTGCGGCTGGAATTTGGTTGCAGAGGTTTCCAAGAACTGGAATTTGGTTCTTGGTGGAAAGGTTAAAGCAAGAGCTGGAATTTGGTTCTTGTGTGTGGTGCCTGGAATTTGGGCACTGGTTTCTCTGCGGCTGGAATTTGGTTGCAGAGGTTTCCAAGAGCTGGAATTTGGTTCTTGGTGGAGAGTTAGAATAGGTGTAAGAGTGTGAGTCTGTAAAACATCTATTCTAGTGGAACCCAGTTGGAATTTGGCTGGAGACTCGGACGTAGCCCTGGTTGTGGGTGAACCGAGTATAAAATTACCGGTGAAATCTTTCCTAACCTTTCTCTCTTTAATTTCTGCTGCTGCACTTAAACTGTTTGATTGCTTTGTGATTTGTGAATTGATAAGTAATCTTAATTTTCGGATTAGATAATCTGTGTATTGCGAAAAACTTTCAAAAATCAATTCACCCCCCCTCTTGATTTAAAACTACTTTTCTAACAAATTGTAGAGCGAAGGACTGCCGAAACGCGTCCTCTTTGTACAAGAATCATAATATAAAGCTTGCTACGGAGGTTTTTCTCAATTCTCTTCTTCTTTACTGCTTTATTTATTGTTTTCTGTATGCAATGTAGATACATCATGTAGATAACCATATCTAAATAACTGTACGAATAAAATAAGGGTAAATGCATAATTTCTCATAATCTTCACTTAATGAATAAATCCGTCATAGGGAACCTGAAAGGGGCGTTGTGGGGGTGCTAACACCTTCCCCACACGTAACTAACTCCCTTACCCAACTCTGGTTATAATGGCCAAGTTGGTTTTTATTAAAATCAACGCCTTTTTTCCTTTTCCAATGTTTCCGATCAAAACATTGGTGGCGACTCCAAAAGAACCCCTTTTCGAAAACCTTGCTTTTATTAGAGGACAGTTCAGTGTTGAGCGCCTCGGAAGCAATGAACACAATTTTAACAAAAAACGCGAGTCTCAACCATCTTTTCGTGATCGCTCGCATTAACGTTCGAAGACGTCCCCAGGACGTCGGAACGGACGGCGGCGACAGATGGCGACTCCACTGGGGAATTTTGAGAGGTGATCCCATTTAGTGACGGATAAATTCAAACTAAGCAAAGATTTGAAATTACGCCTTTACCCTTCTGTATGTTTTTATTGTGTGGCTTTAAATAACTGTTGTATGATTATTTCTGCAATTGTTTGAAATATAAATTGCACACAAAAACCCTAGCACACAACAGTCCCTCTATACCCGGGGGCAAGAGTGAATACCTATAGGGAGTGGGTGGCAGATACGATCGATTAGTTGGCACACAGGGCTACTACCGTTGTCGAAAAACCACCAACTCAAGGTGATAACTCTCTTCTTTTGGTCTAAGGGTGTCGCCACGGAGTTCCGTGCATAACCCGAGGACTGAGAGATTGAGAGGTCCCTATAATGGGGGCACCTTGGGGACCTTTGGCCGTGGTGAGAACAGTATAGAACCACCTAAACCAAGCACGTTTCTGCAGGAAAATCCCACCTCGTGATTAAATAAGCGTGGCTCTGCTCGTGGATGTATGAATTGTGTGTGCATTCGTTTGCTGCATTTGTATTGATGCATTAGCATAGGGTAATCATACAGCAAACAAAAAAAAATGAAAAACCCTAAAAATCACAAAAAGCGAAAAGATAAAAGACTTTTATCTCGGACAGTCTTCAGTTAAGCTAGCCTGGTTTCAGGTTCTTTGTAAGCTAAGTAGCCACGTTGACCGACAGAAGAGATAAAGGGTCATAAAAAAAAATATAAAAACAATTTAAAGCCATAAAAATACCTTTTTACAAAATTCTTGGCAAAGTCGTATCATTCATACCACATCATCCAATAAGTGGTAAAACCAAGAGAGAAAATAAATGCACTAAGAAAAGTCTGCATAAACATCATTATAATAAATCTCTCATACATAAGCACATTCATTCTAGGATGCATTAGATATCCTTAGACAATAGTGAAAGAGGCCCAAGTGCGTTTATCACCTTCCTAGAAGGGATAAATGCGTTAAGGTGTGTTGGCAACCTTTGAAAAAGGAAGTTATCACACTAAGGTGGGTATGGTACCCTTAAAACATAGGCTTTTGAGAAGATACCAAAGCTATTGTCTAAGGCATATCTATTTCACACCAATCATTTAAAAAACTATAATAAAATTGTTAAAATCATTTAGAAAGTGGCTGGTCTTCCGCCCGTCCTCACTCGTGCTCAGAAAGCCAAGAAGATGGAACATCTGGAAGAACAAAATAGAAAGCTTACTACTGAGCTTAACACGCTGAAAGAGCAAATGACACAAATGTTAGAAATGATGCGCCAACAAAATCTTCATAAAGAGGGTCCTCAAAGTGGACAAGCCTCCCACCAAGAAGAAGAGGAGGGACCCAATGATGAACATGACCAATCCGGTGCAAGGGCAGTACATATCCAGATTCCGGAAGTATCAAAACAACAGCTTACTGCCCTTGAGGAGAGATTAAGAGCCATGGAAGGGCATAATTTTGATGTCAAAGAGGCGGCTGATATGTGCCTCGTCAAAAATATCCAATTCCCTAACAAATTCAAAGCTCCAGATTTCCCAAAATATATGGGACTAACCTGCCCCAAAAGCCATCTTACAATGTACTTCCGTAAGATGGCTGCATATGCTGATAATGAAAAACTCCTGATCCACTGCTTTCAGGAGAGCTTGGCTGAATCAGCTCTAAACTGGTATATGCAGCTGGAAGGGAACCAAATCCAAACCTGGAGACATCTGGCAGATGCTTTCCTTCGTCGCTACAAATACAATATTGATCTGACCCCTGAAAGAGCAGATCTACAACTATTAAGCAAGAAAGA
The DNA here is from genome assembly GCA_963425845.1 of Sphenostylis stenocarpa. Lineage (NCBI taxonomy): Eukaryota > Viridiplantae > Streptophyta > Magnoliopsida > Fabales > Fabaceae > Sphenostylis > Sphenostylis stenocarpa. The sequence continues at coordinate 39,120,283 of OY731400.1, forward strand.
CGATGAATCCTTCAAAGCATATGCCCAAAGATGGAGGGAATTGGCAGCACAAGTGGAACCTCCTCTATCCAACAAAGAGACTACATCCATGTTCATCAATTCTCTGACGGGTCCCTATTATGACAAAATGATAGGAAACACATCAACACTCTTCGCGGATGTAGTCATTATAGGAGAAAGAGTAGAACAAGGCCTGAAGAGCGGAAGAATTGCACAGCAGAACTCCTCCAACTCTTCTACTCAATTCGTTAAAAAGAGCTTCTGAAAAAAGAAGGAGGGAACCGTAAATGCAATCAACTTGGCCACTCCTTCGTCCTCCTCGCAGCAGACCAAGTCACGCAGGCCAGAAAGGAAGTTCACTCCAATACCCACTTCTTATGGAAGCCTGTTGCTAAAATTGTTGGATGCCAAACTCCTAGTACGCGTCCCTCCCAAGAAAATGGAGCCACCATATCCAGAATGGTATAAGCCAAACGAAAAATGCAATTATCATTCAGACGCTCCGGGACATTCTGTAGATAACTGTATGGCCTTAAAGCATAAGGTCCAAGATTTAATAGACGCAGGATGGATTACTTTCAACGCGTCAACTCCAAAAGTGGATGACCAGCCCTTATCAAAGCCCGAATGAAAGACGGGTTAAGGAAGACCAGCAATCTAGGGCTCATCATTTTTATCATCTTTAAAAATGTAATAGAAAATATACAAAAAAAATATCAAAAAGCTTCCGATGTATCTCTCGTAATCCCCGCCCATGATCACGAGATTTTTGATTAAAGTGGGCTTTGTAGATATTTGCATCTATCAATAAAATCAGGCATTTTTCATAATATTCATATGCTTCTCATTCTTTTCTCTCTCATTCCAAAATAATTGAATAAAATCTAAACCCAAATAAGGACCATATAAACAGTCATGTCTGTGATTGAAAACTCTCTGCGGGATCTGAAAGCCGAAGGCGAATGGATTGAATCAGACAGTGAGGAGGGGACCATTTCCCCGGACATGCAAAGACTGTTGAAAAAATAAGCTCAATTGATACAGCCCCATCAGAAAAAAACTAAGGCCATCAATTTGGGACAAGGAGATAATAAGAAAGAAGTAAAATGTCGATACCCAAATTGATAATGTCAGGGAAAGAGCAATAACGCCTTTGCAAAAGCTGTATTGTGGATATGCACAGAAGAATTGTCCATCAATAAAGATATCTCCAATATAACCGGCATTGGGGGCAGGACGGGAAGCAAAAGAATTTATTCCCCAAGGAGCTACAAGATAATGCTCCTAAAAACAAAGGAAAAATAAAGAAACCGAAGAGGAAAAGAAAAAAGAATCTAAGGGGAAGATTGAGCAGACCTTGGATTCACAGTGCTAAGGCAGTTTCTTCAAACGCTCCACCGAAAAATCGAATTCGTGGTAGGCGACAAGTTGATCATGGTTCAAACTAACGACTACATTTGAATCAGCGAGCCGTCCACCACACCTTAAATGGATGCGGCTAAAGAAGACATTTGAAAATACGGAAAGACTTCCTAGCAGTTTAAAAGTGGCCCATATAATGAAGAAATATGGATACAGCCCAGACAAGGGCTTGGAAAGGATGCTCAAGGAATAAGAGAGCCACCAGATTTTAAGGATAATCCTTTAAAGTACGACCCTACAAAAGAACAAGTCGTACGATGAAAAGGGAAGTCTCTTCTCCGTACCTTAAAAAGATGATCTTCCAAAAAGGAGGGATATTAGCATCAAGGGTAGCATTAGTCATTAGATGTCCTTCTTCTGATTCTAAGGGATGTAAACCCAATGACTATTAGAGATCACTCCTCGGGGTGTGCCCGACCCCCGAGCATCTTTAGGGCACGCATTTCCCTGAAATTATAAAAGAATGCTATTCTTACTATCTGCTTCTTTCCCTGCTAAACATGTCTATACCCCATTAAATAACCCTGTTTAGACAAACGTTTTGTTCCAAAATGCGTCAAAATAATCAAAACGCCATACACAAAATGAAGCCAAAGTTAACATGATTGATTAGCTAGAGGCACGAATAAGAAAATCGTGTTTCGACAATGTTTGAGAAAAGAAATTGTTATTAAAAGAAGCCCGTCAAGTTCAAAGGACAAGACAAAAAGATAAAAGGGCAAAATCCTAGGCAGACTAGGAATGTTAATCAGTCATAAAGTAATCAGCTGAAGACGCTACCTCATTAAAACAAAACGTTTGTTTGAACTAGCCTAAACACTGACCAACCTTGGCTAGCCATTCTTACAGAAACCTTTATTACAAAAATATCCCTCTAAAACACAAGCCTTTGCAATAAATCCCTTTCTTTCTATTCTCTTGACCCTTCATCATAAAGCATTCAAGTAATTGACTGGGAAATGTGGAAATATGGTGATCAATAGGAGGATTGAAATCCCTAAAGGAAAGGAAGAGGGGCATTGACATGACAATTGCTCTACATTCAAAAGGATTACTCTTAGGTTATAGCAAAGATCCGAGACGGAAAATCGGTACAGCTAATCATGTTGACAAAAGCACATGATGATGGAAGTAAACTTAACAGAAGCTGAATGGGTTCGAAGCCGATATGACCAGCTAAAACCTTATTAAAACAGTTGAATGATATAGGTCGGGACAAGCCTATCAAAGGAAAGTAAAAAAGGCTTATGAAAAAAGGTCAACCCTCACATTTACCATAAGAAGGATTTAATGGTAAATAAGTTGCTTCCAGCCCAAAAGGATAAAATTGAAAAATGGGCAGTGAACTACGAAGGACCCCTTGTGGTCAAATGAGCTTTCTCGAAAAGGGCTCTTATCCTCATCAATATGGATGGAAAAGAACTTCGACACCTAATCAACTCCGGTACGGTGAAGAAGTATTATGCTTGAAGACATTGCTCAAAACCCGTCAGGAATGAAAATCCGCAAAGGACATTCCTGGGCAAAAGATAGGGTCCATATTCCTCGCTAGGATACGTCCTAGGCAAAAAGAAGAGGTAAAAAAAAAAAAAAAAAAAAAAAAAAAAGAAACTAAGAGCAATGGTTACTTTAGTCGAAAACCGAAAAGGCGGCTAAAGTAACATTCTTCCGAAGCAAGCGACTGCATAATCTTCACTCTGAGCTCGGAACATCTCAACTGAAGCAATTAGGAGAACCAGGGGGCAGATATCATGGACATGACTGTTTAAGCCTATACAGTACAGCCAACCCTGACCACCCATTCTTCTAAATACCTTTTGAAATCCTTCTGTAAAAGAAGTAAACTTTTGCTCATTTATCAATAAAATTCCCTTTTCATTTCCATTCTCTTGACCAAATATTATGGAAATGCCTCTTTATTGATAAATCATAAATATGCGCAAAGACTTTTAATCAAAGATCAAGCATGCATCTAAAAAGAGGAAGCATATAAAAATAATAAAAAAAGAACAAATGCCTGCTAGGATATTTTTAGGTAAAAATCAGGGTAGCCTGCTAGATCGGAAATCCCAGAAGAATGGTCTAGGTAAAAGATAAGGCAAAAGCCCCCTAAGTTATTCTAGGAAAAAATTAAGGCAGCCCGCTAGATCGAAAAACCGTAAAAGGCGGTCTAGGCAAAAGATAGGGCTAAAACCAAAAGATGAGTAAAAAAATGAGCCCATCTTCATGGTCATAAAGGAGGAGCCCATCGGCATATTCATAAGAAGCCAACGGGAGAAGGCCAGTTACTTTCTAAATGCATCAAAAATAATAAATAAACAAATAGATTGCATTTAGGACATCCACACACAAAGTAGTTGCATAATACGACTTTGTCAAAATCAAGAAAAAATAATTTTCTTCAAACAAGAATAATAAACATGCATATAAGGAGGATAGTCTCCATGCTTGTGAGTGAAAATAAAAGGCGCCAAAACCCAGCCTCTAAATAAAAATCAAAATCGCGAAAGGCAAAATCAAAACCATTTTAGCAGAATAAAGAGCTTTAAGAAAACCATAAGCTCCAACCATTCTCCTCAAATCCCAATAGAAGGAGGGTACATCAAAAAAGGCCAACGGAAAGGCCCGATGATCCCCAAGCGGATCCTTGCCTACTCTAGAGGCAAAACAAAAATAATTACTCCATGACTCAGCATCATCATCACATGAGTCATCAAACCATAATCATTTAAATATCCGACCACTATCCTTCCATCCAAGGAAAAGGAAGTCATCAACCTTCTACACCAATAAAAGAAGGAGAAGAAAAGCCAATGGAAAAGGCTTGATCATCCTCAAGAGGATCCTTACCTATTCAAAGGCAGAAAAATACTCCCTGACTCAACACCACCACATGAGTCATCAAACATAGTCATTCAAAGCTGCAATCAGCATCCTTCCATCCAAGAAAGAAGGACACCATCAAAATGAAAAAGCCAAATGGAAAGGCTTGACCATCCCCAAGAGGATCCTTGCCTACTCCAAAGGCAAAACAAAAAGACTACCTCATGACTCAGCTTCATCGCCATATGAGTCATCAAGCACACTCATGCAAGAGTCTCCGTCACTTCCCCAAAGCAGAATAAGGAGAATAAGGAGAATAAGGACTACATAAGAGTCCATCAAAGAAAATACGGAATCAAATCCTCCACATCACTAGGGGGCAACCAAAGGAAAAGAAAGAAAAACTTTTCATCCCCTAATAGAGGCCACCACAGAAAAAGGCCAAATAAAAAATCTCCAAGAAAAGTATATCAAGAAAAGTCTACAAAAATACAAAAAGAGGAAAACAAAAATTTCCATCTTCCAGCTCAAATAAGAAGCTTCACAAAGCCAGGAGCCAAGACTCCATCAAATTTGGATCCCCAGGAAACCGACAGACCCCTCGGTGAATCCCAAAAAAAAAAAGAAGAAAATCTCTTCGTCCCGCTCAATAAAAGGCTTCGCAAAAGACCAGGAGCTCAAGACTCCATCATCATAAAAAAAATCAAATCAAAGATTAGATCCCCTAAGAAAAGAAAAATTCCCCAGGGATCGCTAAAAAAGAAAAGAAAAATGATATCTTTTCATCCAAAGAAAAAGCCAATGTGCATAAAAAGGCGCACATATAAACCCATTCCCCAGCTCGAACAACAGCATCCAACAAGGAGTCAAAAACTCCATTCTCCCCTAGGGGGCAAGTCAAAATAGATCTCCGGGAAAACAATCAAATCCCCAGCAGATCACCAAAAAGAAAATCCCCAGCGAGCCTACCAAATGAAGGCAAAACTACAAATTCATATCCTCAGGGAATGACGTATAAATTCCCAAATATAGATATCCCCAGTGAAAAGCAAAGTCTTCACTTCCAACAGGCAAGCAGAAAGCCAATATCCCCAAAAAATGGGAAATCAACCTATGCAAGAGGCAATCCAAAACCTAAGTCTTCACCACTATTGAAGCATATGCCTAAATCAAGAGTCACAACCAAATAGAAATCACATCCCCAAGTGGGTTCTTGCCTAAACAAAAGGCACAATCAACAAAAAGCTCAAATCCCCAGAGGATTTCCGCCTGATCAAGAGGCACAACCAAACAAAAATCTCACCAAGTGGATTTCCGCCTAATCAAGAGGCGCAACTAATAGAAATCAAAATCCCCAGAGGATTCCTGCCTAAACAAGAGGCAACCAACAAAGAATCCCCGGCAAAGCCGGATGGCTAAAAGAAAAAGCCAAAACAATGAAATCCCCGGCAAAAGCCGGATGGCTAAAACAAGAAAAGCCAAAATACAGAAATCCCCGGTCAAAACCGGATGGCTAAAAGAAAAAGCCAAAATAATGGAATCCCCATGGCTAAACAGAAAAGCCAAAATCAAAGAATCCCCGGCAAAAGCCGGATGGCTAAAACAAGAAAAGCCAAAATACAGAAATCCCTGGTAAAACCAGATGACTAAAACAGAAAAGTCAAAAAGAAAAATCAATTACTCCCCAGAGACGCATGACCAAAAACAGTAAGCCGTCAACTCATCTCCAAAAAACAGATGATCAGAGGATTGACTACAAAAAAGTTCATCCTATAAGCCTTGCGAAAAAGGCTTATCATTCACACCAGGTGGGGGTGTGTACTCACCTAAGCCTTGTGAAAAAAGGCTTATCATTCACACCGGGTGGGGGTGTGTACTCACCTAAGCCTTGTGAAAAAGGCTTATCATTCACACCGGGTGGGGGTGTGTACTCGCCTAAGCCTTGTGAAAAAGGTTTATTATTCACACCGGGTGAGGGTGGCTTATCATTCACACCGGGTGGGGGTGTGTACTCACCTAAGCCTTGTGAAAAAGGCTTATCATTCACACCGGGTGGGGGTGTGTACTCACCTAAGCCTTGTGAAAAAGGCTTATCATTCACACCGGGTGGGGGTGTGTACTCACCTAAGCCTTGTGAAAAAGGTTTATCATTCACACCGGGTGGGGGTGTGTACTCACCTAAGCCTTGTGAAAAAGGCTTATCATTCACACCGGGTGAGGGTGTGTACTCACCTAAGCCTTGTGAAAAAGGCTTATCATTCACACCGGGTGGGGGTGTGTACTCACCTAAGCCTTGCGAAAAAGGCTTATCATTCACACCAGGTGGGGGTGTGTACTCACCTAAGCCTTGCAGAATGAGGCTTATCATTCACACCGGGTGGGGTACGTACTCACCTAAGCCTTGCAGAACGAGGCTTATAAAAAAACCTAGCAAAAATGCATCAGGTGGAGTAAAAATACTCACCGGAAACATTGCAAAAAACGGGTGCAAAGACTTGCTTCTATTAGAGGATAGTTCGGTGTTGAACACCTCGGAAGTAAGTACCCACAAGAGTTCTGCAAAATGCGAACTCATACCAGGTGAGGGTAAGTACTCACCAAAACCTTGTAAAACAAGGTTCATACCTAGTGGGGGTAGGTACTCACTAAAGTCTAGTAAAATACAGACTTATACCAGGTGAGGGTAAGTACTCACCAAAGCCTTAGAAAAAGAAGGCTCAAACCAGATAGGGGTTAGTACCTATCAAAATATTTATCATCCGGAGGATCAGTTAGGAGCAGCATCCGAAGGATAGCCGGGCAAAAGGGTTAACTCCTTCCCCTACCAACTAATTTTGTTGGCATATTAAAACCAACGAATTAGTTAGGCAGGTGAAGGGGGGGCAGCTGTAGACCCCTAATTTTGCCCAGCCTCTCAAAATAAAAGCTAGAAGAACTTTCGCCCGAAGATGGAGTTCATCCGGCTTCCCAAAACCGAGGAAACCTCCCGCAACCAACACAGAGATCGCTCGTCTGCACGATAAAGGACAAAGGAGACTTCCTATACAGAGATAAAGCTCGCCCGACATTTCAAATGAAGGCCAAGAAGACTTCCTACACGAAGATAAAACTTCAAAGGACATATATCGGCACCAATCCACGTTCGAAAACGGCAAGGAAAGCTTCCCGGGGTCCTAAAATACAAAGGCTGGACAAAACAGGTTGAGACCACCATCCCAGGGTTGGGACGGCCGTCCCAACTGAAATTAAGCAGTTGGGACGCGCATCCCGAATGTGGGACGGCCGTCCCAAACCCCAGGGGATCCCAACGTGAACAAAACTGCGTTTAGGACGGCCGTCCCAACCCAGACTGGCTGTCCCAGATTGGCACAACGCAGAAAACACGTTTGGGATGGCCGTCCCAACCCAGACGGCCGTCCCAAAGTTTCAGGGCAAAATTTACTATAAATAGGAGCCTCATTTGTCATTCTCCATACACCAGACAACTCAGAGACTTGTCTTCTTCTCTCCCTCTCTCGAATGATCTTTCTGATTGCCTTTTTTAGGTAACAATCAGTTAAGGAATTTGTATTCCGGCATTCGATTCTTCTAGAAAATTTAGTCGAGTCGAGTCTGTAATCGAGAGGAGAGAACAATTGTAGAGCGAAGGACTGCCGAAACGCGTCCTCTTTGTACAAGAATCATAATATAAAGCTTGCTACGGAGGTTTTTCTCAATTCTCTTCTTCTTTACTGCTTTATTTATTGTTTTCTGTATGCAATGTAGATACATCATGTAGATAACCATATCTAAATAACTGTACGAATAAAATAAGGGTAAATGCGTAATTTCTCATAATCTTCACTTAATGAATAAATCCGTCATAGGGAACCCGAAAGGGGCGTTGTGGGGGTGCTAACACCTTCCCCACACGTAACTAACTCCCTTACCCAACTCTGGTTATAATGGCCAAGTTGGTTTTTATTAAAATCAACGCCTTTTTTCCTTTTCCAATGTTTCCGGTTAAAACATTGGTGGCGACTCCAAAAGAACCCCTTTTCGATAACCTTGCTTTTATTAGAGGACAGTTCAGTGTTGAGCGCCTCGGAAGCAATGAACACAATTTTAACAAAAAACGCGAGTCTCAACCATCTTTTCGCGACCGCTCGCATTAACGTTCAAAGACGTCCCTGGGACGTCGGAACGGACGGCGGCGACAGCCGTACTACCAGTAGAGGTCGAAATACCCTCTCTGCGAATTGTCATGGAAGCCAAATTAACAGAGGCTGAATGGGTCCAAAGCTGGTATGATCAATTGAACCTAATCGAAGAAAAACGGCTAGACGCCATATGTCGGGGGCAGGCTTACCAAAAGAAAATTAAGAAGGCCTACGACAAGAAGGTCAATCCCCGCACTTTCCTAGAAGGAGATCTAGTAGTAAAGAAACTACTTCCAGCCCAGAAAGACAAAATCGGGAAATGGGCAGCCAACTACGAAGGACCCCTTGTGGTCAAGCGAGCCTTCTCAGGAGGAGCCCTTATCCTCACCAACATGGATGGAGATGAGCTCCGATATCCTGTCAACTCAGATGCGGTGAAAAAATATTACGTCTAAAAGACATTGCTCATGACCCGTCAGGATGAAAACTCGCAAAGAGCGTCCTGGGCAAAAGATAGGGCCTACATACCTCGCTAGGACACGTCCTAGGCAAAAATTAGAGGTTTCAAAAAAAAAAAAAAAAAAAAAAAAGAAGAAGAAGAAAAAATGATGATGAAAATAGAGCAATGATTACCTTAGCCGAAAACCGCAAAGGCGACTAAGGTAATACCTCCACAATAGCAAGCAGACCTCGCATAGTCTTCACTCCGGATTCGAGCATCTCAACCGAAGGGACCAGGAAAAACGGGGAAACAGAGATCACATACATGATTGTGGCACCCTCATACAGTTTAGCCAACCTTGGCCAGCCATGCTTACAAATTCTATTGTAAACCCCCAAGTAAAAATAAACCATTTGTTTATATCAATAAAATTGTTTTTTCCTCTCTTTACCTACTTGTGTAAATGCCTCTGTATTAACGAAATATGAGCATGCATAAAACAAGCAATTCGAGAAAGCATAAAGACAAAAACGAACATCACCAACCAGGGCCGTCCCAAGTAAAAAGTACAGGGTAGCCTGCTAGATCGAAAACCCGCAAAGGGCGGTCTAGGCAAAAGATAAGGCTTTCATAAAAAGGAAAAAGCCCATCAAAATATCTCAAACGAAGAATCAAAACCCACTAGATCGAAAACCCGCAAAGGGCGGTCTAGGCAAAAGACTAGGTTAGAACAAGAGTACAAAAAAGAATAGTCACGAGCGAACAAAAAGAAAGGAAAGTACCGGTCACTTTCTAGATGTCCTCAAATAAAATTGCACCAACGGCATCCACACACGAGTAATCGCACAAAAAAGACTTTGTCAAAAGTAAAACAAACAAAAATACAGTAGACAAATAAAAGGCATTCATATAGGAAGATCAACCTCATGCTTGCATTTCATAAAGAACAAAAAAGGACATCCCGGTACGACTTCACCAACCCTTTTTGCCATCCTTCCCAAAGAAGTCAAGAAGAAAACTAAGAAGGCGTTCGCTCAAGAAAAAAGCCAAAATCCACAATTGCGAGAAAAAAGAGATAAAACCGCGAGAAAAAGGCAGGATTAAGCCATCATCTCAACCAATAAAAATCGACTACCAAGAGTCGAACACAAAGAGAGATAACCCGACCAACCAGCAAGAGTCGGATAACTACCACCAAAAAACAAAGAATCCCCAGCAACCAACAGAGCTGGATGGACAACCAACAAAATCCCCGGCGCAGCCCGGACGACCATCTAAGAAGTCCAAGAATATCTACCAACACAGAAATCACTCCCCAGGGAGACGGCGCATGAGCTACCCGAGTAGTAAGCCGCCACCACCACCAGTCCTATGCAACGGACTGTACCAGCCTGATAGGGGGTTTATACCTATCAACCAGCACACAAGGAGTGCCTAAACGGCGCATGGGCCACCTGAACTGTAAGCCGCCACTACCACCCTGATGGGGGGCTCATACCCATCCGATCCCACACAACGGACCGTACCAGCCTGATGGGGGGTTCATACCCATCCAGTCCCACACAACGGACTGTAACTAGCAGCCTGATGGGGGGTTTATACCCATCAACCAAAGGATCGACTACGTCAGAAGTAGTATCCGGAGGTTCTACCACATGTCAACCAAAGGGATCGGCTACGTCAGCAATAGTATCTCGGAGGTGCATGAATGCAACATCTCCCCAGAGGATCATCCGCCACCAGACGGGACGTCCGAAGGGTAGCCGGGCGAGAGGGTCAACTCCTTTACCTTCCTGTCTACCTGTCTGGCACAACAAAAGCCAACAGCCGACTAGTCAGGTAAAGGGGGGGCAGCTGTAGACCCCAAATCTTGCCCGGCCTCAGAATAAAGTCAGAAAACTTCCTATTCGAAGACGGTCGAAGCCTAACAAGCCACTAGGAGAGACTATTAGGCCCCCGTACTAAGATAGGAGGGCTTTTCGGCCCGAAAAATAAAGTTCTCGCGCCTGAAGGGACGAGACCGCCGTCTGAAAAGACCAGACCGCCGTCTCGCCTCACTCCAGGGACGAGACCGCCGTCTCGCTTGTCCAGACGGCGGTCTCGCCATTGCAAAAGTCGAGACGGCGGTCTGGGTTTTCCAGACGGCGGTCTCGACCCCTGCTATGGTCGAGACGGCGGTCTGGGTTTCCCAGACGGCGGTCTCGACCCCTGCTATGGTCGAGACGGCGGTCTGGATTGTCCAGACGGCGGTCTCGACCTTGTCAGACGAGACCGGCGGTCTCGCCACTGTCAGGCGCGAAAACCTATAAATAGGGGCTCCCTCCCCTCATTTCAACACACCAAGCACAGTAGCTCTGTCGCCACCGTCCGTTCCGACGTCCTGGGACGTCTCGAACGTTAATGCGAGCGGTCGCGAAAAGATGGTTGAGACTCGCGTTTTTTGTTAAAATTATGTTCATTGCTTCCGAGGTGTTCAACACTGAACTATCCTCTAAAAGAAGCAAGGTTTTCGGAAAGGGTTCTTTTGGAGTCGCCACCAATGTTTTGACCATAAACATTGGAAAAGGAGAAAAAGGCATTGATTTTAATAAAAACCAACTTGGCCATTATAACCAGAGTCGGGTAAGGGAGTTAGTTACGTGTGGGGAAGGTATTAGCACCCCACAACGCCCCTTTCGGGTTCCCTATGACGGATTAATTCATTAAGTGAAGATTATGAGAAATTACGCAGTTACCCTTATTTTATTCGTACAGTAAATATGGCTATCTACATGATTTTATTTACATTTTATGAAGCAATAAATAAAGCAGTAAAGGAGAAGAGATTTGAGAAGAACCTCCGTAGCAAGCTTTATATATCAACTCTGTTACAATAAGGACGCTTTTCGGCAGTCCCTCGCTCTACAATGACTCTCCTCTCGATTACAGACTCGACTCGACTAAAATTTCTAGAAGAATCGAATGCCAGAATACAAATTCCTTAATTGATTGTTACCTTTTAAAGGCAATCAGAAAGATCATTCGAGAGAGGGAGAGAAGTAGACAAGTCTTCTGAGTTGTCTGGTGTGTGGAATGAGACAAATGAGGCTCCTATTTATAGCCATTTTTCGCCTGGACATCTGGGACGGCCGTCTGGGTTGGGACGGCCGTCCCAACTGCACATTTTACATTGGGACAATTTGGGACGGCCTGGTGCATTTGGGACGGCCGTCCCATTTGAATTTAGGGACTTGGGACGCGCGTCCCAAAAGTGAGACGTGCGTCTCACATGCATTTTTTGTGTTTGGGATGGCCAGGTGTGTTTGGGACGGCTGTCCCAAACTGCTTTGGCCTGTCTTCGCGTTTCGGGACCCCCGAGAAGCTTTCCTTTCCTTTTTTCGGATGTCGTTTGATGCCGATGTGTGTCCGTTGAAGCTTTATCTTCATATAGGAAGTCTTCTTGGCCTTCATTAAGATGCCGGGCGAGCTTTGTCTTCGTGTAGGAAGTCTCTTTTGCCTTTATTGTGTGGATGGGTGACCTCCGTCTTTGTTGCGGGAGGTTTCCTCGGTTTTGGGAAGCCGGATGAACTCCATCTTCGGGCGAAGTTCCTCTAGCTTTTATTTTGAGAGGTCGGGCAAAATTAGGGGTCTACAGCTGCCCCCCCTTCACCTGCCTAACTAATTCGTTGGTTTTAATATGCCGACAAAATTAGTTGGTAGGGGAAGGAGTTAACCCTTTTGCCCGGCTATCCTTCGGATGCTGCTTCTTGCTGATCCTCCGGATGATAAATATTTTGATAGGTACAAACCCCTATCTGGTTTAAGCCTTCTTTTTCTAAGGCTTTGGTGAGTACTTACCCTCACTGGGTATAAGTCTGTATTTTTACTAGACTTTTGTGGGTACCTACCCCCACTAGGTATGAACCTTGTTCTGCAAGGTTTTGGTGAGTACCTACCCTCACCTGGTATGAGTTTACATTTTCCTTAAATTCTTTTGGGTACTTACTTCCGAGGTGTTCAACACCGAACTATCCTCTAATAGAAGCAAGGTCTTTGCACCCGTTTTTTGCAATGCTCCCGGTGAGTATTTTTACTCCACCTGATGCATTTTTGCTAGGTTTTTTGATAAGCTCGTTCTGCAAGGCTTAGGTGAGTACGCACCCCACCCGGTGTGAATGATAAGCCTCATTCTGCAAGGCTTAGGTGAGTATGCACCCCCACCCGGTGTGAATGATAAGCCTCCTTCTGCAAGGCTTAGGTGAGTAGGCACCCCCACCCGGTGTGAATGATAAGCCTCATTCTGCAAGGCTTAGGTGAGTACGCACCCCCACCCGGTGTGAATGATAAGCCTCGTTCTGCAAGGCTTAGGTGAGTACGCACCCCCACCCGGTGTGAATGATAAGCCTCGTTCTGCAAGGCTTAGGTGAGTACGCACCCCCACCCGGTGTGAATGATAAGCCTCATTCTGCAAGGCTTAGGTGAGTACGCACCCCCACCCGGTGTGAATGATAAGCCTCATTCTGCAAGGCTTAGGTGAGTACGCACCCCCACCCGGTGTGAATGATAAGCCTCATTCTGCAAGGCTTAGGTGAGTACGCACCCCCACCCGGTGTGAATGATAAGCCTCGTTCTGCAAGGCTTAGGTGAGTACGCACCCCCACCCGGTGTGAATGATAAGCCTCGTTCTGCAAGGCTTAGGTGAGTACGCACCCCCACCCGGTGTGAATGATAAGCCTCGTTCTGCAAGGCTTAGGTGAGTACGCACCCCCACCCGGTGTGAATGATAAGCCTCATTCTGCAAGGCTTAGGTGAGTACGCACCCCCACCCGGTGTGAATGATAAGCCTCGTTCTGCAAGGCTTAGGTGAGTACGCACCCCCACCCGGTGTGAATGATAAGCCTCGTTCTGCAAGGCTTTCAGGATGAACTTTTTTTTTTGTAGTCAATCCTATGATCATCTGTTTTTGGAGATGAGTTGACGACTTACTGTTTTTTATCATGCGTCTCTGGGGAGTAATTGATTTTTCTTTTTGACTTTTCTGTTTTAGTCATCTGTTTTTACCAGGGATTTCTGTATTTTGGCTTTTCTTGTTTTAGCCATCCGGCTTTTGCCGGGGATTCTTTGTTTTTGACTTTTAGCCATCCGGTCTTGGCCGGTGATTCTTGATTTTTGGCTTTTCTGTTTAGCCATTCGGATTTTGCCGGGGATTTCATTGTTTTGGCTTTTTCTTTTAGCCATCCGGTCTTGACCGGGGATTCTTTGATTTTGGATTTTTTGTTTAGCCATCCGGCTTTGCCGGGGATTCTTTGTTGGTTGCCTCTTGTTTAGGCAGGAATCCTCTGGGGATTTTGATTTCTATTAGTTGCGCCTCTTGATTAGGCGGAAATCCACTTGGTGAGATTTTTGTTTGGTTGCACCTCTTGATCAGGCGGAAATCCTCTGGGGATTTGAGCTTTTTGTTGATTGTGCCTTTTGTTTAGGCAAGAACCCACTTGGGGATGTGATTTCTATTTGGTTGTGCCTCTTGATTTAGGCATATGCTTCAATAGTGGTGAAGACTTAGGTTTTGGATTGCCTCTTGCATAGGTTGATTTCCCATTTTTTGGGGATATTGGCTTTCTGCTTGCCTGTTGGAAGTGAAGACTTTGCTTTTCACTCGGGATATCCGTATTTGGGAATTTATACGCGATTCCCCGAGGATATGAATTTGTAGTTTTGCCTTCATTTGGTAGGCTAGTCGGGGATTTTCTTTTTGGTGATCTCGCTGGGGAATTGATTTCATTCTCGAAGATCTTATTTTGGATTGCCCCCAAGGGAGGAATGGAGTTTTTGACCATTTATTGGATGCTTGTTGTTTGAGCGATCCTGGGGAATTTCTTGGCTTCCTGGGGATTCCCCCTTTTTTTGATTTGGAGTCCTGGCTCCTGGCTTGCTGAAGCGCTTTATTGAGAGAGGTGAAGATATTTTCTTCTTTTTTCTCTTTTTGGAGATTTTTCTTGCTGTGCTCTACTTGGAGACATTTATTTGGCCTTTTTCTGTAGTGGCCTCTGTTGGGGATGGAAAAGTTTTTTCTTTTTGTTGCCCCCGGGTTATGTGGAGGACTTGACTCCATATTTTCTTTGATTGATGGACTCTTGTGCAGTCCTTATTCTCTTTTGGGGAATGAAGCGGAGACCTTTGATGCTTCTGCTTGATGACTCATGTGGTGATGAAGTTGATTCGTGTGGTAATCTTTGTTTTGCCTTTGGAGTAGGCAAGAATCCTCTTGGGGATGATCGAGCCTTTCCATTGGCTTTTCTTCTTTGTTGATGTCTTTTCTGGGTGGAAGGATGCTGATTGCAACTCCAAGTGATTTATGTTTGATGACTCATGTGGTGGTGTTGAGTCAGGGAGTATTTTTCTACCTTTGAATAGGCAAGGATCCTCTTGAGGATGATCAAGCCTTTTCCATTGGATTTTCTTCTCCTTCTTTTATTGATGTAGAAGGTTGATGACTTCCTTTTCCTTGGATGGAAGGATAGTGGTCGGATCTTTAAATGACTATGGTTTGATGACTCATGTGATGATGATGCTGAGTCATGGAGTAATTATTTTTGTTTTGCCTCTAGAGTAGGCAAGGATCCGCTTGGGGATCATTGGGCCTTTCCGTTGGCCTTTTTTTGATGTACCCTCCTTCTATTGGTATAGAAGGTTGATGGTTGGAGCTAGTTTGCTTGGAGCTCCTTATGTTGCTGAAATGGTTTTGATTTCGTCTTTTTCTTTCGCGATTTAATTTTGATTTAGAGGCTGGATTTTGGCGCCTTTTATTTTCACTCACAAACATGGAGACTATCCTCCTTATATGCATGTTTATTATTCTTGTTTGAAGAAAATTATTTTTTCTTGATTTTGACAAAGTCGTATTATGCAACTACTTTGTGTGTAGATGTCCTAAATGCAATCTATTTGTTTATTTATTATTTTTATATGCATTTAGAAAGTAATTGGCCTTCTCCCGTTGGCTTCTTATGAATATGCCTATGGGCTCCTCTTTTTATGACCTTAATGATGGGCTCATCTTTTACTCATCTTTTGGTTTTAGCCCTATCTTTTGCCTAGACCGGCCATTACGGGTTTTCAATCTAGCGGGCTGCCTTAATTTTTTCCTAGAATACCTTAGGGGGCTTTTGCCTTATCTTTTGCCTAGACCGTTCTTTTTTTGGGGTTTCTGATCTAGCAGGCTACCCTGGTTTTTACCTAAGAATATCCTAGCAGGCGTTTATTCTCTTATTATTTTTATATGCTTCCCTTTTTTTAGATGCATGTTTGATCTTTGATTAAAAGTCTTTGCGCATATTTATGATTTATCAATAAAGAGGCATTTCCATAATATTTGGTCAAGAGAAAGGAAATGAAAGGGAATTTCATTGATAAATGAGCAAAAGTTTATTTCTTTTACAAAAGGATTTCAAGAGATATTTAGAAGAATGGGTGGTCAGGGTTGGCTGTACTTTTTAGGCTTATACAGTCATGTCTATGATATCTGCCCCTAGTTCTCCTAATTGCTTCAATTGAGATGCCTGAGCTCAGAGTGAAAACTATGTAGACTGCTTGCTTCTGGAAGAACGTTACTTTAGTCGCCTTTTCGGTTTTCGGCTAAAGTAACCATTGCTCTTAGTTTCTCTATTTTTTTATTTACTTTTTTTTTATTATTACCTCTACTTTTTGCCTAGGACGTATCCTAGCGAGGGATATGGACCCTATCTTTTGCCCAGGGATGCCCTTTGCGGGTTTTCATTCCTGACGGGTCATGAGCAATGTCTTCAAGCATAATACTTCTTCACCGCGTCTGAATTGATTGGGTGTCGAAGTTCCTCTCCATCCATATTGGTGAGGATAAGTGCCCCTCCTGAGAAAGCTCTTTTGACCACAAAGGGTCCTTCGTAATTTGCTGCCCATTTTCCAATTTTATCCTTCTGGGCTGGAAGCAATTTCTTTATAACTAGATCCCCTTCTTGATAAGTATGAGGGTGGACCTTTTTATCATAAGCCTTTTTGATCTTCTTTTGATAGGCTTGTCCATGACATATAGCATTCAGCCGCTTTTCATTGATAAGGTTTAATTGATCGTATCGACTTTGAACCCATTCGGCTTCTGTTAGTTTTGCTTCCATTATGATTCGCAAGGAAGGTATTTCGACTTCTATTGGTAACACGGCCTCCACACCATATACCAGGGAAAATGGCGTAGCCCCTGTTGAAGTCCGTACAGATGTTCGATAACCATGAAGAGCAAAAGGTAACATTTCATGCCAATCTCTATAGGTTTTAACCATCTTTTGAACAATCTTCTTGATGTTTTTATTGGCTGCTTCGACCGCGCCATTCATTTTGGGCCGATAAGCAGAAGAATTATGGTGTTGAATTTTGAAATCTTGACATAGTTCTTCCATCATCTTATTATTCAGATTGGACCCGTTATCGGTAATGAGACGATGCGGGATACCATATCGACATATGATATTCTTTTGAACAAAGGTGACCACTACCTTTTTAGTCACATGTGCGTAGGATGCAGCTTCTACCCATTTAGTGTAGTAGTCAATAGCCACCAGAATAAATCGATCACCATTGGACGCCTTAGGTTCAATGGGACCAATAACATCCATGCCCCACATGGCAAATGGCCATGGGATAGCGATAACATTGAGAGGTACCGGTGGAACATGCACGTTGTCCGTATGTACTTGACACTTGTGACATTTTCTAGCATACTGATGACAGTCTTTTTCCATTGTGGACCAAAAATATCCTGCCCTGAGGATTTTCCTAGCCATGATATGCCCTGGAGCGTGCGTCCCGAAGGCTCCTTCATGTATTTCCCTAATCAGTTTCTGGGATTCTTTGAGATTGACGCATCTTAGCAAAGTAGAGTCAAAGTTCTTTTTATAAAGGGTTTCTCCTATCAACATAAACCCTACGACCCTCTTCCGAATAATCCTTTTATCATTGTCACTGATTCCCTCGGGGTATTCACCCTTTGTCAAGTATTGCCTTATGTCATGATACCAAGGGGTTTCATCTTTTTCACTGCTCTGTCATCATACAAAAGGCTTGTTTATTGTACCTTTTGACTTGGATGATGGGCATCTCATGTTCTTGTTCTAATGCGAACATGGATGATAATGTTGCCAGTGCATCTGCAATTTGGTTGTCTTCCTGAGGGACATACTCGAAGCTGATGTTTTCCATTTTTGAAGTCATGTTACGAATGTGTTCCAGATAAGGGATTAACTTGGAATTTCTAGTTTCCCATTCACCCTTGAGTTGGTAAATAACAAGGGAAGAGTCACCGAATACTTTGAGTCTAGTTACCCCATGATCCAAAGCCGCTTGAATACCTAGAGCACAAGCTTCGTATTCTGCCATATTGTTTGTGCAATCAAAGTTTAATCTGGCTGTTACTGGGATATACTTCTTTTCGGGAGATATTAAAATAGCTCTGATCCCGTGTCCTAGTAAATTTGAAGCTCCATCGAAGAACATGATCCACTCATTATTCTCAAGTTCTTCATGTTGGATGTGCATTATGTGCTCATCTGGAAAATCATCTTGTAGGGATTGATATTCGTCTATTGGTCCATGTGCCAGGTAGTCTGCTAAAGGACTTCCTTTGATAGCTTTTTGAGTGACATGAACGATATCAAATTCTGATAAGAGTACCTGCCATCTGGCTATCCTTCCGGTCAAAACGGGTTTTTCAAACAGATATTTGATTGGGTCCATTTTGGAAATCAACCAAGTTGTATGTCTGACCATATATTGTCGAAGACGTTGAGTTGCCCACACCAATGCACAACATGTTTTTTCGAGTGGTGTATAACGGGTCTCATAGTTTAGAAATTTTTTACTAAGGTAATATATGGCTTGTTCTTTTTTACCCGTATCATCTTGTTGACCGAGCACACATCCCATGGATTCGTCGAGTACTGAAAGGTAAAGAATCAGGGGCTTTCCTTTCATAGGTGGTACCAATACAGGGGGGTTGGTTAAGCACATTTTAATCTTTTCGAAAGCTTGTTGACATTCATTGTTCCAAACTTTCGGTTGGTTTTTACGCAACAATTTAAAGATGGGCGTACACTTGTCCGTTAATTGCGCGATGAACCGTGTGATGTAGTTTATTCGGCCCAAGAACCCTCTGATTTCTTTTTCTGTCCTTGGTGGGGGCATTTCTATGATTGCCTTTGTTTTATCAGGGTCTACCTCAATTCCTTTTTTACTAACAATAAACCCAAGGAGTTTTCCTGATCGTACCCCGAATGTGCATTTAGCTGGATTGAGCTTGATCTGGTATTTTCGAAGTCGATTGAATAACTTCTTTAAGTACTGGAGGTGATCTATTTCGTTTTTGGACTTGGTGATCATATCATCCACATATACTTCGATTTCTTTGCGAATCATATCATGAAATAGCGTGACCATAGCCCTTTGGTAAGTAGCCCCTGCGTTCTTGAGTCCAAAAGGCATCACTCTATAGCAGAATGTACCCCACGGCGTAATGAAGGAAGTTTTTTCTCTATCTTTGACAGCCAATTTAATCTGGTTATACCCTGCATATCCATCCATGAAAGAATAGAGAGTATTTGTAGCGGTATGATCTACCAGCATATCGATATGTGGTAAGGGAAAATCATCTTTTGGACTTGCACAGTTTAAATCCCTGTAATCTACGCATACTCTGATTTTTCCATTTTTCTTTACGACTGGCACAATGTTGGCCAACCATTCAGGGTATTTTGATACAATTAGAAAATTGGCGTCCAACTGTTTTTCTACTTCTTACTTAATTTTTAAGGACCATTCTGGTTTTACTCTTCTGAGTTTTTGCTTAACGGGCCGAAATCCCTCTTTTAGTGGTAACCGATGCTCTACTATGCTCTTGTCAATCCCAGGCATATCATGGTAGGACCAAGCAAACACATCCACATATTCTTTTAGCAGTTGTATCAGCCTCTCCCTGACATCATCGTCAATTTGGGTTCCAATATTTACTTCTTTCTTATTATCTTCTTGTCCCAAATTGATGGCCTCAGTTTTCTCCTGATGGGGCTGTATTGATTGAGATTCTTTTTCCAACAGTCTTTGCACGTCCGGGGAAGTGGTCCCCTCCTCACTGTCTGACTCAATCCATTCGTCTTTAGCTTTCAGATCTTCCAGGGAGTTTTTAA
This sequence comes from Sphenostylis stenocarpa, assembly GCA_963425845.1. Taxonomy (NCBI): domain Eukaryota; kingdom Viridiplantae; phylum Streptophyta; class Magnoliopsida; order Fabales; family Fabaceae; genus Sphenostylis; species Sphenostylis stenocarpa. The sequence continues at coordinate 39,140,298 of OY731400.1, forward strand.
TCACAGACATGACTATTATGGTTATGCTTTGTTTTAGATTTCTTTATTAGACGTATAAGAGGGAAAAGAATGAAAGAGAATATGAATATTATGAAAAATGCTTCATTGTATTGATAGAAACAAAATATTTACAAAGCCCTTATTAACCAAAAATCTCGTGATCATGGGCAGGGATCACGAGAAATACATCGGAAGCTTTTCGATATATTTTTATATATTTTTTATTACATTTTTAGAGATGATAAAAATGATGAGCCCTAGATAGCTGGTCCTCCTTATCCCGTCTTTCATTCGGGCTTTGATAAGGGCTGGTCATCCACTTTTGGAGTTGACGCGTCGAAAGTAATCCATCCTGCGTCTATTAAATCTTGGACCTTATGCTTTAAGGCCATACAGTTATCTACAGAATGTCCCGGAGCGTCTGAATGATAATTGCATTTTTCGTTTGGCTTATACCATTCTGGATATGGTGGCTCCATTTTCCTGGGAGGGACGTGCACTAGGAGTTTGGCATCCAACAATTTTGGCAGCAAGCTTCCATAGGAAGTGGGTATTGGAGTGAACTTCCTTTCTTGTCTGCGCGGCCTGGTCTGCTGCGAGGAGGAAGAAGGAGTGGCGAAGTTGATAGCATTTACGGCTCCTTCCTTCTTCTTTCCAAAGTTCTTTTTAAAATTTTGAGTAGAGGAATTGGAAAAGGTCTGTTGTGCAATTCTTCCACTTTTCAAACCTTGCTCTACTCTTTCTCCTATAATGACTACGTCCGCAAAGAGTGTTGATGTGTTCCCTATCATTTTGTCATAATAGGGACCCGTCAGAGAATTGATGAACATGGATGTAGTCTCTTTGTCAGATAGAGGAGGTTCCACTTGTGCTGCCAATTCCCTCCATCTTTGGGCATATGCTTTGAAGGATTCATCGTCTTTCTTGCTTAATAGTTGTAGATCTGCTCTTTCAGGGGTCAGATCAATATTGTATTTGTAGCGACGAAGGAAAGCATCTGCCAGATGTCTCCAGGTTTGGATTTGGTCCCCTTCCAGCTGCATATACCAGTTTAGAGCTGATTCAGCCAGGCTCTCCTGAAAGCAGTGGATCAGGAGTTTTTCATTATCAGCATATGCAGCCATCTTACGGCAGTACATTGTAAGATGGCTTTTGGGGCAGGTTAGTCCCATGTATTTTGGGAAATCCGGAGCTTTGAATTTGTTAGGGAATTGGATATTTTTGACGAGGCACATATCAGCCGCCTCTTTGACATCAAAATTATGCCCTTCCATGGCTCTTAATCTCTCCTCAAGGGCAGTAAGCTGTTGTTTTGATACTTCCGGAATCTGGATATGTACTGCCCTTGCACCGGATTGGTCATGCTCGACCTTGGGTTCCTCCTCTTCTTCTTGGTGAGAGGCCTGTTCGCTTTGAGGACCTTCTTTATGGATATTCTGCTGACGCATCATTTCCAACATTTGCGTCATTTGCTCTTTCAGCGTGTTAAGCTCAGTAGTAAGCTTTCTATTTTGTTCTTCCAGATGTTCCATCTTCTTGGCTTTCTGAGCACGAGTGAGGACGGGCGGAAGACCAGCCACTTTCTAAATGATTTTAACAATTTTATTATAGTTTTTTAAATGATTGGTGTATCCTGGAATGAATGTGTTTATGTATGAGAGATTTTATTATGATGATGTTTATGCATACCTTTCTTAGTGTATTTATTTTCTCTCTTGGTTTTACCACTTATTGGATGATGTGGTATGAATGATACGACTTTGCCAAGAATTTTGTAAAAAGGTATTTTTATGGCTTTAAATTGTTTTTATGTTTGTTATGACCCTTTATCTCTTCTGTCGGTCAACGTGGCTACTTAGCTTCCAAAGAACCTGAAACCAGGCTAGCTTAACTGAAGACTGTCCGAGATAAAAGTCTTTTATCTTTTCGCTTTTTATGATTTTTAGGGTTTTTCATTTTTTTGTTTGTTGTATGATTACCCTATGCTAATGCATCAATACAAATGCAGCAAACAAATGCACACACAATTCATACATCCGCGAGCAGAGCCATGCTTATTTAATCACGAGGTAGGGTTTTCCTGCAGAAACGTGTTTGGTTTAGGTGGTTCTATACTGTTCTCACCAAGGCCAAAGGTCCCCAAGGTGCCCCCATTATAGGGACCTCTCAATCTCTCAATCCTCGGGTCATGCACGGAACTCCGTGGCGACACCCTTAGACCAAAAGAAGAGAGTTATCACCTTGAGTTGGTGGTTTTCTGACAACGGTAGTAGCCCCGTGTGCCAACTAACCGATCGTATCTGCCACCCACTCCCTATAGGTATTCACTCTTGCCCCCGGGTATAGAGGGACTGTTGTGTGCAAGGGTTTTTGTGTGCAATTTATATTTCAAACAATTGCAGAAATAATCATACAGCAGTTATTTAAAGCCATACAATAAAAACATACAGAAGGGTAAAGGCGTAATTTCAAATCTTTGCTTAGTTTGAATTTATCCGTCACTAAATGGGATCAACTCTCGGACTTCCCCAGTGGAGTCGCCATCTGTCGCCGCCGTCCGTTCCGACGTCCTGGGACGTCTCAAACGTTTATGCGAGCGGTCGCGAAAAGATGGTTGAGACTCGCGTTTTTTGTTAAAATTATGTTCATTGCTTCCGAGGTGTTCAACACTGAACTATCCTCTAAAAGAAGCAAGGTTTTTGAAAAGGGTTCTTTTGGAGTCGCCACCAATGTTTTGACCATAAACATTGGAAAAGGAGAAAAAGGCATTGATTTTAATAAAAACCAACTTGGTCATTATAACCAGAGTCGGGTAAGGGAGTTAGTTACATGTGGGGAAGGTATTAGCACCCCACAACGCCCTTTTCGGGTTCCCTATGACGGATTAATTCATTAAGTGAAGATTATGAGAAATTATGCAGTTACCCTTATTTTATTCGTATAGTAAATATGGCTATCTACATGATTTTATTTACATTTTATGAAGCAATAAATAAAGCAGTAAAGGAGAAGAGATTTGAGAAGAACCTCCGTAGCAAGCTTTATATATCAACTCTGTTACAATAAGGACGCTTTTCGGCAGTCCCTCGCTCTACAATGACTCTCCTCTCGATTACAGACTCGACTCGACTAAATTTTTTAGAAGAATCGAATGCCGGAATACAAATTCCTTAACTGATTGTTACCTTTTAAAGGCAATCAGAAAGATCATTCGAGAGAGGGAGAGAAGTAGACAAGTCTTCTGAGTTGTCTGGTGTGTGGAATGAGACAAATGAGGCTCCTATTTATAGCCATTTTTCGCCTGGACATCTGGGACGGCCGTCTGGGTTGGGACGACCGTCCCTACTGCACATTTTACATTGGGACAATTTGGGACGGCCTGGTGCATTTGGGACGGCCATCCCATTTGAATTTAGGGACTTGGGATGCGCGTCCCAAAGGTGAGACGTGCGTCTCACATGCATTTTTTGTGTTTGGGACGACCAGGTGTGTTTGGGACGGCCGTCTCAGTTTGGGACGGCTGTCCCAAACTGCTTTGGCCTGTCTTCGCGTTCCGGGACCCCCGAGAAGCTTTCCTTTCCTTTTTTCGGACGTCGTTTGATGCCGATGTGTGTCCGTTGAAGCTTTATCTTCATATAGGAAGTCTTCTTGGCCTTCATTAAGATGTCGGGCGAGCTTTGTCTTCGTGTAGGAAGTCTCTTTTGCCTTTATTGTGTGGATGAGTGACCTCCGTCTTTGTTGCGGGAGGTTTCCTCGGTTTTGGGAAGCCGGATGAACTCCATCTTCGGGCGAAGTTCCTCTAGCTTTTATTTTGAGAGGCCGGGCAAAATTAGGGGTCTACAAGCTCCTCCATCTCTCTAGATATTCTCTCTCTAGAATCCCTCCGAAGCATTTCCGGAGTTTCTGAGTGTCTCTAGGCATAAATTGAGCGTTCTAAATCTTCTTTAGAATCCCTCCGAGGCATTTCCGGAGTTTCTGAGAGTTGTAGAGTGAAGGGTTGCCAAAAAGCACCCACTCTTTAAAGAGAAATACAAAAAGCTTGCTTTGGAGGTGCATCCTCTCTCTTTCTAATTTTACTGCTTTCATTTAAAATTATGCAATAGACGTTAGGGCCATGTAGTCATAATCTTTAAATACCGCATAATAAAAGGGTAAAAGCGCAAATTTCCAGTTTAATTATTGTATACCCCAAATCTTGCCCGGCCTCCAAATAAAGACCAGAAGACCTCCTATTTGAAGATGGACAAGCCTAACAAGCCATTAGGAGAGACTATTAGGCCCCATACTAGGATAGGAGGGAGTTTCTGTACCAAAAAATAAGTTTTCTCGCTTTGAAGGGACGAGACCGCCTTCTGGACAACCCAGACCACCGTCTCGCTTCACGTAGGAGGTGAGACCGCCGTCTCGCTTAACGAGACGGCGGTCTCGCCACCTGCGAAGGACGAGACGGCGGTCTCGTTCACCCAGACGGCATTCTCGCCATTTTGACAGGTCGAGACGGCGGTCTCGTTGGACGAGACGGTGGTCTCGACCCTGTCAGACGAGACCGGCGGTCTCGCCACCTGACAGCGCGAAAACCTATAAATAGGGGCTCTCCCCCCCTCATTTCCACACACCACAGCTGCATAGCTCTCCCTTCTCACTAAAAACTTCTCTCTAGAATCCCTCCGACGCATTTCCGGAGCTTCTGAGTGCTTTCAAGAGTGATTTTCGGCGTTCGAGAGGTTTTCCGACGTCTTGTAGAGTGAAGGGCTGCCATAAAGCACCCTATTTTTTAGAGAATTAATATAAAAAGCGTGCTTCGAAGGTTCAAATTCTCTCCCTTCACCTTTACCGTTTTTATCTTAAATTATGCAATAGATATTAGGGTCATGTAGTCATACTTTTAAATTCCGCAGAATAAAAAGGGCGAAAGTGTATTTTTATAGTTTATCAATAAAATAAGCTGGCATGTCATAGGGAACCCGAAAGGGGCGTCGTAAAGGGACTAATACTCCCTTTGCACGTAACCAACTCCCTTACCCAACTCTGGTTCTAATGACCAAAGTTGGTTTTCGAAAACCAACGCCTTTTAAAACCCCTTTTCCGATGTTTCCGATAAAAACATCGGTGGCAACTCCATAGAACCTAAAATAAACAAGTCCCTGGGTTAGCCCGGTTATCGGACAACCCAGGGATACTTTCGAAAACCTCGCCCCTAGGTTAGCCCGGTTATCGGACAGCCTAAAGGCGTTGTAACCACCAATAAAAAACGCGAAAATAAAAAGAGGGTCGAAAAAACCATCGCGTCGCTCCGACCGCGCACCCCGTTTTCGGGGAGGCGGCGACAGATGGCGACTCCACTGGGGAAGCCCAAGAGAGTTAATCCCATTTAGTGATGGGCCGGCTTAAACAATAAATAAACCAAGAAAATAACACTTTTGCCCTTAACTTGTATTTATAACATGTTTTATTGTTTGGCCTTAATAAATCGTTGATTGTTTATACTTGCAAATTGCTTGAAATATAAACTGCACACAATCCCTTGCACACAACAGTTCCCCCTATACCCGGGGGCAAGTGGGATAACCATAGGGAGTGGGTGGCAGGTACGGTTCGCTGCAGTTAGGGCCTTGTGCCCACCAGTGTGATCGGAAACCACCACTCAAGGTGATAACCTTCCTCTTTTGGCAACAAGACCGACTCTGGCCTTAGTGCTAAGCATGGTTGGACGGCTGGAGAGTGGGGACCCTATAATGGGGGCACCTTGGGGGCCTTAGCCTTGTGAGAACAGTTAGAACCTACCCTGACCAATGCACCTTTCTGAAGGAAAACCCTACCTCGTGATAAAAATGAAGTCTCGCCTGTTCGGGGATGATCGGATTGTGTGTGCATATGATTGTTGCATTTGTATGTTGCATGGCATAAACAAACAACAGAACAATCACCAAAAAAAAATATTTTACAAATAAACACCCTTATCTCGGACAGTCTGCCTTTTAGCTAGCCTGGTTTCAGGTTCTTTGTAAGCTAAGTAGCCACGCAGTTCCGACAGAAGAGATAAGGGACGATAAATATTCTTTCGCATAAAGCCATATTTTATCTCGGACAGTCTGCCTTTTAGCTAGCCTGGTTTCAAGTTCTTTGTAAGCTAAGTAGCCACGCAGTTCTGACAAAAGAGATAAAAGGCTATAAAAAAAAATCCAAAATAAATATAATAATAATGACAAAATCAAAACATTTATAACAATAATTTTGACAAAGTCGTATCATTCATATTACATCATGTCATAAGTGGAAAAACCAAGAGAGAAAATGAATGCATAAAAAAAAGTGTGCATACGCATCATTTTAATAAATCCCTCAAAAGTAGGTCTTAGAGGCGTTTTTTGGGAAAATTACTAAGCCAAATCGCCTTCGGTATTTGTAGCTTGGTTCTTCACCCTTTTCTCTTCGTTTTGACATGCTGTGCGTCCAAATCGGACAACCCAGTCAAAAGTTATGTCACTTTGAACATCTATCGCCCTTTTGTACGGGTGCATGCATAATAACATTCATTCTAGGGAGCACTAGATATCCCTAAGACAATGGCGAAAGAGGCCCCGAGCACATTTGTGAACTTCATGACAAGGAAGGGACAAGTGTACTAAGGTGAGATGGTGATTGCCATTATACTTGTCAAATCTGTGATGGGGAAGGAACCATTACACCAAGGTGGGTAGGATACCCCACAAAGCGTAAGCTTTAAGGAGGATACCTAACCATTGTCTTAAGGAATATCCATCTCATAAATTATTCCTTTTAAACAATAAAAATCTTTTTGCATTCTAGAAAGCGGCTGGTATTCTTCATGCCCTCATCCGCATACAAAAAAACACAAAAATTCCAAACACTATCATACATCATGTTAGAAAATAAAACATGATAATGTTTAGGAAAAAACAAATACTTGCATACATGCATCCACCAAGCTTCATCCTCATAACATGCATCTAACAATAGACAGTCGAAGAAAGTGGACATTCCTCAATACCATGAAAAGAGGATTAGGGCATCCGTATGCCATACACGGGAAGTCAAAAAAAGGAAATACGTACAAATTTTAACCAACCTATGGGTTCCTTTAGGCTTTTCGCTTTTAAAATGTACTTCGAAACATTGCATTGAGGAATGTACACTGTCTGGATGTAAATAAAATTGTTTGTTTTCATCATCTCAACCGTCTATTGCATTCATAAATTGCATTCATTCTCACTTCAATAATAATAAGATAATAAAAAGAAAGGATTAGGCAATGTGCTTTCCACAAATCGGAATAAGATGGAGAGTGAGCCTTTCGTCATCAAGTTATCTCCAACGGTTGATCCGCCTAAGAAGGATAATAAGCCTCAACCGTTGGTCATCTGGGTAAATAAGGAAGAGGGGGCAAGGATGCCATTACATTCGTTCACCCCATACATCAAATAAAATTGTACCATTGAGATACGCAGAAACATCTTCCATTAATGAAGATATCTCCAGCATAGCCAACATTCGGGGGCAAAATTAGAAGTGAAAGAATCTACACCCCCAGGAGCTATAAGGCAATGCTCCCAAGAATAAAAGAAAACTCGAAGAAAAACATAATCCAAAGAGGAAACTGAGTAGACTTGGATTCACGACGCTAAGGCAGTTCTCTCGACGCTCCGCCAAAGAGACAAACTCAGGGTAGGCGACAAGCTAGTCACAGTTTGAGCTAGAGACGACATTCAGATCAACAAATCGTCTGCCCTACCTTGAATGGATGCGGCGGAAGAGGACCTAGGACCTTTGAAATATCTTTTGCCAATATGAAAAGGCTTTCCCAACAATATGAAGGTGACCCACATGATGAGAAAATATGGATATCGCCCAAACCAAGGGCTCATTAGAAACTCTCAAGGAATAAGGGAGCCACCAGATTTTAAAGACAATCCTTCGAAGTTTTACCCTGCAAAGGATCAAGCTGCATGGAGAAAAGGGAAGTCTCCCCTCTGCAGCTCAAATCATATTTTCCCAAACAGAGGAGTTCAAGCGTCAAAAGCGACTTTATTCATTAGGTGTTCTCCTTCTAATTCTTAGGGTTTATAAATCCAATGACTATTAGAGATTACTCCTCGGGGCTAGCCCGACCCCCGAGCACTGTAGGGCACATATTTCCCTATTAATTACAAAGAATGTCATTCTTACTATCTGCTTCTCTTCTTGCTATTAATGTTTGAACCTCATTAATAACCATGTTTAAGCAAACATTTTTCAAAGTGCGTCAAAGTAATAAAAATGCGCCATTAACCAAAATAAAAGTCAAATCCATCACTACTGATTGACTAGAAACACAAAATAAAGTTTTACCCCTCGTCATAAATAAAGCCGTGTTTCGACAATGTTGTGCAAAAAGAAAAAAAAATCAAAAGAAGCCCATAAAAGCTAAAGGCCAAAAAAGAGAGGGCAAGATACCCGGTAGGAAACCCAACGAAGGGGGCTACGCAAAAATTAGGGTCAACCCGGTAGGACACCCGAACAAAAATAAAGGGTAGCCTAGGCAAAAGTTAGGGTTACAAAATAAGGTCCGCTAGGATTCCCCGAAAATATACAAAAAGAAGGAACCTAGACAAAAGATAGGGCCAAAACACAACACCCTAAGCTGAAAACCCAAAGGGCAAATTAGGGAAGTCAACCAGTCATAACAAGCGCCATAGAATAAGACGCCACTCCATAAACAAAACGTTTGTCTAAACTAGCCTAAACACTCTAACCAACCTTGGCTAGCCGTGCTTACAAAAAACATTTTTGTCAAAATAAAACAAATCTAAAACACAAGCCTTTGAATTAAATATCCTCTTCTTTCTCTTCTCTTGACCCTTACCACTACGACATTCTAGTGATTAGTAGAGAAATGTAGAGATAGTAATCAATAGGAGGATCGACATCCCCAAGGAAAGGGAGGGGCGCACTGACATGGCAAGTCGCTCTACAATCATTCTTCGGTCACGACAAAGTCAAGACGGAGAAATCGGTACAGCCTATCCCTGTCAACGAAAGCACATAACGTCAGAAGCTCATCAGAAGTAAAAGCACATTGGTTAATCCTTTTGAAAAATTAATAGTATTATAGGATGCATATCGCAAGCATTGCATGCATATGATAGGCTCCTATCTCTCAAAAAAAGAAGAAAAAAAAAATGACAATAAAAAGAATAATGCCTGCTAGGAGATTTTTAGGCAAAAGTTAGGGTAGCCCGCTAGATCGAAAACCCGCAAAGGGCGGTCTAGGCAAAAGTTAGGGCATTCATAAAAAAGGAAAAAGCCCGCTAAGATATCCTAGGCAAAAATTAAGGCAGCCTGCTAGACCGAAAACCCCAAAAGGGCGGTCTAGGCAAAAGATAGGGCTAAACCAAAAAATGAATAAAAGAGAAGGGCCCTTCATCATAATCATAAAAAGTCCAGCAGGAGAATGTTAGTCACTTTTCCAGATGCATTGATAAAAAATAATAGATTGCATTTGGGGCATCCACACACATGTAGTCGCACAAAACGACTTTGTCAAGGTAAAAAAATAAAAAAAATCACTTCAAATAAAACCCCCCCAAAAAAAAAACGAAAAGCATTCATGCATATAAGGAGAATAGCTCCATGTTTGTGATTGAAAACAGGATCACTGAGACCGAGTCTCCAAAATAAAGTCTTCAAGCAAATGGAGCAAGTCGTCAATCAAGCCACTCAGCAGAATAAGAGCTTCTGAAAATCAAGAGCTCCAGCTACCATCCTTCTACCCAGAAAAGAAGGCACAAGAAAATAAGAAGTCTTCAAACATTTCTCAAGAAAGAAGAGCGAATTGTCATAAGAAGCTTCCAGAAGCCAAAACTCCAATCATCACCCAATAAAAGAGGGCACAATCATCAGACATCATAAAAGAAAAGCCGACGGAAAGGCTTAGTTATCCCCAAGAGGATCCTTGCCTACTCCAGAGGCAACACAAAAATACTCCTCACGGCTCAACATTACCACCACATGAGTCATCGAGCACACTCACCCAAAGTCTCCTCCCCACTCCCCAATGGAGAATAAAGGCTTTAAGAGCCCACCATCATCAACAATCAAAAGAGTCCAGTCTCCATACTAACAAGGGCTCAACAAAAAAAGGAAAAAAGAAGAAAACCCTTGCATCCCCAGCAGATGTCCAAAAAGGCCATGACAGAGAAGGCCGAATAAAATCCTCAAATGGATCTCCAAAAAATTCAACAAAAAAGAATCAAAAATTCCCACTCTCCAATGAAATAAGAGCTTCACAAGTATAGCTCGCAGCAACATCAATCAAGGAGTCAAGACTCCATTCCCAGAAAAGAAAAATCAGATCCCCAGGAAGTCAACTAATTCCCCGGTGGATCACTAAACTAAAGAAAGAAAATTTCATCCTTAGTGGACCCCCAAAAAGAAGGAAAAAGCCAGCGTAATAAAAAGAGACTAAAAAGTAAAAAGGCTTACGCATTATCCCCACGAAAGCCAGATTTCAAAATCACGATAAAAAAAGAAATAAATCGCGAAAAAAGGCGAAATCAAATAAAAAATCCTTACTCCCTAAGTGGATCACCAAAAAGAGAAAAATCATCTCCAGTGAGCCTACGACAAAGGCAAATTCCAAACTCACATCCTTAGAAGAGTCAATTGCCTTGACGTAGGCAAGATCTGGCGAGCAAGAGCCAATTTCCCCAGAAAGGGGACATCCACCTATTCGGAGGCAAGCAAGTATAAAGTCTTCACCACTAATGAAGCATCCGCCTACTCAGAGGCACAGTAAACAAAAAAAAAACAAAAAAAACTCCAGAGGAATAAGAGCTTGAAGAAACCAGCTCTCATCAACACCAAACAAGGAGTCACAACTCCATTCCCCAAAAGGGCGACCAAAATTAGATCCCCAAGGAGTCGACCAATTCCCTGGTGGATCGCCAAAAAACTTACCCCCAGAGAGCCTATTGCAAAGGCAAAACTTCAAACGCATATCCTCAAAAAGTTACTTGCCTATATCACCTAACATGGAACGCATAGGCAAAACCTTGCAAGCAAAAAAGCAACATTAGCCTATTCAGAGGCAAAGAAAAAAGCAAAACCAAAAGTCTTCACCTCCAAACGGAACATCTGCCTACTCAGAGGCATTACCAAAAACTCAATGGATATCCGCCTACTCAAGAGGCGTCACCAAGATCAACAAATCCCCAGAGGATTCCTGCCTACCTAAGAGGCACTTATCAAAAAATTCCCGACAACCAGCAAAGTTGGATGACCACCACAAAAGATAAAAAACAAAAGGATCCCCGACAATCAACAAAGGCCGGATGAACACCAACAAAATCCCCGACGTGACCCGGATGACTATTCAAGGAAATCCGAAAAGCAGTCAACTCAACACAAGAAGCACTCTCCAGAGACCTGCGCCTGATCTGCGCTCGAGCCGGATCAGTAAGTCGCACTACCACCCTAATGGGCGGTTCATACCCATCCAGTCCCGCACAACGGACTGTACCACCCTGATGGGGGGTTCATACCCATCCAGTCCCGCACAACGGACTGTACCACCCTGATGGGGGTTCATACCCATCCGAGTCCCGCACAACGGACCGTACCACCCCGATGGGGGATCATACCCATCCGAGTCCCGCACAACGGATTGTACCACCCCGATGGGGGTTCATACCCATCCGAGTCCCGCACAACGGACCGTACCACCCCGATGGGGGGTTCATACCCATCCGAGTCCCCGCACAACGTGACCGTACCACCCCGATGGGGGATCATACCCATCCAGTCCCGCACAACGAACCGTACCACCCCGATGGGGGATCATACCCATCCGGTCCCACACAACGAACTGCAACTACCAGCCTGATGGGGGATTCATACCCATCAACCGAAGGATCGGCTACCGTCAGAAGGAGCATCCTAAGGTTTCACATCGGCGCATGAGCTACCCGAGCAGTAAGCCGCCACCACCACCGGTCCCACACAACGGACTCCAACTACCACCCTGATGGGGGGTTCATACCCATCAACCGAAGGATCGGCTTCGTCAGAAGGAGTTCCTAAGGTCTTACCACATTGTCACCGAAGAGATCGGCTACGTCAGAAGTAGTATCTCGGAAGTGCACGAACACCAAAGTTTTCCCCAGAAGATCAACCGCCGCAAGACGGGACGTCTGAAGGGCAACCGGGCAAGAGGGTCAACTCCTTTACCCCCCAGTCGATCATCCTGACACAAAAGGCCAGCAGTCGACTGGACAGATAAAGGGGGGGCAGCTGTAGACCCCAAATCTTGCCCGGCCTCCAAATAAAGACCAGAAGACCTCCTATTTGAAGATGGACAAGCCTAACAAGCCATTAGGAGAGACTATTAGGCCCCATACTAGGATAGGAGGGAGTTTCTGTACCAAAAAATAAGTTTTCTCGCTTCGAACGAGACCGCCTTCTGGACAACCCAGACCGCCGTCTCGCTTCACGTAGGAGGTGAGACCGCCGTCTCGCTTAACGAGACGGCGGTCTCGCCACCTGCGAAGGACGAGACGGCGGTCTCGTTCACCCAGATGACGTTCTCGCCATTTTGACAGGTCGAGACGGCGGTCTCGTTGGACGAGATGGCGGTCTCGACCCTGTCAGACGAGACCGGCGGTCTCGCCACCTGACAGCGCGAAAACCTATAAATAGGGGCTCTCCCCCCCTCATTTCCACACACCACAGCTGCATAGCTCTCCCTTCTCTCTAAAAACTTCTCTCTAGAATCCCTCCGATGCATTTCCGGAGCTTCTGATATTCCTTGGCTGATCTTCCGGATGATAAATATTTTTGATAGGTACCAACCCCTATCTGGTGTTTTGCCGAGTATAATCCTTCGCCTGGTAATTTTGTAAGGCCTGATGAGTACACACCCCCATCTGGTGTTTGACGAGTATAAACCCCCTACCTGGTAGACCCCCTTCTGTAAGGCCTGATGAGTATACACCCCCATCTGGTGTTTGACGAGTATAAACCCCCTGCCTGGTAGACCCCCTTCTGTAAGGCCTGATGAGTACACACCCCCATCCGGTGTTTGACGAGTACGAACCCCCGCCCGGTAGACCCCCTTCGTAAGGCCCGATGAGTACACACCCCCCATCTCGGTTTTTGACGAGTACGAACCCCCGCCATGGTAGACCCTCTTCCGTAAGGCCCGATGAGTACACACCCCCATCTCGGTGTTTGACGAGTACGAACCCCTATCATGGTCGACCCCTTTTGTAAGGCCCGATGAGTACACACCCCCATCTCGGTGTTTGACGAGTACGAACCCTCCGTCGTGGTAGACCCCCTTCGTAAGGCCCGATGAGTATACACCCCCATCTCGGTGTTTGACGAGTACGAACCCTCCGTCATGGTAGACCCCCTTCGTAAGGCCCGATGAGTATACACCCCCATCTCGGTGTTTGACGAGTACGAACCCTCCGTCATGGTAGACCCCCTTTGTAAGGCCTCGATGAGTACACACCCCCATCCGGTGCTTGACGAGTACGAACCCCCCGTCATGGTAGACCCCTTCGTAAGGCCCGATGAGTATACACCCCCATCTCGGTGTTTGATGGGTACGAACCCCCGCCATGGTAGACCCCCTTCGTAAGGCCTCGATGAGTACACACCCCCATCTCGGTGTTTGACGAGTACGAACCCCCTGTCATGGTAGACCCCCTTCCGTAAGGCCTCGATGAGTACACACCCCCATCTCGGTGTTTGACGAGTACAAACCCTCTCGTCCGGTAGACCCCCTTCGTAAGGCCCGATGAGTACATACCCCCATCCGGTTTTGAGTTTTACTCGTATGATGCTCTGGTGAGTACTTACCCTCACCTGGTATGAGTCTCGCATTTTGACCGACCCTGATGGGTACCTACCCGCACCTGGTATGAATCTGCATTTTGACAGATTCTTGGAATGCTCTTTTTGGTATATCCTTTTTTATTGATGAGTACGAACCCTCATCCGGTTTCTCGGCGACTTATGCGCCTATTCCATGAGGAATGATTGATTTTCTTTCTTTTTGACTTTTCTATTTTACTCATCCAGGCTTTACCGGGATTCTTTGTTGGTTGCCTTTTAGGCAGGAATTTACTGGGGACTTTGATTGTGCCTCTTGATTAGGCAATTGCTTCAGCAATGGTGAAGAATTTTATGCTTTTGGGCTTGCATTACCTTTCGCATAGGTTGATTTCCCATTTCTCTGGGACATTAGCTCTTTGCTTATTTTTTTGAGCAAACATAGGTTCTGTTGTAGGCTCACCGGTGATAGTTTTTTCTTTTGGATGATTCATTGATAATTTGATTGCTCTGCCTGAAATCTCTTTTGAATTGCCCCCTAAGGGGAAAAAATGGAGTTTTTGACTCCTTATTGCTTGAACTGGCTTTTGTTTATGTTCTTATTCCTGCTGGGGAATGGGTTTATATGTGCGCCTTTTATGCGCGTTAGATGGAAAGATATTTTTCTTTTTTCTCCGTAGTGATCCCTGGGGAATTTTATTGGCTTCCTGGGGATGGAAATTTCTCATTTTCTCCTTTTATAGATTTTTCTTGATGTGCTCTTCTTGGGGATTTTCTTTCGGCTTTTTCATGCAGTGGCCTTTGTTAGAGGATGAAAGGCTTTTCTCTTCTTTCTTTTTGTTGCCCCTTAGTGATTTGGTTGATTTGATTCCGTGCTTTCTTTGATGGACTCTTGCGTGATCTTTCTTTGATGGACTCCTCGAGGCAGCCGACTCTCTAATGAGTGTGCTTGATGACTCATGTGGTGATGTCTTCGAGTCATGAGGTAATCTTTTTGATTTGCCCGATCGGATTTTTCTATTGGCTTTTGTGTACCTTTATCGAAGCTATTTTTTTCTCAAGCTTCTTTATTCTCGTCGAAGTAGTTTTGATTTCGCCTTTTTCTTTCGCGATTTTTATTTGACGCGAGTTATTTGAAATCCGGCTTTTTGCTATATTACGTGTGCCTTTTTTATTTTGCACGTAGGCTTTTCGAAATGCAAATGGGAATAACAACTCTTATTTATTATATATTTTTTGGATAGTACATTCAAACATTCTTTTAAACTACTAGAAAACATCGGAAAACCTCCTAATCGTCCGCCTCAGGATCGGAGTGAGAGGATGGTGCCGGCGAAGGGAAGCGGCGTAGCATGCGGCGCTGGAACCTCGCCTCGGGTCTCGGACTAGATTTTCTATCCGGCGGTTCGTCCCGTCTTGCCTCGTGGTCACTGACTGAACTCGCTGTCGCATGAACTGGAATTGCCCTTCCATGTAGGCATGCTCATCATCCAGGCACCTCGTATAGCTCTGCGTAGTCGTGGTCGTAGGACTCGCCGCTGGATTCCGAAGTGGTGGGGATATTCTGGTGGTGTGTCGAAATCCCGCATGTCCATCGAGATAGAGAGGATTGGGTTTAAGATAAACCCCGTCCCTTGCCTCGCCGAGGATGTTCATATGGGTCAATACTCCGCCATTGATCGGCTCCGGTCGAAGGCTAGCCGGGATGTCTTCTCCGTCGCTACATCCCCAATACTCGCCTAGAGGGGTGAGAAAGGGAGCTATTATGATTGTCCCCGCTGGACCGCGAGTGCCGCAATCCTTGACGGCTTTGAGAAAGGCATACCCTGGGTTGCACCTATGCCCCCGGTGCATACAAGAAACAATGAAAAGGTCGACCAGAAGTTACCTTTCCTTGGCTCTCCTTCCGACGTGTATGGTCCCGGCCAGCAATTTATGACATACGCGAGTGGAGGGGAAAAAGCTGCACCCTTCGGATTTGATGGCGTAACGACAGCTCCAAGTGATTTCCTTCCACATGCTAGTGGTGGTGAGAGTAGCGGGTCTCTCCAAATACGCGGATCGGTACTCTAGAGTTCTTGTATCCGCTCGTTGGCGTAAACCCATAATGACATTAAAGTCATCCAGAGCAAGTGGTCCCGGTAAGCTCCATCCATCCAAGTAGGAGACAGCCTTGAGTTGGTGGCACCCCGGAATTGCAGATGGCATTTCCACCATGTTGACAGAGGCAAGAAATTCCATCGTAGCACTCGCGATGGATCCGAGTAGGTAGCTCGCGGAGCGTAAAGTCCCATCCTATGTTGTGGATGTATCTTCTCGACATCTTGATCCCAGCCTAAATGTAGCTAGGATTTCAAAATCCAATTGCAAGTGTGGGGTACCAGGAAAATTGCTGGATATTTGCCAACCGTAGTTGATGCGATTCTGCTAGTTGAGTACTAATTGTAGGAGTTCCTCTAGCAGGATTCCTAGAGCGTTTTCTCCTAGATGAGGCTTCTCCATGCTCCATTGTAGGTAATACTTACTTAAGAATGCTAGAAATGTGTAAAAAGGGAGAAGAAGCAAGATAGAAAGCTTGGAATGGGGTGCAGAAGCTCAAATCCGCGCCTAGCATTTATAGGGAGCGCCAGGAACTTGGGGACGGCCGTCTGGGTTGGGACGGCCGTCCCATTTGAATTTTTCACGCATGGGACATTAGCTGGTAAGTGGGACGGCCGTCCCACCTGGGACGTGCGTCCCAATTGAACTTGGACACTTGGGACGGCCGTCCCGACTTTGGGATGGCCGTCTCGAGCTACTGGAGGGGATTTTTTGATTTTTTTGCTGAGAAAAAGGGTAGGACTCCATTCATTGATGTTTTAATGCATGTAATGTTTCATGATATGCATCCTATGATCTATTTCAGTTAATATTTCGAAAGTTTTAATTGATGTGCTTTGTCTTTGGGTGTAATCTTGGTGCTGTGCCTTTCTGTCATCATGTTTCTTCCGATTAACAAGCTTGGTCGTACATAATTTGTCGTCTTAAACTTTTTCTTGCCGTTGCCTAAGAGCATTCTCGTTGTTCATAGGGTAACCGCCATATCAATGCCCCTCTTCCTTTCCTTAGAAATTTCGACCTTCCTATTGATCACTATATTTCCACATTCCCCTTATTACTTGAATGCTTTTTAATGAAATGGTCAAGAGAAGAGAAAGAAAAGGATTTATATCAAAGGCTTGTGTTTTAGAGGGATATATTTTTTATAATAAAGGTTTTTGTAAGAATGGTCGGCCAGGGTTGGTTTGTGTTTAGGCTAGTTTAGATAGACGTTTCATTCTTATGATATGGCATCTTTGTTTTACTAATTTGTGGCGCCTTTTTGTGATTGATCAGCTTTTCCTAGTCCGCCCTTTCGGGTTTTCAGTCTAGGATGTTATGCTTATGTCCTAACTTTTGTCTAGGTTTCCTTTTTGTATTTATTTTTTAGGAATACCTAACGGACTTTTCATAACCCTAACTTTTGCCCAGGTTACCCTTTATTATTGTTCGGGTCTCCTGCCGGGTTTACCCTAACTTTTGTGCGGCCCCCTTTGTGGGTTTCCCGCCGGGTATTTTGCCCTTTTATCTTGTCTCGGCCTTTGGCCTCAACGGGCTTTTCTTGCATATATATTTTTTTTGCACAACATTGTCGAAACTTGATTTTGTCAAGATAGATTTCATTTGTGTTTCTAGTTAATCAATCATTTTTTGACTTTTCTTTGCGGCGCTTTAATTATTCTGACGCATTTGGAACAAAACGTTTTATCTAAACCTTGTTTATTACAATGGGGTATAGATACATTTAGTAAGAAAAGAGGCAGATAGTAAGAATAGCATTCTTTTGTAATTTCAGGGAAATGTGTGCCCTAAAGATGCTCGGGGGACGGGCATACCCCGAGGAGTGATCTCTAATAGTCACTAGGTTTACATCCCTTAGAATCAGAAGGAGGACACCTAATGACTAGCGCTACCCTTTGCGCTAATACCCCTCCTTTTCGGAATATTATCTTCGAGGTGTAAAACTTCCCTATCTTTCGTTTGGCTTGATCTTTTGTAGGGTCAAACCCTAATCCATACTTTAGCGGGTTGTCCTTGAAATCTGGTGGCTCTCTTATGCCTTGAGCGTTCTTTCCGAGCCCTTGTCCTGGGCGATATCCATATCTTTTCATCATGTGGGCCACCTTTGTATTACTAGGGAGTCTTTCTATATTGGCAATTTCGAGTGCTTGAAAAGATGTTTCAAGAGCTTCTTCAGCCGCATCCACATATGGTTGGACAGACGGTTTGCTAATTAGAAAGTCTTCTTCAGCTTGTACTGTGACGAGTTTATCTTTTATCACAAACTTGACTTTCTGGTGGAGCGTTGAAGGTATTGCCTTAGCGCTATGAATCCAAGGTCTACCAAGGAGACAACTGTATGCTGGCGTGATATCCATCACGTGGAAGTCTATGTTGAAAATAGTAGGTCCAATTTGGATTGGTAGACTAATTTCTCCTACTACTTCTCGTCTTGATCCGTCAAAGGCTCGAACCACAGTATTACTCGGGCGCATGTGGGCTCCTTGCACTGTTATTTTGTCGAGTGTACTTTTAGGCATAACATTTAGGGATGACCCATTATCCACAAGTACTTTGGAAATGAGATATTCCTTACATTTGACAGAGATATGCAAAGGCTTATTATGATTTGACCCTTCCAAAGGGAATTCTTCGTTGGTGAAAGTAAGGTGATTATTGGTCGTGATATTACCAATAATTCCTTCAAACTTGTCTTGGGATATTGCATGTGGAACGAATGATTCATTCAAAACCTTTAACAAGTGCGTTTCGATGCGGTTCCGAACTCATGATGAGTGATAACAAAGTTATCTTTGCTGGAGTACGATTGAGTTGATCGATGATAGAGTACTCACTTTGTCTTATGTACTCGGAGTAACTCATCTCGTCTCCTCCTTGGATTCCTTTTCTTCTTCAGACCTTACTTTTCGATTTCTCTTTAGTATTTTCTTGTAATTCCTTGGGGAGTATATTCTTCCACTTCGAGTCATGCCCCCAATACCGGTTATGTTGGAGATATCTTGATTGACTCGGCGATTCTTCCGAGTATCTCCAGGGTACAGACTTTATTTGATGAATAAGGGAAAGGACGAGGTACGAATAAACGTAAAGGCGTTATTGTTTCTTCCCTTTTATTGATTGGAATGATTAACGGTGCTTGTTTGTTATCATCTTCGCATTTGACCGTCGTAGAGATTTTGATGACGAAAGGCTTCTTTTCCATTTTTCCGATTTGTGGAAAGCACATCGCTTAATCCTTTCTTTTTATTATCTTTATTTATTAAAACGAGGAGGGACATATGAATGTATGCAACTTATGAATGCAATAGACAATTTAAGGAAAAATCCTTTTATTAGAAAGTGTAAATCCTTCTATACAATGCTTTGAAGCAAATGTTGACAAAAGCGAAAAAGCTTGAAGAATCCTATAGGTAAATTAGGCTTTCTTCGTAATTCGTCTTCGACTGTTATAACGTGATTTCGAGCGTCTTGATTTGCTCATATACCGCCTGGCTCATATCTTCACTATATTGACGAGCCTCTTTTATCTTTTCTTCTTGATGTACGATCAAGGCTTGCTGTTGGTCAGACCTCTCTATTATTCGGTGTCTTTCACGAAGTAATTGACCATACTGAGCTAAACCATCTTTTTCTTTATCATGTAGCTCATCCAGGCTTTTTTTGTACTTTTCAGCGGTTTCCCACCACTTTTGTGCTTCCGACCGTGTTCCCGTTAGGTCCTCCCGCATCAACTTGATCATTTTTGCACTGTTTCGCAAGTGCCTTCTCAAGACGTGCTATTTCGTCCTTCATGTCCTGGAATAGACTATCTTGTTCAAGCCTCGGAATTTTCGGTGTTTGTTTAGCTTCTTCTTGGTAGTCAGCATAATCATTCTTGAGAAGCTCTATCTCATGGTCCTTCTTTTTACATTGTCTTTTTAGACCATCTATTATAAGGGTTGTTTCTTGCTCTTTTCCTTCGAAGGCTCTTAGCTGAGCTTCCATGACTTCAACCTTTTTATTTAAGGCATTGACTTGTAATTGCAGCTCTTCATTCACTAAAGTTGTAGTGATTGTAACAGATGGTTGGGGTATCCCTCTATTTTTCCTCCATTCTTCATATTCGTGGGATGTAGACACCTGGACTGAAAGAATTAATGGTTGAGTTCAAGAGGGGGGGTGAATTGAACTTAAAGAACTTTTTCGCAAAACTTTACTTTCTTTTGGAAGAATGAGTTATCTTTATTCAATTCTTGAAAAGATGATTTGATTTAAAACACAGCAAGCTTATATTCAGAATTTAAAAGAGATGATAGAAAGAAATCAACACACAAATTTATACTCGGTTCACTCTAATCCAGAAGCTACGTCCAGTTCTTGACAAAACCTGTCAAGTTTTCACTAATACCAAGTGACAATTACAACCCGTAGATCCTCACCAATCTACACCAAGAACTATCTCTTCAACCTATAAGATAGAATCTTGAAAAACACCCAAGTAACCAAATCCGATTCATCGTACCAAGTGGAGATTACAATCCAATCTACACAATTCACACGATACAAAAGAATAAGGAAAGAAGAAACCTGGACTTTGAATTCTAATTGCCCAAGCACCAATTCTAAAGCACTCTCTCGCTGTGAATGACCACAATGTTGATCAAAGCACCTTATGATATGACAAAATCTTGAATGCGAGAGAAAAACGTAGATGAACGATTCACGATTGATTTCTCAAGTTTTCTCAAGTAGTGTGTTGTATTGTATATTCAAAAGATAGATCAAATCTGTATATATAGAGTAAATCGGAAAAACGAACGTTTCATCTGTTAAAAACTGTTTTAGAGAGTCAAAAGATAAGTTGGTTAGCGATAAAACAGGTTTAGAAGAGAATCTGATCGATTAAAACAGAAGAATGATCGATTAGACCGAGTTATGATCGATCAGAATAAAACTATGATCGATCAGAATGAGTTATGATCGATTAGAACAAAACTATGATCGATTAGAGTATTATTTCAATCGATTAAAAGATCGATTCAATCGATTGATTTCATTTAAAGTTCCTTTTAATCGATTAAGACATCGATTCAATCGATTGATTTCGTTTAAAGTTCCATTTAATCGATTGATTCGAGTTTTAATGGATTAAAACAACTTAATGAAAAATGACAAGACTCTGTTTCAATCGATTGAAAATCATTTCAACAGATTAAATTCCTGCAAATACTTAGTTAAAAAATAGTCTCTCTGTTTCAACAGATTGAAAAATATTTCAATAGATTGATTTTCTAAAAACTCTTAGACTGAAAAAGATCTTTCTGTTTCAACAGATTTAAAATCATTTCAACAGATTGAAAATGCGAAACTTGATGTTGAAAATTCATTGAGTTATTTTAACTTGTTGATTCCGCGAATCAATCAATTGAATTTTCGATTGTGTATGACCATTTATTATGTTAAGTGATTTTAACAGATTGAAAAATCCTTTTCAACAGATTAAAAAACTTAGTTAATTCTTTTAATACTTAAACGTAAGTTTTTCATGCAGAAAAATGATTTTCAATGAGATGCATCATTTTAAGGTGCTTATCACAAAATATAATGGCCTATCAAGAGATTAAGTGCTTAACCTATTAAGTGCTCAAGTTAAAAACCTAATCATCTACACACCCACAACCTAAACTAAATTTATGTCTTCATCAAATTATATCTAAGTCTTCATCAAATCCACCAAGTCCACCAAGTGCTTCATGGACCTTTCCGAGTTCTTTATCCCCCATATAGACCGGTCTTTCCCATGCTTTCCGGACATCAGATACTTCTTCAAAACTATGAGAGTAATGACATAGACTTAGTACTCTGAGCTCTTCTTGAGTTGGCACAGTCTGAGTTCTCATAAGTTATCTCAAAGCTATCTTGGGAGAGTAAGCTATACAACCTCTCGAGGCCCAAGTAGTGGTGTGCTCGAGTAATCTCCGCATCGTACTAGAATATAACCGGTCTCGAACCAAGGGCAAACCCATGATACATGCTCTATACTCCAATTTTCTAATTCGGTTTTCCATTCCAAAGCTTGTCGATGTTGAAGAGGGATTTTAGAAAAACTTCGTAAAGGATCGGGGAATATGCCCATGTAACTTGAAGCGTAGAAATGAGTAACGCCCCATACATATAGTAATGGAGTGCAACATCTAAGTGTTTTCCCTGGTTTCTGTCGGCAAAAATCTACTGAAAGCAGGGTATCAGCAAGAATTGCGGGTATAGGGCTCTTAGAGTATACATCCCAGTGCAAAGAACGCATCTATTGCAAGCATGATCCACAATGTTTATATGAAATGGGAATAATATGATTCCAAACATTGCCGGTGCTAGAGTTTTGTTGAAGGTAGACCAATCTTTCTTTTCGATCGGAGAAATCAAGTGGTCTTCTATTATTGACATTTTCCAACCTCGGATGTTCCCTTTTCCCTCTAGGATGGATTGATGGGGAGGCAATCGTATAATGGTGGCAACCTTACTTACGGCTACATATGTTCCCGAGCAGATATAGACCCCGATTGATTGAGGCCATCTAACCATGAGTTCATATTCTTCTAAGGTTGGTACTAAATCGAACCGCGAAAATTCAAAGCAATGCAGATCGGGATTCCAGAAATGGACCAATGCTCTCACAAAGATCGGATCAATGCTGATTTTTAAGAGGTCAAGAATTCTTCCATAAGACTTCTCAAAATTGGCATTAACCTCTCGCGGCATATATGTACACAATTGCCTTAACTTCTCTACACGGCATAGAAGGATTTCCACTTTCTTTAACTCGTCTATTACTCGGATCCCTCCATTGTCTAGTAGAAATGAAAATGCATGATATGAGGATGAGTCCTTGTAAATACATGCATGCAGTGTGTTTGTTCTTCTAAATATTATCATGTTTTATTCCTAATATGATACATGATAGTGCTTGGTTTTTCTTGAAAAGAACATTTATCTATATGAACGTCTTATGGAGTTTGATGAAGAGAGTCCTATCCTCTTCTCTTTTGTTACCACTTATTGAATGATATGGTATGAGTGATACGACTTTGTCAAGAAAATTTTTTACAAAAGGTATTTTCATGGTTTTAACTCGGTTTTACCTTTTTTATGACCCTTTATCTCTTCCGTCAGTCAAGCATGGCTACTTAGTTTACAAAGAACCCGAAACCAGGCTAGCTTAATCGAAGACTCGTCCAAGATAAAGGTGGTTTATCTTATCACTTTTATGATTTTTAGGGTTTTTCATTATTTTGTTTGTTGTATGATTATCTTATGCTAATGTATCAATACAAATGCAACAAACGGATGCACACACAATTCATACATCCATGAGCAAAACCACGCTATTACGAGGTAGGGTTTTCCTGCAGAAACGTGCTTTGTTTGGGTGGTTCTAAACTGTTCTCACCAAGGCCAAAGGTCCCCAAGGTGCCCCCATTATAGGGACCTCTCAATCTCTCGGTCCTCGGGTCATGCACGGAATTCCGTGTCGACATCCTTGGACCAAAAGAAGAGAGTTATCACCTTGAGTTGGTGGTTTCCGACAACGGATGTAGCCCCGTGTGCCAACAAGCCGGTCGTATCTGCCACCCACTCCCTAAAGGTATTCACTCTTGCCCCCGGGTATAGGGGGACTGTTGTGTGCAAGGGTTTTTGTGTGCAGTTTATATTTCAAACAATTTGCGAAGTAATCATACGAGCAGTTATTAAAGCCATACAAGTAAAAACATACGGAGGGTAAAGGCGTAATTTCAAATCTTTACTTAGTTTGAATTTATCTCGTCACTAAATGGGATCAACTCTCTAGCTTCCCCGGTGGAGTCGCCATCTGCCGCCGCCGTCCGTTTCGACGTCCGAGGTCGTCTCGAACGTTTATGCGAGCGGTCGCGAAAAGATGGTTTGGACTCGCGTATTTGTTTTAAAATGTGTTCATTGCTTCCGAGGTGCCCTACAATTGAATTATCCTCTAATAAAAGCAAGGTTTTCGAAAAGGGGTTCTTATGGAGTCGCCACCAATGTTTTGACCATAAACATTGGAAAAGGATAAAAGGCATTGATTTTAATGAAAACCAAACTTGGCCATTATAACCAGAGTTAGGTAAGGGAGTTAGTTACGTGTGGGGAAGGTGTTAGCACCCCACAACGCCCCTTTCGGGTTCCCTATGACAGATTAATTCGTTTTAAGAGAAGACTACGAGAAATTACGTGATTACCCTATTTTATTGCATAATATTGAAATGGCTATCTACATAATTTTATATAAATAAAGCTAAATAAAGCAATAAAAGAGATATTAAAATAGCTATCTACATGATTTTATTCTACATGGCGTAAACAATAAATAAAACTAGATAAAACAATAAATAAAGCAATAAAAGAGAAGAGAATTGAAAAGAACCTCCGTAGCAAGCTTTATATTGAGAATCTTGAACTGTGAGGATGCGTTTTGCCAACCCCTCTCTCTACACAGACTCTCCTCACCAATACAAGATCGACTCCACTAAAAATTTAAAGAAGAATCAAATGCCGGAATATAATTCCTTAACCGATTGTTACCTATTTAAGGCAATCGGAAAGATCATTCGAGAAAGGGAGAGAAGTAGACAAGTGCTCTGAGTTTTTTTTAAGGTGTTTCAGAGCTCTCTGGAGTGTCTGTTGTATTAAAAAGTGGCAAATGAGCCTCCTATTTATAGTTTTCGCAGCTGGCGCGCTTTGGGACGGCCGTCTGGGTTGGGACGGCCGTCTGGACTGGGATGGCCGTCCCAAATGGCAATTTTACACAGGCCGAGACCACCTGGGAACCTGGGACGGCCGTCCCACTTAAATTGGGTTTTGGGACGGCCGTCTCACCTTCGGGACGCGCGTCCCACTTGATTCTGGCAGGTTGGGACGGCTGTCCCAACTTTGGGACGGCTGTCTCGACCTGTTTTGCCCAGTTTTCGCGCTTCGGGACCCCGGGAAGCTTTCCTTTCCTATTTCGGACGTCAATTGATGCCGATAGGTGTCTGTTGAAGCTTTATCTTCATACAGGAAGTCTTCTTGGCTCTTATTTGTAATGCTGGACGAGCTTTATCTTGTTATGGGTGATCTTTTTGTCATTATTTGAGAAACCGGGCAAAATTAGGGGTCTACAGGTACAAAGGCAACTGGACGCTAATTTCCTTGTAGTTTCCAAATACCCAGAATGGTTGGCCAACATAGTACCCGTCATCAAAAAGACCGGGAAAGTCAGGGTCTGCGTGGATTATAGGGACCTCAATCGAGCAAGTCCAAAGGACGACTTTCCCCTACCACATATAGACACGCTGGTAGACCATACCGCTACCAACACGCTATATTCCTTCATGGACGGGTATGCGGGGTACAACCAAATCAAGTTGGCCGTTGAGGATAGAGAAAAAACCTCCTTTATTACACCGTGGGGTACCTTTTGCTATCGTGTAATGCCCTTCGGACTCAAGAATGCAGGGGCTACTTATCAAAGGGCTATGGTCACGCTGTTCCATGACATGATCCACAAGGAAATAGAAGTATATGTGGATGACATGATTGCCAAGTCCAGAAACGAAATGGACCACATGAAATATCTCCGAAAACTTTTTGATCGACTTCGGAAGTATCAACTTAAACTGAACCCGGCAAAATGTACTTTCGGAGTACGATCAGGAAAACTTCTAGGGTTCATTGTCAGCGAAAGAGGAATTGAGGTGGATCCTGACAAAACCAAGGCAATCTTGGAAATGCCTCCGCCAAGAACAGAAAAGGAGGTCAGAGGTTTTCTGGGTAGGATCAATTATATTGCCCGGTTCATCGCATAGTTAACGGATAAATGTATACCCATCTTTAAGCTGTTGCGCAAAAACCAACCAACGGTGTGGAACGAAGAATGCCAACAAGCGTTCGATAAGATCAAAACTTGTTTAACCAATCCACCAGTATTGGTACCACCCGTTGAAGGGAGACCTCTGATCCTATATTTATCAATACTCGAAGAGTCCATGGGATGTGTGCTCGGCCAACATGATGAAACCGGAAAAAAGGAACGGGCCATTTACTATCTCAGTAAGAAATTCTCAGACTACGAAACCCGTTATACACCATTCGAAAAAAACTGTTGCGCATTGGTGTGGGTCACTCAACGTCTTAGACAGTACATGGCTCGACATACAACATGGTTGATCTCCAAAATGGACCCAATCAAATACCTCTTCGAGAAGCCCATTTTGACCGGAAGAATAGCTAGGTGGCAGGTTCTCCTCTCAGAATTTGATATCATTCATGTCACCCATAAGGCTATTAAAGGACGTCCCCTAGCGGATTATCTGGCCCATGGATCAACAGATGAATACCAGTCCTTACAGGATGACTTTCCCGATGAGCATATCATGCACATCGAACACGAAGAGACCAAAGAAGAGACATGGACCATGTTTTTTGATGGGGCTTCAAACATGCTCGGACATGGGATAGGAGCTATTTTTATATCCCCCGAAAAGAATTACATTCCCGTAACGACCAGACTGAACTTTGATTGTACCAACAACATGGCCGAGTACGAAGCATGTGCACTAGGAATCCAAGCGGCTTTAGATCATGGGGTCACTAAGCTCAAAATATTCGGTGATTCATCCCTCGTCATCTACCAACTTAAAGGTGAATGGGAAACCCGAAACTCCAAGTTAATCCCATACCTAGAATACATCCAAGACTTGGTCTCAAGAATGGAAAGCGTCACCTTCCAATATATCCCTAGGGAAGACAATCAAATTGCTGACGCCCTTGCCACTCTATCATCCATGTTTGCCCTAGATCAAGAACATGAGATGCCGATCATTCAAGTTAAGTTGCACGACAAACAAGCTTTCTGCATGGCAGTAAGTGGCGAGCGTGATCAAAACCCCTGGTACCATGACATCAAGCGGTACCTCATGAAGGGCGAATATCCCGAAGGAATCAGTGACAATGATAAACGAACCATTCGCAAAAGGGCCACGGGGTTCACATTGATTGAAGGAACCCTCTACAAAAATAGCCCCAATTCCACTCTCTTAAGGTGTGTGGACCAAGAAGAAGCCCGAACCTTCATAAGAGAAATCCACAAAGGGACTTTTGGAACCCATGCACCCGGGCAGGTCATGGCAAAGAAAATCCTCAGGGCAGGGTACTATTGGTCCACGATGGAAGCTGATTGTCACCAATATGCCAAGAAGTGTCACAAGTGCCAAGTTTACGCCGATAATATCCATGTGCCGCCCACACCTCTCAGTAACCTAGCTACACCATGGCCATTTTCTATGTGGGGCATGGATGTTGTAGACCCCTAATTTTGCCCGGCCTCTCAAAATAAAAGCTAGAGGAATTTCACTCGAAGATGGAGTTCATCCGGCTTCCCAAAACCGAGAAGGACCTCCCACAACAGAAGACGGAGTTCACTCATTCACACGATAAAAGCCAAAAGAGACTTCCTACACAAAGACAAAGCTCGCCCGACATCTTATTGGAGGCCAAGAAGACTTCCTATATAAAGATAAAGCTTCAACGGACACACATCGGCATCAATCTATGTCCGAAAAAGGAAAGGAAAGCTTCCCAGGGTCCCAGAACGCGAAGACTGGACAAAACAGGCCAAGACCACCGTCCCAGGGTTGGGACGGCCGTCCCAAACCCAATTTAAGTGGGACGGCCATCCCAACCCCCCAGGTGGTCCCGCTCTGTGTAAAAATGTCATTTGGGACGGCCATCCCAGTCCAGACGGTCGTCCCAACCCAGACGGCCGTCCCAAAGTGCGCCAGCTGCGAAAAACTATAAATAGGAGGCTCATTTGCCACTTTTTCACACCACAGACACTCCAGAGAGCTCTGAAACACTTTAGAGCACTTGTCTACTTCTCTCCCTCTCTCGAATGATCTTTCCGATTGCCTTCAATAGGTAACAATTGGTTAAGGAATTATATTTCGGCATTTGATTCTTCTTTAAATTTTTAGTAGAGTCGATCTTGTATTGGTGAGGAGAGACTGTGTAGAGAGAGGGGTTGCCAAAACGCATCCTCACAGCTCGAGATTCTCAATATAAAGCTTGCTACGGAGGTTCTTTTCAATTCCCTTCTCTTTTATTGTTTTATTTATTGTTTTATTGTTTTATTTAGCTTTATTATGTCATATAGAATAGGATCATCTAGACAGCTTATTTTAATATCTCTTTTATTGCTTTATTTAGATTTATTCATCATTTTATGTATGTAACTTAGAATAAAATCATGTAGATAGCCATTTAATATTATGTAATAAAATAGGGTAATCGCGTAATTTCTCGTAGTCTTTATTTAAATGAATTAATCTGTCATAGGGAACCCGAAAGGGGCGTTGTGGGGTGCTAACACCTTCCCCACACGTAACTAACTCCCTTACCCAACTCTGGTTATAATGGCCAAGTGCGGTTTTTCTTAAAATCAACATTTTTTCCTTTTCCAATGTTTAAGGTCAAAACATTGGTGGCGACTCCATAAGAACCCCTTTTCGAAAACCCTTTAAAACAAATACGCGAGTCTAAACCATCTTTTCGCGACCGCTCGCATAAACGTTTCTAAGACGTCCCCCGGACGTCGGAAAGAGACGGCGGCGACAGATGTCATCGGACAAATCGAACCCAAAGCGTCTAACGGCCATCGCTTCATCTTGGTAGCGATCGACTATTTCACCAAGTGGGTTGAGGCGGCGTCATATGCACATGTGACTCGGAAAGTGGTGACCACCTTCATCAAGAAAAACATTATATGTCGGTACGACATCCCTCATAGGCTCATTACTGATAATGGGACCAATCTCAACAATAAAATGATGGAGGAATTATGCCAAGACTTCAAAATCCAGCACCACAATTCCTCTCCGTACCGACCAAAGATGAACGGTGCAGTAGAGGCAGCCAATAAAAACATCAAGAAAATCATCCAGAAAATGGTGGTCACCTACAAAGACTGGCATGAGATGCTTCCCTTCGCCCTACATGGCTACCGAACGTCGGTATGAACCTCCACAGGGGCCACCCCGTTTTCCCTCGTATACGGAATGGAGGTCGTGCTACCAGTAGAGGTCGAAATACCCTCCCTACGAGCTTTCATGGAAGCAAAATTGACAGAAGCTGAATGGGCCCAAAACCGATATGATCAATTGAACCTAATCGAAGAAAAATGGTTGGACGCCATATGTCAGGGGCAAGCTTATCAAAGGAAGATCAAGAAAGCCTACGACAAGAAGGTCAATCCCCGCACTTTCCAAGAAGGAGATCTAGTAGTAAAGAAACTACTTCCAGCCCAGAAGGACAAAATCGGGAAATGGGCAGCCAATTACGAAGGACCCTTTGTGGTCAAGCGAGCCTTCTCAGGAGGAGCCCTTATCCTCACCAATATGGATGGAGAAGAGCTCCGGTATCCCGTCAACTCCGATGCGGTAAAAAAATATTATGCCTAAAGACATTGCTCATGACCTGTCAGGATGAAAACTCACAAAGAGCGTCCTGGGCAAAAGATAGGGTCTACATTCCTCGCTAGGACACGTCCTAGGCAAAAATCAGAGGTCACAAAAAAAAAAGAGCAATGATTACCTTAGCCGAAAACCGCAAAAGGAGACTAAGGTAATACCTCCACAAAAGCAAGCAGACTTCGCATAATCTTCACTCCGGATCCGAGCATCTCAATTGAAGCAACCGGGAAAGACGGAGGAACAGAGATCACAAACATGATTGTGGCACCCTCATACAGTATAGCCAACCTTGGCCAGCCTTACTTACAAATTCTTTTGTAAACCCCATGTAAAAATAAACCATCTGTGTATATCAATAAAATTGTCTTTTCTTCTCTTTACCCACTTGTGTAAATGCCTCTGTATTAACGAAATATGAGCATGCATAAAACAAGCAATTCGAGAAAGCATAAAAATAAAAGACGAACATCACCAACCAGGGCCGTCCCAAGAAAAAAGTACAGGCTAGCCTGCTAGATCGAAAACCCGCAAAGGGCGGTCTAGGCAAAAGATAAGGCTTTCATAAACAGAAAAAATCCACCAAAATCCAAACCCGCTAGATCGAAAACCCGAAAAGGGCGGTCTAGGCAAAAGATAGGGTTAAAAAAAAAGTGCAAAAAGAATTGTCACGAGAGAACAAAAAGGAAGGAAGTATCGGTCACTTTCTAGATGTCCTCAACTAAAGTAAAATTGCATCAACAACATCCACACACAAGTAGTCACACAAAAATGACTTTGTCAAAAGTAAACAAAAATACTTAGACCAATAAAAGGCATTCATATGGGAAAATCAACTTTATGCTTGCATTCATGAAAAACAACCAAAAAAGGTATCTCGGTAAGACTTCACCAACCTTTTGCCTTAAAAATCCCAAAGCCAGCGTAACAAAAAAGCTTAAAAAGGAAAAAGGCATACGCTCAAAGAAAAAGCCAAAATCCTAAATCGCGAGAAAAAAGAGATAAAACCGCGAGAAAAAGGCAGGATCAAACCATCACCTCAATCAACAAAATTTCGACTGCCAAGCAAGAGCCGAACAAAAACAAAGACCCATCCGACCAGCCAGCGAGAATCGGATGATCACCACCAAAAGTCAAAAACAAAGAATCCCCAGCGACCAACAAAGCTGGATGAAAGACCAACAAAATCCCCGGCGCGACCCGGATGACCATTCAAAGAAACCCAAACACATCTACCAACACAGAAGTCACTCCCCAAGGAGTCGGTGCATGATCAAAATTAGTAAGCTGCCACCATCGCCAAAGGATCAGCTACCGCAAGAAGGGGCATCCAGAGGCACATAACCGGACGAGGGTTCATACTCGTCAGCCGAGGGGTCAGCTACCGCGTCAAAGGAGCATCCCAAGGTTTCACATAGGTGCATGATCAGAATCTGTAAGCTGCCACCATCGCCAAAGGATCAGCTACCGCAAGAAGGGGCATCCAGAGGCACATAACCGGACGAGGGTTCATACTCGTCAGCCGAGGGGTCAGCTACCGCGTCAAAGGAGCATCCCAAGGTTTCACATCGGCGCATGATCAGAATCAATAAGCCGCCACCACGGCCAAAGGATCAGCTACCGCAAGATGGAGCATCCGGAGGCTTAACACCAGATGGGGGTGTGTACTCATCTGGCCTTACAAAAGGGGGCTTACCAGACGGGGGTTCATACTCGTCAAAACACCAGATGGGGGTGTATACTCATCGGGCCTTACAAAAGGGGGCTTACCGGACGGGGGTTCATACTCGTCAAACCAGATGGGGGTTCGTACTCATCAGCCGAAGGGGTCAGCTACCGCGTCAAAGGAGCATCCCAGAAGCGCACAACACAGCATTTCCCCAGAGGATCACCCGCCACAAAGACGGAGTATCTGAAGGGAAACCGTGCAAGAGGGTCAACTCCTTTACCCTCCAGTCGATCACCTTGGCACAAAAGGCCGGCAGTCGACTGATCGGGTAAAGGGGGGGCAGCTGTAGACCCCAAATCTTGCCCGGCCTCCAAATAAAGCGTAGAAGACCTCCTATTCGAAGATGGACGAAGCCTAACAAGCCATTAGGAGAGACTATTAGGCCCCACATTAGGATAGGAGAGATTTTCTGCACAAAAAATAAGGTTTCTCGCCTTTTGGGGACGAGACCGCTGTCTGGATTTCCCAGACCGCCGTCTCACCTTATGCAAGTGGCGAGAATGCCGTCTCGTTTGGTGAGATGGCGGTCTCGCCACCTGCGAAGGGCGAGACGGCGATCTCGCCACTTTGGCAAGGCGAGACGGCGGTCTCATTTGGCGAGACGGCAGTCTCGACCCTGTCAGACGAGAACGACGGTCTCGCCACTGACAGGCGCGAAAACCTATAAATAGGGGTCCTCCCCCCCTCATTTCCACACACCACACAGCTTCTTGCTCTCCCTTCTCTCTAAAACTTCTCTCTAGAATCCCTCCGACGCATTTCCGGAGCTTTTGAGTGCCTTTGTGAGCGTTTTTCGGCGTCTAGAAAAGTTTCCTGCGTCGTGTAGAGTGAAGGGCTGCCAAAAAGCACCCATTTCTTTTAATGAAATAAAAAAGAAAGCTTGCTTTGGAGGTTTAAATTCTCCCTCTCTACTTTTACTGCTTTAATTTTTAATTATGCAATAGATTAGGGTCATGTAGTCATAATTTTAAATTCCGCAAAATAAAAAGGGCAAAAGCGTGTTTTTCCGGTTTATTTATTAATAAAATAGCTAGCCTATCATAGGGAACCCGAAAGGGGCGTAGTAAAGGAAATAACACTTCCTTTACACGTAACTAACTCCCTTACCCAACTCTGGTTCTAATGACCAAAGTTGGTTTTCGAAAACCAACGCCTTTTTAAAACTCCTTTTCCGATGTTTCCGGTAAAAACATCGGTGGCGACTCCACAGAACCCTACAAAAATTAGTCCTTGGGTTAGCCCGGTTATCGGACAACCCAAGGATGCCTTTTCGAAAACCTTGCCCCTAGGTTAGCCCGGTTATCGGACAACCTAAAGGCGTTGTAACCACCCATAAAACGCGAAAATCAAGAGGGTCGAAACCATCGCGTCACTCCGACCGCCTCTCTTTTTAAGACGGCGGCGACAAATGGCAATGGCAAATTTTTATTATTTGCACGCGCTTTTTATTCTTTTTTTTTTAATTTACTTAGACAAGGTTATTGTGAGGTCTAGTCATGAGATAGTAAGAAGAGAAGCAGATAGTAAGAAGTATTCTTTATTAATTAATAAGGGAATATGTGCCCTAAAATGCCCAGGGGTCGGGCTAGCCCCGGGGAATAATCTCTAACAATCATGGGGTTTACATCCCTTAAATGAAGAAAAAGATCTCCTAATGACTAGGGTAGCTCTTGACGCTTGCACCCCTCCGCTTTGAAAAATTGGCTTGAGTGTGCGGAGGGGAGACTTCCCTTTTCCTTTTCCTGCTCGACCCTTAGTAGGGTCATATCCTAGGCCATGCTTGAATGGATTGTCTTTGAATTCCGGGCGTTCCCTCATGCCTTGGGAATCTGCCCCCAGTCCTTGGCCAAGATGGTAACCATGTTTCAACATCATGCGGGCTACCTTTGTGTTTTTGGGAAGTCTTTCTACACTGGCAATTTTGAGCACTTGAAAAGATGTTTCAAGGGCCTCTTCAGCCGCATCCACATAAGGTTGGGTGGACGGTCCACTGATCAGGATATCATCCTCTGCTTGGACCGTGACCAATTTGTCATCCACTATGAACTTGACTTTCTGGTGGAGCGTTGAAGGAACTGCCTTAGCGTCATGAATCCAAGGCCTGCCGAGGATACAAATGTATGCTGGAGTAATATCCATTACATGGAAATCAACGTTGAAGGTAGTGGGTCCAACTTGGATTGGCAAATTAACTTCTCCCACTACTTCTCGCTTTGACCCGTCGAAGGCTCGAACGATAGTGCTGCTTGGGGGCAGACGGGTTCCTTGGATAGTCAACTTGTACAGTGTGTACTTGGGCATCGCGTTCAAGGATGACCCGTTATCCACAAGAACTTTGGCGATGAGGTACTCCTTTCACTTGATTGAAATGTGCAAGGGCTTGTTATGGTTTGATCCCTCGAGGGGGAGTTCTTCCTCTGTGAAGGTGAGGTGATCGCTTGTCATAATGTGACCGACAATCCTCTCAAATTTTTCTTGGGATATGGTGTGAGGTACATGCGCTTTGCTCAAGACCTTTAGCAGGGCGTTTCTGTGCGATTCCGAACTCATCATTAGAGATAATAGGGTTATCTTTGCAGGAGTATGATTGAGCTGGTCTATAATGGAATACTCGCTTTGCCTTATAAACTGGAGTAATTCCTCTATCTCCTCCTTGGATTCTTTATTTTCTTTTTCTTCGGTATTTTTATTTTTTGGGACATCTTCTTGTGAGTCCTTGGGGGAGTAGACTCTTCCACTTCTAGTCATGCCCCCAATGCCGGCTATATTCGTGATATCCTCTTTTATTGGTGAAGATTCTTCATATTTCCACGGTACAACTTTATTTGATTCGTAGGGGAAAGGACGTGGCATAAATAGTCGCACTGGTGTCCTTGCCCCCTCTTTCTTATTTTTGAGGACCAACGGTCGAGGCTTATTTTCTTCTTGCGACGAGTCGACCGTTGGGGCAAACTTGATTAGGAGTGGCTTTCTCTCCATTCTTCTGATTTGGAAGACGTGTCAGTTAATCCTCCCTTTTTATTATCTTATTTATTAAGAATGAAGGAGGGGAAATTAAATATGCAAATGAATGACATGCATGCAAGTAGACAATTGTTGAATAAAGAAAAATTTCATTTATCCGTTGGAAGGTGTACATTCCCCTATTCCATACTACGAAGCAACTTTTGGTAGAAACAGAAAAGCCTAAAGAAACCCACAGGCGGGTCTTGATCTCTATGTAATTCTCTTTCGGCTTCCCGGACGTGATGAGCAAGTGCTTCGCTTTTCTTCTGGACCGCCTGGCTCATATCTTTGTTGTACTTTTGAGCCTCTTTGATCTTTGCCTCTTGATGGACGATCAAGGCTTGCATTTCATCAAGTTTTGCAAGGGCCCGATCCTTTTCTTGTAGTACTTGGCCGTACTGAGCTAGCCCGTCTCTTTCTTTGATGCGTAGCTCAGTGAGACTTTTGTTGAGTCTCTGATTGGCCTCCCGCTCTTAGCGTATTTCTGACCGAGTCTTGGTGAGTTCTTGCAACAACTCCTTGATCGTCTGAGCCTGTTTTGTTGATTTGGCCTCAAGGCGTGCTAATTTGGATGTTATTTCTTGGATTTGGCTATCCGAACTAGTTCTGGCAGCTTTGGATGCTCGGATAGCCTGCTCATTAGAGTCAGCACACAAGTCCTTGATGCGCTCTATTTCATGATCCTTTTTCTTGCATTGCCTTTGCAGACCATCAATGGTGAGGATAGATTCTTGCTCTCTCTCTTCAAGGGCCCTCATCTGGGCTCCCATGATTTCTATTGTCTGGGTCAAGGCATCGACTTGAGCTTGCAGCTCTTCACTATTGGCGCTTGTAACAAGTGAGGTGGATGGTTGAGACATCACTCTTCTTTTTCTCCACACCTCATAGTCACTGGAGACAGCCACTCGAGCTTTTCCTAGCTCTCTATCTCCCATAAAGACTAGTTTCTCCCATGCTTTTCTCACGGCTAGTGAGTTGGCTATTGTGCATGGGTCTCCGAAAAAACATAGTCCTTCGAGTTCCCCTCGAGAAATTGTAGTTTGAGTCCTCATGAGCTGTCTCATAGCTACTCTAGGTGAGTAGGCTATGCAACCCCTGAGTCCTATCAAGGGTACGTTCGGATAGTCTCCACATCTGATGAGGACTGGACCGGGTCGGAACTAAGGGCAGACCCAGGATAAATTGTTGGTGTCCCATTGTTCCAACTCGTCCTTCCACTCCGAGGTTAAGCGTCGTTGGAGAGGGATTTTGGAGAAGCTCCTTAAAGGGTCGGGGAACATCCCCATGTGACTAGAGGCGTAAAAATGTGTAATGCCCCACACAAAGAGTAGTGAAGAGCAGCAACGAAGCGTTTTTCCTTGCTTCTGGCGGTAGAATTCCACCGAGAGCAAGGTGTCAGAAAGAATTACAGGCAAGGGACTCTTTGAGTTCACGTCCCAGGTGAAGAAGGCGTCCATGACGGCTTGATCCACTGTGTCGAGGTGGAAGGGAAACAAGATCGTTCCGAATATGATTAAGGCCAGGGTTTTGTTAAAAGCGACCCATTCTGTCCTTTCAGCCAAATCAGACATATGGTCTTCTAACATTAAGACTTTCCAACCCTGGATGTTCCCTTTTCCTATCAGGGTAGTCTGCTGAAATGGTAGTTGGATGATGGCAGCGACTTGTGCTGCAGGAGTATATGCCCCGTGGCGGATATGGACCCCAGCTGATTTGGGCCATTTCAGCATAATTTCATACTCCTCCAAGGTGGGCACCATGTCGAACCAAGGAAATTCAAAGCAACGCAGACTAGAGTTCCAGAAGTGAACTAGTACCCTGATGAACACTTGATCGACACAGATCTTCAGCAGGTCAAGAATCCTTCCATAGGATTTTTCAAAGTCGGAGCAGACCTCTGGTGGCATTACCGTGCAAAGCCGTTCCAATTTCTCAGCATGGTATCGGGGAATGTCCACCTTCTTCAATTGTCTACTAGTCCCCTCCATTTTCTAAAACCAAAATGCATGTTTTATGAAAATGATGCTTATTGAATGAATGTGAGTGTTTATTTTTCTATTTATCATGTTTTGTATGATATTTGCGTTTTTTTTTTGAAAAAAAAACTACCTATATGAATGATTTATGAGTGTAATATTCTTGAACAAGGTCCCATTTATTGATTTAGACTGAATTTTGTTTGTTTTTTTTATAGCCTTTTATCTCTTCTGTCGGACTGCGTGGCTACTTAGCTTACAAAGAACCTGAAACCAGGCTAGCTAAAAGGTAGACTGACCGAGATAAAAAATGGTTTTATGCGAAAGAATAATTAGCGTCCCTTATCTCTTCTGTCGGACTGCATGGCTACTTAGCTTACAAAGAACCTGAAACCAGGCTAGCTAAAAGGCAGTGTAGACCCCTAATTTTGCCCGGGCCTCTCAAAATAAAGGCTAGAGGAACGTCGCCCAAAAAAGGAGTGCATCCGGCTTCCCAAAACTGAGGAAACCTCCCGCAACAAACACAGAGATCACTCATTCACACGATAAAAGCCAAAAGAGACTTCCTACACAAAGACAAAGCTCGCCCGGCATCTTAATGAAGGCCAAGAAGACTTCCTATATGAAGATAAAGCTTCAACGGACACACATCAGCATCAATCTACGCCCGAAAACAGCAAGGAAAGCTTCCCGGGTCCCAAAAGCGCGAAAACGGCGCTGAGACGGCCGTCCAGTGGGACGGCCGTCCCAACCCTCCGGGTTCAAGTGGGACGCGCGTCCCAAAGTTGGGACGGCCGTCCCAACCCCCGGCTTAGTGGGACGGCCGTCCCGGCCTTCCCGGGGTCCCGCTCCGTGTAAAAATGCCATTTGGGACGGCCGTCCCGAGTCCAGTACGGCCGTCCCACCCGGATGGCCGTCCCAAAGTGCGCCAGCTGCGAAAAACTATAAATAGGAGGCTCATTTGTCACTTTTTTGACACACTTCAGACACCCCAGTCACCACAGACACTCCAGAGAGCTCTGAAACACTTTAGAGCACTCGTCTACTTCTCTCCCTCTCTCAAATGATCTTTCCGATTGCCTTAAATAGGTAACAATCGGTTAAGGAATTAGATTCCGGCATTTGATTCTTCTTTAAATTTTTAAGAGAGTCGTTCTTGTATTGGTGAGGAGAGTCTTGTGTAGAAAGAGGGGTTGCCAAAACGCATCCTCACGGTTCGAGATTCTCAATATAAAGCTTGCTACGTGAGGTTCTTTTCAATTCCCTTCTCTTTTATTGCTTTATTTATTGTTTTATTTTATTTATTGCGTCATATAGAATAAAATCATGTAGATAGTCATTTTAATATTCCTTCTATTGCTTTATTTAGTTTTATTTAAAATTATGTAAATAGCTATTTCAATATTATGCAATAAAATAGGGTAATCGCGTAATTTCTCAAAGTCTTTTCTTTAAATGAATTAATCTGTCATAGGGAACCCGAAAGGGGCGTTGTGGGGTGCTAATACCTTCCCCACACGTAACTAACTCCCTTACCCAACTCCGGTTATAATGGCCAAGTGCGGTTTTTCTTAAAATCATACTCATATCATGCATTTTTCACTTCGTTAGATAATGGAGGGATCCAGTAATAGACAGCTTAAAGAAAGTGGGAATCCTTCTATGCCGTGTAGAGAAGTTAAGACACTTGTGTACATATATGCCGCCGAAAGTCTATGCCGACTTTGAAAAGTCTTACTGAAGAATTCTTGACCTCCCGAAAATCAATATTGATCCAATATTTGTTAGAGCATTAATCCACTTCGGAATCCCGATTTACACCGCTTCGAGTTCTCGCAGCTTGACTTGGTACCAACCTTAGAAGAATACGAACTCATGGTTAGATGGCCTCAGCCGCTTGGAGTTTATGTCTCGCTCAGGAGAATATACGGCCGTGAGTAAGGTTGCCACTATTATACGACCGCCTCCTCATCAATCCGCCCTAGAGGAAAAAGGGAATATCGTAGGTTGGAAAATGGCTATAATAGAAGACCACTTAGTCTCTTTAGCCGAAAAGAAGGACTCGGTCTACATTCAACAAGACTCTAGCATTAGCAATGTTCGGAATCATATTATTCCCATTCCATGTGGACATCGTGGATCACGCCGCAATGGACGCATTCTTCGCCCGGGATGTATATTCAAAGAGTCCTATACCCGCAATCCTTGCCGATACCCCGCTTCGTGAAATTCTCGCCAACGTAGACAAGGAAAAACACTCGTATGCCGTACCTCGCCGCTATATGTATGGGGTGTTACTCACTTTTACGCCTCAAGCCACATGGGTGTATTTCCCGACCCTTTAAGAAGTTTCTCAAAAATCCCCCTTCAACATCGTCAAGCCTTAGAGTGGAAAGCCGAGTTAGAAAACTGGAACATAGAGCATGTATCATGGGTTTGTCCTTGGTTCCGACCCGGTTATATTCTCATACGATGCGGAAACTACCCGAATATACCACTTCTAGGTCTTAGAGGTTGTATAGCATATTCTCCTAAAATAGCCATGAGACAACTTATGAGAACTCGGACCGTGCCAACCCAAGAAGAGCTCGTAGGGCTGAATCTATACCATTATTCCCATAACTTTGAAGAAATATCTCGCTCGTCAGAAAGCATGGGAAAGACCAATATACCCGGGGGATAAAGAGCTCTGAAGGATTCGGTATCCACATCCCACGAATATGAAAAATGGAGGAAAAATAGAGGGGTACCCCTACCATCCGATGCATTCACTAAAGCGTTGGTCAACGAGGAGCTACAATTGCAAGTCAATGCCCTAAACAAAAGGATAGAAGTCATGGAAACTCAGCCTAAGGGCTTTTGAAGAAAAAGAGCAGTGAATCAACCATCATAATAGACTGGCCTAAAAAGGCAATGTAAAAAGAAGGACCATGAGATAGAACTTCTTAAAAATGATTATGCCGACTACCAAGAAGAAGCTAGGCGAGCATTGAAGATGCCAAGGTTTGAACAAGATAGTCTTTTCCAGGACATGAATGATGAAATAGCACGTTTTGAGAAGGCACTTGCAGAGCAAACAAAAATGATCAAATTAATACAGGATGACCTAGCGGAACTCATTCGTAAGCACAAAGGTGGCGAGAAACCGCTGAAAAATACAAGAAAAGCCTGGATGAGCCGCATGATAAAGAAAAAGAAGGATTAGCTCAAGTATGGTCACTTAATTCATGAAAGGGACCAAATAAGAGAGAGATCTCGACCAACAATACGCTTTGATCGTTCATCTAGAAGAAAAGATAAGAGAGGCTTGTCAATATAGTGAAAACATGAGTCAAGCGATACATGAGCAAGCTAAGATACTCTGAAACCATGTGAGAATAGCCGAAGATGAATTACAAAGAAAACCTAAATTACCTATAGGATTCTTCAAGCTTTTCCGTTTTTGTCAAGACTTGCTCCAAAGCATTGTATAGAAGGATTTACACTTTCTAATAAAAGGATTTATTTTTTCTCCTTAAATTGTCTATTGCATTCATAAGCCGCATACATTCATATATTCCTCCTCATTTTAATAATAAAGATAATAAAAAGAAAGGATTAACTCGGTGTGCTTTCCACAAATCGAAAAATGGAAAAGAAGTCTTTCGTCATCAAAATCTCTGCGACAGTCGATAAATCCGAAGATGATAACAAACAAGCACCGTTAATCATTCCAATCAATAAAAGGGAAGAAGCAATAACACCTTTACGCTTGTTTGTACCGCGTCCTTTCCCTTATAAATCAAACAAAGCTCGTACCTTGGAGATACTCGAAGAATCGCCAGTCAATCAAGACATCTCCAACATAGCCGGTATGGGGGGCATGACAAGAAGCGGAAGAATATATTCCCCCAAGGAAATTCAAGATAATACTCCTAAAGAGAAGGCAAAAAATAAGGCCGAAGAGGAAAAGGAATCCAAGGAGGAGACAAGATGAGCTACTCCAAGACATAAGACAAAGCGAGTACTCCATCATCGATCAACTCAATCGCACTCCCGCAAAGATAACCTTGTTGTCACTCATCATGAGTTCTGAACCGCATCGAAACACACTCGTTAAAAGTTTTGAATGAATCATTCGTTCCACATGCAATACCTCAAGACCAGTTTGAAGGAATTATTGGTAATATTACAGCCAATGATCATCCGACCTTCACCAATGAAGAACTCCCTTTAGAAGGGTCCGATCACAACAAGCCTTTGCATATTTCAGCTTAAATGCAAGGAATATCTCATTTCCAAAGTTCTTGTGGATAATGGGTCATCCTTAAACGTCATGCCCAAAAGTACCCTCGACAAGATAATAATACGAGAAACCCACATGCGCCCAAGTAATACAATAGTTCGAGCCTTTGACGGATCAAGACGTGAAGTAGTAGGAGAGATTAGTCTACCAATCCAAATCGGACCTACTATTTTCAACATAGACTTCCACGTGATGGATATCACACCAAGCATACAGCTTGTCTCCTTGGTAGACCTTGGATTCATAGCGCTAAGGCAATACCTTCGACGCTCCACCGGAAAGTCAAGTTTGTGACAAATGATAAACTGGTCACAGCTCAAGCCGAAGAAGACTTTCTAATAAGCAAACCATCTATTCAACCATATGTGGATGCAAACTGAAGAGGCTCTTGAAACATCTTTTCAAGCACTTGAAATTGCCAATATCGAAAGACTCCCTAGTAGCATGAAGGTGGCCCAGATGATGAAAAGATATGGATATCGCCCAGACAGGGGCTTGGAAAGAACGCTCAAGGAATAAGAGAGCCACCGGATTTCAAAGATAATCCGCTAAAGTATGGACTAGGGTATGACCCTACAAAAGATCAAACCATACAAAGAAAAGGGAAGTCTTACCCCTCGAAGATGGTATTCCGAAAAGGAGGGGTCTTAGCGCAAAGGGTAGCGTTAGTCATTAGGTGTCCTTCTTCCGATTCTAAGGGATGTAAATCTAGTGACTATTAGAGATCACTCCTCGGGTATGCCCGTCCCCGAGCATCTTTAGGGCACACATTTCCCTGAAATTACAAAAGAATGCTATTCTTACTATCTCGCTTCTTTTCTTGCTAAATGTATCTATACCCCATTAAATAACCCCGTATTAGACAAACGTTTTATTCCAAATGCGTCCAAATAAGTAAAGCGCCGCAAAGCAAGGTCAAAATAAATTGATTAACTAGAAACACAAATAAAATATAAAATCAAATCTCGACAAATGTTGTGCAAAAAATATACGCATACAAAAAAGGAAAGCCCGTCAAGGTCAAAGACCAAGACAAGAAAATAAAAGGGCAAAATACCCTAGCAGAAACCCACAAAGGGGGCCGCGCAAAATTAGGGTAAACCCTACAGGAGACCCGAACAATAACAAAGGGTAGCCTGGGCAAAAGTTAGGGTTATTAAAAGTCCGCTAGGTATTCCTAAAAATAAATACAAAAAGGAAACCTAGACGAAAATCAGGACGAAAGCACGGCATCC
The DNA here is from genome assembly GCA_963425845.1 of Sphenostylis stenocarpa. NCBI lineage: Eukaryota > Viridiplantae > Streptophyta > Magnoliopsida > Fabales > Fabaceae > Sphenostylis > Sphenostylis stenocarpa. The sequence goes on from OY731400.1 coordinate 39,181,955, forward strand.
TAGACCGAAAACCCGAAAGGGCGGACTAGGGAAGTTAGTCAATCACGTAAAGGCGCCACAAATCGCAAACAACGACGCCACGTCATAAGAATAAAACGTTTATCTAAACTAGCCTAAACACAGCACCAACCTTGGCCAGCCATTCTTACAAAAACCTTTATTACAAAAATATCTCTCTAAAACGCAAGCCTTTGCAATAAATCCTTTTCCTTCTTTTCTCTTGACCATTTCACTATAAAGCATTCAAGTAATGAAGGGGAATGTGGTAACATAGTGATCAATAGGAAGGTTGAAATCCCTAAGGAAAAGAAGGAGGGCATTGACATGGCAGCTTGCTCTACGAACAAAGGATTGCTCTTCGGCCATGGCAAAGAAAATTCCAAAGACGGCAAATCAAGACAGCCTAAGCTTGTTAGTCAAGAAGCAGGATGACTGGTAAGGTACAACACCAAGAATGCGCCCAAAGTCAAAGCACATCGCTTAAAACTCTCGAAATATTAACTAAAATAGATCCTAGGATGCATATCATGAAGCATTACATGCATTAAAGCATAGATGAAGGGAATCCTATCTTCGATTTCATCAAAAAACACGAAAATTAACTCAAAAAATCAAAAACCAACTTAAGGAGCTTGGGACGGCCGTCCCAAAGTCCGCACGGCCGTCCCAAGTGCATTTTCACGTTTGGGACGTGCGTCCCAACAAGGGGTCCCGGCCCGTGCATTTGTGCCATTTGGGACGGCCGTCCCAACCCGCACGGCCGTCCCAAACTCCCCGCGCGGCCTATATATATGGGACGCGGTTTTTGGCTCGGTACCTCATTCCAAGCTTCCTATCTTGTCTTTCCTCCTCTTCCATACATTTTTAGCATTTCTAAGAGAATATTACCTACAATGGAGCATGGAGAAGCCTCATCCGTAAGAAAACGCACCAGGACCGGCCGCTAGAAGAGCTCCCGCCACCGCATGATGATGGCGTAAGCGCATCAACAAAGACTCGGCAAATATCCAGCAGCTTGCCCGGTACCCGATGCCGCGACTAGACTTCGGATCCCGGCCACATTCGGCTGGGAACAAGATGTTAGGAGGTTCATCCACAACATAGGATGGGACTTCCTCCTTCGTGAGCCACCCACTCGGATCCATCGCACCGCTACGATGGAGTTTCGCCTCCGTTAGCATGATGGAGATGCCATCCACCACTCCCGGGGTGCCACCAACACCGGCTATCTCCTACCGGATGGATGGAGCCTACCGAACCACCGCCCTGGATGACTTCAACGTCATCATGGGATTCTCGCCAGCCGAGCCGAGACAAGAACACCGAATATCGGTCCGCATATCCGGAGAAACCCGCGGTTCTCACCACCACCACGCATGTGGAAGGATATTACCGGAGCTATCAACCTCCCATCTCATCTCGAAGGGTGCAGCCTTCAATCCCCCTCTTCGCATATGCCACAAATTGCTTGCCGGGACCATTCACAGGCAGAAGGAAAGCCAGGGGAAGGTAACGCCGGCCGACCTTTTTATAGTCTACCGCATGCATCGTGGACACCGATGCAACCCCGGATACGCATTCCCGAAGGCCGTAAAGGAATGCGGTACTCGAGGATCAGCGGAGCAATCATGGTGGCTCCCTTCCTTACCCCTCTTGCCGAATACCGGGGATGCACAGACGGAGAAGATATCCCACCGAACTTCAACCGGAGCCTATCAACGGAGGAGTGCCGACGAACATGAGTATCCTCGCAGAGAAGGATCAGGTTTCATCCTAAACCCTATCATCTCGATTTCATGGGATATGCGCGATTTCAATACGCCGCAAGATATCCCTACCACTTCGTAGTCCCAGCAGAAGAATCACGCGACTCGGATTTCTCCGCTTATACAGGCGCCTGGATGAGGAGCATGCCTATATGGAAGGAGAGTTCCAGCCTATACGCCAGCCAGCTCACCCGCATGACCGTTAGGCAAGACAGATCGACCGTCGGATAGAGAGCTCCGGTCCAGCACCCGAGCAAGGTTCCAACGCCGCCTACTCCGCCGCTTCCCTTCACCTCGCACCATCCGCCCATTCCAGCCTCGTAGGCGGACGATTAGGATTTATTTAACTTTCTTATGTCTTAAATATGCTTGAAATGTACCCGAACATAAGCAAGTAATAAATAAAACTCGTTATTTCGTTTTACACGTCGCAATCAAAAAGCCCATGTGTATAAAATAAAAGGCACACATGATTCACTAAAAAGTCGATTTCAAAACAACTCGCGACGAAAACTAAGTCGCGAAAGTAAAAGGCGAAATCTAAACCGCTTCAAAGAAAAATTACTCCAACCATCAACCTTCTACACCAATATAAGACAGAAAAACCAACTGAAAGGCTTAATTATCCCCAAGCGGATCCTCGCCTACTCCGCAGGCAAAACAAAAAGATTACCTCACGACTCGAAGACATCGCCGCAAGAGTCCTTAAGCACACTCATACAAGAGTATCCGCTTCAAAGAAGAACAAGGACTACATAAGAGTCTATCAAAGAAAAACAGATCAAAATCCCCCACATCACCGGGGGCAACAAAAAGAAAGAAGAGAAGAGCCTTTCACCCTCTAACAAAGGCTACGACATGAAGGAGCCGAAAGAAATTTCCGTCCACAGAAGCCAATAAAATTCCCTCAGTGATCACCAAAAAGAAAAATTTTTCCCCAGCAAGCCTATCCGCAAAAGCAAATTACAAATCCACAGGGAGTTAAGCACCCAATATGAATATCCCCAGGAAGGTACAAAACCTTCACTCCCAAGAATGCCTATGCTTACTCGTAAACAAGCAAAGAGCCGATATCCCCAAGAAGCTGGAAATCAACCTATAAGAGGTAATACAAGCACAAAGCTTTCAAAAAACATCTACCTACTCGTAGGTATTATCAAGAACAGATATCCTCAAGAAGAACATCAGCCTATCCAGAGGAAAGCCTTCGTCGCTATTGAAGCACTCGCCTAATCAAGAGGCACAAAAAAAATCAACGAATCCCCAGTAAATTCCCGCCTAATCAAGAGGCACAACAAATTCCCCAAATGGATCTCCGCCTAATCAAGAGGCACAATCAAGAAGAAAAACCAAAAACATCAAAAATCCCCGTAAAACCGATGACGACTAACAAAGAAAGTCAAAAACAAATATTCCCTACCGAATGGGCGCATGAACAGAAAAAATAAGCCGCCAACACATCTCCAAAAACAGATAATCACAGGATTAACTACCAAAAAGTGCATTCTAAGAACCTTGCAGTAACGTGGTTCGGACCAGGTGGGGGTAAGTACCCATCGAACTCTTGCAGTAATCCGGATTCGGACCAGTGTGGGGGTAGGTACCCATCGAATCTTGCAGAACGAGATTCTGACCAGTGTGGGGGTAAGTACCCATCGAACCTTGCAGTAACGGGATTCTGGACCAGTGTGGGGGTAGGTACCCATCGAACCTTGCGTAACGTGGTTCTGACTGTGGGGGTAAGTACCCATCGAATCTTGCAGAACGGGATTCGACCAGGTGGGGTAGGTACCCATCGTAATCTTGCAGTAACGAGATTCTGACCATGTGGGGGTAGGTACCCATCGAATCCTTGCGGAACGGGGTTCGGACCAGGTGGGGGTAAGTACCCATCGAATCTTGCGTAACGGGATTCGGACCAGGTGGGGGTAAGTACCCATCGGAACCTTGCAGAACGGGATTCGGACCAGGTGGGGGTAGGTACCCATCGAACCTTGCAGAACGGGGTTCTGACCGGTGGGGGTAGGTACCCATCGAACCTTGCGTAACGGGGTTCGGACCAGGTGGGGGTAAGTACCCATCGAATCTTGCGTAACGGGATTCTGGACTGTGTGGGGGTAAGTACCCATCGAATCTTGCAGAACGGGATTCGGACCAGGTGGGGGTAGGTACCCATCGAACCTTGCGGAACGGGGTTCGGACCGGTGGGGGTAAGTACCCATCGAACCTTGCAGAACGGGGTTCGGACCAGGTGGGGGTAAGTACCCATCGAATCTTGCAGAACTGGGATTCGGACCGTGTGGGGGTAGGTACCCATCGGAATCTTGCGAACGAGATTCGGACTGTGTGGGGGTAGGTACCCATCGAACCTTGCGAACGGGGTTCGACCGGTGGGGGTAAGTACCCATCGAATCTTGCAGAACGGGATTCGGACTGGGTGGGGGTAGGTACCCATCGAACCTTGCGTAACGGGTTCTGACCGGTGGGGGTAAGTACCCATCGAATCTTGCGTAACGGGATTCGGACCGTGTGGGGTAGGTACCCATCGAATCTTGCGTAACGAGATTCGGACCAGGTGGGGGTAGGTACCCATCGAACCTTGCGGAACGGGATTCGGACTAGGTGGGGGTAAGTACCCATCGAATCTTGCGTAACGAGATTCGGACCAGGTGGGGGTAGGTACCCATCGAATCTTGCGTAACGGGATTCGGACTGGTGGGGGTAAGTACCCATCGAATCTTGCAGAACGGGATTCGGACCAGGTGGGGGTAAGTACCCATCGAATCTTGCAGAACGGGATTCGGACCAGTGTGGGGGTAAGTACCCATCGAATCTTGCGAACGGGATTCGGACCGGTGGGGGTAAGTACTCATCAAAAACTTTGCAGTAAGGCATTAGGTGGAGTAAAAATACTCACCTAGAGCATTTCAAAGATGGGTTGCAAAGACCTTACTTCTATTAGGGGTTAGTTCAATGTTGAGCACCTCTAAGTAAGTACCCACAAGAGTCTAACAAAATGTAAATTCATACCGGGTGAGGGTAGGTACTCACCAAAACCTTGCGTAACAAGGTTCATACCTAGTGGGGGTAGGTACCCACAAAAGTCTAATAAAATACGTACTCATACCGGTGAGGGTAAGTACTCACCGTAGCTTTATAAAAGGAGGCTCAAACCAGATAGGGGTTGGTACCTATCAAAATATTTATCATCCAGAGGACCTAGCAAAGGAGCAAAGATCCGAAGGATAACCGGCAAAGGGTTAACTCCTTCCCCTACCAACTAATTTTGTCTGGCATATTAAAACCGACGAATTAGTTAGGCAGGCGAAGGGGGGCAGCCGTAGACCCCTAATTTTGCCCGGCCTCTCAAAATAAAGGCTAGAGGAACGTCGCCCAAAAAGGAGTGCATCCGGCTTCCCAAAACCGAGGAAACCTCCCGCAACAAACACAGAGATCACTCATTCACACGATAAAAGCCAAAAGAGACTTCCTACACAAAGACAAAGCTCGCCCGCATCTTAATGAAGGCCAAGAAGACTTCCTATATGAAGATAAAGCTTCAACGGACACACATCAGCATCAATCTACGCCCGAAAACAAGCAAGGAAAGCTTCCTGGGTCCCAAAAGCGCGAAAACCGGCTGTAACAGGCTGAGACGGCCGTCCCAAAGTGGGACGGCCGTCCCAACCCTCCAGGTTCAAGTGGGACGCGCGTCCCAAAGTTGGGACGGCCGTCCCAACCCCCGGCTCAGTGGGACGGCCGTCCCGGCCTTCCCGGGGGTCCCGCTCCGTGTAAAAATGCCATTTGGGACGCGCCGTCCCAGGCCCGTACGGCCGTCCCACCCGCATGGCCGTCCCAAAGTGCGCCACCTGCGAAAAACTATAAATAGGAGGCTCATTTGTCACTTTTTTGACACACTTCGTACACCCCAGCCACCACAGACACTCCGAGAGCTCGAAACACTTTAGAGCACTCGTCTACTTCTCTCCCTCTCTCAAATGATCTTTCCGATTGCCTTAAATAGGTAACAATCGTTAAGGAATTAGATTCCGCATTTGATTCTTCTTTAAATTTTTAAGAGAGTCGTTCTTGTATTGGTGAGGAGAGTCTTGTGTAGAAAGAGGGGTTGCCAAAACGCATCCTCACGGTTCGAGATTCTCAATATAAAGCTTGCTACGGAGGTTCTTTTCAATTCCCTTCTCTTTTATTGCTTTATTTATTGTTTTATTTTATTTATTGCGTCATATAGAATAAAATCATGTAGATAGTCATTTTAATATTCCTTCTATTGCTTTATTTAGTTTTATTTAAAATTATGTAAATAGCTATTTCAATATTATGCAATAAAATAGGGTAATCGCGTAATTTCTCAAAGTCTTTTCTTTAAATGAATTAATCTGTCATAGGGAACCCGAAAGGGGCGTTGTGGGGTGCTAATACCTTCCCCACACGTAACTAACTCCCTTACCCAACTCTGGTTATAATGGCCAAGTGCGGTTTTTCTTAAAATCAATATTTTTCCCTTTTCCAATGTTTATGGTTAAAACATTGGTGGCGACTCCATAAGAACCCTTTTTCGAAAACCTTTTAAAACAAATACGCGAGTCTAAACCATCTTTCCGCGACCGCTCGCATTAACGTCTCAAAGACGTTCCCTCCCCGGGACGTCGGAAAGGGACGGCGGCGACAGGCAGACTGTCCGAGATAAGGGCGTTTATTGCAAAAAAATGTTTGTTGTGATTTTTCTGTTGTTTGGTTATGCTATGCAATAGACGAATGCAACAAACAGATGCACACACAATTCGATCATCCACGAACAGGCAAGAAGTCGTTTTAATCACGAGGTAGGGTTTTCCTGCAAAAAAGTGCTTTGGCGAAGGTAGGTTCTAACTGTTCTCACCAAGGCTAAGGCCCCCAAGGTGCCCCCATTATAGGGTCCCCACTCTCTAGCCTTCCGACCATGCTTAACACTAAGGCCATAGTCAGTCTTTGTGCCAAAAGAGGAAGGTTATCACCTTGAGTGGTGGTTTTCGATCACACTGGTGGGCACAAGGCCATCACTACAGCGAACCGTACCTGCCACCCACTCCCTATGGATTTCTCACTTGCCCCCGGGTATAGAGGGAACTGTAGTGTGCAAGGGTTTGTGTACAGTTTGTATTTCAAACAATTACGTAAGTATAAACAAGCAACAGTTATTAAAGCCAAGCATTAAATCATGTTCTAATACAAGGTAGGGTAAAAGCGTAATTTTCTTGGTTTATTTACTTTAAGCTGGCCCATCACTAAATGGGATCAACTCTCTAGGCTTCCCCAGCGGAGTCGCCATCTGTCGCCGCCGTCAAAACGAGGCGGTCGGAGCGACGCGATGGTTTCGACTTTCCAATTTTTGCGTTTTTATTGGTGTGGTTACAACGCCTTTAGGTTGTCCGATAACCGGGCTGAACCTAGGGGTGAGGTTTTCGAAAAGGCGCTCTTGGATTGTCCGATAACCGGGATAACCCAAGAACTAATTTTGAAGGGTTCTTCTGGAGTTGCCACCGATGTTTTTAATGGAAACATCGGGAAAGGAGTAAAAATGTGTTGGTTTTCGAAAAACCAACTTTGGTCATTAGAACCAGAGTTGGGTAAGGGAGTTAGTTACGTGTAAGGGAAGTGTTAGTTCCCTTACGACGCCCCTTCCGGGTTCCCTATGATAAGCCAACTATTTAAATAAGTAAACCGGTGAAAATACGCTTTTACCCTTTATTTGCAGAATTAAAAAGTTATGACTGCATGACCCTAATATCTATTGCATAATTAAAATAAAAGAGTAAAAGAGAGAGGGAGAATGTAAAAACCTTTGAGGCAAGCTTTATATTAATTTTCTGAAAACTAGGGTGCTTTTTGGTAGCCCTTCACTCTCTACAGCGCCGGAAAACTCTCGAAAAGGCTATAAAAACTCTTAGAAACTCTCAGAAAACTCCGGAAATGCTTCGGAGGTGTTCTAGGAAGAGAATTTTATGAAGTGACAAGAGAGAGAATGGAAGAACTGTGTGAAATGAGGGGAATGGCGCGGCTATTTATAGGGATTCGCACCTGTCAGGTCGAGACGGCCGTCTCATCTGACAAGGTCGAGACGGTCGTCTCACCAAACGAGACGGCGGTCTTGCCATTCGCAAGTGACGAGACGGCCGTCTCGCCAAACGAGAAGGCGGTCTTGACCCTAAAAGGCGAAAATCCTTATTTTCATGTAGAAAATCCCTCCTATTCTAATATGGGGCCTAATAGTCTCTCCTAATGGCTTCTTAGCTTCATCCATCCTCAAAAAGGAGGTCTTCTGGTCTTTATTATGAGGCCGGGCAAGATTTGGGATCTAAAGGTATCTTCCGCATTTTGCTAAACTCTTGTGGGTACCTACCCCCACCTGGTATGAACCCCGTTCTGCAAGGTTCTTTTTGGGTACTTACTTCTGAGGTGCTCAACAACTGAACTATCCTCTAAGAAAAGTAAGGTTTTTGCGACCCGTTTTGTAAGGCTCTGGTAAGTATCTACCCCACCTGATACGAATCTGTATTTTGCTAGATTCTGATGAGTACCTACCCTCATCCGGTACAAACCTTATTTTATAAGGTTCTGGTGGGTATCTACCCCACTTGATACGAATCTGCATTTTGCTAGATTTTGATGAGTACCTACCCTCATCTGGTACAAACCTTATTTTATAAGGCTCTGGTGGGTACCTACCCCCACCTGGTATGAATCTGCATTTTGCTAGATTTTGATGAGTATCTACCCTCATCCGATACGAACCCTATTCTATAAGGCTCTTGTGGGTACCTACCCCCACCTGGTATGAATTTGCATTTTGCTAGATTTTGATGAGTACCTACACTCATCCGGTACGAACCCTATTCTATAAGGCTCTTGTGGGTACCTACCCCTACCTGGTATGAATCTGCATTTTGCTAGATTCTGATGAGTACCTACCCTCATCTAGTACGAACCCTATTCTATAATGCTCTTGTGGGTACCTACCCCCACCTGGTATGAATCTGCATTTTGCTAGATTATGATGAGTACCTACCCTCATCTGGTACGAACCCTATTCTATAAGGCTCTTGTGGGTACCCACCCCCACCTGGTACGATCCCTATTCTATAAGGCTCTTGTGGGTACTTACCCCCACCTAATACGAACCCTATTCTATAAGGCTCTTGTGGGTACCTACCCGCACCTGGTACGAACCCTATTTTATAAGGCTCTTGTGGGTACCTATCCCCACTTGGTACGAACCCTATTCTATAAGGCTCTTGTGGGTACCTACCCCCACCTGGTACGAACCCTATTCTATAAGGCTCTTGGGATGTTCATTTTTTGGCATTCAATCTTATGGTTGATGAGTACAAACCCTCATCCGATTTTTGGAGATGTGTTGGTGGCTTATTGTCTTCGATCATGCACCCATTCCATGGGGAGTGATTTGATTTTTCCTTTTTGACTTTTCTGTTTTAGTCATCTAGCTTTGCCGGGGATTTTTGTTTTTGGCTTTTCTTGTTTAGCCATCCGATCTTGCCGGGGATTCTTTGTTTTTGGGCTTTTCTTTTTAGCCATCCGGTCTTGCCAGGGATTCTTTGTTTTTGGCTTTTCTTTTTAGCCATCCGGTCTTGGCGGAGATTCTTTATTTTTGGCTTTTCTTTTTAGCCAATCGGTTTTACCGGGGATTTCTTATTTTTTGGCTTTTTGTTTAGCCATCTAGTTTTTCTGATGATTTTTTGGCTTTTTGTGTAGCCATCCGGTTTTACTGGGGATTATTTGTTGGTTGCCTTTTATTTAGGTAGGAATCCACTGGAGATTTGTGGTTTCGGGCTTTTCTTTTTAGCCATCCGGTCTTTGACGGGGTTTATTGATGATTGCCTCTTAATTTAGGTAGGAATCCATTGAGGATTTGTTGATTTCTGTTGATTGTGCCTCTTGATTAGGCGAATGCTTCTGTAGTGGTGAAGACTTTATGCTTTGGGCTTACATTGCCTCTTGTATAGGTTGATTTCCCATTTCTTGGGGATATTGGCTCTTTACTTGCCTCTGAGTAGGCATAGGCTTCATTGGAAGTTAAGGCTTTGCATTCCACTAGGGATATCCATATTGGGCGTTATAGGCAATTAACTCCCTGAGGATATAAATTTGTAGTTTTGCCTTTGTTGATAGGCTCGCTGGGGTTAGTTTTTTCTTTTTGATGATCTATCGGGGATTCGATTGCTTTCCCGGAGATCTATTTTGACTTGCCCCCTAGGGAGGAATGGAGTTTTTGACTCCTTGTTGGATGCTTCTGTTTTGAGCTGGCTTTGCCTATGCTCTTATTCCGCTGGGGAATGGGTTTTTATCTTTTTCTCGGATTTTATCTCTTTTTTCGCGATTTTGAAAATTTGGCTTTCTTAAATGCGTGCACCTTTTTTATTTCTTTTATGCATACAGGCTTTTTATTATCTGCCGGGGATGAAGATATTTTCTTCTTTTTCTCTTTTCTTTTTGGCGATCCCCCAAGGAGCTCGTTGGCTTCCTGGGGATCCAACTTTGATTTGATTTTTTTTATGATGATGGAGTCTTGAGCTCCTGACTTTTGTGAAGCTCTTTATTGAACTGGAGGATGCAAATTTTCTTGCTTTCCCTGTTTTGTAAATTTTTTGTAATGCTCTGCTTGGAGATATTTATTTGGCATTTTTTGTGGCCTCTGTTGGGGAATGAAAGGTTTTTCTTTTCTTTCTTTTTTTGTTGAACCCCTGGGGATATGGAGACTTTGACTTCATATCTTCTTTGGTTTATCTTGGTGTAGTCTTTATTCTCCCTTGGGGAAGTGGCAGAGATTCTGGGTGAGTTTGCTTGATGACTCATGTGGTGATACATTTGAGTCGTGAGGTAATCTTTTTTTTTATTGCCTCTGGAGTAGGCAAGGATCCGCTTGGGGATGATCAAGCCTTTCCGTTGGCTTTTCTAGTGAACCTTCGCTTATTAGGGTAGAAGGTTGGAGTTAGTTTCCTTGAAGCTCTTTATTATGCTAAAATGGTTTTGATTTCGCCTTTTCTTTCACGATTTTGATTTTTATTTGGAGACTGAATTCTGGCGCCTCCTATTTTCAATCACAAGCATGGAGACTATCCTCTTTATATGCATGTTTATTATTCTTATTTAAAGGAAATTATTTTTCTTCATGATTTTGACAAAGTCGTTTTGTGCAACTACTTTGTGTGTGGATGTTCTAGATGCAATCTATTTGTTTATTTATTTTTGATGCTTTTAGAAAGTAACTGGCCTTCTCCCATTGGCTTCTAATGAATATGCCGATGGGTTCCTCCTTTATGATCATGATGATGGGCTCCTCTTTTATTCATCTTTTAGTTTTGGCCCTATCTTTTGCCTAGATCGCCCTTTACGGGTTTTCGATCTAGCGGGCTGCCTTAATTTTTGGCTAGAATATCTTAGGGGGCTTTTGCCTTATCTTTTGCCTAGACTGTTCTTTTGGGGTTTTCGATCTAGCAGGCTACCCTGATTTTTTCCTAAGAATATCATAGCAGACTTTTATTCCTTTATTATTTTTTTTATGCTTCCTCTTTTTAGATGCATGCTTGATCTTTGATTAAAGGTCTTTGCGCATATTTGTGATTTATCAATAAAGAGGCATTTCCATAATATTTGGTCAAGAGAAAGGAAATGAAAGGGAATGTTATTGATAAAAGAGAAAAAGTTTATTTCTTTTATAGAAGGATTTCAAGGGTATTTAGAAGAATGGTTGGTTAGGGTTGGTCATACTGTATAGGCTTAAACAGTCATGTCTATGATATTTGCCCCTTGGTTCTCCTAATTGCTTCAGTTGATATGCTTGAGCTCAGAGTGAAGACTATGCAGACTACTTGCTTCTGGAAGAATGTTACCTTAGCCGTCTTTCGGTTTTCGACTGGGGTAACCATTACTCTTTATTATTATTATTTTTATTTTTATTTTTTTTTTACCTCTACTTTTTGCCTAGGACGTGTCCTAGAGAGGAATATGGACCCTATCTTTTGCCCAAGAATGTCCTTTGCGGATTTTCATTCTTGACGGGTCTTGAACAATTTCTTCAAGCATAATACTTCTTCACTGCATCAGAATTGATTGGGTATCGAAACTCATCTCCATCCATATTGGTGAGGATAAGTCCCCCTCCTGAGAAAGTTCGTTTGACCACAAAGGGTCCTTCATAGTTTGTTGCCCATTTTCTAATTTTATCCTTCTGGGCTGGAAGCAGTTTCTTTATCACTAGATCCCCTTCTTGATAAGTATGAGGGTGGACCGTTTTATCATAAGCCTTTTTTATCTTCTTTTGATAGGCTTGTCCATGACATATAGCATTCAACCACTTTTCATCGATAAGGTTTAATTGATCGTATCGACTTTGAACGCATTCGGCTTCTGTTAATTTTGCTTCCATTATAATTCGCAAGGAAGGTATTTCAACCTCTATTGGCAATACGACCTCCATACCATATACAAGGGAGAATGGAGTAGCTCCTATTAAGGTCCGTACAGACGTTCGATAACCATGAAGAGCAAAAGGCAACATTTCATGCCAATCCTTATAGGTCTTAACCATCTTTTGAACAATTCTTTTAATGTTTTTATTGGCCGCTTCCACTGCGCCATTCATTTTAGGCCGATAAGGAGAAGAATTATGGTGTTGAATTTTGAAGTCCTGGCATAGTTCTTCCATCATCTTATTATTCAGGTTGGTTCCATTATCAGTAATAAGACGATGTGGGAGGCCATATCGACATATGATATTTTTTTTAACAAAGGTGACTACTACCTTTTTAGTCACATGTGCATAAGATGCAGCTTCTACCCACTTAGTGAAGTAATCGATAGCCACTAAAAAGAATCGATGGCCATTGGATGCCCTAGGCTCAATAGGTCCGATAACATCCATGCCCCACATAGCGAATGGCCAAGGGATAGTCATAACATTGAGAGGTACTGGTGGAACATGTACATTGTCCGCATGTACCTGACACTTGTGACATTTTCTAGCATATTGATGACAGTCCTTTTCCATTGTGGACCAAAAATATCCTGCCCTGAGGATTTTCCTAGCCATGATATGCCCTGGTGTATTTCTTTAATCAATATATGGGCTTCTTCGAGATTGACGCATCTTAGCAAAGTAGAATCAAAGTTCTTTTTATAAAGGTTTCTCCTATCAACATAAACCCTATGGCCCTTTTCCGAATGATCCTTTTATCATTGTCACTGATTCCCTCGAGGTATTCACCCTTTGTCAAGTATCGCCTTATGTCATGATACCAAGGGTTTTTATCTTTTTCACTGTCTACCATCATACAAAAGGCTTGTTTGTCGTGCCTTTTGACTTGGATGATGGGCATCTCATGTTCTTGTCCTAACGCGAACATGGATGATAATGTTGCAAGTGCATCTACAATCTGGTTATCTTCCCGAGGGATGTACTCGAAACTGATGTTTTCCATTTTTGAAGTCATTTACGGATGTGCTCCAGATTAGGGATTAATTTGGAATTTCTAGTTTCCCATTCACCCTTGAGTTGGTAAATAACAAGGGATGAGTCACCAAATACTTTGAGTCTAGTCACCCCATGATCTAGAGCTGCTTGAATACCTAGAGCACAGGCTTCGTATTCCGCCATATTGTTCGTGCAATCAAAGTTTAGTCTGGCTGTTACTGGGATATACTTATTTTCAGGAGATATTAAAATAGCTCTGATCCCATGTCCCAGTAAGTTTGAAGCTCCATCGAAAAACATGATCCACTTCTTATTTTCAAGTTCTTCATGTTGGATGTGCATTATGTGCTCATCTGGAAAATCATCTTGGAGGGATTGATATTCGTCAGTTGGTCCATGTGCCAGGTAGTCTGCTAAGGGACTACCTTTGATAGTTTTCTGAGTGACATGAACAATGTCGAATTCTGAAAGGAGTACCTACCACCTAGCTATCCTTCCGGTCAAGACGGGTTTTTCAAATAGGTATTTGATTGGGTCCATTTTGGAAATCAACCAAGTCGTATGTCTAACCATATATTGTCAAAGTCGTTGAGTTGCCCACACCAATGCACAACATGTTTTTTCGAGTGGTGTATAACGGGTCTCATAGTTTAGAAATTTCTTACTGAGGTAATATATGGCTTGTTCTTTCTTACCCGTGTCATCTTGTTGACCGAGCATACATCCCATGGATTCGTCGAGTACTGAAAGGTAAAGAATCAGGGGTCTACCTTCCACAGGTGGTACCAATACTGCGGGATTGGTTAGGCATATTTTGATCTTTTCAAAAGCTTGTTGACATTCATCATTCCAAACTTTCGGTTGGTTTTTACCGCAACAACTTAAAAATAGGTGTACACTTGTCTGTTAATTGCGCAATGAACCGTGCGATGTAATTTATTCGGCCCAAAAACCCTCTAACTTCTTTTTCTGTTCTTGGTGGGGGCATTTCTACAATTGCCTTTGTTTTATCAGGGTCTACCTCAATTCCTTTTTTACTGACAATAAACCCAAGGAGTTTTCCTGATCGTACTCCGAATGTACATTTAGCCGGATTAAGCTTAATCTGGTATTTCCGAAGCCGATTGAATAATTTTTTTAAGTATTGGAGGTGATCCATCTCATTTTTGGACTTGGCGATCATATCATCCACATATACTTCGATTTCTTTGTGGATCATATCGTGAAATAATGTTACCATAGCCCTTTGATAAGTAGCCCCTGCATTCTTGAGTCCAAAAGGCATTACTCTATAACAAAATGTACCCCACGGCGTAATGAAGGAAGTTTTTTCTCTATCTTCAACAGCCAATTTAATCTGGTTATACCCTGCATATCCATCCATGAAAGAATAGAGAGTATTCGTAGCGGTGTGATCTACAAGCATATCAATATGTGGTAAGGGAAAATCATTTTTTTGGACTTGCACGATTTATGTCCCTGTAATCTACGCATACTCTGATTTTCCATTCTTCTTTATAACTGGCACGATGTTTGCCAACCATTCTGGGTATTTTGACACGATTAGAAAATTGGCATCCAACTGTTTTTCTACTTCTTCCTTAATTTTCAAGGACCATTCTGGCTTTACTCTTCTGAGTTTCTGCTTAACTAGCTGAAATCCCTCTTTTAGTGGTAATCTGTGTTCCACTATGCTTTTATCAATTCCAGGCATATCATGGTAGGACCATGCAAACACGTCCACATACTCTCTTAGTAATTGTATCAACCTTTCCCTGACATCATCGTCAATTTGGGTACCAATATTTACTTCTTTCTTATTATCTTCTTGTCCCAAATTGATGGTTGTCGCCGCCGTCCGTTCCGACGTCCTGGGACGTCTTTGAACGTTAATGCGAGCGGTCGCGAAAAGATGGGTGAGACTCGCGTTTTTTGTTAAAATTGTGTTCATTGCTTTCGAGGTGCTCAACACTGAAATATCCTCTAATAGAAGCAAGGTTTTCGAAAAGGGGTTCTTTTGGAGTCGCCACCAATGTTTTGACCAGAAACATTGGAAAAGGAAAAAGGCGTTGATTTTATTAAAAACCAACTTGGCCATTATAACCGGAGTTGGGTAAGGGAGTTAGTTACGTGTGGGGAAGGTGTTAGCACCCCACAACGCCCCTTTCGGGTTCCCTATGACGGATTTATTCATTAAGTGAAGATTATGAGAAATTACGCATTTACCCTTATTTTATTGATACAGTTATTTAGATATGGTTATCTACATGATTTATCTACATTGTATACAGAAAACAATAAATAAAGCAATAAAGAAGAAGAGAATTGAGAAAAAACCTCCGTAGCAAGCTTTATATTATGATTCTTGTACAAAGAGGACGCGTTTCGGCAGTCCTTCGCTCTACAATTGTTCTCCTCTCGTCTACCCTAATCGACTCGACTAATTTTCTAGAAGAAGTCGAATGCCGGAATACAAATTCCTTAACTGATTGTTACCTAAAAAAGGCAATCAGAAAGATCATTCGAGAGAGGGAGAGAAGAAGACAAGTCTTAGAGTTGTCTGGTATGTCTGGGGTGAGGAATGAGACAAATGAGGCTCCTATTTATAGCATTTTCGCTGCCTGGAGCTTTGGGATGGTCGTCTGGGTTGGGACGACCGTCCCAAACGTGATTTCTACGTTGTGCCAATCTAGGACGGCCTTAATGGGTTGGGACGGCCGTCCCAAACGCAATTTTGTGCACGTTGGGACCCCCTGGGGTTTGGGACGGCCGTCCTACATTCGGGACGCGCGTCCCAACTGCTTAATTGCAGTTGGGACGGCCGTCCCAACCTTGGGATGGTGGTCTCGACCTGTTTTGTCCAGTTTTTGTATTTTGGGACCCCGGGAAGCTTTCCTTGCCGTTTTCGGACGTGGATTGGTGCCGATATATATCCGTTGAAGCTTTATCTTCGTGTAGGAAGTCTTCTTGGTCTTCATTTGTAATGTTGGGCGAGCTTTATCTATGTATAGGAAGTCTCCTTTGTGTGGATGAGTGAACTCCGTCTTATTATGAGAGGTCTTCTTTAGTCTTTATCGTGCATATGAGCGAACTCCATGTTGTTGCGGGAGGTTTCCTCAGTTTTTGGGAAGCCGGATGAACTCCATCTTCGGGCGAAGTTCCTCTAGCTTTTATTTTGAGAGGCCGGGCAAAATTAGTGGTCTACAGCTGCCCCCCCTTCACCTGCCTAGCTAATTTGTCGGCTTGATATGCTGACAAAATTAGTTGGTAGGGGAAGGAGTTAACCCTTTTGCCCGGTCATCCTTCGGATGCTGCTCTTTTGCTGATCCTCCGGATGATAAATATTTTATGATGTTGTCTTCAGGATGCTTCCTTGCTGGGGAGGCTGATCCTTCAGTCGATATGTGTGAAGCTTCAGGATGATCCTTTGATACGGTAGCTGACCCTTCGGCTAGTGAATGAAGATTTTTCCCTTAGGGTGCTCCTTTGATGCAGTAGCTGACCCCTCGGATAATGAATGTGAACCTCCAGGATGCTCCTTCGATGCGGTAGCTAATCCTGTGGTTGACGAGTGTGAAGCCTTAGGATGCTCCTTCGGAGAGGTGGCTGATCCTTCGGTTTGCAGGATGCTCCTTCGACGAGGTGGCCGATCCTTCGGTCTGCAGGATGCTCCTTTGGAGAGGTAGCCAATCCTTCGGTCTGCAGGATGCTCCTTCGGTGAGGTAGCCGATCCTTCGGTCTACAGGATGCTCCTTCGGTGAGGTAGCCGATCCTTCGGTTTGCAGGATGCTCCTTCGATGAGGTAACCGATCCTTCGGTGCGCAGGATGCTCCTTTTGTGAGGTAGCCGATCCTTCGGTGTGCAGGATGCTCCTTTGGTGAGGTAGCCGATCCTTCGGTGTACAGGATGCTCCTTCGGTGAGGTAGCCGATCCTTCGGTCTGCAGGATGCTCCTTCGGTGAGGTAGTCGATCCTTCGGTTTGGAGGATGCTCCTTTGGAGAAGTAGCCGATCCTTCGGTGTGCAGGATGCTCTTTTGGTGAGGTAGCTGATCCTTCGGTCTACAGGCTGCTCCTTCGGTGAGGTAGCCGATCCTTCGGTTTGCAGGATGCTCCTTCGGTGAGGTAACCGATCCTTCAGTGCGCAGGATGCTCCTTTTGTGAGGTAGCCGATCCTTCGGTGTGCAGGATGCTCCTTTGGTGAGGTAGCCGATCCTTCGGTGTACAGGATACTCCTTCGGTGAGGTAGCCAATCCTTTGGTCTACAGGATGCTCCTTCGGTGAGGTAGCTGATCCTTCGGTTTGCAGGATGCTCCTTCGGTGAGGTAACCGATCCTTCGGTGCGCAGGATGCTCCTTTGGTGAGGTAGCCGATCCTTTGGATGATGAATAGTTTTGATAGGTACCAACCCCTATCTGGTTTGATGAGAATGAACTCTCATCTGATTCAAACCTTCTTTTGTAAGGCTCTTGTGAGTACAAACCCCCACCCGGTTCGAGTCTGTATTTGCTAGATTTTTGTGGGTACTTTCCCCCACTATGTTTGAGTTTGTGTTTGCTAAACTCTCTGACAAGCCCCGTTTTTCAAGGCTCTTAGGATTCTCTTTTTGGCAGTCAATCTTTTGATGAGTACAAACCCTCATCCGGTTTTTTGAGATGTGTTGGCGGCTTATTGTCTCTGATCATGCGCCTATTCCATGGGGAGTGATTGATTTTCTTTTTGACTTTTCTGTTTTAGTCATCTGGTTTTACCAGGGATTTTTGGCTTTTCTTGTTTTAGTCATCTGGTTTTACCAGGGATTTTTGGCTTTTCTTGTTTTAGCCATCCGGCTTTTGCCGGGGGTTCTTTGATTTTGGCTTTTCTGTTTAGCCATGGGGATTTCATTGTTTTGGCTTTTTCTTTTAGCCATCCGATCTTGACCGGGGATTTCTGTATTTTGGCTTTTTCTTTTAGCCATCCGGTCTTGACCGGGGATTCTTTGTTGGTTGCCTCTTTTTTAGGCAGGAATCCTTTTGGGGATTTTGATTTCTATTAGTTGCGCCTCTTGATTAGGCGGAAATCCACTTGGTGAGATTTTTGTTTGGTTGCGCCTCTTGATCGAGCGGAAATCCTCCGGGGATTTGAGCTTTTTGTTGATTGTGCCTTTTGTTTAGGCAAGAACCCACTTGGGGATTTTGTTGATTTTTTTATTGTGCCTCTTGATTAGGCGGGTGCTTCAATAGTGGTGAAAGCTTTTTACTTGTTGTTTTTTGCCTCTGAATAGGCTGATTTCCCATTTCTTGAGGATATTGGCTTTCTGCTTGCCTGTTGGAAGTGAAGACTTTGCTTTTCACTGGGGATATCTGTATTTGGGAATTTATACGCGATTCCCTGAGGATATAAACTTGTAGTTTTGCCTTCATTTGGTAGGCTCGCTGGGGATTTTTCTTTTTGATGATCCACTGGGGAATTAATTTCATTCCGGGGATCTATTTTGAATTGCCCCCCTAGGGAGGAATTGAGTTTTTGACTCCTTGTTGGATGTTTGTTTTTTGAGTTGGCTTTGCCTATACTCTTATTTCTGCTGGGGAATGGATTTGTATGTGCGCCTTTTATGCACATTGGCTTTTTCTTTGGATGAAAAGATATTTTTTCTCTTTTCTTTTTGGTGATCCCTGGGGAATTTTTCTCTTGGGGGTCTAATCCTTGATTAGTTTTGAGCTTCTGACTTTGTGAGGCTTCTTATCTGAGCTGGAAGATGGAGAAATTTTTGTTTTCCTCTTTTTGTCTTTTTGTAGACTTTTCTTGATATATTCTTCTTGGAGTTTTTTATTTGGCCTTTTTCGTTGTGGCCTCATTTTGGGGAATGAAAGTTTTTCTTTTCTTTCTTTTTGTTGCCCCCTGGTGGATATGGAGGATTTGACTCCGTATTTTCTTTGATGGACTCTTGTGTAGTCCTTATTTTCCTTCGGGGAATGAAGCGGAGACTCTTGCATGAGTTTGCTTGATGACTCATGTGGCGACTTAGTTGAGTCGTGAGATAATCTTTTTGTCTTGCCTCTGGAGTAAGCAAGGATCCTCTTGGGGATGATCAAGCCTTTCCGTTGGCTTTTTTGATGGTTTCCTTCTTTTATTGGTGGAAGGATGTTGATTGAGGCTTCAAATGATTTATGTTTGATGACTCATGTGGTGATGCTGAATTTTTGTGTTGCCTTTGGAGTAGGCAAGGATCCGCTTGGGGATTATTGAGCCTTTCCGTTGGCTTTTTTCTTCGATGTACCTTCTTTTATTGGGATAGAAGGTTAGAGCTAGTTTCCTTGAGGCTGGATTCTGGCGCCTCCTGTTTTCAATCACAAGTATGGAGACTAGCCTCCTTATATGCATGTTTAATATTCTTATTTTAAGAAAATTATTTTTTTCTTGATTTTGACAAAGTCGTTTTGTGCAACTACTTTGTGTGTGGATGTCCTAAATGCAATCTAATGTTTATTTATTTTTGATACATTTAGAAAGTAACTGGCCTTCTCCCATTGGCTTCTTATGAATGTGCCGATGGGCTCCTCCTTTATGATCATGAAGATGGGCTCATTTTTTTACTCATCTTTTGGTTTTAGCCCTATCTTTTGCCTAGACCGCCTTTTACGGTTTTTCGATCTAGCGGGCTGCCTTAATTTTTGCCTAGAATATCTTAGGGGGCTTTTGCCTTATCTTTTGCCTAGACCGTTATTCTGGGATTTCCGATCTAGCAGGCTACCCTGATTTTTACCTAAAAATATCCTAGCAGGCATTTGTTCTTTTCTTATTATTTTTATATGCTTCCTCTTTTTAGATGCATGCTTGATCTTTGTTTAAAAGTCTTTGCGCATATTTATGATTTATCAATAAAGAGGCATTTCCATAATATTTGGTCAAGAGAAAGGAAATGAAAAGGGAATTTTATTGATAAGTGAGCAAAAGTTTTGTTTCTTTTACAGAAGGATTTCAAGAGATATTTAGAAGAATGGGTGGTCAGGGTTGGCTGTACTGTATAGGCTTAAACAGTCATGTCCATGATATCTGCCCCCTGGTTCTCCTAATTGCTTTAGTTGAGATGCTTGAGCTCAGAGTGAAGATCATGTAGACTGCTTGCTTCTGGAAGAATGTTATTTTAGCCGCCTTTTCGGTTTTCGACTAAAGTAACCATTGCTCTTAGTTTTTAGTTTTTTTTTTTTTTTTTTTTTTTATACCTCTACTTTTTGCCTAGGACGTATCCTAGCGAGGAATATAGACCCTATCTTTTGCCCAGGAATGCCCTTTACGGGTTTTCATTCCTGACGGGTTTTGAGCAATGTCTTCAAGCATAATACTTCTTCACCGTACCGGAGTTGATTAGGTGTCGAAGTTCTTTTCCATCCATATTGGCGAGGATAAGAGCCCTTTCCGAGAAAGCTCATTTGACCACAAGGGGTCCTTCGTAGTTCACTGCCCATTTTCCAATTTTATCCTTTTGGGTTGGAAGCAACTTATTTACCATTAAATCCTTCTTATGGTAAATGTGAGGGTTGATCTTTTTTCATAAGCCTTTTTTACTTTCCTTTGATAGGCTTGTCCTGACATATAACATTCATCTGTTTTTCTTCCATAAGATTTAACTGGTTATATCGGCTTTGAACCCGTTCAGCCTCTGTTAATTTTGCTTCCATGATAAGCCGTACCGATTTGTCGTCTTGGACTTTTCTTGCTATAACCGAAGAGTAATTATTTTGAATGTAGAGCAATTGTCATGTCAATGCCCCTCTTCCTTTCCTTAGGGATTTCAATCCTCCTATTGATCACCATATTTCCACATTTCCCAGTCAATTACTTGAATGCTTTATGATGAAGGGTCAAGAGAATAGAAAGAAAGGGATTTATTGCAAAGGCTTGTGTTTTAGAGGGATATTTTTGTAATAAAGGTTTCTGTAAGAATGGCTAGCCAAGGTTGGTCGGTGTCTAGGCTAGTTTAAACAAACGTTTTGTTCTTAATGAGGTGGCGTCTTCAACTGAATATTCTGGCGCCTATTTGTAACTTTCCTAGTCTGTCCTTTTGGATTTTCAGCCTAGGATGTTGTGATTTGTCCTAACTTTTGTCTAGGTTCCCTTTTTTCATTTTTTGGGATACCTAGCGGACTTTATTTTGTCTATGACGCTTTGATTGTTTTGACGTATTTTGGATCAAAACGTTTGCCTAAACATGGTTATTTAATGGGGTATAGACATATTTAGCAAGAAGAGAAGCAGATAGTAAGAATAACATTCTTTTGTAATTCAAAGGGAAATGCGTGCCCTAAAGATGCTCGGGGGTCGGGCACACCCCGAGGAGTGATCTCTAATAGTCATTGGATTTACATCCCTTAAAATCGGAAGAAGGACATTTAATGACTAATGCTACCCTTGATGCTAATATCCCTCCTTTTCGGAAGATCGTCTTTAAGGTATGGAGGGGAGACTTCCCTTTTCTTTGTACGACTTGATCTTTTGTAGGGTCGTACTTTCAAGGATTATCCTTAAAATCTGGTGGCTCTCTTATTCCTTGAGCATCCTTTCCAAGCCCTCGTCCTGGGCTATATCCATTGAGCTTATTTTTCCAACAGTCTTTGCATGTCCGGGGAAATGGTCCCCTCCTCACTGTCTGACTTAATCCATTCGCCTTCGGCTTTTAGATCCCGCAGAGAGTTTTCAATCACAGACATGACTGTTTATATGGTCTATATTTGGGTGTAGATTTTATTCAATTATTTTGGAATGAGAGAGAAAAGAATGAGAAGCATATGAATATTATGAAAAATGCCTCATTGTATTGATAGATGCAAATATTTACAAAGCCCACTTTAACCAAAAAAAATCTCGTGATCATGGGAGGGGATCACGAGAGATACATCGGAAGCTTTTTTTTTATTATTTATACTTTTTGATGAGGAGCCCTAATCAGCTGGTCTTCTCTACCCAGGCTTACTGTTCTGGTTGTGATAGAGGCTTGTCATCCACCTAAGGGTCGGGAGTATCGAAAGTAATCTGCCCGGTATTCAATAATTCTTGAACCCTATATTTTAAGTTGATGCAATCTTCCACGGAATGCCCAGGAGCGCCTGAGTGGTAATCACATTTTTCGTTGAGCTTGTACCAACCGGGGTAAGGTGGATCTTTCTTCTTCAGAGGGATACGTGTTAGGAGTTTGGCCTCTAACAGCTTTGGTAGCAGACTCCCATAAGAGGTTGGAATGGGGGTGAATTTCTTCTGTTGTCTGCGTGACTGCCCAGCTGGTGGCGAAGAAGGAGAAGGAGTAGCAAGGTTGATGGCATTTATGCTTCCTTCCTTCTTCTGGCCAAAGGACTTGTTGAATGATGCATTAGAAGAGGAAGGTTGTGCAATCCTTCCGCTCTTCAGTCCTTGCTCTATTCTTTCACCGATGGTTACCACATCTGCGAAAAGTGTTGATGTGTTCCCTATCATTTTGTCATAATAGGGACCAGTTAGAGAATTGATGAACATGGATGTGGTTTCTTTGTCGGATAGAGGAGGTTCCACTTATGCTGCCAATTCCCTCCATCTTTGGGCATATGCCTTGAAGGATTCATCGTCTTTCTTGCTTAGCAGTTGTAGATCTGCTCTTTCAGGGGTCAGATCAATATTGTATTTATAGCGACGAAGAAAATCATCTGCCAGATGTCTCCAGGTTTGGATTTGCCCTCCTTCCAATTGCATATACCGGTTTAGGGTCGATTCGGCTAGGCTCTCCTGAAAGCAATGGATCAGGAGCTTTTCATTGTCCGCATATGCGGCCATCTTACGGCAGTACATTGTAAGATGGCTTTTGGGGCAGGTCATTCCCATGTACTTTGGGAAGTCTGGAGTTTTGAACTTGTTAGGGAATTGGATATTTTTGACGAGGCACATATCAGTTGCCTCTTTAACATCAAAATTATGCCCGTCCATGGCTCTCAATCTCTCTTCAAGGGCAGTCAGCTATTGTTTTGATACTTCCGGAGCATGAATATGTACTGCCCTTGTACCAGATTGGTCATGCTTATCATTGGGTTCCTCCTCCTCTTCTTGGTGAGAGGCTTGTCCACTCTGAGGACCCTCCTTATGAAGATTTTGTTGACGCATCATTTCTAACATTTGAGCCATTTGATCTTTCAGCGTATTAAGCTCAGTGGTGAGCTTTCGGTTTTGCTCCTCTAACTGCTCCATCCTTTTAGCTTTCTGAGCACGAGTGAGGACGGGCAGAAGACCAGCCACTTTCTAAATGATTTAGAGATTTTTATTATTGTCTTTTTATTTTAAATGATTAGTGTGAAATAGATATGCCTTAGACAATAGCTTTGGTATCTTCTCAAAAGCCTATGTTTTAAGGGTACCATACCCACCTTAGTGTGCTAACTTCCCTTTTTTTTTTTTTTTAAGGTTGTCAACATACCTTAGCGCACTTATCTCTTCTAGGAAGGTGATAAACGCACTTGGGTCTCTTTTGCTATTGTCTAAGGATATCTAATGCATCCTAGAATGAATGTGCTTTATGCATGCACTACAAAAATACTTTTTTATGACAGCAGATATTGAAAGTGGCATAACTTTTGACTGGATTGTCCGATTTGGACGCACAGCATGTCAAAACGAAGAGAAAAGGGTGAAGAACCAAGCTGCAAATGCCGAAGGCGATTTGGCCTAGTAATTTTCCCAAAAAACGTCTCTAAGACCCATTTTTTAGGGGTTTATTAAAATGATGAGCATGCTGCAATTATTTTCTCTCTTAGTTTTACCACTTATTGGATGATATGGTATGAATGATGCGACTTTGCCAAGAATCTTTTTATTATAAAAAGGCATTTTTATGGCTTTCATTCGTTTTTATATTTTTTATGACCCTTTATCTCTTCTGTCGGTCAACGTGGCTACTTAGCTTACAAAGAACCTGAAACCAGGCTAGCTTAACTGAAGACTGTCCGAGATAAAGGGGATGTTATCTTATCACTTTTTTGATTTTTAAGGTTTTTCATTTTGTTGTCTGTTGTATGATTACCCTATGCTAATGCATCAATACAAATGCAGCAAACAAATGCACACACAATTCATACATCCACGAGCAGAGCCACGCTTATTTAATCACGAGGTAGGGTTTTCCTGCAGAAACGTGCTTGGTTTAGGTGGTTCTATACTGTTCTCACCAAGGCCAAAGGTCCCCAAGGTGCCCCCATTATAGGGACCTCTCAACTCTCAGTCCTTGGGTCATGCACGGAACTCCGTGGCGACACCCTTATACCAAAAGAAGAGAGTTATCACCTTGAGTTGGTGGTTTTCCGACAACGGTAGTAGCCCCGTGTGCCAACTAACCGATCGTATCTGCCACCCACTCCCTGTAGGTATTCACTCTTGCCCCCGGGTATAGAGGGACTGTTGTGTGCAAGGGTTTTTGTGTGCAATTTATATTTCAAACAATTTGCAAAAAATAATCATACAGCAGTTATTTAAAGCCATACAATAAAAACATACAGAAGGGTAAAGGCGTAATTTCAAATCTTCGCTTAGTTTGAATTTATCCGTCACTAAATGGGATCAACTCTCAGACTTCCCCAGCGGAGTCGCCATCTGTCGCCGCCGTCCGTTCCGACGTCCTGGAACGTCTTCGAACGTTAATGCGAGCGGTCGCGAAAAGATGGGTGAGACTCGCGTTTTTTGTTAAAATTGTGTTCATTGCTTCCGAGGTGCTCAACACTGAACTATCCTCTAATAGAAGCAAGGTTTTCGAAAAGGGGTTCTTTTGGAGTCGCCACCAATGTTTTGACCAGAAACATTGGAAAAGGAAAAAAGGCGTTGATTTTATTAAAAACCAACTTGGCCATTATAACCAGAGTTGGGTAAGGGAGTTAGTTACGTGTGGGGAAGGTGTTAGCACCCCACAACGCCCCTTTCGGGTTCCCTATGACGGATTTATTCATTAAGTGAAGATTATGAGAAGTTACGCATTTACCCTTATTTTATTGATACAGTTATTTAGATATGGTTATCTACATGATTTATCTACATTGTATACAGAAAACAATAAATAAAGCAATAAAGAAGAAGAGAATTGAGAAAAAACCTCCGTAGCAAGCTTTATATTATGATTCTTGTACAAAGAGGACGCGTTTCGGCAGTCCTTCGCTCTACAATTGTTCTCCTCTCGTCTACCCTAATCGACTCGACTAATTTTCTAGAAGAAGTCGAATGCCGGAATACAAATTCCTTAACTGATTATTACCTAAAAAAGGCAATCAGAAAGATCATTCGAGAGAGGGAGAGAAGAAGACAAGTCTTAGAGTTGTCTGGTATGTCTGGGGTGAGGAATGAGACAAATGAGGCTCCTATTTATAGCATTTTCGCTGCCTGGAGCTTTGGGACGGCCGTCTGGGTTGGGACGGCCGTCCCAAACGTGATTTCTACGTTGTGCCAATCTGGGACGGCCTTACTGGGTTGGGACGGCCGTCCCAAACGCAATTTTGTGCACGTTGGGACCCCCTGGGGTTTGGGACGGTCGTCCCACATTCGGGACGCGCGTCCCAACTGCTTAATTGCAGTTGGGACGGCCGTCCCAACCTTGGGATGGTGGTCTCGACCTGTTTTGTCCAGTTTTTGTATTTTGGGACCCTGGGAAGCTTTCCTTGTCGTTTTCGGACGTGGATTGGTGCCGATATATATCCGTTGAAGCTTTATCTTCGTGTAGGAAGTCTTCTTGGTCTTCATTTGTAATGTTGGGCGAGCTTTATCTATGTATAGGAAGTCTCCTTTGTGTGGATGAGTGAACTCCGTCTTATTATGAGAGGTCTTCTTTAGTCTTTATCGTGCATATGAGCGAACTCCATGTTGTTGCAGGAGGTTTCCTCAGTTTTTGGGAAGCCGGATGAACTCCATCTTCGGGCGAAGTTCCTCTAGCTTTTATTTTGAGAGGCCGGGCAAAATTAGGGGTCTACAATGGCCTCAGTCTTTTCCTGATGGGGCTATATTGATTGAGCTTCTTTTTTCCAACAGTCTTTGCATGTCCGGGGAAATGGTCCCCTCCTCACTGTCTGACTCAATCCATTCGTCTTCGGCTTTTGGATCTTCTAGAGAGTTTTCAATCACAGACATGACTGTATGGTTATGCTTTGTTTTAGATTTCTTTATTAAGTGTTGTAGACCCCAAATCTTGCCCGGCCTCCAAATAAAGAGTAGAAGACCTCCTATTCGAAGATGGACAAAGCCTAAGAAGCCACTAGGAGAGACTATTAGGCCCCATACTAGGATAGGAGGGATTTTCTGTACAAAAAAATAAGGTTTCTCGCCTTTTTGGGACGAGACCGCCGTCTCGAAATCGAGACCGCTGTCTCGCCTCATGCGAGTGCCGAGACCGCCGTCTCGTTCGGCGAGACGGTGGTCTCGCCACCTGCGAATGGCGAGACGGCGGTCTCGCTTTCCTGGATGGCGGTCTCGCCACCTGCGAAGGTCGAGACGGTGGTCTCATTTGGCGAGACGGCGGTCTCGACCCTGTCAGACGAGATGCCGGTCTCGACCTGTCAGGCGTGAAATCCTATAAATAGGGGGCTCCATTCCCTCATTTCCACACCCCACACACAGCTTTGCTCTCCCTTCTCTCTAGATCTTCTCTCTAGAATCCCTCCGACGCATTTCCGGAGCTTCTGATTGTCTTTGAGCGTTTTTTCGGCAATTAGAAAAGTTTCCAGCGCTGTGTAAGAGTGAATGGTTGCCATAAAGCACCCTATTCTTTAGAGAAATAAAAAGAAAGCTTGCTTCAGAGGTTTAAATTCTCCCTCTTTACTTTTACCGCTTTGATTTTAAATTATGCAATAGATTAGGGCCATGTAGTCATAAATTTAAATTTCGCAAAATAAAAGGGCAAAAGCGTGTTTTTCCGGTTTATTTATAAAAAATAGCTGGCCTGTCATAGGGAACCCGCAAGGGGCGTCGTAAAGGAACTAACAATTCCTTTACACGTAACTAACTCCCTTACCCAACTCTGGTTCTAATGACCAAAGTTGGTTTTCGAAAACCAACGCCTTTTTAACTCCTTTTCCGATGTTTCCGATAAAAACATCGGTGGCGACTCCACAGAACCCTTCAAAAACTAGTTCTTGGGTTAGCCCGATTATCGGACAACCCAAGAACGCCCTTTCGAAAACCTCGCCCCTAGGTTCAGCCCGGTTATCGGACAACCTAAAGGCGTTGTAACCACCCATAAAAATGCGAAAATCAATAAGGGTCGAAACCATCGCGTCGCTCCGACCGCCCCTCGTTTTGGTGGCGGCAACAAGTGTATGAGAGAGAAAAGAATGAAAGAGAATACAAATATTATGGAAAATGCCTTATTGTATTGATAAAAGGAAAATATTTACAAAGCCCTCTTTAATCAAAAATCTCGTGATCATGGGCGAGGATCACGAGAGATACATCGGAAGCTTTTTAATATTTTTTTTATTATATTTTTTTATGTTTATTATGAGCCCTAATTTGTTGATCTTCCTTATCCCATCTCTTATTCGAGCTTAGATAGAGGTTGATCATCCACTTTTGGAGTAGATGCATCAAAGGTAATCTACCCTGCATCTATTAGATTCTGGACCTTATGCTTTAAGGCCACACAATTTTCAACGGAGTGTCCCGGAGCACTTGAATGGTAATCACAGTTTTCATTAGGCCTATACCATTCTGGATATGGTGGCTCTATTTTCTTGGGAGGGATGCGTACGAGGAGTTTGGCCTCCAACAATTTTAAAAGCAGACTTCCATAGGAGGTTGGAATGGGAGTGAATTTCCTCTCTTGTCTGCGTGACTTGGTCTGCTGCGAGGAGGAAGAAGGAGTGGCAATGTTGATTGCATTCACGGTTCCTTCCTTCTTCTTTCCAAAGCTCTTTTTAACATTTGGAGTGGAGGAATTGGAGGAAGTATGTTGTGTAATTCTTCCGCTTTTCAAACCTTGCTCCACTCTTTCTCCTATAATTACCACATCCGCAAAAAGTGTTGATGTGTTCCCTATCATTTTTTCATAATAGGGACCAGTCAGGGAATTGATGAACATGGATGTGGTTTCCTTGTCGAATAGAGGAGGTTCCACTTGTGCTGCTAATTCCCTCCATCGTTGGGCATATGCCTTAAAGGATTCATCGTCTTTTTTGCTTAGTAATTGTAGATCTTCTCTTTCGGGGGTCAGATCAATATTGTATTTATAACGACGAAGAAAAGCATCTGCCAAATGTCTCCAGGTTTGGACTTGCCCTCCTTCCAGTTGCATATACCAGTTTAAGGCTGACTCAGCCAGGCTCTCCTGAAAGCAATGGATCAGGAGCTTCTCATTGTCAGCAGATGCAGCCATCTTACGACAGTACATTGTAAGATGGCTTTTGGGGCAAGTTATTCCCATGTACTTTGGGAAATCCGGAGTTTTAAATTTGTTGGGGAATTGGATGTTCTTAACGAGGCACATATCAGCTGTCTCTTTAACATCAAAGTTATGCCCTTCCATGGCTCTCAACCTCTCCTCCAGGGCAGTAATTTGTTGTTTTGATATTTTTGGAGTATGAATATGTACTGCCCTTGTATCAGATTGGGCGTGTTCATCATTGGGTTCCTCTTCTTCTTCTTGGTGAGAGGCTTGTCCACTCTGATGACCCTCCTTGTGGAGATTTTGTTGACGCATCATTTCCAACATTTGAGCCATCTGCTCTTTAAGTGTATTAAGCTCAGTGGTGAGCTTTCGGTTTTGTTCTTCTAATTGTTCCATCTTTTTATCCTTCTGAGCACGAGTGAGGACCGGCGGAAGACCAGCCACTTTCTAAATGATTTTAAAGATTTTTATTATAGCTCTTTATTTCAAATGATTAGTGTGAGATAGATATGTCTTAGACAATAGCTTTGGTATCCTCTTAAAAGCCTATGTTTAAGGGGTACCATACCCACCTCAGTGTGATAGTTCCCTTTTTTCAAAGGTTGCCATCATGCCTTAGCGCACTTATCTTTTCTAGGAAGATTATAAACACACTTGGGTCTCTTTCGCTATTATGTAAGGATATCTAATATATCCTAGAATGAATGTGTTTATGTATGAGAAGTTTTATTATGATGCTGTTTATGCATACTTTTCTTAGTGCATTTATTTTCTCTCTTAGTTTTACCACTTATTGGATGATGTGGTATGAATGATACGACTTTGTCAATAATCTTTTTAATGTAAAAGGCATTTTGATTTGTTTAAATTGTTTTTTATATTTTTTATAACCCTTTATCTCTTCTGTCGGTCAACGTGGCTACTTAGCTTACAAAGAACCTAAAACCAGGCTAGCTTAAATGAAGACTGTCCGAGATAAAGTTGGTTTATTCTTATCACTTTTATGGTTTTTTAGGATTTTTGCTATTTTTTGTCTGTTGTATGATTACCCTATGCTAATGCATCAATACAAATGCAGCAAACGAATGCACACACAATTCATTCATCCACGAGTAGAGTCACGCTTATTTCGAGGTGGGGTTTTCCTGCAGAAACGTGCTTGGTTTAGGTGGTTCTAAACTGTTCTCACCAAGGCCAAAGGTCCCCAAGGTGCCCCCATTATAGGGACCTCTCAATCTTTCAGTCCTTGGGTCATGCACGGAACTCCATGTCGACGTCCTTGGACCAAAAGAAGAGAGTTATCACCTTGAGTTGGTGGTTTTCCGACAACGCTTGTAGCCCCGTGTGCCAACAAGCCGGTCATATCTGCCACCCACTCCCTATAGGTATTCACTCTTGCCCCCGGGTATAGAGGGACTGTAGTGTGCAAGGGTTTTTGTGTATAGTTTATAATTCATACAATTTGCAGAAAATAATCATACAACAGTTATTTAAGCCATACAATAAAACATACAAAGGAGGGTAAAGGCATAATTTCAAATCTTCACTTACTTTGAATTTATTCATCACTAAATGGGATCAACTCTCTAGCTTCCCCAGTGGAGTCGCCATCTATCGTCGCCATCCGTTCCAACGTCTAGGGACATCTCGAACGTTTATGCGAGCGGTCGCGAAAAGATGGTTTAGACTCGCGTTTTGTTTTAAAATGTGTTCATTGCTTCCGAGGTGCTCAACAACTGAACTATCCTCTAATAAAAGCAAGGTTTTCGCAAAAGGGTTCTTATGGAGTCGCCACCAATGTTTTGACCATAAACATTGGAAAAGGATAAAAAGGAGTTGATTTTAAGAAAAACCAAACTTGACCATTATAACCAGAGTCGGGTAAGGGAGTTAGTTACATGTGGGGAAGGTGTTAGCACCCCACAATGCCCCTTTCGGGTTGCCTATGACGGATTAATTCATTAAGCAAAGATTACGAGAAATTACGCTATTACCCTATTTTATTTATACAATATTTTAAAAATGGCTATCTACATGATTTTATTTTCTATTGCATACATAAGGCAATAATATAAAGTAATAAAAGAGAAGAGAAGTGAAAAGAACCTCCGTAGCAAGCTTTGTATTGCAACTCTTTAACTGTGAGGATGCGTTTTGGCAATCCCCCGCTCTACAAAGACTCTCCTCCCCGAATACAAGATCAACTCTACTAAAATTTTAAGAAGAATCGAATGCTAGAATAATATTCCTTAACCGATTGTTACCTTTTTTAGGCAATTGGAGAGTTCATTCGAAAGAGGGAGAGAAGACAAGTGTCTGGAGTGTGAAAAATGCTCAAATGAGCTTCCTATTTATAGTTTTCGCAGCCTGGTAGCTCGGGACGGCCGTCTGAAGTGCAGAAAACAGGGATGGGCGTCTGGGGAGGCTGGGACAGCCGTCTGGGATTTGGGACGACCGTCCCAAGTGACAAAAATGGCCGAGATGGCCGTCTGGGCTGACTGGGACGGACATCCCGACTTCTAGGATGGCCATCTCGACTGTTTTGGCCAGATTTTGTGTTCTGGGACTCCTGGGAAGCTTTCCTTTCTTTATTCAGACGTCGATTGATGTCGATAGATGTCCATCGAAGCTTTATCTTCAGATAGGAAGTCTTCTTGGCCTTTATTGAGAGGCCGGGCAAAATTAGGGGTCTACACACCTCGACACAGTGGACCAAGCCGTCATGGATGCCTTCTTTGCCTAGGACGTGAACTCGAAGAGTCCCTTGCCTGCACTTCTTGCCGACACCTTGCTTTCGGTGGAATTATGTCACTAGAAGCAAGGAAAAACACTCAGATGCTGCTCTTCACTACTATTTATGTGGGGTATCACACATTCCTACGCCTCTAGTTACATGGGGATGTTCCCCAACCCTTTGAGAAGCTTCTCCAAAATCCCTCACCACCGACGCCTAACCATGGAGTGGAAGGTCGAGTTAGAACAATGGGACGTTAGCTGTTTATCTTGGGTATGTCCTTGGTTCCAACCCAGCCCAGTCCTCATTAGATGTGGGGATTATCCGAGCATACCGTTAATAGGACTTAGGGGTTGCATAGCCTATTCTCCAAGGGTGGCTATGAGACAACTCATGAGGACCCAGACTACAATATCACGGGAAGAGCTCGGAGGACTGTGTTTCTTCGGAGACCCATGCACTGTTGCTAATTCACTTGATGTACGAAGAGCATGGGAGAAACAAGTCTTTATGGGAGATAGAGAGTTAGGAAAAGCTCGAGTAGTTGTCTCCAGCGACTATGAGGAGTGGAGAAGAAATAGAGGGATGTCACAACCATCCGCCTCACCTACTGCACTTTCAAACAGTGAAGAGCTATAGACCCAAGTCGATGCCTTGACCCAGAGGATAGAAATCATGGGAGCCCAGATGAGGGCCCTTGAAGAAAGAAAGCAAGAATCTATCCTCACCATAGACGGTCTACAAAGGCAATGCAAGAAGAAAGATCACGAGATAGAGCGCCTCAAGGATCAATGTGTTGATTCTAATGAACAGGTAATCCGAGCATCCAAAACTGTCAAAATTAGCTCGGATAACCAACTTCAAGAAATAATCGCCAAGTCAGCATGCCTTGAGACCGAATGTGCAAAACAGGCTCAGACGATCAAGGGGCTGCTACAA
The DNA here is from genome assembly GCA_963425845.1 of Sphenostylis stenocarpa. Taxonomy (NCBI): domain Eukaryota; kingdom Viridiplantae; phylum Streptophyta; class Magnoliopsida; order Fabales; family Fabaceae; genus Sphenostylis; species Sphenostylis stenocarpa. Next base: position 39,214,234 of record OY731400.1, read on the forward strand.
AACCTCGCAAGGACTCGGTCTGAAATACGTCAAGGATGGGAGACTACCTAGAGACTTAATAGAAGCCTTACTGAGCTGCGCTGCAAGGGAAGAGATAGATTAGCTCAGTATGGTCAAGTATTACGAGAAAGAGACCGAGCCCTTGAGAAACTCGACGAGTTACAAGCCTTGGTCCTCCATCAAGAGGCGAAGATCAAAGAGGCTCAAAAGTACAGTGAAGATATGAGCCAGGCGGTCCACAAACAAACCGAAGCACTCGCCCATCATGTCCAGGAAGCCGAAAAGGAATTACATAGAAATCAGAACACGCCTGTGGGTTTATTTAGGCTTTTCCATTTCTATCAAATAGTGCTTCGTAGCGTGGAGTAGGGGAATGTACACTTTCTACGAATAAATAAAATTTCTTTATTCAACAGTTGTCTACTTGCATTCATTTTATTCATTTTCATATTTGATTTCCCCTCCTTCACTTTTAATAAATAAGATAATAAAAAGGAAGGATTAACTGACACGTCTTCCAATCAAAAGGATGGAGAGAAAGCTGCTCTTAATGAAACTCTCCCCAATAGTCGATTCACCACAAGAGGATAATAAGCCTTGGTCGTTGGTTCTCAAGGTCAATAAAGAAGAGGGGCAAGGATACCTGCACGACCTTTTGTGCCTCGCCCTTTCCCCTATGAATCAAATAAAGTTGTACCGTGGAGATATGCGGAATCTTCACCAATAAAGGAGGATATCTCCAACATAGCCAACATTGGGGGCATGACCAGAAGCAGAAGGATATACTCCCCCAAGGAATTACAAGCAAATGCCCGCAAGAATAAAGGGAAAAATAAACAGACCGAAGAAAGAAAAAATAAAGAATCCAAGGAGGAGATTGACAAATTACTCCAGTTCATAAGGCAAAGCGAGTATTCCATTATCGACCAGTTTAATCATACACCTGCAAAGATAAGTCTATTATCTCTAATGTTGAGTTCAAAACTGCATAGAAACGCCCTGATGAAGGTTTTGAGCGAAGCGCATGTACCTCATAATATATCCCAAGAAAAAGTTGAGAGGATCGTTAGTCACATTATGGCTAGCGATCACCTCACCTTCACAGATGAAGAACTCCTCCTAGAGGGGTCGAGCCACAACAATCCCTTACACATTTCTATCAAATGCAAGGAGTATCTCATTGCTAACGTTCTTGTGGATAACGGGTCATCCTTAAACGTGATGCCCAAGTGCACACTTGAAAAGATAAAGTAAAGAAAACACCTCTCTTGAAACCCACAAGAGATGAAAAACAACTTTCCCTAGAGACGGCACAACACACAATCCACTAAGAACTCCACTTAGTGATTCTTATCGCTTCTAGCCCACACTAGGTTCCAAAAGCCCCTTTTTCCTCCAACAAACAGTTCTCTGGCACTCACAACACTTAACTTTTGTTTGAAAAAGGTTGTTCTCTTTTCTAAGAGCCTTAGAGAACCTTAAGTAGATGAATTAGGGTTTGGGAATTGGGTATTTTCGGAACTTGGAGTATTGGGATTAGGGTTTTCGAAAATAGGTTTAATTTGAAGTTGAAAATCAAAATCTGACTGAAATAATCGATTAAATGAAGTGTTAATCGATTATTACATAGCCAAAATCAACAGAACCCCAAAACTCTCTATTTTAATCGATTAAGTGCCCTATTAATCGATTAACAGGTGTGTTAATCGATTATTACAGTGAACAGATATAGAAAATGGTTTTTCTCACTGTAATAATCGATTATCTGATGATTTAATCGATTAAACCCGAGGCTTTCTGATAAATATGAGTTTTTGAAGCTTCTAAAGAGTAGACTATGTACCGGCTATCTTAGACTCTAATATTACAGACTCAAACTCATCAAAACAGAGTTATTACACAACAATACAAGTCTTCAACACTCTAAGTTCTTTGTTCTTGAATCATCATCAAAATCAACAAGCTTCATGTCCATGTAAGTTCAACATCAAGTCCTTGTATGTTCAACAATCTCCCCCTTTTTGATGATGATCAAAATTTTCTTTTAAAGCCTTGTAATAACCTGTTTTATCTGTCACACTAACAAACACATTAAACATACCAGATAATATTTAAATTCAATCATAAGAGGCTTAAATTCAATCATAAGAGGCTTTAAATATTTCTCCCCCTATTTTGATTATAATAAAAAATTAAGAGCTCCCCCTCAACATATGCATAACTTGGAGATAACTCCCGCTCAAACAAAGCAAAAAATAAAATACCACATTTTATTTCAGAAGTGAAAATACATTACAACATAAGAGAAAATAAAAACAAACTTTAAAATTCTTCACTATCACTATGAAAGTGTGCATCAAATTTATTTTCTAAATGGCACACTTTATCATCTACATCAGAGATACGGCGAATTATATCCTCATGTCGTACTCCAGAAAGAGTGAAGAATGCTTGCATCCTCTGGTTCATATCAGATAACATATCTTCCATAGATTGTCTAGTTTCAGGATGAGCAGAGGAAGTTCCAGCACTTTGGATCTGATCAGAGGGAAACTCAGCAGCAGGGGGCATATCTTCATCAGAATCTTCATTATTTTCACCTTCGTTTGGAACGTCATCCTTGTGAACATAAATATTGTTGACACGCACCATTTGGAGTTGGGTTAATGTGTTGTCTAGCATGCGATTTAAGTTAGTCATTCGTACTGTTTGTTCACCTTCGACATTTACTCCTTTGTATTCAAGAATGCGAGAGATAAGGAGGGCATATGGAATTTTGAAGGTGGGATGGCGTTTGGTTTTTAACATAGTCATGGTGACAAGAATGCCCCAATCTAAAGGCTCATTATTCATTATGGCATGAATAATACGAAGATCGATTGAAGAACATTGAGCATGATTCGTAGCCCGGGGACATAGGATCCAGACAAGTAAATGCAAAATCATGCGTTCCTCCTTCTTCAAAGGTCCAGCTAGAAGGAGACGCCCAATCTCCATGGAAGGGTTTCGCAGAAAAGAACAGTAAGCCATGATCCTGTCAAAATCATCTAACTCACCAAACACGTTAATAGCATCTTCTCTTATAGGAAAATGGGCAATGTTTTCCCAAATATCATCATCGAGAATAATTGTTACCCCCTTTACACGAGAGGTAGCTATTTGATCTCTAAATTTGAACCTAAAGTAAAATACCCTAACTAAGTCAGGATAATACGTACCTTGCATTTGGATGAAAGGGAGAACTCCTTGAATTTCAAGGAGATTAGGAAAATTGAATCCCCTATTGATGAATTGATCACCAATAAGGAATTTGGGAGAGATAATACCACGTTCCTTCCAATAAGACAGAAATTCTTGTCGGCCTTCAGCATCAGAGATCCATCCTTCTACAGAATTAGGACGGGGATGAGATGAGGGTGCAGATCTTCTTCTGGTGGGAATTTTAGCACGAGAAGATGAGGCCATTGTAGAATTAGAGGAGTAACAAGAAAGATTTAGGAAGACAAGTGATGTTAGAAGAAGGCAAGATTGATAGAATGAGGCAAGAAAGCTTGAATTCAAGAGATATAAGTGAGTAGAAGTGAAATGGAGGTTCCTATTTATAACCAAGCATCTCCAACGGTCATCTGGGAGTGAATAAAGGTCAAGAGATTCATTGGCAATGGCTAGAAAACAAAACTTGCCAGGTTTAATCGATTAAATCTTGAATTAATCGATTAAACCAGTACCAGACCTATTTAATCGATTAATTCAAGCAGTTAATCGATTAACATTGAGTTTAATCGATTATCTGGCGAGTTAATCGATTAATCCAGAGAGAAATGTCATGTTTTGGGTGTTTTGGATGCAAATAATCGATTATAACTCCAAATAATCGATTATTCAAGAGAGTTCATCAAAATTTTGAGGTTTATACACATGATAATCTATTAACATCCTACATAATGAATTATAACATTACAACCATCCACAAACTATCTAATTAAGCAGAATTTAAGCTATTTCTAATATCCCTAAGTCTCTTCTAAGATCATAGAATTTATCCTTGGGTAGAGGCTTAGTAAAAATATCTGCTAATTGATGTTTTGTATCAACATACTCAATTTTACAATTTCCTTTGTTTATATGATCTCTCAAAAATGATGTCTAATTTCTATATGCTTAGTCCTAAAGTGCATTACTGGATTCTTAGTAAGATTGATTGCACTCGTATTATCACACATCAAAGGAATGTCATTTAGAAATATACTATAATCTTCTAGTTGTTGTTTCATCCACAAAATTTGAGCACAACAATTACCAGCTGCAATATATTCAGCTTCAGTGGTGGATAAAGCAACACATGCTTGTTTCTTAGAATGCCAAGATACTAAAGATGAACTTAACAAATGACATGTTCCACTAGTACTCTTTCTATCTATTTTGCATCCACCATAATCAGCATCAGAATATCCTATTAAACTAGTACAAGCTTCAGATGGATACCATAAACCAAAACTAGTAGTTCCTTTTAAATATTTTAAAATACGTTTTACTGCAGTTATGTGAGATTCTTTTGGACATGCCTGAAATCTAGCACACACACAGACATAATGCATAATATCAGGTCTACTTGCAGTTAAGTATAATAGAGAACCTATCATACCTCTATACATAGATTGATTAATTTCAAAACCTGATTCATCCTTGTCTAAATAGCATGAAGTTCCCATGGATGTGTTAGCTTCCTTTGAAGTGTCCATTCCAAAAATTTTAAGTATCTCTTTGTAGTATTTGGTTTGAGAGACAAAAATACCATCTTTAAGTTGCTTGATTTGAAGTCCAAGGAAGAATGTTAATTCTCCCATCATAGACATTTCAAACTCTCCCTGCATTATCTTAGCAAATTCTACACATAAAGAATTATCAGCTGATCCAAAAATAATATCATCAACATATACCTTGACCACTAAGATATGTTATTTTACTTTCTTTATAAACAACGTAGAATCAATTTTTCCTCTAGAAAAATCATTTGAAGTTAGGAAACTACTTAGCCTCTCATACCAAGAACTAGGAGCTTGTTTCAACCCATATAATGCTTTCTTTAATTTAAAAATATGATTAGGATAACTAAAATCTTCAAATACAGGGGGTTGCTCCACATATACTTCTTCTTTAATAAAAACATTCAAAAATGCACTCTTAACATCCATTTGATATAATTTAAATTACATCAAAGATGCATAAGCAAGAGGTAGGCGTATAGCCTCTAACCTGGCAACAGGAGCATAAGTTTCATCATAATCAATACCTTCCTCCTGACAATAGCCTTTGGCAACAAGTCTGACTTTATTCTTTGTTATGTTTCCATCTTCATCAAGTTTATTTCTAAATACCCATTTAGTTCCAATTACTTGATGTGATTCTTCTCTTGGGATTAATTCCCAGACTTGATTCCTTTCAAATTGGTTAAGTTCCTATTGCATAGCTATGCACCATTGGTCATCTTTAAGCGCTTCCTCAACATTTTTGGGTTCTATCTGTGACACAAAAGCTACAAACATACAGAAATTAGTCATATTTCTAGTTTTTACCCCTTTTGAGATATCACCAATGATATTGTCCATTGAGAGTCCTCTTGGTGATTGCCATTCTTTTGCTAAATCAAATGTTTGAGAAGGCTCATTTTCTTCCAAATACAATTCATCAAGAGTCTCTCTTATATACTCATCATCACCTGCAAGTTCTTTATTTGACTCAAGAGGATTTCCCCCAAGGTCTACAATTTCATCAAAAGTAACATGAATAGATTCTTCAATATTTAAGGTTCTTCTATTAAACACTCTGTAAGCCTTGCTAGTTAATGAATAACCTAAGAAAATGCCCTCATCAGCTTTTGAGTCAAATTTTCCTAAGTTGTCCTTTCCATTATTTAACACAAAGCACTTACATCCAAATATTTTCAAATGAGCAACATTTGGCTTTCTACCATTTAATAATTCATAGGGAGTTGATTTTATAATTGACCTAATGAGCATTCTATTTAAAACATAACAAGCAGTACTAACCGCATCAGCCCAAAAATATTTAGGAACATTTGATTCATTTAACATTGTTCTAGCAAGTTCCTCTAGTGACCTATTTTCCCTTTCAACTACACCATTTTATTGGGGAGTCCTAGGAGCAGAAAAGTTATGCAATATTCCATTTTCCTCACAATAATTTTCAAACTTTTCATTTTGGAACTCACCACCATGGTCACTTCTTAAAACTTTAATTCTTAAGTCTTTCTCATTTTGTATTTGCTTTGCAAACTTTCTAAAGACCTTAAAATCTTCACTTTTCATTGTTAAGAAAAATGTCCAAGTATATCTAGAATAATCATCAACAATCACAAGACCATAATAATTTCCACCAAAGCTTTTTATCCTAGAAGGACCAAATAAGTCTAAATGTAATAATTCTAGGGGTTTTGAAGTGGAAATAACATTCTTTGATTTAAATGATGATTTTACTTGTTTACCTTTTTGACATGCATCACATAACCTATCTTTTTCAAACTTTAACTTAGGCAAACCAACAACTAAGTCTTTTGATATCAATTTATTTAAATGATGCATATTTATATGAGATGCTCTCTTATGCCATAACCAAGGGTTCTCTTCCTTAGCAACTAAGCATGTTATACTAGAATCATGTATACAATCCAAATCAATCAAGTATATGTTATTATGCCTAATGCCTTTTAATGCTATATTTTCGGAATCTATCAAATGTATAGTGCAAAATTTACTTTCAAAGATTACCTTAAATCCTTTGTCACATAGTTGACTTATACTAAGGAGATTATGCTTTAGCCCATCAACAAGAAGCACATCCTTAATCTCCAAAGTGTTTGCACCACCTATATTTCCAATTCCAAGAATTTTCCCTTTGTTGTTTTCCCCATAAGTTACATATCCTTGTTCTTTAGCTTTGAAACTCACAAATTTCATTTTATCACTGGTCATATGCTTTGAGCATCCGCTATCAAGATACCACATAGACTTCTTTGATTTGGAAGTTTCCTACAAAACAAGAACATAGTAAACTTAGGTCCCCATAACTTCTGGGTCCTTGGGGTTAGAGACAAACAAATTATTTAACAATAGGAACCCAAATGTATTTTCCTTTAGGAACACCAAAATGTTTTATTTTACATCTATTTGAAGTGTGACCTTGTTTCATACAGTAAAAACATGCTTTAGATGTAGCTTTAGAATAAGATGCATTTCTAACAATAGATGCTCTAGTTCCTTTTTCTGCCCATACTCTTTTGTTTTTCTTTTTAGGATTTTTCAAAGGAACTTGATGATTTACACTATTTTGAGCTAAAACAATTTTATCCTTCTTAAAATCACTTATTTCCTTTTCAGCTTTATCTAACAAATGATTAAGTATATCTAAGTCATATTCATATTCTTTACAATATGCACATGCTAAGTTCTTATCATCATTCTCATCTAAGCATACAATTTTCGTTTCTAAGGTTTCCTTTTCCTCTAAGCATGTGATTTTCGTTTTTAATGAGTCAACCTCCTTTTCGGATCTACTTAAACTCTTTTTCATAGCTTTATATTCATTTTTCAAGTCCTTAAAGGCACTAAACAATTCATTGTATGCATTTTGCAGTTCATCATAGTTATTTTCATCATCACTTGAGGATAAGTCGGAATCACTTACCTCAAAGTCGGAAGATATGTTTTCATTTGCCATTAGACAAATATTTGCTTCAATTTCCGAGTCACTTGATTCCGAGCTTGAATCATTATTGTCCCAAGCTATGTAGGCTTTCTTCTTGAAGGACTTTTTGCCTTTGATTTCTTCGTTTTTCTTGTTTGGACATTCGGTCTTCATATGTCCTGCTTCACCACAACCATAACATTTGATATTTACAGAAGAATTTTCTCTTACCTTACCTTTACCTTTGAATGGATGTCTTCCTTTGGCTTTCATGAATTTTGTAAACTTCTTTATCATAAGACTCAATTCTTCTTCTTCATTTTTCGAGTCTTCTTCTTGCTTTTTATTCTTACCTTTGGAAATTTCAGTTTTGAAGGCTAAGTTCTTCTTTTGATATTGACCTTCCTCATCATTTATCCTTCCTAGCTCAAGCTCATGCTCTCTCAACTTTCCAAAGAGCACCGCCATAGACATTGTGGAAAAGTTTTGTGACTCCGAGATGGCCGTCACCTTAGGTTGCCATTTCCTATCCAAAGATTTTAAGATTTTAACATTCAATTCATCAACATCAAAGATTTTACCTAATCCGGTGAGATGGTTCACAATATGAGTGAAACGCTTTTGAACGTCAAATATCGTTTCTCCTTGTTGCATCCGGAACATCTCGTATTCTTGGATTAGGGAATTTTTCCGTGCTCTCTTAACGTCATCAGTACCTTCGTGGGTCACTCTTAGCATTTCCCACATCTCTTGAGCACTTTTACAAACAGAGATCCTGTAAATCTCGTCAAGGGTTAAAGCAGATGAAATAATATTTCTAGCCCTAATGTCAAATTGTGCTTTTCAATTTTCCTCTGTGTCCATCTAGAAAAAGGTTTAGGAACGTCTACACCATTCTCAGTAACTTTAGGAATATAGGGCCCATTTAAAATAGCGTCCCGAACGCCTCTATCAACAGACTCTAAAAAGATTTGCATTCTTACTTTCCAAAAAGGATAATTTTGACCCGCAAAAAGTGGGGGTCTATTGATAGACGCACCTTCGACAAAAGTTTGATTTTGTCCGGCCATTTTCGAAAAGTTTGAATGACTATCAAAGCAAGCTCTGATACCACTTGTTAGAATCACGCAACGGAATATTCGCGTTGTCGGACAAAAACCAAGAGGGGGGGTGAATTGGTTTCTTAACAAAAATTAGGTTTTAAAAATTTTCCCCAAATTTAACCGATTAAAAAGCTGTGTAAATGTAAATAGAATAGAGATAGAGTCTTACACAGGAGATTTATACTGGTTCAGATCAAAAGACCCTACATCCAGTTGCTAATCACTCAAACAGAGGATTAACACTGTCACTATAATCAAATTTGTTACAAACAGATAACAATTGAAAAGATAAAGTAAAGAAAATACCTCTCTTGAAACCCACAAGAGATGAAGAACAACTTTCCCTAGAGACGGCACAACACACAATCCACTAAGAACTCCACTTAGTGATTCTTAACACTTCTAGCCCACACCAGGTTCCAAAAGCCCCTTTTTCCTCCAACAAACAGTTCCCTGGCACTCACAACACTTAACTTTTGTTTGAAAAAGGTTGTTATCTTTTCTGAGAGCCTTAGAGAACATTAAGTAGATGAATTAGGGTTTGGGAATTGGGGATTTTCAGAACTTGGAGTATTGGGATTATGGTTTTCGAAAATAGGTTTAATTTGAAGTTGAAAATCAAAATCTGACTGAAATAATCGATTAAATGAAGTGTTAATCGATTATTACAGAGCCAAAATCAATAGAACCCCAAAACTCTCTATTTTAATCGATTAAGTGCCCTGTTAATCGATTAACAGGTGTGTTAATCGATTACTATAGTGAACAGATACAAAAAATTGTTTTTCTCACTATAATAATTGATTACTGATGATTTAATCGATTAAACCCGAGACTTTCTGATAAATATGAGTTTTTGAAGCTTCTAAAGAGTAGACTATGTATCGGCTATCTTAGACTCTAATATTACAGACTCAAACTCATCAAAACAGAGTTATTACACAACAATACAAGTCTTCAACACTCTAAGTTCTTTGTTCTTGAATCATCATCAAAATCAACAAGCTTCATCTCCATGTAAGTTCAACATCAAGTTCTTGTATGTTCAACACATTCAAGGAACCCACTTGCGCCCAAGTAGCACCATCGTTCGAGCCTTCGACGGATCCAAACGAGAAGTAGTGGGAGAAATTAATCTGCGAATCCAAGTCGGACCCACTATCTTCAACATTGATTTTCACGTAATGGACATTACTGCGACGTACAATTGTCTCCTCGACAGACCTTGGATTCATGATGCTAAGACAGTACCTTCAACGCTCCACCAGAAAGTCAAGTTTATAGTAGATGACAAACTGGTCACGGTCCAAGCAGAGGATGATATCCTGATCAGTGGACCGTCTACCCAGCCTTATGTGGATGCAACTGAAGATGCCCTTGAAACATCCTTTCAAGCGCTTGAAATTGCCAGCGGAGAGAGACTTCCCAATAATACGAAAGTAGCCCGCATGATGATGATGCATGGTTACCATCCTGGCCAAGGACTGGGGGCAGACTCCCAAGGGATGAGGGAACCCCCAGAATTCAAAGATAACCCTTTAAAGTATGACCTAGGATATGACCCTATGAAGGGCCGAGCAAAAAGAATAAAAGGGAAGTCTCCCCTCCGTACACTCAAGCAGATTTTCCAAAGCGAAGGATACAAGCATCACAAGCAACCCTAGTCATTAGGAGTTCTTTTTCCTTTCTTAAGGGATGTAAACCTAGTGATTTTTAGAGATTATCCCTCGGGGCTAGTCCGACCCTCGGGCATCTTTTGGGCACATATTCCCTTACTAATTAATAAAGAATACATTTCTTACTATTCGCTTCTCTTCTTGCTACTTCATGTCTAGACCTCATAATAATCATGTTTAAACAAACGAAAAAAGAAGAAGAAGAATAAAAGTGCATCCAAATAATCAAAACATTGCTATAGTTATCAAGCTAATCGATTAGAAGCACAAAATAAGGTTTTATCTCACCATAAATACTATCGTGTTTCGCCAATATTGTGTAAAAACAAAAAGAAAAGAAAAAGCCATAGAAGCCAAAGGCCAAAAAGAAAAGAAAAAGCCATAGAAGCCAAAGGCCAAAAAGAAAAAGGGCAAAGTACCCGGTAGGAAACCCACTAAGGGGGCTACACAAAAGTTAGGATCAACCTGCTAGGAAACCCGAACAAAAATAAAGGGTAGCCTAGGCAAAAGTTAGGGTTACAAAATAAGTTCTGATAGGATTCCCAAAACAAGAAAAAATGAACCTAGACAAAAGATAGGACCAAAACACAATATCCTAGTCCGAAAACCCGAAGGGCGTTCTGGTGAAATCAATTAATCATGAAAGCAATGAAAATAGGCTAAGGCGCAAATCCACAAAGAAAAATGTTTGTTTAAATAGCAGCTTAAACACTCGAGCCAACCCTAGCCAGCCATTCTTACAAAATCTCTTCTAAATAAAAATCAACCACCTAAACACAAGCCATTGAATTTATCCTCTTACTTCTCTTCTCTTGACCCTTACTACATTATTCTAACAATTAGTTTGGGAATATGGAGGCGTATAATCAACAAGAGGATTGAAATCCCTAAAGAAGGAAAAAGTGCACCAACGTGGCAAAGTGTGCTCTCCAAACCAAAAATCATTCTTCAATCACGTTAATGTTAGAATCGCGCAGCGGAATGATCGCGTGGTCGGACAAAAACCAAGAGGGGGGGTGAATTGGTTTCTTAATAAAAATTAGGTTTTCAAAATTTTCCCCAAATTTTACCGACTAAAAACTGTGTAAATGTAAATAGAGAAAGGGATAGAGTCTTACACAGGAAATTTATACTGGTTCGGATCAACAGATCCTACGTCCAGTTACTAATCACTCAAACAGAGGATTAACGCTTTCACTATAAACAAATTGTTATAATACAAATTACAATGGAAAAGATAAAGTTAAAGATAACACCTCTCTTGAAACCCACAAGAGATGAAGAACAACTTTCCCCAGAGACAGCACAACACACAATCCACTAAGAACTCCACTTAGTGATTCTTATCGCTTCTAGCCCACACCAGGTTCCAAAAGCCCCTTTTTCTTGCAACAAACAGTTCTCTGGCACTCATAACACTTAACTTTTGTATGAAAAAGGTTGTTCTTGTTTTCTGAGTGCCATAGAAGAGTTTAAGTAGAGAAATTAGGGTTTAGGAATTGGGGATTTCGAAACTAGGGTTCTTGGAAATAGGGTTTTCGAAAATAGGTTTGATTTGAAGTTAAAAATCAAAATCTGACTGAAATAATCGATTAAATGAAGTGTTAATCGATTAAAACAGAGCCAAAAATCAACAGAACCCAAACCTTTCTGTTTTAATCGATTAAAAGGTGGTTTAATCGATTAAACCGCCTGTTAATCGATTAAAAGTTGGTTTAATCGATTAAACCAGTGAGTTGTTACAGAAATGATTTTTCTCTCTGTTTTAATCGATTATTTCCCTATTTAATCGATTATTGCCGAGCCTGGATGATAAATTTGAGCTTTTTGAAGCTTCTAAGGTGCAGACTATGTACCGACTATCTTAAACTCTAATATTTCAGACTCAATCTAATTGAAACAGAGTTATTACAATACAAAACAAGTCTTCAACACTCTAAGTCTTTGTGTTCTTGAATCATCATCAAAATCAACAATCTTCATGTCTATCAAGTGCAACATCAAGTCCTTGAATGTTTAACAATCTCCCATTTTTTGATGATGATCAAAATTATCTTTTAAAGCCTTATAATAACCTGTTTTATCTGTCATACTAACAAAAACATTAAACATACCAGATAATATTTAAATGCAATTCATAAGAGGCTTTAAATATTTCTCCCCCTATTTTGATTAGAATAAAAAATAATTCATCTATTACAAACATAAGAGCTCCCCCTCAAAATATGCATAATTTAGAGAAAACTGCCCCTCAATCAAAGCAATAACAAAACATCACATTTTATTTCAGAAGTGGCAATACATTACATCACAAGAAGAGAAATAAACAACAACTTTAAAATTCTTCACTATCATCACTATGAAAGTGTGCATCAAATCTATTTTCTAAGCGGCACACTTTATCATCTACATCAGATATACGACGAATTATTTCCTCATGCCGTACTCCAGAAAGAGTGAAGAATGATTGCATCCTCTGATTCATGTCAGATAACATGTCTTCCATGGATTGTCGAGTTTCATGATGAGTAGAGGAAGTTCCAACACTTTGGATTTGGTCAGAGGGAAACTCAGCAGCAGCAGGCATATCTTCATTAGAATCTTCATTGTCATCACCTTGATTTGGAACGTCATCTTTGTGAACATAAATATCATTGACTCGCACCATTTGGAGTTGAATCAATGTGTTGTCTAGCATTCGGTTCAAGTTATTTGTTCTAACTGCTTGTTCACCTTCAACATTTACTCCTTTATATTCAAGAATACGGGAGACGAGTAAAGCATATGGAATTTTGAATGTGGGATGACGTTTTGCTTTTAACATGGTCATTGTGACAAGAACGCCCCAATCCAAAGGTTCATTATTCATTATGGCATGAATAATCCTAAGATCAATTGAAGAACATTGAGCATGATTTGTAGCCCTGGGACAGAGGATCCAGACAATTAGATGCAGAATCATGCGTTCTTCCTTCTTTAAAGGTCCAGCATGAAGGAGACGCCCAATCTCCATGGAGGGATTTCTCAGAAAAGAACGGTAAGCTAAAAACCTGTCAAAATCATCTAACTCACCATAAATGTTAATAGCATCTTCTCTAATTAGGAAGTGAACGACGTTTTCCCAAATATCATCGTCAAGAATAATTGTGACACCCTTTACTCTAGAAGTAGCAATTTGATCTCTAAATTTAAATCTAGAGTAAAATACCCTAACTAAGTCAGGATAATAAGTACCTTGCATTTGGATGAAGGGAAGAACTCCTTGAATTTCAAGAAGGTTGGGAGAATTGAATCCCCTATTGATGAATTGCTCACCAATAAGAAACTTAGGAGCAATAATAGCACGTTCCTTCCAGTAGGTCAGAAATTCTTGTTGGCCATCTGTATCAGAAATCCATCCTTCTACAGAATTAGGACGGGGACGAGATGAGGGTGCAAATCTTCTTCTAGTAGGGATCTTAGCACGAGAAGATGAGGCCATTGAAAGATTGGAGGAATAACAAGAAGATTTAGAAAGCTAAGTGTATTGAGAAGAGGGCAAGATTGCTAGAATAAGGCAAGATAGCTTGATTTCGAGAGATAGAAGTGAGTAGAAGTGAAATGAAGGTCCCTATTTATAACCAAGCATCTCCAACGTTCATATGGAAGGGAATAATAGTCAAAATATCCATTGGCAACGGCTAGGAAGCCAACTTGGTCAGATTTAATCGATTAAAATTCAAATTAATCGATTAAATCACTTCCAGACCCATTTAATCGATTATTTTGGGCTGTTAATCGATTAATACTGGTTTTAATCGATTAATGGACGAATTAATCGATTATTCCAGAGAGGAATGCTCTGTTTTGAGTATTTTGGATGCAAATAATCGATTATAACTCTAATTAATCGATTATTCCAGAGAGGAATGCCCTGTTTTGAGTGTTTTAACACATGATAACCTATGAACATCCTACAAAATGAATTATAACATTACAACCATCCAAAAACAGTCAAATTAAGCAGAATTTAAGCTATTTCTAATATCCCTAAGTCTCTTCTAAGATCATAGAATCTATCCTTGGGTAGAGGCTTAGTAAAAATATCTGCTAATTGACGTTTGGTATCTACATACTCTATTTTACAGTTTCCTTTGCTGATATGATCTCTCAAAAAGTGATGTCTTATTTCTATATGTTTAGTCCTAGAGTGCATTACTGGATTCTTAGTAAGATTTATTGCACTCGTATTATCACACATCAACAGAATGTCATTTAAAAATATACTATAATCTTCTAACTGTTGTTTCCTCCACAGAATTTGAGCACAACAACTACCAGCTGCAATATATTCAGCTTCAGTGGTAGATAAAGCAACACAAGCTTGTTTCTTAGAATGCCAAGATACTAAGGATGAACCTAACAAATGACATGTACCACTTATACTTTTCCTATCAATCTTGCATCCACCATAATCAGCATCAGAATATCCTATTAAACTAGTACAAGCATCAGAAGGATACCATAATCCAAAACCAGTAGTTCCTTTTAAATATTTTAAAATATGTTTTACTGCAATTAGGTGAGATTCTTTTGGATAAGCTTGAAATCTAGCACACACACAGACAGAATGCATAATATCAGGTCTACTTGCAGTTAAGTATAATAGTGAACCTATCATACCTCTATACATAGATTGATTAACTTCCAAACCTGATTCATCTTTGTCTAGATAGCATGAAGTTCCCATGGGTGTGTTAGCTTCCTTAGAGGTGTCCATTCCAAACTTTTTAAGGATCTCTTTGCAGTATTTGGTTTGAGAGATGAAAATGCCATCTTTAAGTTGCTTGATTTGTAGTCCAAGGAAGAATGTCAATTCTCCCATCATAGACATTTCAAACTCTCCCTGCATTATCTTAGCAAATTCTACACATAACGAATTATCAGTTGATCCACAAATAATATCATCAACATATACCTGGACCAATAAGATATGTTCTTTAACTTTCTTTATAAACAGTGTAGAATCAATTTTTCCTCTAGAAAAATCATTTGATGTTAGGAAACTACTTATCCTTTCATACCAAGATCTAGGAGCTTGTTTCAACCCATATAATGCTTTCTTTAATTTAAAAACATGATTAGAAAAACTAAAATCTTCAAAACCAGGGGGTTGCTCCACATAAACTTCTTCTTTAATAAAACCATTCAAAAATGCACTCTTAACATCCATTTGATATAATTTAAATTTCATCAAAGATGCATAAGCAAGAAGTAGGCGTATAGCCTCTAACCTGGCAACAGGAGCATAAGTTTCATCATAATCTATACCTTCCTCCTGACAATAGCCTTTTGCAACAAGTCTGGCTTTATTCTTTGTTATGTTCCCATCTTCATCAAGTTTATTTCTAAACACCCATTTGGTTTCAATAACTTGATATGATTCTTCCCTTGGGATTAATTCCCAAACTTGATTTCTTTCAAATTGGTTAAGTACTTCTTGCATGGCTATGCACCAATGTTCATCTTTAAGTGCTTCCTCAACGTTTTTGGGTTCAATCTGTGACACAAAAGCTACAGACATACAAAAATTAGTCATGTTTCTAGTTCTTACCCCTTTTGAGATATCACCAATGATATTGTCCATTGAGAGTCCTCTTGGTGATTGCCATTCTTTTGCTAATTCAGGCGTTTGAGAAGGCTCATTTTCTTTCAAATATAATTCATCAAGAGCCTCTCTTATATATTCATCATCACCTGTAATTTCTTTATTTGACTCAAGAGGATTTCCCCCAAGGTCTACAATCTCATCAAAGGTAACAGGTATAAATTCTTCTATATTCAAAGTTCTCCTATTAAACACCCTATAATCCTTGCTAGTTAATGAATAACCTAAGAAAATGCCCTCATCAGCTTTAGAGTCAAATTTTCCTAAGTTATCCTTTCCATTATTTAACACAAAACACTTACATCCAAAGATTTTCAAATGAACAACATTAGGCTTTCTACCAATAAACAATTCATATGGAGTAGATTTAATTATTGACCTAATGAGCATTCTATTTAAAACATAACATGCAGTACTAACCGCATTAGCCCAAAAATATTTAGGAACATTAGATTCATTTAACATAGTTCTAGCAAGTTCTTCTAATGACCTATTTTTCCTTTCAACTACACCCTTTTGTTGGGGAGTCCTAGGAGCAGAAAAGTTATGTAATATTCCATTTTCTTCACAATAACTTTCAAACTTTTCATTTTGAAACTCACCACCATGGTCACTTCTTAAAACTTTAATTCTTAAGTCTTTTTCATTTTGAATTTGTTTTGCAAATTTTCTAAAGACCTTAAAAGCTTCACTTTTCGTAGTTAGGAAAAATGTTCATGTATATCTAGAGTAATCATCAACAATCACAAGTCCATAATAATTTCCACAAAAGCTTTTTATCCTAGAAGGTCCAAATAAATCTAAATGTAATAATTCTAGGGGTTTTGAAGTGGAAACAACATTCTTTGATTTAAATGATGATTTTACTTGTTTACCCTTTTGACATACATCACATAACCTATCTTTTTCAAATTTTAACTTAGGCAAACCAATAACTAAGTCTTTTGATATCAATTTATTCAAATGATGCATATTTATATGAGCCGCTCTCTTATGCCATAACCAAGGGTTCTCTTCCTTAGCAAATAAACATGTTATGCTAGACTCATGTAAACAATCCAAATCAATCAAATATATATTGTTATGCCTAATGCCTTTTAATTCTACATTTTCGGAATCTATCAAATGTATGGTGCAAAATTTGCTTTCAAAAATTACCTTGAATCCTTTGTCACATAATTGACTTATGCTAAGGAGATTATGCTTAAGTCCATCGACGAGTAGCACATCCTTGATCTCCAAAGTGTTAGCACCACCTATGTTTCCAATTCCAAGGATCTTCCCTTTGTTGTTGTCTCCATAAGTTACATATCCTTGTTCCTTAGCCTTGAAACTCACAAATTTAGATTTATCTTCGGTCATATGTTTTGAGCATCCGCTATCAAGATACCACATAAACTTCTTTGATTTGGAAGTTTCCTACAAAACAAGAATATAGTAAACTTAGGTCCCCACAACTTTTGGGTCCTTGGGGTTAGAGACATAACAATCTATTTAACTATAGGAACCCAAATGTATTTACCTTTAGGTACACCAAAATGTTTAATTTTACATCTATTTGAGGTATGACCATGTTTCATACAATAAAAGCATGCATTAGATGTAGTTTTTGAAATTGATACATTTCTAACTTTTGACATTTTATTTCCTTTCTCAACCCATACTCTTTTCTTTTTAGTTTTAGACTTTTTCATAGAAACTTGATGATTTACACTATTTTGAGCAAAAACAATTTTATCCTTCTTAAGATCACTTATTTCCTTTTCGGCTTTATCAAGTAGATGATTAAGGATATCTATGTCATATTCATGCTCTTTACAAGTTTCACATGCTAAATTCTTATCCTCATCTAAACATACAATTTTCGTGTCTAATACCTCTTTTTCTTCTAAACATGTAATTTTCATTTTTAAAGAGTCAATTTCCTTATCGGATCTACTTAAATTCTTCTTTACAATTTTATATTCATTTTTCAAATTCTTAAAAGCACTAAATAGTTCATTATATGCATTTTGCAATTCATCATAATTATTTTCTTCATCACTAGAAGATGTGTCGGAATCACTTACCTCAAAATCGGATGATATGTTGTCATTTGCCATTAAGCAAATATTTGCTTCTACTTCCGAGTCACTTGATTCCAAGCTTGAGTCACTATTGTCCCAAGCAATATAGGCTTTCTTCTTGAAGTGTTTTTTGCCTTTAACTTCATCGTTCTTCTTATTTGGACATTCGGTCTTTACATGTCCTGCTTCACCACAACCATAGCATTTTATATTTACAGAAGAATTTTCCCTTACCTTTCCTTTACCTTTGAAGGGATGTCTTCCTTTTGCTTTCATGAATTTGGTGAACTTCTTTATCATAAGACTCAACTCTTCTTCTTCATTGTTTGAGTCTTCTTCTTCCCTTTTATTTTTACCTTTGGAGATTTCGGTTTTGAAGGCTAGATTCTTCTTTTGAAATTGTCCTTCTTCTTCGTTTAACCTTCCAAGCTCTAACTCATGTTCTCTAAGTTTTCCAAAGAGCGCCGCCATAGACATAGTGGCAAGATTTTGTGACTCCGAGATGGCCGTCACCTTAGGTTGCCATTTCCTATCCAAAGATTTCAAAATTTTAACATTCAATTCATCAACGTCAAATACTTTACCTAGTCCGGTGAGATGGTTCACGATATGAGTGAAACGCTTTTGTACGTCAAAGATCGTTTCGCCTTGTTGCATTCGGAACATCTCGTATTCTTGGATTAGGGAGTTTTTGCGTGCTCTTTTAATGTCGTCGGTACCTTCGTGGGTCACTCTAAGCATTTCCCACATTTCTTGTGCACTTTTACAAACATAAATTCTATAAAACTCGTCAAGGGTTAGAGCAGATGAAATAATATTTCTAGCCCTAACGTCAAATTGGGCTTTCCTATTCTCTTCTGCAGTCCATCTAGAAAAAGGTTTAAGAACGTCAACATCGTTCTCAGTAATTTTAGGAACAAATGGACCGTTTAAAATAACATCCCAAACGCCTCTATCAACAGACTCTAAAAATATTTGCATTCGTACCTTCCAAAAGGGATAATTTTCACCCGCAAAAAGTGGGTGTCTGTTGATAGACGCACCTTCGGCAAAAGTTTGATTTTGTCCGTCCATTTTCGAAAATTTGAATGACTATCAAAGCAAGCTCTTATACCACTTGTTAGAATCGCGCAGCAGAATGATTGCGTGGTCAGACAAAAACCAAGAGGGGGGGTGAATTGGTTTCTTAATAAAAATTAGGTTTTCAAAATTTTCCCCAAATTTTACCAATTAAAAACTGTGTAAATGTAAATAGAGAAAGGGATAGAGTCTTACACAGGAAATTTATACTGGTTCGGATCAAAAGATCCTACGTCCAGTTGCTAATCACTCAAACAGAGGATTAACGCTTTCACTATAAACAAATTGTTATAATACAAATTACAATGGAAAAGATAAAGTTAAAGATAACACCTCTCTTGAAACCCACAAGAGATGAAGAAGAGCTTTCCCCAGAGATGGCACAACACACAATTCACGAAGAACTCCACTTAGTGATTCTTATCGCTTCTAGCCCACATCAGGTTCCAAAAGCCCCTTTTTCTTGCAACAAACAATTCTCTGGCACTTACAACACTTAACTTTTGTATGAAAAAGGTTGTTCTTGTTTTCTGAGTGCCATAGAAGAGTTTAAGTAGAGAAATTAGGGTTTAGGAATTGGGGATTTCGAAACTAGGGTTCTTGGAAATAGGGTTTTCGAAAAATATGTTTGATTTGAAGTTAAAAATCAAAATCTGACTGAAATAATCGATTAAATGAAGTGTTAATCGATTAAAACAGAGCCAAAAATCAACAGAACCCAAACCTTTCTGTTTTAATCGATTAAAAGGTGGTTTAATCGATTAAACCGCCTGTTAATCGATTAAAAGTTGGTTTAATCGATTAAACCAGTGAGTTGTTACAGAAAATGATTTTTCTCACTGTTTTAATCGATTATTTCCCTATTTAATCGATTAAAGCCGAGCCTGGATGATAAATTTGAGCTTTTTGAAGCTTCTAAGGTGCAGACTATGTACCGACTATCTTAAACTCTAATATTACAGACTCAATCTAATTGAAACAGAGTTATTACAATACAAAACAAGTCTTCAACACTCTAAGTCTTTGTGTTCTTGAATCATCATCAAAATCAACAATCTTCATGTCTATCAAGTGCAACATCAAGTCCTTGAATGTTCAACAGTTAAGTCCGGAACGACACAAACAAGTACAACAAACATCAGAGGACCCCCGTCTCTTTAAGACACACCAATTAATCCTTCTGAAAAACTGATGAAATAGCATTATAGGACATCAAACATGAAAACATTGCATGCACAAAATGTTTTTGAACAAGGTCCTATGTTTCTTCAAAAAAAAAAACTCAAAAAAGCGAGACCGCCGTCTCATTTATTGAGACCGCCGTCTCGACTTTGGGTAAAATGAGACCGCCTTCCTGAATTGCGAGACCGTTGTCTCGCCATTTGATAAAAACGAGACCGCCTTCTCATTTGGCAAGAAGGTCGTCTCGTCATGGGCCAATGGCAAGAGCGCCGTCTCAGAATTCCAGACGACTGTCCCAAGTCTAGTTAAATCGAGACCACCGTCCCGAAATCCCAGACGGCGGTCTCGACCAGGAGTGAAAAGCCTATATAAAGGGGGGCATGGGGTGTGGTTTGGAGCATCCATTCTTGCTTTCTCTGCACTTTCTTCTATATTCTTGAGTTTTCTTACCAAAGATGCATAGAGGAGAGTTATCCAAGAAGAGAGGGCAAGGTTTTGGCCCAAGCACATCTGCGACCCTGATTCCTCCAGACCCGACCCAACTGACACCCCAGCACCAGGCTAGGCTCGAGCACATCCGGGGTTATGCCTGACACCCTATGTTAAGGCTGGATTTTCACATCCTCGCTGAATTCGGATGGGAGGACGATGTGCGAGGGTACATCGAGAGTATTGGGTGGGACTTCCTCCTCCAGCCTCCCCCCACCCGCATGTATACACAAGCCGTGTAGACCCCAAATCTTGCTCGGCCTCCAAATAAAGAGTAGAAGACCTCCTATTCGAAGATGGACGAAGCCTAACAAGCCATTAGGAGAGACTATTAGGCCCCACATTAGGATAGGAGAGATTTTCTGCACAAAAAATAAGGTTTCTCGCCTTTTGGGGACGAGACTGCTGTCTGGATTTCCCAGACCGCCGTCTCGCCACCTGCGAAGGGCGAGACGGCGGTCTCGTTTGGTGAGACGGCGGTCTCACCACTTTGGCAAGGCGAGACGGCGGTCTCGTTTGGCGAGACGGCGGTCTCGACCTTGTCAGACGAGAACGGCGGTCTCGCCACTGACAGGCGCGAAAACCTATAAATAGGGGTCCTCCCCCCCTCATTTCCACACACCACACAGCTTCTTGCTCTCCCTTCTCTCTAAAACTTCTCTCTAGAATCCCTCCGACGCATTTCCGGAGTTTCTGAGTGTCTTTGAGAATGTTTTTTTTCGGCGTCTAGAAGAGTTTCCAGCGTCGTGTAGAGTGAAGGGCTGCCAAAAAGCACCCCCTTTTAAAAAAAAATAAAAACAAAGCTTGCTTCGGAGGTTTAAATTCCCTCTCTCTACTTTTATTGCTTTAAATTTAAATTATGCAATAGATTAGGGCCATGTAGTCATAAATTTAAATTCCGCAAAATAAAAAGGGCAAAAGCGTATTTTTTCGGTTTATTTATTAATAAAAAAAGTTGGCCTATCATAGGGAACCCGAAAGGGGCGTAGTAAAGGAACTAACACTTCCTTTACACGTAACTAACTCCCTTACCCAACTCTGGTTCTAATGACCAAAGTTGGTTTGCGAAAACCAACGCCTTTTTAACTCCTTTTCCGATGTTTCCGGTAAAAACATCGGTGGCGACTCCACAGAACCCTACAAAAATTAGTCCTTGGGTTAGCCCGGTTATTGGACAACCCAAGGACGCCCTTTTGAAAACCTCGCCCCTAGGTTAGCCCGGTTATCGGACAACCTAAAGGCGTTGTAACCACCCATAAAAAATGCGAAAATCAAGAGGGTCGAAACCATCGCGTCGCTCCGACCGCCTCTCTCTTTTTTTTTACGGCGGCGACAGATGGCGACTCCACTAGGGAAGCCTCGAGAGTTGATCCCATTTAGTGATGGGCCGGCTAAAAATAATAATAAACCAAGAAAATAACGCTTTTGCCCTTAACTTGTATTTATAACATGTTTTAATGCTTGGCTTTAATAACTGTTGTTTGTTTACGAAATTGTTTAATATACAAAATGTACACAAGCCCTTGCACACAACAGTTCCCTCTATACCTGGGGGCAAGTGAGAAAACCATAGGGAGTGGGTGGCAGGTACGGTTCGCTGTAGTGAGGGCCTTGAGCCCACCAGTGTGATCGGAAACCACCACTCAAGGTGATAACCTTCCTCTTTTGGCAACAAGACTGACTATGACCTTAGTGCTAAGCATGGTCGGACGACTGGAGAGTGGGGACCCTATAATGGGGGCACCTTGGGGGCCTTAGCCTGGTTAGAACAGTTAGAACCAACCCTTGCCAATGCACTTTTCTGCAGGAAAACCCTACCTCGTGATATAAACGAAATCTCACATGTTCGTGGATGACCGAATTGTGTGTGCATATGTTTGTTGCATTTGTCTGTTGCATAGCATAAACAAACAACAAAACAAAATCACAAAAATATTTTCGCAATAAACCCCCTATCTCGGACAGTCTGCCTTTCAGCTAGCCTGGTTTCAGGTTCTTTGTAAGCTAAGTAGCCACGCAGTTCTGACAGAAGAGATAAAAGGCTATAAAAAATAAACATCAAATAAACAAATAAAAATCCATTTCCAAAAACCATAAATAAGACCTGGTCCAAAAATATTGCACTCATAAAACATTCATATAGATAGTTTATTCTTCAAAAGAAAAATAAATACACGCAATTACCATACATCATGTAAAAAAACATGATAAATAGGAAAACACTCACATTCACTCAAATAAGCATCATTTTCCTCAAACATGCATTTTGGTTTTAGAAATGGAGGGGACAAGTAGATAGACAAAGAAGGTGGATATTCCCCGTTTCCATACTGAGAGGTTAGAACGGCTAAGCGCGACAATGCCATCAGAGGTCCGCGCTGACTTTGAAAAATCCTATGGACGGATTTTAGACCTTCTAAAGATCTGTGTCGATCAGGTGTTCCTCAGAGCACTAATCCACTTCTGGAATCCCAATCTGTGGTGCTTCGAATTTTCGCAGTTCGACTTGGTGCCCACCCTAGAGGAGTACGAAACCATGTTGAAATGGCCCAAATCAGTCTGGGTCCATGTCCGCCACGAGGCATACACTCCTGCAGCACCAGTCGCTACCCTTATTCAGTTACCATTCTGGCAGAGCACCCTGATAAAGAAGGGGAACGCCCAGGGTTGGAAAGTATCAATGTTAGAAGACCACCTGTCCTACCTGGCTGAAAGGGCAGAGTGGGTCGCCTTCAACAAAACCCTGGCTCTCATCATTTTTGGAACGATCTTGTTCCCCTTCCACTTCGACACAGTAGATCAGGCCGTCATGGACGCCTTCTTCGCCTAGGACGTGAATTCGAAAAGTCCCCTGCCTGCAATTCTTGCCGACACCCTGCTCTCGGTGGAATTCTGTCACCAGAAGCAGGGAAAAATACTCCGCTGCTGCTCTTCATTGCTGTTTGTGTGGAGCGCCACGCACCTGTACGCCTCCAGCACATGGGGATATTCCCCGACCCTTTAAGGAGCTTCTCCAAGATCCCCCTCCAACGTCGCCTGACTTCAGAATGGAGGGATGAGTGGGAACGAAAGGACGTCAATAGTTTATCCTGGGTCTGTCCTTGGTTCCGACCCGGCCCAGTTCTCATCAGATGCGGGGATTATCCGAGCATACCCTTGATAGGACTCAGGGGTTGCATAGCCTACTCACCTAAAGTAGCTATGAGGCAGCTCATGAGGACCCAAACTACTATTTCCCGAGGGGATCTCGGAGGACTGTGCTTCTTCGGAGACCCATGCACAATCGCCAACTCACTAGCCGTGAGAAAAGCATGGGAGAGGCCAGTCTACATGGGAGACAGAGAGCTAGGAAAAGCTCAGGTGGCTGTCACCAGTGACTATGAGGCGTGGAGAAAGAGAAGAGGGACAGCTCAACCATCCACCACACCTACCATGAGCGCCAAAAATGAAGGGCTGCAGGCTCAAATTGATGCCTTGACCCAGAGGATAGAAATCATGGGAGCCCAGATGAGGGCCCTTGAAGAGAGAGAGCAAGAATATATCCTCACGATTGATGGTCTGCAAAGGCAAGGCAAGAAAAAGGATCATGAAATAGAGCGCCTCAAGGACCAATGTGCTGACTCCAATGAACAAGCTATCTGAGCATCCAAAACTGCCAGAACCAGTTCGGATAGCCAACTCAAGGAGATAACCGCCAAGTCAGCACACCTTGAGGTCGAATCAGCAAAGCAGGCTCAAACGATCAAGGAGTTGTCGGAAGAGCTCCTCAAGACTCGGTTAGACATCTGCCAAGAGCGAGAGACCAACCGGAGACTCAATAGAAGTCTCGCTGAGCTACGCTGCAAAGAAAAAGATGGGCTAGCTCAGTACGGCCAAGTACTACGAGAAAAAAGACCGAGCCGTTGAAAAGCTCGATGAACTACAAGCCTTGGTCGTTCATCAAGAGGCAAAGATCAAAGAGGCTCAGCAGTATAGTGAAGACATGAGCCAGGCGGTCCGCAAACAAAGCGAAGCACTTGCTCGTCATGTCCGGGAAGCTGAGAGAGAACTACAGAGGAATCAAGACCCGCCTGTGGGTTTCTTTAAAGTTTTCCGCTTTTGCCAAAAGTTGCTTCGCAGTATAGAATAGGGGAATGTACACCTTCTGTTGAATAAATAAAATCTTCTTTTTGATTCAATGACTGTCTGCTTGCATGCATAAGCATTCATTTGCATATTTAATTTCCCCTCCTTCACGCTTAATAAATAAGATAATAAAAAGGAAGGATTAACTAACACGTCTTCCCAAATCAGAAGAATGGAGAGAAAGCCACTCCTAATAAAGCTTACCCCAACGGTCGACTCGCCACAAGAGGAAAATAAGCCTCGGTCGTTGGTCCTCAAGAATAAAGAAGAGGGGGCAAGGACACCAGTGCGACTATTTATGCCACGTCCTTTCCCCTACGAAACAAATAAAGTTGTACCATGGAGATATGGGGAATCTTCATCAATAAAAGAAGAAATAACAAATATAGGCGGCATTGGGGGCACGACTAGAAGTAGAAGAATCTACTCCCCCAAGGACACATAGGAAGATGTCCTCCAAAATAAAGGAAAAAATAAAAAGACCGAAGAAGAAAAAGAAAATAAAGAATCCAAGGAGGAGATAGAGGAATTACTCCAGTTCATAAGGCAAAGTGAGTATTCCATTATAGACCAGCTCAATCGCACACCTGCAAAGATAACGTTGCTATCTTTGATAATGAGCTCGGAACCGCATAGAAACGCCCTGCTCAAGGACTTGAGCGAGACGCATGTACCTCATACAATATCCCAAGAAAAAGTTGAGAGGATCGTCAGTCACATCACAACAAACGATCACCTTACCTTCACAGAGGAAGAACTCCCCCTCGAGGGGTCAAACCACAACAAGCCCTTGCATATCTCGGTTAAATGCAAGGAGTACCTCATCGCCAAAGTTCTTGTGGATAACGGGTCATCCTTGAACGTGATGCCCAAGTGCACGCTAGACAAGTTGACTATCCAAGGAACCCGTCTGCGCCCAAGCAGCACCATCGTTCGAGCCTTCGACGGATCCAAACGAGAACTAGTGGGGGAAGTTAATTTGCCAATCCAAGTTGGACCCACTATCTTCGACGTCGATTTCCATGTAATGGATATTACTCCAGCATATAGTTGTCTCCTCGGCAGGCCTTGGATTCATGACGCTAAGGCAGTACCTTCAACGCTCCACCAGAAAGTCAAGTTCATAGTGGACTGTAGACCCCAAATCTTGCCCGACCTCCAAATAAAGACCAGAAGACCTCCTATTTGAAGATGGACGAAGCCTAACAAGCCATTAGGAGAGACTATTAGGCCCCATACTAGGATAGGAGGGAGTTTCTGTACAAAAAAATAAGTTTTCTCGCCTTGTTGGGACGAGACCGCCCTCTGGATTTTCCAGACCGCCGTCTCACCACCTGCGAAGGGTGAGACGGCGGTCTCATCTTCCCAGATGGCGGTCTTGCCATGTTTGGCAGGGCGAGACGGCGGTCTCGTTGGACGAGACGGCGGTCTCGACCCTGTCAGACGAGAACGGCGGTCTCGCCACTGACAGGCGCGAAAACCTATAAATAGGGGTCCTCCCCCCCTCATTTCCACACACCTCAAGCTTCTTGCTCTCCCTTCTCTCTAAAACTTCTCTCTAGAATCCCTCTGACGCAATTCCGGAGTTTCTGAGTGTCTTTGAGAGCATTTTCCGGCGTTTAGAAGAGTTTCCAACGCTGTGTAGAGTGAAGGGCTGCCGAAAAGCACCCACTTATTTTAAAGAAATAAAAAAAGAAAGCTTGCTTCTGAGGTTTAAACTCTTCCTCTCCCCTTTTATCGCTTTAAATTTAAATTATGCAATAGATTAGGGCCATGTAGTCATACTTTTAAATTCCGCACAATAAAAAGGGCTAAAGCGTATTTTTCGGTTTATTTATTAACATAAAAAGTCGGCCTATCATAGGGAACCCGAAAGGGGCGTAGTAAAGGAACTAATAATTCCTTTACAACGTAACTAACTCCCTTACCCAACTCTGGTTCTAATGACCAAAGTTGGTTTTCGAAAACCAACGCCTTTTAAAAAAAAAAAACCTTTTCCGATGTTTCCGGTAAAAACATCGGTGGCGACTCCATAGAACCCCATAAAAATCAGTCCTTGGGTTAGCCCGGTTATCGGACAACCCAAGGACGCCTTTTCAAAAACCTCGCCCCTAGGTTAGCCCGGTTATCGGACAACCTAAAGGCATTGTAACCCATAGAAAACGCGAAAATCAAAAGGGTCGAAATACCATCGCGTCGCTCCGACCGCGCCTCTTTTCGGGTGGCGGCGACAGATGGCGACTCCACTGGGGAAGCCTCGAGAGTTGATCCCATTTAGTGATGGACCAGCTTAAAAAATAAATTAACCAAGAAAATAACACTTTTGCCCTTAACTTGTATTATAACATGTTTTACGGTTTGGCTTTAATAAACTGTTGTTTGTTTATACTTGCGTAAATTGTTTGAAAATACAAACTGTACACAATCCCTTGCACACTACAGTTCCCTCTATACCCGGGGGCAAGTGAGACAACCATAGGGAGTGGGTGGCAGGTACGGTTCGCTGTAGTGAGGGCCTTGAGCCCACCAGTGTGATCGGAAACCACCACTCAAGGTGATAACCTTCCTCTTTTGGCAACAAGACTGACTATGGCCTTAGTGCTAAGCATGGTCGGACGGCTGGAGAGTAGGGGACCCTATAATGGGGGCACCTTGGGGGCCTTAGCCTGGTGAGAACAGTTAGAACCAACCCTTGCCAATGCACTTTTCTGCAGGAAAACCCTACCTCGTAAAACCGAAATCTCGCCTGTTCGGGGATGACTGAATTGTGTGTGCATATGTTTGTTGCATTCGTCTGTTGCATAGCATAAACAAACAACAGAACAAAAACAAAAAAATATTTTCACAAATAAACACCCTTATCTCGGACAGTCTGCCTTTTAGCTAGCCTGGTTTCAGGTTCTTTGCAAGCTAAGTAGCCACGCAGTTCCGACAGAAGAGATAAGGGACGATAAATATTCTTTCACATAAAGCCATATTTTATCTCGGACAGTCTGCCTTTTAGCTAGCCTGGTTTCAGGTTCTTTGTAAGCTAAGTAGCCACGCAGTTCCGACAGAAGAGATAAAAGGCTAAAAAAATAAAAATAAAATCCAAAATAAATAAAATGACAATGACAAAATAAAAACATTTATAAAAATAATTTTGACAAAGTCGTATCATATTACATCATAAGTGAAAAAACCAAGAGAAAAAATAAATGCATAAGGAAAGTATGCATACGCATCATTTTAATAAATCCCTAAAAAATGGGTCTTAGAGGCATTTTTTGGGAAAATTACTGGGCCAAATCCCCTTCAGGTATTTTAACCTGATTCCTCACCTCTTTCTCTTCGTTTTGATATGTTGTGCGTCCAAATCGGATATCTCAGTCAAAAGTTATGTCACTTTGAACATCTACCGCCCTTTTGCACTAGTGCATGCATAAATACATTCATTCTAGGGAGCACCAGATATCCCTAAGACAATAGCGAAAGAGGCCCCAAGCACATTTGTGACCTTCGCGACAAGGAAGGGACAAGTGTACTAAGGTGTGATAGTGACCCCCATTATACTTGTCAAGTCTGTGATGGGAAAGGAACCATTACACCGAGGTGGGTATGATACCCCATAAAGCGTAAGCTTTAAGGATGATACCTAAGTCATTGTCTTAAGGAATATCCATCTCATAAATCATTTGTTTTAAACAGTAAAAATCTTTTTGCATTCTAGAAAGCGGCTGGTATTCTTCATGCCGTCATCCTCATCCAAAAAAAAAAACACAAAATTCCAAACACTATCATACATCATGTTAGAAAATAAAACATGATAATGTTTAGGAAAAAACAAACACTTGCATACATGCATCCACCAAACTTCATCCTCATAACATACATCTAACAATAGACAGTTGAAGAAAGTGAACATTCCTCAATACCATGAAAAGAGGGTAGGGCATTTGCATGCCATGCAAAAAAAAAAAAGAGAGAAATTAAATAGAAATTCTAACCCACCTATTTAGGCTTCGAAACATTGAATTGAGAAATGTACACTGTCTGGATGAAATAAATAAAATTGTTTGTTTTCATCATCTCTTCAATCGTCTACTGCATTCATAAATTGCATTCACGAATTGCATTCACAAATTGCATTCATTCTCACTTTAATAAGATAATAAAAAGAAAGGATTAGTCGATGTGCTTTCCGCGAATCGAAGAATAAGATGAAGAGCAAACATTTTGTCATCAAGTTTTTCCCAACGGTTGATCCGCCTAAAGAGGATAATAAGCCTCAACCGTTGGGTATCCGAGTTAATAAAAAAGAGGGGGCAAGGACGCCATTGCGTTTGGTCACGCCTCATACGTCAAATAAAGTTGTACCATGGAGATGCGCAGAAATATCATCCATCAATGAAGATATCTCCCGCATAGCCGGTATCGGGGGCAGGATTAGAAATGAAAGAATCTACTCCCCCGTGGAGCTACTAGACAATGCTCCCAAGAATAAAGGAAAAATAAAAAGACCGAAGAAAAACATAATCCAAAGAGGAAACTAAGTAGACTTTGGATTCGCGACGCTGAGGCAATTCTTTCAACGCTCCGCCAAAGAGACAAACTCAGGGTAGGCGACAAGCTAGTCACAGTTTGAGCTAGAGACGACATTCAGATCAGCAAATCGTCTGCCCTACCTTGAATGGATGTGGCGGAAGAAGACCTTAGAAATATGAAAAGACTTCCCCAACGATATGAAGGTGACTCACGTGATGAGAAAATATGGATGCCGCCCAAACCAAGGGCTCATTAGAAACTCTCAAGGAATAAGGAAGCCACCAAATTTTAAAAACAATCCTTTAAAGCATTACCCTACAAAGGATCAAGCTGCACGGAGAAAATGGAAGTCTCCCCTCCACACCTTGAATCAGATTTTCCCATATAGAGGGGTTCAAGCGTCAAAAGTGACTTTAGTCATTAGGTGTTCTCCTTCTAATTCTTAGGGTTTGTAAATCCAATGACTATTAGAGATTACTCCTCGGGGCTAGCTCGACCCCTGAGCATTGTAGGGCACATATTTCCCTATTAATTACAAAGAATGTCATTCTTACTATCTGCTTCTCTTCTTGCTATTCATGTCTAAACCTCATTAATAACCATGTGCTAAGCAAACGTTTTCAAAAGTGCGTCAAAGTAATCAAAATGCGCCATTGACCAAAATAAAAGTCAAATCCATCACCACTGATTGACTAGAAACACAAAATAAAGTTTTACATCGTCATAAGTAAAGTCGTGTTTCGCCAATGTTGTGCAAAAAAGAAAACAAAAATCAAAGGAAGCCCATAGAAGCTAAAGTCCAAAAAAAAAGAGGCAAGATACCCGGTAGGAAACCCACCAAGGGGGCTACGCAAAAGTTAGGGTAAACCCGCTAGGAAACCCGAACAACCATAAAGGGTAGCCTAGGCAAAAACTAGGGTTACAAAATAAAGTCCACTAGGTTTCCCAAAACAAGAAAAAAGAAACCTATACAAAAGTTAGGACAAAACAAAATACAACATCCTAGACTGAAAACCCAAAGGGCGGACTAGGGAAGTCAATCAGCCATAGCAAGCGCCATAGAACAAGACGCCACTCCATAAACAAATCGTTGTTTAAACTAGCCTAAACACTCTAACCAACCTTGGCTAGCCATGCTTACAAAAACCATTTTTTTGTCAAAATAAAACAATTCTAAAACACAAGCCCTTGAATTAAATATCCTCTTCTTTCTCTTCTCTTGACCCTTACTACTACAACATTCTAGTAATTAGTAGGGAAATGTGGAGATAGTAATCAATAGGAGGATTGACATCCCCAAGGAAAGGGAGGGGCGCACTGACATGGCAAGTCGCTCTGCAATCAACACAATCATTCTTCGGTCACGGCAAAGTCAAGACGGGAAAATCGGTACAGCCTATCCTGTCGACGAAAGCACATAACGAAGCTCATCAGAAGTAAAAGCACATTGGTTAATCCTTTTGAAAAATTAATTGAAATAGTATTATACGATGCATATCACAAACATTGCATGCATATGATAGGGTCCTATCTCTCAAAGAAGAAGAAAAAAAGGGGAATAATGCAAAAGAATAATGCTTGCTAGGAGATTCTTAGGCAAAAGTTAGGGTAGCCTGCTAGATCGAAAACCTGCAAAGGGCGGTCTAGGCAAAAGTTAGGGCATTCATAAAAAAGGAAAAAACCCGCTAAGGTATCCTAGGCAAAATTTAAGGCAGCCCACTAGACCGAAAACCCCAAAAAAGGGGCGGTCTAGGCAAAATATAGGGCTAAACCAAAAATGAATAAAAGAGAGGGGCCCTTCATCATAATCATAAAAAGTTCAGTAGGAGAATGCCAGTCACTTTTTCAGATGCATCAATAAAAAAGAATAGATTGCATTTAGGGCATCCACACACAAATAGTCACACAAAACGACTTTGTCAAGATCAAAAATGAAAAATAAAAAATAAAAATCACTTCAGATAAATAACAAAAAAACGAAAAGCATTCATGCATATAAGGAGACTAGCTCCATGTTTGTGATTGAAAACAGGATCACTGAGACTGAGTCGCCAAATAATGCCCTCAAGAAAGTGGAGCAAGTCGTCAATCAAGCGACTCAGCAGAATAATAGCTTCTGAAAATCAAGAGCTCTAGCTACCATCCTTCTACCCGAGAAAAGAAGGCACATATAAGAAGAAGAGCGAGTTGTCATCATCAAATAAGCTCGAGAAGAAATAAGAAGCTTCCGGAAGCCAAAGCCCCAGTCATCATTTTTCTATCCAATAAAAGAGGGCACAATCATCAGACATCATAAAAGAAAAGCCGACGGAAAGGCTTAGTCATCCCCAAGAGGATCCCTGCCTACTCCGAAGGCAACACAAAAAATTACCCCATGGCTCAGCACCGCCATCACATGAGTCATCAAGCACACTCACCCAAAGTCTCCTCCACACTCCCCAATGGAGAATAAAGGCTTCAAAAGCCCATCATCATCAACAGTCAAAAGAGTCCAAACCATCAAGGGATCAACAAAAAGAAAGAAGAGAAAAGAAGAGAAAACCCTTCATCTCCAGCAGATGACAAAAAGGCCATGACAGAGAAGGCCAAATAAAAATCCTCAAGTGGATCTCCCAAAAATCTACAAAAAAGGAATTAGAAATTCGCATCCCCCAGTGGAATAAGAGCTTCACAAGTATAGCTTGCATCACATTAATGAAGGAGCTAGGACTCCATCCCTTGAAAAGAAAAGATCCCCAGGAAGTCAACTAATTCCCTGGTGGATCACCAAAAAAAAGAAAATTTCATCCCTAGTGGACCCCCAAAAAGAAGGAAAAAGCCAGCGTAATAAAAAGAGAGTAAAAAGTAAAAAGGCTTACGCATTATCCCGAAAAAGCCAAATTTCAAATCGCGATAAAAAAGAGGAAAATCGCAGAAAAAGGCGAAATCAAATAAAATTCCTTGCTCCCTAAGTAGGTGTACTCAGAAAAATGAAAAATTAACAAAGGAATCAGAAATTCCATTCCTCCAACAGAATAAGAGCATCACGTCAATTAAGGAGTTGAAACTCCATTCCTCCAACAGAATAAGAGCATCACATCAATTAAGGAGTTGAAACTCCATTCTCCCAAAGGGCTACCAAAACTTGACCCCCGGAAGTTAACCAATTCCCCGGTGGATCAATCAAAAAGATCATCCCAGTGAGCCTACTGCAAAGGCAAAACTTCAGGTTCATCCTCAGAATGTCATTTGCCTACGCATAGGCAAGACCTGGCAAGCAAGAGCCAGCATCCCCATAAGGGAATATCAGCCTAGTCAGAGGCAAAACAAAATTCAGCCAAAAGTCTTCACTTCCGATGAAGCATCTGCCTACTCAGAGGCACTACCAGAAACTCAATGGATATCCGCCTACTCAAGAGGCATCACCAAGATCAACAAATCCCTAGAGGATTCCTGCCTTCATAAGAGGCACTCATAAAAAATCCCCGACAACAAAAAAAGTTTCGACGACCAAGCAAGAGTCGAACAACAAACAAAGATCGTCCGACCAACCAGCAAGAGTCGGGTGATCACCACAAAAAGATAAAAAACAAAGAATCCCCAGCAAACAAGAAAGCTGGATGAGCACCAACAAAATTCCCCACCACGACCCGGATGACCATTCAAAGAAGTCCAAATATATCTACCAACACAGAAATCACTCCCCAAGGAGTCGGCGCATGATCAGAATCAGTAAGCCGCCACCATAGCGAAAGGGTCAGCCACCGCAAGAAGGGGCATCCAGAGGCACATAACCAGACGGGGGTTCATACTCGTCAGCCAAGGGGTCAGCTACCACATCGAATGAGCATCCCAAAGTTTCACACCGGCGCATGGGCCACCTGAACAGTAAGCCGCCATTACCACCCTGATGGGGGGTTCATACCCATCCAGTCCAACACAACGGACTACTACTACCAGCCTGATAGGGGGTTCATACCTATCAAACCTGTGCACGCGCTGCGCCTGATCTGCGCTCGAGCTGGATCAGTAAGTTGCACTACCACCCTGATGGGGGGTTCATACCCATCCGGTCCCACACAACGGACCGTACCACCCTGATGGGGGGTTCATACCCATCCAGTCCCACACAACGGACTGCAACTACCAGCCTGATGGGGGGTTCATACCCATCAACCGAAGGATCAGCTACCGTCAGAAGGAGTATCCTGAGGTTCTACCACATGTCCACCGAAGGGATCGGCTACCGTCAGAAGGAGTATCCCGGAAGAACACGAACACAAAATTTTCCCCAGAAGATCATCCGCCGCAAAGACGGGACATCTGAAGGGCAACCGGGCAAGAGGGTCAACTCCTTTACCTTCCTGTCGATACATGCTGGCACAACGAGACCAACGGTTGACTAGTCGGGTAAAGGGGGCAGCTGTAGACCCCAAATCTTGCCCGGCCTCCAAATAAAGACCAGAAGACCTCCTATTCGAAGATGGACGAAGCCTAACAAGCCATTAGGAGAGACTATTAGGGCCCATACTAGGATAGGAGGGAGTTTCTGTACAAAAAATAAGTTTTCTCGCTTTGTTAGGACGAGACCGCCCTCTGGACTTCCCAGACCGTCGTCTCGCCTCATGCAAATGGCGAGACCGCCGTCTCGCTTGACGAGACGGCGGTCTCGCCACCTGCGAAAGGTGAGACGGCGGTCTCGTTTCCCCAGAAGGCGGTCTCGCCGCGCTTGCTAGGTCGAGACGACAGTCTCATTGGACGAGACGGCGGTCTCGTTGGATGAGACGACAGTCTCATTGGACGAGACGGCGGTCTCGTTGGATGAGACGGCGGTCTCAACCCTGTCAGACGAGACCGGCGGTCTCGCCACCTGACAGCGCGAAAACCTATAAATAGGGGTCCTCCCCCCCTCATTTCCACACACCTCAAGCATTAGCTCTCCCTTCTCTCTAAAAAACTTCTCTCTAGAAACCCTCCGACGCATTTATGGAGTTTCTGAGTGTCTTTGAGAGCTTTTTTCGGCGTCTAGAAGAATTTTCGACGTCTTGTAGAGTGAAGGGCAGCCAAAAAGCACCCCCTTTTTAAAGAGAAATATAAAACAAAGCTTGCTTCGGAGGTTTAATTTCTCCCTCTCTACTTTTATTGCTTTAATTAAAATTATGCAATAGATTAGGGCCATGTAGTCATAACTTTAAAATTCCGCACAATAAAAAGGGCAAAAGAGTATTTTCTGGTTTATTTATTAACATAAAAAGTTGGCCTATCATAGGGAACCCGAAAGGGGCGTAGTAAAGGAACTAACACTTCCTTTACAATGTAACTAACTCCCTTACCCAACTCTGGTTCTAATGACCAAGGTTGGTTTTCGAAAACCAACGCCTTTTAAACCTTTTCCGATGTTTCCGGTAAAAACATCGGTGGCGACTCCATAGAACCCAAAATAAATAAGTCCTTGGGTTAGCCCGGTTATCGGACAACCCAAGGACACCTTTCGAAAACCTCGCCCCTAGGTTAGCCCAGTTATCGGATAACCTAAAGGCGTTGTAACCACCCATAAAAAAACGCGAAAACAAAAGGGGTCGAAAAAACCATCGCGTCGCTCCGACCGCCCTTGTCTTTTTTCAGACGGCGGCGACAGGGATATAAAACCAAATTTTCATAATAAACAACTTTATCTCGGACAGTTCACATTTTAGCTAGCCTGGTTTCAGGTTCATTGTAAGCTAAGTAGCCACGTGGACCGATAGAAGAGATAAAGAGTTAAAAATAATAAAAACAATTTAAAGCAATAAAAAATAAATACCTTTTACAATAAAAAGAATTTTGACAAAGTTGTATCATTCATACCCGGATCATCTCATAAGTGGAAAAACTAAGAGAGAAAATAAATGCATAAGGAAAGTGTGCATATGCATCATCTTAATAAATCTCTAAAAAAATGGGTCTTAGGAGAATTTTTTGGGAAAATTGTTGGGTCAAATCCCCCTTGGGATTTGCCACCTATTCTTCACTTTTTCCTCTTCGGTTTGATATGTTGTGCGTCCAAATCTGACATCCTAGTCAAAAGTTATCTCACTTTGAACATCTGCCGCTTTTTTGTACTAGTGCATGCATAAACACACCCATGCTAGGGGGTATTAGATATCTCTAAGACAAAGGCGAAA
This sequence comes from Sphenostylis stenocarpa, assembly GCA_963425845.1. Taxonomy (NCBI): domain Eukaryota; kingdom Viridiplantae; phylum Streptophyta; class Magnoliopsida; order Fabales; family Fabaceae; genus Sphenostylis; species Sphenostylis stenocarpa. The sequence continues at coordinate 39,249,973 of OY731400.1, forward strand.
GAGATCCAAGTGTGCTTGTAATCTTCCACAAGGAAGGGACAAGTGTGCTAAGGTATATGGGGACATTCGTTATTGTAGACCCCTAATCTTGCCCAGCCTCATAATAAGACCAGAAGACCTCCTTTTCGAAGATGGATGAAGCCTAAGAAGACATTAGGAGAGACTATTAGGCCCCATACTAGAATAAGAAGGGTTTTCTATATAAAAATAAGGATTTTCGCCTTCAGGGATCGAGACCGCCGTCTCGCCATTCCTGCAAGTCGAGACTGCCACTTGCGAATGGCGAGACAACCCTCCCGATTGGCGAGAAGGCCTTCTCGTTTTTGGAAAAGTCGATACCGCCGTCTCGCCAAACGAGATGGTAGTCTTGCCACTTTTGCAAGGCAAAACGGCTGTCTCGACCTTGTCAGACGAGACGGCCGTCTCGACCTGACAAGCGCGAATCCCTATAAATAGTAGCGCTTTCCCCCTTCATTTCACACAATTCTTCCACTTTCCCTCTTGTAACTTCTTCAAATTCTCTTCCTAGAACCCCTCTGAAGCATTTCCTGAGTTTCTGAGAGTTTCTTAGAGATTTTATAGCGTTTCCGAGAGTTTTCCGACGTTGTAAAGAGCGAAGGGCTGCCAAAACGCACCCTAATTTTCAAGAAATTAATTAAAAAGCTTGCTTTGGAGGTTTTCTTCACTCTCTCTATCTCTTCATTGCTTTTATTTTTATGATTAAATTGCGTAATAGATATTAGGGTCATGTAGTCATTATTTTAATTCCACAAATAAAAGGGTAAAAGCGTCTTTTCACAAAGTTTATTTATTAAATAGCTGGCCTATCATAGGGAACCCGAAAGGGGCGTCGTAAGGGAACTAACACTTCCCTTACACGTAACTAACTCCCTTACCTAAACTCTTATTCAACGACCAAAGTTGGTTTTCGAAAACCAACGCCTTTTTACCCCTTTTTCGATGTTTCCGGTAAAAACATCGGTGGCGACTCCATAAGAACCCTTCAAAATTAGTTCTTGGGTTAGCCTGGTTATCGGACAATCCAAGAACACTTTTTTGAAAACCTCGCCCTAGGTTCAGCCCGGTTATCGGACAACCTAAAGGCGTTGTAACCACACCCATAAAATGCGAAAATTGGAAAGTTGGAACCATCGCGTCGCTCCGACCGCCTCGTTTCGACGGCGGCGACAGATGGCGACTTCACTGCGGAAGCCTAGAGAGTTGATCCCATTTAGTGATGGGCCAACTTAAATAAGTAAACCAAGAAATTACGCTTTTACCCTACCTTGTATTATAACATGTTTTAATGCTTGGCTTTAATAATTTTTGTTTGTTTATTTTATGTAATTGTTTGAAATACAAATTGTACACAAACTTTTGCACACAACAGTTCCCTCTATACTCGGGGCCAAGTGAGAAATCCATAGGGAGTGGGTGGCAGGTACGGTTCGCTGTAGTGATGGCCTTGTGCCCACCAGTGTGATCGGAAACCACCACTCAAGGTGATAACCGTCCTCTTTTGGCACAAAGACTGACTATGGCCTTAGTGCTAAGCATGGTCGGAAGGCTGGAGAGTGGGGACCCTATAATGGGGGCACCTTGGGGGCCTTAGCCTTGGTGAGAACAGTTAGAACCTACCTTCGTCAATGCACTTTTTTGCAGGAAAACCCTACCTCGTGATTAAAACGACTTCTCGCCTGTTCGCGAATGATTGAATTGTGTGCGCATTTGTTTGTTGCATAGCATAATCAAACAACAAAAAAATCACAAAAAACATTTTTCACAATAAACACCCTTATCTCAAACAGTCTGCCTTTTAGCTAGCCTGGTTTCAGGTTCTTTATAAGCTAAGTAGCCACGTAGTCCGACAGAATAGATAAGGGACGCTAAATATTATTCTTTCGCATAAAGCCATTTTTTATCTCAGACAGTCTGCCTTTTAGCTAGCCTGATTTCAGGTTCTTTGTAAGTAGCCACGCAGTCCGACAGAAGAGATAAAAGGCTATAAAAAATAATAAAAACAAAAAATAAATAAAAATCCAATTCAAAACAATAAATGGGACCTTGTTCATAAACATTATACTCATAAATCATTCATATAGGTAGTTCATTTTCTAAAAAATAAAATACGCAAATACCATACATCATGTAGAAATAAAACATGATAAATAGGAAAATAAACACTCACATTCATACCTACAATAAGCATCATATTCATAAAGCATGCATTTTGGTGTTAAAAAATGGAGGGGACTAGTAGATAGTTGAAGAAAGTGGACATTCCCCGGTACCATATTGAGAAGTTGGAACGGCTTTGCGCAATAATGCCACCAGAGGTCCGCTCCGACTTCGAAAAATCCTATGGAAGAATTCTAGACCTACTAAAGATCTGTGTCGATCAAGTTTTCATCAAGGTACTAGATCATTTCTAGAACTTCAGTCTGCGTTGTTTCGAATTTCCGCAGTTCGACATGGTGCCCACCTTGGAGGAGTACAAAATTATGCTGAAATGGCCCAAATCATCCAGGGTCCATATCCGCCACGAGGCATATACTCCTGCAACACAAGTCGCTGCCATCATCCGATTGCCATTCCGGCAGACTACCCTGATAGAAAAAGGGAACATCCAGGGTTGAAAAGTCTTAATGTTAGAAGACCATCTGTCCAAATTGGCTAAAAGGGCAGAATGGGTCGCTTTTAAATAAACCCTAGCTCATATTATATTTGGAACAATCTTGTTTCCCTTCCACATCGACACAATGGATCAAGCCGTCATGGACGCCTTCTTCACTTGGGACGCGAACTCGAAGAGTCCATTGCCTGCAATTCTTGCCGACACCTTGCTCTCAGTGGAATTTTTCCGCCAGAAGCAAGGTAAAACACTTCGTTATTGCTCTTCACTACTCTTTGTGTGGAGCATTACACATTTTTACGCCTCTAGTCACATGGGGATGTTCCCCAACCCTTTGAGGAGCTTCTCCAAAATCCCTCTCCAACGATGCTTAACTTCAGAGTGGAAGGACGAGTTGGAACAATGGGACGCCAACCATTTATCCTGGGTCTGCCCTTGGTTCCGACCCGGTCCAGTGCTCATCAGATGTGGAGATTATCTGAACGTACCCTTGATAGGACTCAGGGGTTGCATAGCCTATTCACCTAGAGTAGCTATGAGACAACTCATGAGGACTCAAACTACAATTTCTCGAGGGGAACTCGGAGGACTGTGTTTCTTCGGAGACCCATGCACAATTGCTAACTCACTAGCTGTGAGAAGAGCATGGGAGAAACCAGTCTTTATGGGAGATACAGAGCTAGGAAAAGCTCGAGTGGCTGTCTCTAGTGACTATGAGGTGTGGAGAAAAAGAAGAGGAATGTCTCAACCATCCACCTCACTCATCACATGCGCCAATAGTGAAGAGCTGCAAGCTCAAGTTGACGCCATGACCCAGAGGATAGAAATCATGGGAGCCCAGATGAGGGCCCTTGAGGAAAGAGAACAAGAATCTATCCTCACCATTGATGGTCTGCAAAGGCAATGCAAGAAAAAGGATCATGAAATAGAGCACCTCAAGGATCAGTGTGCTGATTCTAATGAGCAAGCTATCCGAGCATCTAAAGCTGCTAGAACCAGCTCGGATAGTCAACTTCAAGAAATAACCGCCAAATCAGCAAGCCTTGAGGCCGAATCAGCAAAACAGGCTCAGACGATCAAGGATTTGTTACAAGACCTCACCAGGACTCGGTCAGAAATACACCAAGAGCGAGAGGCCAATCGGAGACTCAACAAAAGTCTCGTTGTGCTACGCTACAAAGAAAGAGACGAGCTAGCTCAGTATGGCCAAGTACTACAAGAAAAGGACCAAGCCCTTGCAAAACTTGATGAACTACAAGCCTTGGTCATCCATCAAGAGGTGAAGATCAAAGAGGCTCAAAAGTACAGTGAAGATATGAGCCAGGCGGTCCAGAAGCAAAGCGAAGCACTCGCTCGTCATGTCCGGGAAGCCGAAAGGGAATTACATAGAGATCAAGACCCACCTGTGGGTTTCTTTAGGCTTTTCCATTTCTGTCAAAAGTTGCTTCGTAGTATGGAATAGGGGAATGTACACCTTCTACGGATAAATGAAATTTTTCTTTATTCAACAATTGTCTATTTTGCATGCATATCATTCATTTGCATATTTAATTTCCCCTCCTTCACTCTTAATAAATAAGATAATAAAAAGGAAGGATTAACTGACACATCTTCCAAATCAGAAAAATGGAGAGAAAGCCACTCCTAATCAAGCTTTCCCCAACGGTTGACTCGCCACAAGAGGACAATAAGCCTCAACCGTTGCTCCTCAAAAATAATAAGGAAGAGGGGGCAAGGACACCAGTGCGACTATTTATGCCACGTCCTTTCCCCTACGAGTCAAATAAAGTTGTACCATGGAGATATGAAGAATCTTCGCCAATAAAGGAAGATATCTCGAACATAGCCGGCATTGGAGGCATGACTAGAAGTGGAAGAGTCTACCCCCCCCCAGGGACTCACAAGAAGATGTCCCCAAGGATAAAGATAAAATAAAAAAGACCGAAGAAAAAGAAAATAAAGAATCCAAGGAGGAGACAGAGGAATTACTCCAGTTTATAAGGCAAAGTGAGTATTCCATTATTGACCAGCTCAATCATATACCTGCAAAGATAACCCTATTATCTCTAATGATGAGCTCAATCGCACAGAAATGCCCTGATGAGGGTCTTGAGCGAAGCGCATGTACCTCACACCATATCCCAAGAAAAGGTTGAGAGGATCATCGGTCACATTATGACAAGCGATCACCTCACCTTCATAGAGGAAGAACTCCCCCTCGAGGGATCAAACCACAACAAACCCTAGCACATTTCCATCAAGTGCAAGGAGTACCTCATTGCCAAAGTTCTTGTGGATAACGAGTCATCCTTGAACGTGATGCCCAAGTGCACACTCGACAAGTTGACTATCCAAGGAACCCGTCTGCGCCCAAGCAGCACTATCGTTCGAGCCTTCGACGGATCAAAACGAGAAGTAGTGGGAAAAGTTAATTTGCCAATCCAAGTTGGACCCACTATCTTCAATGTCGATTTCCATGTAATGGATATTACTCCGGCATACAGTTGTCTCCTCGGCAGGCCTTGGATTCATGACGCTAAGGCAATACCTTCAACGCTCCACCAAAAAGTCAAGTTCATAGTGGATGACAAATTGGTCACGGTCCAAGCAGAAGATGATATCTTGATCAGTGGACCGTCCACCCACCCTTATGTGGATGCGGCTGAAGAGGCCCTTGAAACATCTTTTCAAGCGCTCAAAATTGCCAACGTAGAGAGACTTTCCAAAAATACAAAAGTAGCACGCATGATGATGAAACATGGTTACCATCCTAGCCAAGGACTGGGGGCAAATTCCCAAGGCATGAGGGAACCCCCAGAATTCAAGGATAATCCTTTCAAGTGTGGCCTAGGATATGACCCTACTAAGGGCCGAGCAGAAGGAAGAAAAGGGAAGTCTCCCCTCCGCACACTCAAGCAAATATTCCAAAGCGGAGGGATGCAAGCGTCAAGATCTACCCTAGTCATTAGGAGATCTTTTTCTTCACTTAAGGGATGTAAACCCAATGATTGTTAGAGATTATCCCCCAGGGCTAGCCCGACCCCCGGGCATTTTAGGGCATCATATTCCCTTATTAATTAATAAATTTCTTACTATCTGCTTCTCTTCTTGCTATTTCATGACTAGACCTCACAATAACCATGTCTAAGTAAACAAAAAAGAAGAAGAATAAAAAGGCGCATCCAAATAAACAAAACTTGCTATTGCCATTACAATCAAGCTAGTTGATTAGAAGCACAAAATAAGGCTTTATCTCACCATAAAGAAAGTCATGCTTCGCCAATATTGTGAAAAAGAAAATAATAACAAAAAAAAAAAGAAAAAGCCCATAGAAGCCAAAGGCCAAAAAAGAGGGGCAAAATACCTGGTAGGAAACCCACTAAGGGGGCTACGCAAAAGATAGGGACAACCCAGTAGGATACCCGAACAAAAATAAAGGGTAGCCTAGGCAGAAATTAGGGTTACAAAATAAGGTCCGCTAGGATTCCCTAAATAAAAACGAAAAGAAGGATCCTAGACAAAAGATAGGGCCAGAACACAATATCCTAGTTCGAAAACCCAAGGGGCGATCTAGGGAGATCAACTAGCCATAAAAAGCAATGGAAATAAGCTAAGGCGCAAATACAAACAAAAAAGGAAACATTTGCTTAGACAAAAAGCTTAAACACCTAAGGCTAACCTTAGCCAACCATTCTTACAAAAACCTTTTTCTAAATAAAATTGACCATCTAAAACATAAGCCATTGAATTTGCCTTTTTTTTTTTTTACTTCTTTTCTCTTGACCCTCACAACATTATTCTAACAATTAATTTGGGAATATGAAGGTGTATAGTCAACAAGAGGATTGAAATCCCTAAAGTAAAGAAAAAGGGACACTAACATGGCAAAGCGTGCTCTACAAAAAAGAGAGAAAACGAAAAAGCAAAGAAAAAAGAAAGAAAGAAAAATCAAATTATTCTTCGGTCACAAGAAGTCCGGAATGGTATAGCCAAATATAAGAATGCAGATCAGAGGACACTCGTCGCTACAAGACACATCAGTTAAATCCTACTGAAAAACTAAATGAAATAGGCATTATAGGACATCAAACATGAAAACATTGCATGCATAAAATGTTTTTGAACCAGGTCCTATTTTCTTCAAAAAAAAAAAATCTCAGAATTGAGACCGCCGTCTTGTGTGTCCATACCGCCGTCTCGATTTTTAGCAAAACGAGATCGCCGTCTCGACTTGACCAAAAATGAGACTGCCTTCTCGCTTGACGAGACGGACGTCTCGCTTAAGGCCAAAGTCGAGACCGCCGTCTCGAGGTTCTAGACGGTCGTCCCGGATAGCGCGAAATCGAGACCGCTGTCTCGACTTCCCAGACGACAGTCCCGAATCTAAAAAATTTTCTATAAATAGAGGGGCCTAGGGGGGGGTCTCCACACCTCCTCTTGCACTCCTACCCTCCATTCTCTCACTCTCAAGCACCCTACTGTCAAAATGCACCATGGAGATCAGTCTAGAAAGAGAAGAGGCTCTGCCGACCCTTGCAGCTCCTCAGCTCCCACTCCACAGGACCCCACACAGCTTTCACCGTTGCACCAGGCTCGCCTAGAGCACATCTGGGGGTATACATGGCACCCCATGCTAAGACTGGATTTCGGCATTCTCGTCGAATTTGGGAGGGAGGACGACGTCCGCGCCCACATCGACAGCATAGGGTGGCGCTTCCTCCTCCAGTCTCCACCCATCCACGTCTATCCTCAGGCGGTGTTAGAGTTTCTCGCCTCCATCTCCTACTCTGAGACCCCTTCCATGGTGCTCGGTCTCCCACCAACAAAAATGGTGACCTACTTCATCGGTGGGATGTACCGAACCACCACCCTGGATGAATTCAACGTGTCCATTAGATTCGTCCAGCCCGAGGACATGCTGACTCGGGACTACCAGGATGCCATCTGCGCACGCCCCACCAACCTCACCACCGGCGAGATGTGGGAAGAGCTGACCGGGGCGTACACTTTGCCCACACTGCTGAAGGGCTCCGCACTTCCCCCCGCCCTCCGCATCTGTCACAAGCTGCTGGCCGGGACGATCCATGGGCAGAAAGAGAGTCAGGGTAAAGTAACCCTCCCGGACCTCTTCGTCCTCTACTGCATGAGCCAGAGGCGCCGGTGCAACCCTGGCTATTTCTTCCTGAAGGCCCTCAAGGACTTCGGGAGCCGGCCCGTGGGAGCCGTCCTCATGGCTCCCCTCATTACCCCCCTGGCAGAAAAATGGGGGTGCAGTGGCAGGGAGGAACTGGCCTCCGACCCGAGACTATTAACAGGTCGGTCCTAGTCAGCATGGGGATGCTACTATGCCAAGGGACCCGGTTGATCCTCCACCCCTCACTGGATATAACTTTGGATCTCCTGGATCTCATAGCAATGCACGATCTCCCGACACCTCCCGAGTTCCAACAACAGCAGCAACAACAACAACAACAACAACAACAATAGTACACGAACAATTTTGCTGGCATCAACCATAACATCTACGATTTGCACCAGCAATTCAACCAGATGTCTATCAGAACTGAGCAAATGTCTCTAAGACAGGATGTCTTCGACACGAGATTGGATACATTAAACCAATACCAAGAGGGAATAAGGCAGGACCTGGCGGCATTTTGGCAGGAGTACCTCGACGAAGCCCGGGATCAAGCAAAATTCCGAAGACATATGTACCGGCAATTCCCCTCTTATGGATCGTCTCCAGACTCAAGTCTCGCTTCTCGAGACCGTCGTCTCGCTTCTCGAGACCGCCGTCTCGCCATTCCTGCAAGTCGAGACCACCGTCTCGTTTGGCGAGACGGCCCTCCCGATTGGCGAGAAGGCCTTCTCGTTTCTGGAAAGGTCGATACCGCCGTCTCGCCAAACGAGACGGTGGTCTCACCACTTTTGCAAGGCGAGACAGTTGTCCCGAATGGTGAGACGACCATCTCGACCTTGTAAGACGAGACAGCCATCTTGACCTGACAGGCGCGAATTCCTATAAATAGTAGTGCTTTCCCCCTTCATTTCACACAGTTCTTCCACTTTCCCTCTTGCAACTTCTTCAAATTCTCTTCCTAGAACCCCTCTGAAGCATTTCCAGAGTTTCTGAGAGTTTCTTAGAGATTTTATAGCGTTTCCGAGAGTTTTCCGGCATTGTAAAGAGCGAAGGGCTGCTAAAATGCACCCTAATTTTCAAGAAATTAATTAAAAAGCTTGCTTCAGAGGTTTTCTTCACTCTCTCCATCTCTTTATTGCTTTTATTTTTATGATTAAATTGCGTAATAGATATTAGGGCCATGTAGTCATTATTTTAATTCTGCAAATAAAAGGGTAACAACGTCTTTTTAGAAAGTTTATTTATTAAATAGCTGGCCCATCATAGGGAACCTGAAAGGGGCGTCGTAAGGGAACTAACACTTCCCTTACACGTAACTAACTCCCTTACCTAAACTCTGGTTTTAACGACCAAAGTTGGTTTTCGAAAACCAACGCCTTTTTACCCCTTTTTCGACGTTTCCAGTAAAAACATCGGTGGCGACTCCATAAGAACTGTCGCCGCCGTCCGTTCCGACGTCTAGGGACATCTCGAACGTTTATGCGAGCGGTCGCGAAAAGATGGTTTAGACTCACGTTTTATGTTTAAAATATGTTCATTGCTTCCGAGGTGCTCAACAACTGAACTATCCTCTAATAAAAGCAAGGTTTTCGAAAAGGGGTTCTTATGGAGTCGCCACCAATGTTTTGACCGTAAACATTGGAAAAGGATAAAAAGGCGTTGATTTTAATAAAAACCAAACTTGGCCATTATAACCAGAGTTGGGTAAGGGAGTTAGTTACGTGTGGGGAAGGTGTTAGCACCCCACAACGCCCCTTTCGGGTTCCCTATGACGGATTCATTCATTAAGTGAAGATTACGAGAAATTACTCTATTACCCTATTTATTCATACAATATTTAAATATGGCTATCTACATGACTTTATTTCATATTACATACATAAAGCAATAAAAGAGAAGAGAAGTGAAAAGAACCTCCGTAGCAAGCTTTGTATTGCAAATCTTTAATCGTGAGGATGCGCTTTGGCAATCCCCCGCTCTACAAAAACTCTCCTCTCCGAATACAAGATCGACTCGACTAAATTTTAAAGAAGAATCGAATGCTGGAATATAATTCCTTAACCAATTGTTACCTTTTTAAGGCAATTGGAGAGTGCATTCGAAGTAGGGAGAGAAGACAAGTGTCTGGAGTTGTCTGGGGTGTGAAAAAGTGGCAAATGAGCCTCCTATTTATAGTTTTCGCAGCCTGGTAGCTTGGGACGGTCGTTCGGGTCTTGGAAATCAGGGATGAGCATCTGGAGTAGTTGGGACGGCCGTCTGGGATTTGAAACGACCGTCCCATTCAAATTTTGGCCTTGGGACGGGCGTCCCACATTTGGGACGAGCGTCCCACATTTGGGACGGGCATCTCACTTGTCCCAGGTAGTTTGGGATGGCCGTCCCAACTTTGGGACGACTGTCTCAACTTGTTTTGGCCTACTTTTGTGTTCTGGGACCCCTGAGAAGCTTTCCTTTCTTTATTCGGACATCGGTTGATGCCGATAGATGTCCATTGAAGCTTTATCTTCATATAGGAAGTCTTCTTGGCCTTTATTGAGATGTCGGGCGAACTTTATCTTTGTTATAGGAGGTCTCCTTAGCCTTTATTGAGAAGTCGGGCAAAATTAGTGGTCTACAGCTGCCCCCCCTTCTCCTGCCTAGCTAATTTGTTGGCTTAACATGCCGACAAAATTAGTTGGTAGGGGAAGGAGTTAACCCTTTTTGCCCGGTCAACCTTCGGATGCTCTTTTACTAAACTTTGTTGATCCTCCGAATGATAAATACAGTATGATGTTGTCTTCAGGATGCTTCCTTGCTGGGGAGGCTATTCCCTTGGACGATGAATGTGAACCTCCAGGATGCTCCTTCGATGCGGTAGCTGATCCTGTGGTTGATGAGTATGAATTTCGTAGCTTTGGGATGCTCCTTCGATGCGGTAGCTGACTCGTAGTTGACGAGTGTGAAGCCTCAGGATGCTCTTTCAGTGAGGTAGACGATCCTTAGATTTGCAGGATGCTCCTTTGGTGACGAAGTCGATCCTTTGATCTGCAGGATGCTCCTTTGGTGAGGAAGTCGATCCTTTGATTTGCAGGATGCTCCTTCGGTGAGGTAGTCGATCCTTCGGTCTGCAGGATGCTCCTTTGGTGAGGTAGCCGATCCTTCGGTTTGTAGGATGCTCCTTTGGTGAGGAAGTCGATCCTTTGGTTTGCAGGATGCTCCTTCGGTGAGGTAGCCGATCCTTTGGTTTGTAGGATGCTCTTTTGGTGAGAAATTCGATCCTTTGATTTGCAGGATGCTCCTTTGGTGAGAAAGTCGATCCTTTGATTTGCAGGATGCTCCTTCGGTGAGGTAGCCGATCCTTCGGTCTGCAGGATGCTCCTTCGGTGAGGTAGCCGATCCTTCGGTTTGTAGGATGCTCCTTTGGTGAGGAAGCCGATCCTTTGATCTGCAGGATGCTCCTTCGTTGAGGTAGCTGATCCTTCTTTTGTAAGGCTCTTGTGAGTACAAACCCCCACCCGGTTCGAGTCTGCATTTGCTAGATTTTTGTGGGTACTTTCCCCCACTATATTCGAGTTCGCGTTTGCTAAACTCTCTGACGAGCCCCGTTTTGTAAAGCTCTTGTGGGTACTTACCCCCACCACGTATGAATCCGCTTTTGCTAAATTCTTGTGGGTACTTCCCCTACTAAGTTCGGGTCTGCACTTGCTAGACTCGAGACGAGCCCTGTTTTGCAAGGCTCTTAGGATTCTCTTTTTGGCAGTCAATCCTATGGTCATCTGGTTTTGGAGATGTGTTGGCGGCTTATTGTTTCTGATCATGTGCCCATTCCGTGGGGAGTGATTGATTTTTCTTTTTGACTTTTCTATTTTAGTCATCCGGTTTTACCAGGGAGGATAAGTGCCCCTCCTGAGAAAGCTCGTTTGACCACAAAGGGTCCTTCATATTTTGTTGCCCGTTTTCCAATTTTATTCTTCTGGACCATAAGTAACTTATTTACCATTAAATCCTTCTTATGGTAAATATGAGGGTTGACTTTTTTCGTAAGCCTTTTTTATCTTCCTTTGATAGGCTTGCTCACGACATATAACATTCAGCCGTTTTTCTTCCATAAGGTTTAACTGGTTATATCGGCTTTGAACCCGTTCAGCTTCTGTTAAGTTTACTTCCATCATCATGTGTTTTTGTCAACATGATTAGCTGTACCGATTTGCCGTCTCGGATCTTTGCTATAACCGAAGAGTAATCATTTTGAATGTAGAGCAACTGCCCTATCAATGCCCCTCTTCCTTTCCTTAGGGATTTCAATCCTCCTATTGATCACAATATTTCCACATTTCCCAGTCAATTACTTGAATGCTTTGTGGTGAATGGTCAAGAGAAGAGAAAGAAAGGGATTTATTGCAAAGGCTTGTGTTTTAGTGGGATTTTTTATGAAATAATAGTTTTTGTAAGAATGGCTAGCCAAGGTTGGTCGGTGTTTAGGCTAGTTTAGACAAACGTCTTGTTCTTATGATGTGGCGTCTCTTTTTTTTTTACTGCTTCGTGGCGCCTTTTTGTGACTGATTAACTTTCCTAGTCTACCCTTTTGGGTTTTCAGCCTAGGATTTTTGCCCTTTTATCTTTTTGTCTTGGCCTTTGACCTTGACGGGGTTCTTTGAATAATAATTTCTTTTCTCAAACATTGTTGAAACACGATTTTCTTATTCGTGTCTCTAGCTAATCAATCATGTTAACTTTGGCTTCATTTTGTCTATGGCGTTTTGATTATTTTGACGTATTTTGGAACAAAACGTTTGCCTAATCATGGTTATTTATGGGGTATAGATATGATTAGCGAGAAAAGAAGCGGATAGTAAGAATAGCATTCTTTTGTAATTCAAAGGGAAATGTGTGCCCTAAAGATGCTCGGGGGTCGGGCACGCCCCGAGGAGTGATCTCTAATAGTCATTGTGTTTACATCCCTTAAAATCGGAAGAGGGACATCTAATGACTAATGCTACCCTTGATGCTAATATCCCTCCTTTTCGGAATATCGTCTTTAAGGTATGGAGGGGAGACTTCTCTTTTCTTTGTTCGACTTGATCTTTTGTAGGGTCGTATTTTAAAGGATTATCCTTAAAATTTGGTGGCTCTCTTATTCCTTGAGCGTCCTTTCCAAGCCCTTGTCTGGGTTGTATCCATATCTCTTCATTATATGGGCCACTTTTAAATTGCTAGGAAGTCTTTCCCTATTTTCAAATGTCTTCTTCAGCCGCATCCATTTAAGGTATGGTGGACGGCTCGTTGATTCGAATGTAGTCTTTAGCTTGAACCATGATCAACTTGTCGCTTACCACGAATTTGATTTTTCAGTGGAGCGTTGAAGAAACTGCCCTAGCACCGTGAATCCAAGGTCTACTTAATCTTCCCCTTGGATTCTTTTTTCCTTTTCCTCTTCGGTTTCTTTGTTTTTCCTTTGTGTTTTTAGGAGCATTATCTTGTAGCTCTTTGGGGAATAAATTCTTTCGCTTCTCGTCATGCCCCCAATGCTGACTATATTGGAGATATCTTTATCGATGGGCAATTCTTCTGTGCATATTCACAGTACAACTTTATTTGATGTATAAGGGAAAGGACAAGGCATGAATAAACACAAAGGTGTTATTGCCTCTTCCCTGACATTATCAATTTAGGTGCTAATATTTTCTTCTTTCTTATTATCTCTTTGTCCCAAATCGATGGCCTAAGTTTTTTCCTGATGGGGCTGTATCAATTGAGCCTTTTTTTTCTAACAGTCTTTGCATGTCCGGGGAAATGCTCCCCTCCTCACTGTCTGACTCAATCCATCTGCCTTCGGCTTTTAGATCCCACAGGGAGTTTTTAATCACAGACATGACTGTTTATATGGTCCTTATTTGGGTCTAGATTTTATTTAATTTTTTGTAGTGAGAGAGAAAAGAATGAGAAGCATATGAATATTATGAAAAATGCCTCATTGTATTGATGAAAAGAGAAATATATACAGAGTCCCTTTAATCAAAAGATCTCGCGGCCACGGGTAGAGACCACGAGAGATGCATCGGAAGATTTTTTTTTATTTATTTATACTTTTTATTTATTTATATTTTTTTTAATGAGGAGCCCTAATCAGTTGACCTTCTCTACCCAAGCTCACTATTCTGGTTGTGATAGAGGCTGATCATCCACTTTTGGAGTAGATGCATCAAAGGTAATCCACCCTGCATCTATCAGATTCTGGACCTTGTGCTTTAAGGCCACACAGTTTTCAATGGAGTGCCCTGGAGCGCCTGAATGGTAATCACATTTTTCATTAGGCTTGTACCATTCTGGGTAGGGTGGATTCATTTTCTTTGGAGGGACATATGCTAGGAGATGGTCCTTTATTAATTTTGGCAGCAGACTTCCATAGGAGGTTGGAATGGGAGTGAATTTCTTCTCTTGTCTGCATGATTGCCTAGATGGTTGTGAAGAGGAAGAAGGGGTAGTGAGGTTGATGGCATTTACGCTCCCCTCTTTCTTCTTGCCAAAGGACTTCTTGAATGATGCGTGGGATTTCTTAAACTTGGGAGGGAATCAAGTATTTTTGACATCGGTTACCTCCTTTACATCAAAGTTGTATCCCTCTAATGCCCTTAATTTCTCTTCTAGGGAAGAAATTCGTTGCTCAGAGACCGTATTGTGGAAGCATTGTTGATAAATTAGCTCCGTCAACTGCGCTATTTGTTCCTTTATGACATTAAGCTCAGCGGTGAGCATATGGTTCTGCTCCTCTAGTTGTTCCATCTTTTTAGCTTTCTGGGCGCGAGTGAGGACGGGTGGAAGACCAGCCACTTTCTAAATGATTTAAAGATTTTTATTATTATTTTTTTTGTTTTATCATGAATGATCAGTGTGGGATAGATATGCCTTAGACAATAGCTTTGGTATCTTCTCAAAAGCTTATGCTTTAGGGAGTACCATACCCACCTTGGTGTGATGGTTCCCTTTTTTTTCAAAAGGTTACCATCATACCTTAGCGCACTTATCTCTTCTAGGAAGGTTATAAGTGCACTTGGGTCTCTTTCGCTATTATCTAAGGATATCTAATGCATCCTAGAATGAATGTGCTTTATGCATGCACTACAAAATATTTTTTATGACAACATATATTGAAAGTGGAATAACTTTTGACTGGGTTGTCCGATTTGGACGCACAGCATGTCAAAACGAAGAGAAAAGGGTGAAGAACCAAATTGCAAATACCTAAAGGGGATTTAGCCTAGTAATTTTCCCAAAAAACGCTCCTAAGACCCATCTTTTGGAGGTTTATTAAAATGATGTTTATGCATACTTTTCTTAGTGCATTTATTTTCTCTCTTAGTTTTACCACTTATTGGATGATGTGGTATGAATGATACGACTTTGCCAAGAATCTTTTTATTATAAAAGGCATTTTTTTTTGCTTTAAATTGTTTTTACATTTTTTATGACCCTTTATCTCTTCTGTCGATCAACGTGACTACTTAGCTTACAAAGAACCTGAAACCAGGCTAGCTTAACTGAAGACTGTCCGAGATAAAGTTGGTTTATCTTATCACTTTTATGATTTTTTAGGGTTTTCACTATTTTGTTTGTTGTATGATTACCCTATGCTAATGCATCAATACAAATGCAGTAAAAGAATGCACACGCAATTCATTCATCCACGAGCAGAGCCACACTTATTACGAGGTGGGGTTTTCCTGCAGAAATGTGCTTGGTTTAGGTGGTTCTAAACTGTTCTCACCAAGGTCAAAGGTCCCCAAGGTGCCCCCATTATAGGGACCTCTCAATCTCTCAGTCCTCGGGTCATGCACGGAACTCCGTGTCGACATCCTTAGACCAAAAGAAGAGAGTTATCACCTTGAGTTGGTGGTTTCCGACAACGGTTGTAGCCCCGTGTGCCAACAAGCCTGTCGTATCTGCCACCCACTCCCTATAGGTATTCACTCTTGCCCCCGGGTATAGAGGGACTGTAGTGTGCAAGGGTTTTTGTGTGCAATTTATATTTCAAACAATTTGCAGACAATAATCATACAGCAATTATTAAAGCCATACAATAAAACATACAACGGAGGGTAAAGGCGTAATTTCAAATCTTTACTTAGTTTGAATTTATCCGTCACTAAATGGGATCAACTCTCTGGCTTCCCCGGTGGAGTCGCCATCTATCGCCGCCGTCCGTTCCGACGTCTAGGGACATCTCGAACGTTTACGCGAGCGGTCGCGAAAAGATGGTTTAGACTCGCGTTTTATGTTTAAAATATGTTCATTGCTTTCGAGGTGCTCAACAACTAAACTATCCTCTAATAAAAGCAAGGTTTTCGAAAAGGGGTTCTTATGGAGTCGCCACCAATGTTTTGACCATAAACATTGGAAAAGGATAAAAAGGCGTTGATTTTAATAAAAACCAAACTTGGCCATTATAACCAGAGTTGGGTAAGGGAGTTAGTTACGTGTGGGGAAGATGTTAGCACCCCACAACGCCCCTTTCGGGTTCCCTATGACGAATTCATTCATTAAGTGAAGATTACGAGAAATTACGCTATTACCCTATTTTATTCATACAATATTTAAATATGGCTATCTACATGACTTTATTTCATATTACATACATAAAGCAATAAAAGAGAAGAGAAGTGAAAAGAACCTCCGTAGCAAGCTTTGTATTGCAAATCTTTAATCGTGAGGATGCGTTTTGGCAATCCCCTACTCTACAAAGACTCTCCTCTCCGAATACAAGATCAACTCAACTAAATTTTAAAGAAGAATCGAATGCTGGAATACAATTCCTTAACCAATTGTTACCTTTTTAAGGCAATTGGAGAGTTCATTCGAAGTAGGGAGAGAAGACAAGTGTCTAGAGTTGTCTAGGGTGTGAAAAAGTGGCAAATGAGCCTCCTATTTATAGTTTTCGCAGCCTGGCAGCTTGGGACGGCCGTCCGGGGCTTGGAAATCAGGGATGAGCGTCTGGAGGGGTTGGGACGGCCGTCTGGGATTTGGGACGGCCGTCCCATTCAAATTTTGGCCTTGGGACGGGCGTCCCACATTTGGGTCCGGCGTCTTACTTGTCCCAGGTAGTTTGGGACAGCCATCCCAACTTTGGGACGACTATCTCAACTTCTTCTGGCCTGCTTTTGTGTTCTGGGACCCCCAGGAAGCTTTCCTTTCTTTATTCGGACGTCGGTTGATGCCGATAGATGTCCATTGAAGCTTTATCTTCATATAGGAAGTCTTCTTGGCCTTTATTGAGATGTCGGGCGAACTTTATCTTTGTTATAGGAGGTCTCCTTAGCCTTTATTGAGAAGCCGAACAAAATTAGGGGTCTACAAGAACCCTTCAAAATTAGTTCTTGGGTTAGCCCGGTTATCGGACAATCCAAGAACACTTTTTCGAAAACCTCGCCCCTAGGTTCAGCCCGGTTATCGGACAACCTAAAGGCATTGTAACCACACCCATAAAATGCGAAAATTGGAAAGTCAGAACCATCGCGTCGCTCTGACCGCCTCATTTTGACGGCAGCGACAGTTATACTTTTCAAATCCATGATGGGGAAGGAACCATTATACCGAAGAGGGTATGGCACTTCGCAAAGCGTAAGCTTTAAGGATGATACCAAGGTCATTGTCTTAAGGCATATCTATCCCACACCAATCATTCATTTTTAATAAAAACCCTAATTCATGTGCATTCTAGAAAGTCGTTGGTCTTCTTCCTGTCCTGATTCGCGCACAAAAGGCCAAGAAGATGGAGCAATCGAAAGAACAAAATCGCGAGCTCACCACTGAGCTTAACCCCATAAAGGAGCAAATGGCCTGGTTAATGGAGCAATAGAAGAACAGAACTGTAAGCTCATTGCTGAGCTTAATTCCATGAAGGAACAGATGATGCAGTTAATGGAACTAATGCGCCATCAACATATCCACCATAAAGGCATCCACATCGACCACATAGGCAAAAGGGTGGAGCAAGGACTGAAGAGCGGAAAGACCACTCAACCTCTCGCTCCCAATGCATCATTCAAGAAGTTCCTTAGCAAGAAGGAGAAGAGAAGCGTGAATGCCATCAACCTTACTACTCGTTCTACCTCTGCGCAACAAGCTAGGCAGCCACAAAAGCAAAGAAAGGAGTTCACCCCCATTCCAACCTCCTATGGGAGTCTGCTGCTGAAGCTGTTAGAGACCGAGCTCCTAGCACGCATCCCTCCGAGGAAGATTGATCCACCATACCCTGAGTGGTATAAGCCTAACGAAAAATGCGCTTACCACTCAGGCACTCCTGGGTATTCTGTGGAAGATTGTCGGGTCTTGAAATACAAGGTCCAAGAGTTGTTGGATGCCGAGTGGCTCACTTTCGACTCTGCCACTCCTAACATGGATATCAAGCCTCTATTGCCACTAGAGTAATGAGGAGGGATAGAGAAGGCTAGCTGACTAGGGCTCTTCATGTTTTTTTAAGTTTCCTGCATATCTCTCGTGGTCCCCGCCCATGGCCGCGAGATCTTTGACTAAATGGTCTTTGTAAATGTTTCTTTTTATCAATAAAATGAGGCATTCTCATAAGCATTCATATTCTTTTATCATTTTTTTCTCCCTTAAATGACCGAAGAGTGATTGTTTTTATTGTAGAGTGACTTGCCATGTCAGTGCGCCCCTCCCTTTTCTTGGGGATGTCAATCCTCCTATTGATTACTATCTCCACATTTCCCTACTAATTACTAGAATGACGTAGTGGTAAGGATCAAGAGAAAAGAAGGAAAGTTATTTATTCAAAGGCTTGTGTTTTAGAAGTGTTTTACTTTTGACAAAAATGGTTTTTGTAAGCACGGATAGCCAATGTTGGTTAGAGTGTTTAGGCTAGTTTAGACAAACATTTTGTTTATGAGGTGGCGTCTTAAAAGAGGCGGTCGAAGCGACGCAATGGTTTCCGACTTCGACTCGCGCTTTTAAAGTGATGTTACAACGCCTTTAGGTTGTCCAATAACCGAGCTGGACCTAAAGGCGAGGTTTTTGAAAAAGGGTTCTGAAGTCGCCACCAATGTTTTATCCGGAAACATTGGAAAAGGAAGAAAAAGAAGGCGTTGGTTTAAAAACACAACTTTGGCCATTATAACCAGAGTTGGGTAAGGGAGTTAGTTACGTGTAGGGAAGGTATTAGCTTCCCTATGACGCCCCTTTCGGGTTCCCTATGATGGACCGTTTATTTCATAAATAAAAACTATAAAGTTACGCTTTTACCCTTTATTTATTTGCGAAATTTAAAATGTTGACTATGTGGCCCTAACAGCTAATGCACAGATAGATGTAAAAGAAAAGTGATAAAACAAGAGGCAAAGTGTAGGAACCTTCGAAGCAAGCTTTTGTATTTAATATTCTTGGTAAAGGTGCTTTTTGGCAACCTCTGCGCTCTACAGTGTTGATCGCTCTTTCTCACAACACTCGAAAACGCTTACTAAGATTGCTAAGAAACTCCGGAAATGCTTCGGAGGGATCCTAGGAAAAGAATTTGAGAAAGTTGTAGAGGGGAAAGTTGAAGAGTGTTGTGAAAAAGAGGGGGTCGCGCCTTTTATAGAAATTTGTACCTGTCAGGTCGGGACCACTGTCTCGCCTGACAAAGTTGATACTGCTGTCTCGCCAAACAGGACGGCGGTCTCACCCTTGGCAAATGGCGAGTGGCGAGACGGTTGTCTCATCAAACGAGATGACGGGCTGTCGACGGCGGTCTCGCCATTGGCAAGTGGCGAGACGACTGTCTCACCAAACGAGACGGCGGTCTCGCCCTTTGCCGATGGCGAGACGGCAGTCTCGGCCTTCTAAGTGGAATTTCTTATTTTTTTCGTACAAAAAACCTTCCTACTCTAATATGGGGCCTATTGGTCTATCCTAGGGGCCTTTTAGGCCTTGCCCATCTTCGAATCGGAAGTCTTCTACTCTTTATTTTGAGGCCGGGCAAGATTTGGGGTCTACAGCTACCCCCCCTTCACCGGACTAGCCGATTGTTGGCTCAATATGCCAAAAAGATCGGCTAGAGGGTGAAGGATGTTGAAACATACAAGGACATGAATGTTGAAGTTACATGGACATGAAGCTTGTTGATTTTGATGATGATTCAAGAACAATGAACTTAGAGAGTTGAAGACTTGTATTATTGTGTAATAACTCTGTTTTGAGGATTTTGAGTCTTTAATATTAGAGTCTAAGATAGCCAGCACATAGTCTACTCTTTAGAAGCTTCAAAAACTCATTTTTACCAAAAACGCACTGGTTTAATCGATTAACAGGCTAAATAATCAATTATTACATAGAGAAAAACCATTTTCTATATCAGCTCTCTGGAATAATCGATTAACAGCTGAAATAATCGATTAACAGGGTTGTTAATCAATTAACAGGGCAAATAATCAATTAAAACAGTGCGGTATGGGTTCTTGTTGATTTTGGCTTTGTAATAATCGATTAACACTCAAGATAATTGATTATTTTAGTTAGATATGCATTTTGAACTTCAAATTGGACCAAGTTTCAAAAACCCTACTCCCAATACACTAGGTTTCGAAAATCCCCAATTCCTAAACCCTAATTCATCTACTTAAGGTTCTTTAAGGCTCTCTGCAAATTGAACAACCTTTTTCAAACAAAAGTTAAGAGCTGTGATTGCCAGAGAACTGTTTGTTGGAGGAAAAAGGGGCTTTTGGAACCTAGTGTGGGCTAGAAGCAATAAGAATCACTAAGTGGAGTTCTTGGTGGATAGTGTGATGTGCCGTCTCTAGGGAAAAATGTTCTTCATCTCTTGTGTGACTCAAGAGTGGTTTTTTCGTTACCTTATCTTTTCATTTGTAATCTGCTTGTATAACTTTGATTATAGTGACAACGTTAATCCTCTGTTTGAGTGATTAATAACTGGACGTAGGGTCTTTTGATCCGAACTAGTATAAATCTTCTGTGTAAGACTCTATCCTTATTCTATTTACGTTTACACAACATTTTAATTGGTAAAATTTGGCAAAAAATTTTAAAACCTAATTTTTGTTAAGAAACCAATTCACCGCCCCTCTTGGTTTTTGTCCATTCAGGCAAACATTCTGTTGCACGATTCTAACAAGTGGTATCAAAGCTTGCTTTGATATTCATTCAAATTTTTTGAAAATGGCCGGAAAAAATCAAACGTTTGTTGAGGGTGCTTCTATCAACAGACCCCCACTTTTTACGGGTCGAAATTATCCTTTCTGAAAAGTGAGAATGCAAATCTTTTTAGAGTCTGTTGATAGAGGTGTTTGGGACACTATTTTAAACGGTCCCTATATTCCTAAAGTTTCTGAAAACGGAGTAGATGTTCCTAAACCATTTTCGAGATGGACGACGGAGGAAAATAGAAAAGCTCAATTTGACGTTAGGGCTAGAAATATTATTTCATCTGCGTTAACCCTTGATGAGTTTTACAGGATCTCCATTTGTAAAAGTGCTCAAGAGATGTGGGAAATGTTGAGATTGACCCACGAAGGTACCGACGATGTTAAAAGAGCACGGAAAAATTCTTTAATCCAAGAATATGAGATGTTCCAAAAGCAACAAGGAGAAAAGATATTTGACGTTCAAAAGCGTTTCACACACATTGTGAACCATCTCACTGGATTAGGTAAAAATTTTGATGTTGATGAATTAAATGTGAAAATCTTGAAATCTTTGGATAGGAAATGGCAACCTAAGGTGACGACCATCTCGGAGTCACAAAACCTTGCCATAATGTCTATGGCGGTGCTCTTTGGAAAGTTGAGAGAGCATGAGCTAGAACTAGGAAGGCTAAATGATGAAGAAGGTCAACACCAAAAGAGGAACTTAGCCTTCAAAACTGAAATTTCCAAAGGTAAGAGTAAAAAGGAAGAAGAAGACTCGGAGAATGATGAAGAAGAATTGAGTCTCATGATTAAGAAATTTACCAAATTCATGAAAGCTAAAGGAAGGCATCCATTCAAAGGTAAGGGAAAGGTAAGAGAAAATACTTCCTTAAATATCAAATGCTATGGTTGTGGTGAAACAGGACATGTGAAGACCGAATGTCCAAACAAGAAAAATGAAGATAACAAAGGCAAAAAGTTCTTCAAGAAGAAAGCCTACATCGCTTGGGACAATAGTAATTCGAGTTCAGAGTCAAGTGATTCGGAAATAGAAGCTAATATTTGCTTAATGGAAAATGACAATATATCTTCCGATTTTAAGGTAAGTGATTCCGACTCATCTTAAAGTGATGATGAAAATAATTTTTATGAATTGCAAAATGCATATAATGAATTGTTTAATGCTTTTAAGGAGTTGAAAAATGAATACAAAGCTGTGAAAAAGAGTTTAAATAGATCCGAAAAGGAGGTGGAGTCCTTAAAAACGAAAATTACATGTTTAGAGGAAAAGGAAACCATAGAAACGAAAATTGTATGTATAGACGAAAAAGATTATAAGAATATAGCATGTGCATCTTGTAAAGATTATGAATATGACATTGATATACTTAATCATTTTCTTGATAAAGCCGAGAAGGAATTAAGTAATAATAATAAGGATAAAGTTGTTATTGCTCAAAATAGAGTAAATCATCATGTTCCTTTGAAAAAGCCTAAAATTAAAAATAGAAAAGTATGGGTTGAAGAAGGAACTAGAGCATCTATTGTTAGAAATGCATCATATTCAAAAGCTACATCTAAAGCATGTTTTTATTGTATGAAACATGGTCATACTTCAAATAGATGTAAAATCAAACATTTTGGTGTTCCTAAAGGAAAATATATTTGGGTTCCTTTAGTTAAATGAATTGTTTGTCTCTAACCCCAAGGACCCAAAAGTTATGGGGACCTAAGTTTAGTATGTTCTTGTTTTGTAGGAAACTTCCAAATCAAAGAAGTCTATGTGGTATCTTGATAGTGGATGCTCTAAACATATGACCAGTGACAAAACGAAATTTGTAAGTTTTAAAGCTAAAGAACAAGGATATGTAACCTATGGGGACAACAACAAAGGAAAGATACTTGGAATTGGAAATATTGGTGGTGCAAACACTTTGGAGATAAAGGATGTGCTTCTTGTTGATGGACTAAAACATAATCTCCTAAGTATAAGTCAACTTTGTTTGACAAAGGATTCAAGGTAATCTTTGAAAGTAAGTTTTGTACCATACATTTGATAGATTCTAAAAATGTAGCATTGAAAGGCATTAGGCATAATAATATATATTTGATTGATTTGGATTGTATACATGATACTAGTATAACATGCTTAGTTGCTAAGGAAGAGAACCCATGGTTATGGCATAAGAGAGCGGCTCATATAAATATGCATCATTTAAACAATTTAAAATGAGAAAGACTTAAGAATTAAAGTTTTACGAAGTGACCATGGTGGTGAGTTTCAAAATGAAAGATTTGAAAATTATTGTGAGGAAAATGGAATATTCCATAATTTTTCTGCACCTAGGACTCCCCAACAAAATGGTGTAGTTGAAAGGAAAAATAGGTCACTAGAGGAACTTGCTAGAACAATGTTAAATGAATCAAATGTTCCTAAATATTTTTGGGTTGATGCTGTAAGTACTGCATGTTATGTTTTGAATAGAATGCTCATTAGGCCAATTATAAAATCAACTCCTTATGAATTGTTAAATGGTAGAAAGCCTAATGTTGCTCATTTGAAAATATTTGGATGTAAATGCTTTGTGTTAAATAATGGAAATGACAACTTAGGAAAATTTGACTCAAAAGCCGATGAGGGCATTTTCTTAGGTTATTCACTAACTAGCAAAGCATATAAAGTGTTTAATAGAAGAACCTTAAATGTTGAAGAATCTATACATGTTACTTTTGATGAAATTGTAGACCTTAGGGGAAATCCTCATGAGTCCAATAAAGAACTTGCAGGTGATGATGAGTACATAAGAGAGGCTCTTGATGAATTGTATTTGGAAGAAAATGAGCCTTTTCAACTGACTGAATTAGCTAAAGAATGGCAATTACCAAGAGGACTTTCAATGGACAATATTATTGGTGATATCTCAAAAGGGGTAAGAACTAGAAATATGACTAATTTCTGCATGTTTGTAGCTTTTGTATCACAGATAGAACCCAAAAATATTGAGGAAGCGCTTAAAGATGACCAATGCTGCATAGCAATGCAAGAAGAACTCAATCAATTTGAAAGGAATCAAGTCTGGGAATTAATCCCAAGAGAAGAATCACATCAAGTAATTGGAACTAAATGGGTATTTAGAAACAAACTTGATGAAGATGGAAATATAACAAAGAATAAAGCCAGACTTGTTGCCAAAGGTTACTATCAGGAGGAAGGTATTGATTATGATGAAACTTATACTCCTGTTGCCAGGTTAGAGGCTATACGCCTACTTCTTACTTATGCATCATTGATGAAATTTAAATTATATGAAATGGATGTTAAAAGTGCATTTTTGAATGGGTTTATCAAAGAAGAAGTTTATGTGGAACAACCCCCTGGATTTGAAGATTTTAGTTATCCTAATCATATTTTTAAATTGAAGAAAGCATTATATGGTCTGAAACAAGCTCCTAGGTCTTGGTATGAAAGATTAAGTAGTTTTCTAACTTCAAATGATTTTTCTAGAGGAAAAATTGATTCTACTTTGTTTATAAAGAAAGTAAAAGAACATATCTTATTGGTGCAAGTATATGTTGATGATATCATTTTTGGATCAACTGATAATTCTTTGTGTGTAGAATTTGCTAAGATAATGCAGGGAGAATTTGAAATGTCTATGATGAGAGAATTAATGTTCTTCCTTGGCCTTGAAATCAAACAACTTAAAGATGACATTTTGTCTCTCAAACCAAATACTGCAAAGAGATTCTCAAAAAGTTTGGAATGGACACTTCAAAGGAAGCTAACACACCCATGGGAACTTCATGCTATTTAGACAAGTATGAATCAGGTTTGGAAATTAATCAATCCATGTATAGAGGTATGATAGGTTCTCTGTTATACTTAACTGCAAGTAGACCTGATATTATGCATTTTGTCTATGTGTGTGCTAGATTTCAAGCATGTCCAAAAGAATCTCACTTAACTGCAGTAAAAAGAATTTTAAAATATTTAAAAGGATCTACTGGTTTTGGTTTATGGTATCCATCTGAAGCTTGTACTAGTTTAATAGGTTATTCTGATGCTGATTATGGTGCATGCAAAATAGATAGAAAAAGTACTAGTGGAACTTGTCATTTGTTAGGATTATCATTATTATCTTGGCATTCTAAGAAATAGGCATGTGTTACTTTATCCACCACTGAAGCTGAATATATTGTAGCTGGTAATTGTTGTGCTCAAATTTTGTGGATGAAGCAACAACTAGAAGATTATAGTATATTTCTAAATGATATTCCTTTGATGTGTGATAATACAAGTGCAATCAATCTTACTAAGAATCCAGTAATGCACTCTAAGACTAAACATATACAAATTAGACATCATTTCTTGAGAGATCATATAAGTAAAGGAAACTGTAAAATTGAGTATGTTGATACAAAGCATCAATTAGAAGAAATTTTTACTAAGCCTCTTCTCAAGGATAGATTCTATGATCTTAGAAGAGACTTAGGGATATTAGAAATAACTTAAATTTTGCTTAATTAAACAGTTTTTGGATAGTTGTAATGTTATAATCAATTATGTAGGGTGTTAATAGATTATCATGTGCTTAAACCTCAAAAATTTGATGAACTCTCTGGAATAATCGATTATTTGAAGTTATAAGCGATTATTTGCACCTAAGATGTCCAAAATATGAAATTACTCATTGGATTAATCGATTATTTCATCAAATAATCGATTAACTACAGCTTTAATCGATTAACAACTTGATTTAATCGATTAAATGGGTCTATTACTGGTTTAATCGATTATTTCAAGCTTTAATCGATTAAACCTGATAGTTTTTGTTTTCTAGCCATTGCCAACGACTCTTTTGGTCCCTATGCACTCCCAAATGACCGTTTATGACCATTGGAGATCTTGTTTATAAATAGGAAACCTCCATTTCACTTCTCCACACCTCACACTCTTGAATCCAAGCTTTCTAGCATCATTCAATCATTCTTGCCTTCTTCTAACATCACTTGTCTTCCTAAACTCTCTTGTTATTCCTCTAATTCTACGATGGCCTCATCTTCTCGTGCTAAAATTCCCACCAGAAGACGATCTGCACCTGCCTCTCATCCCCTTCCTAATTCTGTCGAAGGATGGATCTCTGATGCTAAGGGTCGACAGGAATTTCTTACTTTTTGGAAGGAACGAGGTATTATCACTCCCAAATTCCTTATTGGTGATCAATTCATCAATAGGGGATTTAATTTTCCTAATCTTCTTGAAATTCAAGGAGTTCTCCCTTTTATCCAAATGCAAGGTACATACTATCCTGACTTAGTTAGGGTATTTTATTCTCGCTTTAAATTTAGAGATCAAGTCGCTACCTCTCGTGTTAAGGGAGTAACCATTATTCTTGATGACGATATATGGGAAAACGTTGCACATTTTCCTATAAGAGATGATGTTATTAACATTTTTGCCGAATTAGATGACTTTGACAGGATCATGGCTTACCGTTCTTTTCTTCGTAACCCTTCCATGGAGATTGGGCGTCTTCTTCTAGCTGGACCATTAAAGAAGGAGGAATGCCTGCTCCTGCATCTACTTGTCTGGATCTTATGTCCCCGGGCAACGAACCATGCCCAATGCTCTTCAATAGATCTTCGCATTATTCATGCAATAATGAATAATGAGCCAATAGATTGGGGCAGCCTTGTCACAATGACTATGTTGAAGGCCAAACGCCATCCCACCTTCAAAATTCTATATGCTCTCCTTATCTCTCGCATTCTTGAATATAAAGGAGTGAATGTCGAAGGGGAACAATCGGTACAAACGACAAACTTAAACTGCATGTTGGACAACACATTAACCCAACTTCAAATGGTGTGTGTCAATAATACTTATGTTCACAAGGATGGCATTCCAAACATAGATACTGGTGATGAAGATTCTGACGAAGATATGCCTCCTGCTGCTGAATTTTCCTCTGATCAAATTCGAAGTGCTGGAACATTTTTTGCTCCTCCTGAAACCCGTCAATCTGTGGAAGACATGTTATCTGATATGAACCAGAGGATGCATGCATTCTTCACTCTCTCTGGAGTACGGCATGAGGAAATCATTCGCCGTATCTATGATGTAGATGATAAAGTGTGTCACTTAGAGAATAAATTTGATGCTCACTTTCATAGCGATAGTGAAGAATTTGAATATTATTTTCATTTCTTGTGTTGTAAATTACTTTCACTTATGAAATAAAATTTGTATTCTTTTATTGCTTTGTTTGAGGGGGAGTTATTTCCAAGTTATTCATATTTTGAGGGGGAGCTCTTAATTTTTTTATCATAATCAAAATAGGGGGAGAAATATTTAAAGCCTCTTATGATTAAATTTAAATATTATCTGGTATGTTTAATGTTTTTGTTAGTGTGACAGATAAAACAGGTTATTACAAAGCTTTAAAAGAAAATTATGATCATCATCAAAAAGGGGGAGATTGTTGAAACATACAAGGACATGAATGTTGAAGTTACATGGACATGAAGCTTGTTGATTTTGATGATGATTCAAGAACAATGAACTTAGAGAGTTGAAGACTTGTATTCTTGTGTAATAACTCTGTTTTGATTATTTTGAGTCTGTAATATTAGAGTCTAAGATAGCCAGCATATAGTCTACTCTTTAGAAGCTTCAAAAACTCATTTTTATCAAAAACACACTAGTTTAATCGATTAACAGGCTAAATAATCAATTATTACAGAGAGAAAAACCATTTTTTGTATCAGCTCTCTAGAATAATTGATTAACAGCTGAAATAATCGATTAACAGGGTTGTTAATCGATTAACAGCCCAAATAATCGATTAAAATAGTGCGGTATGGGTTCCTGTTGATTTTGGCTCTATAATAATCGATTAACACTCAAGATAATCGATTATTTCAGTCAGATATGCATTTTGAACTTCAAATTGGACCAAGTTTCGAAAACCCTAGTCCCAATACACCAGGTTTCGAAAATCCCTAATTCCCAAACCCTAATTCATCTACTTAAGGTTCTCTAAGGCTCTCTACAAATTGAACAACCTTTTTCAAAAAAAAGTTGAGAGTTGTGATTGCTAGAGAACTGTTTGTTGGAGGAAAAAGGGGCTTTTGGAACCTAGTGTGGGCTAGAAGCGATAAGAATCACTAAGTGGAGTTCTTTGTGGATTGTGTGTTGTGTCGTCTCTAGGGAAAGTTGTTCTTCATCTCTTGTGTGACTCAAGAGAGGTGTTTTCATTACCTTATCTTTTCATTTGTAATCTGCTTGTATAACTTTGATTATAGTGACAACATTAATCCTCTGTTTGAGTGATTAACAACTGGACGTAGGGTCTTTTGATCCGAACCAGTATAAATCTTTTGTGTAAGACTCTATCCTTATTCTATTTACGTTTACACAAAATTTTAATTGGTAAAATTTGGGAAAAAATTTTAAAACCTAATTTTTGTTAAGAAACCAATTCACCCCTCCCCATCTTGGTTTTTGTCCGTTCACGCAAACATTCCGCTGTGCGATTCTAACAAAGGAGTTAGCCCTCTTGCCCGGTTGTCCTTCGGTTGCTTTCCTGGTTGTGGTAGCCGACCTTCTGGACGTTAAGTGTGATCCTCCAGGATGCTCCTTTGATGTGGTAGCTAACCCCTTCGGTTGATGAGTACGAACCCTCATCCGATTTGAGCCCCCTTTTGTAAGGCTTGATGAGCACGCACCCCCATCTGGTTTTTGATGAGTATGAACCCTCGTCTGGTAAGCCCCCTCTTGTAAGGCTCGATGAGTATGCACCCCCATCTGGTGTTTGACAAGTATGAACCCCTATCTAGTAAGCCCCCTTTTCTAAGGCCCGATGAGTATGCACCCCCATCTGGTGTTGATGAGTATGAACCCCCTTTTGTAAGGCCCGATGAGTACGCACCCCTATATGGTGTTAAAGTCCACTTTGTAGGACTGGTTGCGACTTACTGCTCTGGCTCATGCGCAGATGTTGCCTGTGTGCAGGTCTTTACCTTCAGGATCTTCCTTGTCCCGAAGTTGTGGTGGCGACTTACTGCTCTAGCTCATGCGCCGGTTCCATGGGGAATGATTTTTGGTAAATGTCTTTGATTTTTTTGGTAAAGTCTTCCGGTGTGCTACGGATTCTTTGATATTTGGCTTTTCTGATAGTCATCCAGCTTGTTGATTGTTGGGGATTCTTTGTTTTGATCTTTTGGTATTTGCCATCTGACTTTGCTGGTTGTCGGGGATTTTTGGTGAACATGGTCGTTTTGTCGGTTTGCCTTTTCCTCGTTGTTAGGAAGATGGTGGCTGATGTTTTGGATTTAATCTTGCCTTTTTCCGCGGTTTATCTTTTTTCTTGCAAATTGGATTTTGTCTTTTTCGGATTGTGCGTAAGCCTTTTTACTTTTCAGTTTCTTTTGGTACGCTGGCTTTTTTGGAAAAAGAATAAAGACAAACAAATTTACCAAAATAATTTATTCATATATGATAAAATCTATACAATGATCATGTTAATACAATGATATCCCTAAGACGCTGACAAACTCGACTGCGAGCCTGGAGATGACCCAGGAGGGGGGAACTACCGGAACATATGCCTCTGGAATTCCTCCTGGCTCTGGATCATGTTGAGCTGATGCTGGGTGATCATGCCCAGGTCCTGTCTCATCCCTTCCTGTGTCTGGCTGAAGGCTTCCAGCCGCGTCTCGAAGACATCTTGCCTTAGGGACATCTGGTCCAACTGTTAGAGGATGTCGTGCATGTGACGATGCATGCCAGAAAAGTCATCCATGTACTGCTACTGTTGCTGCTCGAACTCTGGGGGCATCGGGATCTCCTGCGCTGCCTCCAAATCCAGGATGTATAGGGTCATGGCGAGCGCAAGGTGAAGGACCACCTGGGATCCATGCCTGATGAGCATCCCCATGCTGACGAGCATGGACCTGCTGATGGACTCAAGTCGGAGAGTGGGGGGAATGTCCTCCCTGCCGAGGCACCCCCATCTCTCGACCAACGGGGTGATGAGAGGACCCATGAGGATGGCTTCGACGGGGCGGCTCCCGAAGTCCTTGAGAGCTTTCAGAAAGAAGTAGTTGGGATTACACCGGCGTCCGTAAAGCATGTAGTGCAGTGCGAAAGGGTCGGGCTGGGTAATCTTCCCCTGACTTTCCTTCCGCCCATGGATAGTCCCTGCCAGAAGCTTATGGCAGATGCGGAGAGAAGAGCTGAGTGCCGACCCTTTCATCAGGGCTCGTAGAATATGTGACCTGGTGAGATCCTCCCATATCTCACCAGTTGTGAGGGAAGCCGGCCGCTCTAAGATGGCCCCCTGATATTCTAGTGTCAGGGTGTCCTCGGGCCGTATGAAGCCTATGGCGACGTTGAACTCGTCCAACGTTGTCATCCGATAGGTCCCGTTTATATATTACGAGACCATCCTCATCGGAGGGACACTCGAGAACATCGTGGGCATCTTGATCATCGTAATGGAGGCGAGGAACTCCATTACGGCCTGTGTGTAGATGTGGGTCAGGGGGGGCTAGAGGAGGAAGTCTCACCCGATATTCTGAATGTATCCCTGCACATCGTCCTCCCAACCGAACTCAGCCAGGATACCTAATTCTAGTCTCAGCATGGGGTGCCAAGAGTAACCCCTGATTTGATCCAGTCTGGCCTGATGCTGCAGCGTAAGCTGGGTAGGGTTTGGAGGAGCCGAGGTTGCGGGTGCGCTCGGGTCGGGGCCCCGACCTCTCTTCTGGGGCCTAGATGATTCACCTCGTTGCATTTTTACAAAGACAATCAAGAATGTATGAGAATGTGTATGAGGATATAGGAATGGAGTGCTTAGAACTGACCCCAAGGCCCCCTTTATATAGAAATTTTGATTTTGGTCGAGATCGTCATCTAGGATTTCGAGACGGTGGTCTTGATTTTTCAAAGCGCGGGACCGCCGTCTGGAATTTCGAGACGACGCTCTCGCCATTGGCAAATGGCGAGATGACCTTCTCGCCAAGCAAGAAGGCGGTCTCGCTTTTGGCTAATGGCGAGACGATGGTCTTGCCATACGGAAAGGTGGTCTCGCTTTCAACGAAAGACAAAACGACAGTATTGTTAAGCGAGACGGCGGTCTCGCTTTTCAGAGTTTTTTTTTTCTTTTTTTTGGAGTATATAGGACCTTGGTAAAAAACATTTATGCATGCAATATTTTCATGTTTGCTGTCCTATAATGCTATTTCGTTAGTTTTTCATAAGGATTAACTGGTGTGTCTTTGGAAGACGGGGTCCTTCTGATGTTGTTTTTCTGTTGTACTAGTCTGTACTGTTCCGGACTTAATGTGATCGAAGAATAGATGTTGGTTTGAGGAGCACACTTTGCCATGTCGGTGCGTTTTTTCCTTCCTCTAGGGATTTCAATCCTCTTGTTGATTATATGCCTCCACATTCCAAGACTTATTGTTAGAATATTATGGTAAGGGTCAAGAGAAGAGAAGTAAGAGGATAATTTATTCAATGGCTTGTGTTTTAGACGATTGATTTTTATTTAGAAGGGGTTTTGTAAGAATGGCTGGCCAAGGTTGGTCTGGGTGTTTAAGTTGATGTTCAAACAAACATTTTTTCTTTGAGGGTTCGCTTATTAGCCAATTTTTATTGCTTTCTATGGCTGATTGATTTCCCCAGACTATCCTTCAGGTTTTCAGACTAGGATATTGTGTTTTGGTCCTATCTTTTGTCTAGGTTCCTTTTTTTCTTGTTTTGGGAATCCTAGCGGACCTTATTTTGTAACCCTAATTTCTGCCTAGGCTACCCTTTTATTTTTGTTCGGGTTTCCTAGCGGGTTAACCCTAATTTCTGTGTAGCCCCCTTGGTGGATTTCCTACCGCGTACTTTGCCCCCCTTTTTTTGGCCTTCGACTTCTATGGGCTTTATTTTTTTTATTTATGTTCTTTTTACACAATATTGGCGAAACACGGTTTTATTATGATGAGGTAAAACCTTATTTTGTGTTTCTAATCAATCAGCTTGATTATTATTGCGATGACGTGTTTTGATTATTTCGACGCACTTTTCTTCTTCTTTGTTCGTTTGCTTAAACATGGTTATTATGAGGTTTAGACATGAATAGCAAGAAAAGACGCGAATGGTAAGAAATATATTCTTTATTAATTAGTAAGGTGTAGACCCCAAATCTTGCCCCGCCTCAAAATAAAGAGCAGAAGACCTCTTATTCGAAGATGGACAAAGCCTAAAAAGCCACTAGGAGAGACTATTAGGCCCCATATTAAAGTAGGAAGGCTTTTTTATACAAAAAATAAGGATTTCCACCTTGAGGGTCGAGACCACCGTCTCGCTTATCGGGACTGCCATCTCGATTTTGGACTTGGTCGAGACCGGCATCTCATTTGGCGAGACGGTCGTCTCGCCATTCACAAAATTGAGACCCCCTTCCCGTTTGGCGAGAAGGCCCTCTCGTCATTCGACAAGTCGAGACTGCCGTCCTGAATGGCGAGACGGCCGTCTCGACCTTCCCATGCGAGACGGCTGTCTCGACTTGACATGCGCGAATCCCTAAAAATAGGGAGCGCTCTCCCCTTCATTTCACACAACTCTTCCACCTTTCCTTCTGCAATTTCTTAAAATTCTCCTTTTAGAGCCGCTCCGAAGCATTTTCGGAGTTTCTGAGTGTTCTAAGAGAGTTTCATAGAACTTTCGAGAGAGAATTCAACGTTGTAAGAGCGAAGGACTGCCAAAACGCACCCTATTTTTCACAAGAATTAATCAAAGCTTGCTTCAGAGGTTTCTTCATTCTCCCTCTCTGTCTTTTATTGCTTTATTATTTATATATGCATTAATTAGGGCCATGTAGTCATCATTTTTATTCTGCAAATAAAAGGGTAAAAGCGTCATTTCAAAAGTTTATTTATAAAACAACCAGCCCATCATAGGGAACCCGAAAGGGGCGTCGTAAGGGAGCTAATACCTCCCTTACACGTAACTAACTCCCTTACCCAACTCTGGTTTTAACGACCAAAGTTGTTTTTTCTTAAAAAACCAACGCCTTTTTCGATGTTTCTGGTAAAAACATCGGTGGTGACTCCATAAGAACCCCCTCAAATTTGTTCTTAGGTCAGCCAGGTTATCGGACAACCTAAAGGCGTTGTAACTCGACCCATAATTAAACGCGAAAAACAGAAAGTCGAAACCATCGCGTCGCTCTGACCGCCTCTTTTGACGGCGGCGACATAAGGGAATATGTGCCCAAAAGATGCCCGAGGGTCAGGCTAGCCCTGGGGGATAATCGCTAACAATCACTGGGTTTACATCCCTTAAGAAAGGAAAAAGAACTCCTAATGACTAGGGTAGCTCTTGACGCTTGTATTCCTCCGCTTCGGAAAATCTGCTTTAGAGTTCGGAGGGGAGACTTCCCTTTTCTCTTTTCAGCTCGGCCCTTTGTAGGGTCATATCCTATTGAAACATACAAGGATATGAATGTTGAACATATATGAATATGAAGCTTGTTGATTTTGATGATGATTCAAGAACAAAGGACTTAAACATTTGAAGACTTGTAATATTATGTAATAACTCTATTTTGATGATTTTGAGTCTATAATATTAGTGTCTAAGATAGCCAGCACATAGTCCACTCTTTAAATGCTTTAAAAACTCATTTTTATCAAAAACATATTGGATTAATCAATTAAATGGTAGGATAATAGATTATTATAGAGAGAAAACCCTTTTCATCATTTGCTCTCTGGAATAATCGATTAAACCATCTGTTAATCGATTAATTGGGTTGTTAATTGATTAAATGCCCAGTTAATCGATTAAACTGGGCTGTTTTGGGTTCCTTGCGAATTTGGCTCTGGAATAATCGATTAACACTCGAGATAATCGATTATTTCAGTCAGATATGTGTTTTGAATTTCAAAATTGGACCAAGTTTCGAAAACCCTATTCCCAATTCATCTGTTTTCGAAAATCCTCAATTCCCAAACCGTAATCTTTCTACTTAAGGTTCTCTAAGGCTCTTTGAAAAGTGAACAACCTTTTTCAAACAAAATTTGAGAGTTGTGACTGCCAGAGAACTGTTTGTTGGAGGAAAAAGGGGCTTTTGAAACCTAGTGTGGGCTAGAAGCGATAACAATCACTGAGTGGGTTTTCTTAGTGGATTGTGCGTTGTGCCGTCTCTAGGGAAAGTTGTTCTTCATCCTTTGTGGGATTCAAAGGAGGTGTTCATCTCTTATGTGACTCAAGAGAGGTGTATTATTTACCTTATCTTTTCATTTGTAATCTGATTGTATAACTGTGATTATAGTGACAGCGTTAATCCTCTGTTTGAGTGTTTAGAAACTGGACGTAGGGTCTTTTGATCCGAACCAGTATAAATCGTCTGTGTAATACTCTATCATTGCTCTATTTACTTTACATAACATTTTAATTGGTGAAATTTGGAGAAAATTTTAAAACCCTAATTTTTGTTAAGAAACCAATTCACCCCCCCTCTTGGTTTTTGTCCGTAAATGCAAATATTCCGCTGCGCGATTCTAACAAGTGGTATCAGAGCTTGCTTTGATAGTCATTCAATTTTCGAAAATGGCCGGACAAAATCAAACGTTTGCCGAGGGTGCTTCTATTAATAGACCCCTACTTTTTGCGGGGCAAAATTATCCCTTTTGGAAAGTTAGAATGCAAATATTTTTAGAGTCTGTTGATAGAGGTGTTTGGGACGCAATTTTAAACAGTCCTTTTATTCCTAAAATTTCTGAAAACGGAGTAGAAGTATCAAAACCATTTTCTAGATGGACGGCTGAAGAAAACAGAAAAGCCCAATATGATGTTAGGGCTAGAAATATTATTTCATTTGCTTTAACCCTTGATGAGTTTTACAGGATCTATGTTTGTAAAAGTGCTCAAGAAATGTGGGAAATGTTAAGAGTAATCCACGAAGGTACCGACGATGTAAAAAGAGCACGAAAGAATTCATTGATTCAAGAATATGAGATGTTCCGGATGCAACAAGGGGAAACAATCTTTGACATTCAAAAGCGTTTCACGCACATAGTGAATCATCTCACTGGATTAGGTAAAAATTTTGATGTTGATGAATTATATGTAAAAATCTTGAAATCTTTGGATAGGAAATGGCAACCTAAGGTGACGGCCATCACGGAGTCACAAAATCTAGCAATAATGTCTATGGCGGCGTTGTTTGGTAAGTTGAGAGAGCACGAACTTGAACTCGGAAGGCTAAATGATGAAGAAGGTCAACATCAAAAGAGGAACTTAGCCTTCAAAACTGAAATTTCCAAGAGTAAGAACAAGAAGGAAGAAGAAGACTCAGAAAATGAAGAAGAAGAACAATTGAGTCTTATGATAAAGAAATTTACCAAGTTTATGAAAGCTAAAGGGAAGAAACCCTTCAAAGGTAAGGGAAAGGTAAGAGAAAGTACTTCTTTAAATATCAAATGTTATGGTTGTGGTGAAACAGGACATGTAAAAACCGAATGTCCAAACAAGAAGAATGAAGATAACAAAGGCAAGAAATTCTTCAAAAAGAAAGCCTACATTGCTTGGGATGATAGTGACTCAAGTTCGGAGTCAAGTGATTCGGAAATAGAAGCTAACATTTGCTTGATGGAAAAAAACAATATATCTTCCGACTTTGAGGTTAGTGATTCCGACACTTCCTGAAGTGATGATGAAAATAACTTTGATGAATTACAAAATGCATATGAAGAATTGTTTAATGCTTTTAAGGACTTGAAAAATGAATACAAATATGTGAAAAAGTGTTTGAATAAATATGAAAAAGAGGTGGAGTCCTTAAAAACGAAAATTGCATGTTTATAGGAAAAGGATAATAAGAATATAGCATGTGCATCATGTAAAGAGTATGAATATGAAAGTGATTTACTTAGACATTTACTTGATAAAGCTAAGAAGGAAATAAGTGATAATTATAAGGAGAAAGTTGCTAATGTTCAAAATAGAGAAATCCGTTCTCTTAAAAAAAGCCTAAAATTAAAAATAGAAGAGTATGGGTTGAAAAAGGAACTAAAATGTCAATAGTTAGAAATGTATCAAATTCTAAAATTACATCTAATGCATGCTTTTATTGTATGAAACATGGTCATACCTCAAATAGATGTAAAATTAAGCATTTTAGTGTTCCCAAAGGAAAATATGTTTGGGTTCCTATAGTTAAATGATTTGTTTGTCTCTAACCCCAAGGACCCAAAAGTTATGGGGACCTAAGATTACTATGTTCTTGTTTTGTAGGAAACTTCCAAATCCAAGAAGTCTATGTGGTATCTTGATAGTGGATGCTCAAAACATATGACCGGAGACAAAACGAAATTTGTAAGTTTCAAAGCTAAAGAACAAGGATGTGTAACCTATGGGGACAACAACAAAGGAAAGATACTTGGAATTGGAAATATTGGTGGTGCAAACACTGTTGAAACATATAAGGATATGAATGTTGAACATACTGTTGAACATTCAAGGACTTGATGTTGCACTTGATAGACATGAAGATTGTTGATTTTGATGATGATTTAAGAACACAAAGACTTAGAGTGTTGAAGACTTGTTTTGTATTGTAATAACTCTGTTTCAATTAGATTGAGTCTGTAATATTAGAGTTTAAGATAGCCGGTACATAGTCTGCACCTTAGAAGCTTCAAAAAGCTCAAATTTATCATCCAGGCTCGGCTTTAATCGATTAAATAGGGAAATAATCGATTAAAACAGTGAGAAAAATCATTTTCTGTAACAACTCACTGGTTTAATCGATTAAACCAACTTTTAATCGATTATCAGGCGGTTTAATCGATTAAACCACCTTTTAATCGATTAAACACAGAGAGGTTTGGGTTCTGTTGATATTTGGCTCTGTTTTAATCGATTAACACTTCTTTTAATCGATTATTTCAGTCAGATTTTGATTTTTAACTTCAAATCAAACCTATTTTCGAAAACCCTATTTCCAAGAACCCTAATTTCGAAATCCCCAATTCCTAAACCCTAATTTCTCTACTTAAACTCTTTTATGGCACTCAGAAAATAAGAACAACCTTTTTCATACAAAAGTTAAGTGCTGTGAGTTCCAGAGAACTGTTTGTTGCAAGAAAAAGGGGCTTTCTGAACCTGGTGTGGGCTAGAAGCGATAA
This sequence comes from Sphenostylis stenocarpa, assembly GCA_963425845.1. Lineage (NCBI taxonomy): Eukaryota > Viridiplantae > Streptophyta > Magnoliopsida > Fabales > Fabaceae > Sphenostylis > Sphenostylis stenocarpa. Next base: position 39,287,045 of record OY731400.1, read on the forward strand.
GAATCACTAAGTGGAGTTCTTAGTGGATTGTGTGTTGTGCTGTCTCTGGGGAAAATTGTTCTTCATCTCTTGTGGATTTCAAGAGAGGTGTTATCTTTACTTTATTTCTTCCATTGTAACTTGTTTGTAATAACTTTGTTTATAGTGACAGCGTTGTCGCCGCCGTCTAAAAAAGAGGCGGTCGGAGCGACGCGATGGTTTTTCGACCCTCTTTGTTTTCCGCGTTTTTTATGGGTGGTTACAACGCCTTTAGGTTGTCCGATAACCGGGCTAACCTAGGGGCGAGGTTTTCGAAAGGGCGTCCTTGGGTTGTCCGATAACCGGGCTAACCCAAGGACTAACTTTTGTAGGGTTCTGTGGAGTCGCCACCGATGTTTTTACCAGAAACATTGGAAAAGGAGTTTAAAAGGCGTTGGTTTTCGAAAAACCAACTTTGGCCATTATAACCAGAGTTGGGTAAGGGAGTTAGTTATGTATAAAGGAAGTGTTAGTTCCTTTACTACGCCCCTTTCGGGTTCCCTATGATGAGCCAGCTATTTTGTTAATAAGTAAACCGGAAAATACGCTTTTGCCCTTTTTATTTTGTAGAATTTAAAATTATGACTACATGGCCCTAATCTATTGCATAATTTAAAATTAAAGCGGTAAAAGTAGAGAGGGAGAATTTAAACCTCCGAAGCAAGCTTTTTTTATATTTCTTTAAAAGAAATGGGTGCTTTTTGGCAACCCTTCGCTCTACACGACGCTGGAAACTTTTCTAGACGCCGAAAAACGCTCACAAGGCACTCAGAAGCTCCGGAAATGCGTCGGAGGGATTCTAGAGAGAAGTTTTTAGAGAGAAGGGAGAGCAAGAGCTGTGTGGTGTGTGGAAATGAGGGGATGGAGGCCCCTATTTATAGGTTTTCGCGCCTGTCAGGGTCGAGACCGCCGTTCTCATCTGACAGGGTCGAGACCGCCGTCTTGCCCTGCCAAAGTGGCGAGACCGCCGTCTCGCCAAGCGAGATCGTCGTCTCGTCCTTCGCAGGTGGCGAGACCGCCCTCCAGGAAAGCGAGACCGCCGTCTCGCCATTTGCAGGTTGCGAGACCGCCGTCTCGTCAAACGAGACGGCGGTCTCACCCCTTGCCTGAGGCGAGACGGCGGTCTCGTCCCAAAAATGCGAGAAAACTTATTTTTTGTACAGAAAATCCCTCCTATCCTAGTATGGGGCCTAATAGTCTCTCATAGTGGCTTTTTAGGCTTCGTCCATCTTCGAATAGGAGGTCTTCTACTCTTTATTTGGAGGTCGGGAAAGATTTGCGGTCTACAACTGCCCCCCCTTTACCTGACTAGTCGACTGTTGTCCTGTTGTGCCAGACAGGTTGACAGGAAGGTAAAGGAGTTGACCCTCTTGCCCGGTTACCCTTCAGATGCTCCGTCTTTGTGGCGGCTGATCCTCTGGGGAAAACTTGTGTATTTGTGTACTTCCGGGATACTCCTTCTGACGGTAGCCGATCCCTTCGGTGGACACGTGGTAGAACCTCAGGATACTCCTTCTGACGATAGCCGATCCTTTGGTTGATGGGTATGAACCCCCCATCAGGCTGGTAGTTGCAGTCCGTTGTGTGGGACTGGATGGGTATGAACCCCCCATCAGGCTGGTACGGTCCGCTGTGTAGGATCGGATGGGTATGAACCCCCCATCAGGGTGGTACGGTCCGCTGTGTAGGACCGGATGGGTATGAACCCCCCATCAGGGTGGTACGGTCCGCTGTGTAGGACCGGATGGGTATGGACCCCCCATCAGGGTGGTAGTGGCGGCTTACTGTTCAGGTGGCCCATGCGCCGGCTCCCTGGGGAGTGACTTCTGTGTTGGTAGATGTATTTGGATTTCTTTGAATGGTCATCCGGGTCGCGCCGGGGATTTTGGTGGTGTTTCATCCAGCTTTGTTGGTTGCTGGGGATTCTTTGTTTTTTACTTTTGGTGGTAATCATCTGATTCTTGCTGGCTGGTCAGATGGGTCTTTTGTTTTTGTTCGACTCTTGCTTGGCAGTCGAAATTTTGTTGATTGAGGTGATGGCTTGATCCTGCCTTTTTCTCACGGTTTTATCTCTTTTTTCTCGCGATTTAGGATTTTGGCTTTTTCTTTAGCGTACGTCTTTTTACTCTTAGTTTTTTTTGTGTTACGCTGACTTTTGGAAAGGATGGCAAAAAGATGCATGAAATAAAATTTTATTTATGGGGAAATTTTATTACAACCACTTTTATTTTTGCAAGGACTATCCCTAAGGGCTACCCTCTGGAGATGATCCCTGGGGAGGGAATTGCTGGTACATGTGATACCGGAAGTCCACCTGCTCTCGGACTTCATCATGGTATTCCTGTTGGAATGTCGTCCATTCCTGCCGCATCCCCTGCTGGTACTGATATATCTCGTCCAGCCAAGTGTCGAAGGCGTCTTGCCTTTGGGATAGTTGTCTTTGCTGCACAGACATCTGGTCGAATTGCTGGCGCAGATCATTCATGTTGTGGTTCAGGCCAGCGAAGTCGTCCGTGTACTGTGGTGGTTGTTGCTGTTGCTGTTGCTGTTGCTGTTGGAAGTCGGGAGGTGCGGGAAGATCTTGCATCGCCACGAGCCCTTGGAGGTCCAGCGCAAAATCCAGTATGGGATGGAGAGCCAGCTGGGTCCCTCGGCGTATCAGCATTCCCATGCTGACCAGGACCGACCCGTTGATGGATTCGGGTCGTAGGTTGGAGGCCAGCTCTTCCCGGCCAGGACACCCCCGTCTCTCTGCCAGGGGAGTAATAAGGGGAGCCATGAGGATGGCCCCCGTTGATCTGTGCCCGAAGTCCTTGAGGGCTTTCAGGAATATCCAGGGTTGCAGCGCCGCTTCTGGCTCATGCAATAAAGTACGAAGAGGTCAGGGAGGGATACCTTACCCTGACTCTCTTTCCTCCCGTGTATGGTCCCTGCCAGTAGCTTGTGGCAGATGCGGAGTGCTGGGGGTAGTGCGGAGCCCCTCATCAGCGTGGGAAGCATGGTGGCTCCTGTGAGCTCATGCCACATTTCGGCGGCGGTGAGGTTGGTGGGCCATGAGCAGATGGCCTCACAGTATCCCTGGGTCATGGTGTCCTCAGGCCGGACGAACCCGATGGCTATGTTGAACTCATCGAGGGTGGAGGCCTGGTAGCTTCCATCCATAAAGTAGGTCACCATCTTGGTGGGCTGTAGGCCCAGGACCGTGGAGGGGACCTCGGAGTAAGAGACGGAGGCCAAGAACTCCAGTACCGCTTGTGGGTACACATGTGTAGGTGGTGGTTGCAGTAGAAAGCCCCACCCGATGCTGTCTATGTGGGCCCGGACGTCGTCCTCCCACCCAAATTCAGCCAGGATGCTGAAGTCCAGCTTGAGCATCGGGTGCCACTGATAGGTACAGATGTTGTCGAGGCGGGCCTGGTGCTGTGGCGATAATTGAGAAGGATCTTGGGGTGGCGGTGCTGCAAAACTGCTGACACCGGCGGTGCTCCTTCTCTTTCTGGAAGCGCTTCTACCACACATCTTGACTAGAGGGGGCTTGGGAGTGCAGGAGTTGAGAAAGGGAGGTTCTGGAGGCAAGGAGAGTTGTGAGGAAACCCCCAAGCGCGCCCCCTATTTATAAGAAATTTTTCAATTCGAGACCGCCGTCTGGGAAGGCGAGATGGCGGTCTCGTGTCTCCTTCAAGTCGAGACGGCGGTCTGGACCATCGAGACGGCGGTCTCGATGTTGGGCTTAAGCGAGACGGCGATCTCGTTTTTGCCTGAGTCGAGACGGCGGTCTCGTTGGTCGAGACGGCGTTCTCGTCTTACCGAGGGACCGAGACGGCGGTCTGGGAGAGCCAGACGGCGGTCTCGAATTACGGAAGTGTTTTTTTTTTTTTTTTTTTTTTTTTTGAAAGAGGCAATAGAACCTGGTCTAAAAACATTTTATGCATGCAATGTTTCTATGTTTTGATGTCCTCTAATGCCTACTTTGATTAAGTTTTCAGAAGGATTTAACCAACGTGTCTTGTTGCGCTGAATGCCCTCTGATTTGCTGTGTTTACTCTTAGCTGTACCATGCCAGACTTCTTGTGACCGAAGGATAATTTCTTTCTTTCTTTTTCTCTTTTTTTTTGTTCTTTCTTTTCTTTTGTAGAGCACTCTTTGTCATGTAGTGTCCCTTTTCTTTGCCTTAGGGATTTCAATCCTCTTGTTGACTATACGCCTCCATATTCCCAAATTAATTATTAGAATATTTGTTGTGAGGGTCAAGAGAAAAGAAGTAAAGAGGTAAAAACCAATGGTTTGTGTTTTAGAGGGTTGTTTTTTATTGATAAAGGATTTTGTAAGAATGGTTGGCTAAGGTTAGGCTTAGGTGTTTAAGCTTTGTCTAAGCAAACATTTTTCTTTTTTGTATTTGTGCTCTTTTGGTTTTATTTCCATTGCTTTTTAATGACTAGCTGATTTCCCTAGAACGCCCTTTGGGTTTTCGGACTAGGATACTGTGTTTGGCCCTAACTTTTGTCTAGGTTCCCTCTTTTTGTAATTTTTTTAGAGAAATCCTAGCGGACCTTATTTTGTAATCCTAACTTTTGCCTAGGCTACCCTTTATTGTTGTTCGGGTATCCTACCGGGTTGAACCTATCTTTTGCGTAGCCCCCTTGGTGGGTTTCCTTCCGGGTAATTTTGCCCTTTTCTTTGGCCTTTGGCTTCTCTGGGCTTTTCTTTTTTGTGGATTTATTTTTTTGTTCACAATATTGGCGGAGCATGACTTTCTTTATGGGTGAGGTGAAGTCTTATTTTTATGTTCTTCTAATCAACTAGCTTGATGGTAATAGCAATGGTAAATGTTGATTATTTATGTGCGCTTTTTATTCTTCTTTCCTCTTTTTTTTTTGCTTACTTAGACAGGGTTATTTATGTGGTCCAGTCAGAAATAGAAAGAAGAGAAGCAGATAGTAAGAATCATTCTTTATTAATTAATAAGGGAATATGTGCCCTAAAATGCCCGGGGGTCGGGCTCGCCCCGGGGGATAATCTCTAACAATCATGGGGTTTACATCCCTTAAACGAAGAAAAAGATTTCCTAATGACTAAGGTGGCTCTTGACGCTTGCACCCCTCCACTTCGAAAAATTTGCTTGAGTGTACGGAGGGGGGACTTCCCTTTTCTTCTTCCTGCTCGGCCCTTAGTAGGGTCATATCCTAGGCCATACTTGCAAGGATTGTCTTTGAATTCTGGGGGTTCCCTCATGCCTTGGGAATCTGCCCCCAGTCCTTGGCCAGGATGGTAATCATGCTTTAACATCATGCGGGCTACCTTCGTGTTTCTGGGAAGTCGCTCTATGCTGGCAATTTCGAGCGCTTGAAAAGATGTTTCAAGGGCCTCTTCAGCCGCATCCACATAAGGCTGGGTGGATGGTCCACTGATCAAAATATCATCTTCTGCTTGGACCATGACCAATTTGTCGTCCACTATGAACTTGACTTTCTGGTGGAGCGTTGAAGGTACTGCCTTAGCGTCATGAATCCAAGGCCTGCCGAGGAGACAGCTATATGCCGGAGTAATGTCCATTACATGGAAATCGACGTCGAAGATGGTGGGTCCAACTTGGATTGGTAAATTAACTTCCCCCACTACTTCTCGTTTGGATCCGTTGAAGGCTCGAACAATGGTGCTGCTTGGGCGCAGACGGGTTCCTTGGATAGTCAACTTGTCCAGTGTGCACTTGGGCATCACGTTCAAGGATGACCCGTTATCCACAAGAACTTTGGCGATGAGGTACTCCTTGCATTTAACCAAGATATGCAAGGGCTTGTTGTGGTTTGACCCCTCCAGGGGGAGTTCTTCCTCTGTAAAGGTGAGGTGATCACTTGCCGTGATGTGATCAACGATCCTCTCGACCTTTTCTTGGAATATTGTATAAGGTACATGCGCTTCGCTCAAGACCTTCAGCAGGGCGTTTCTGTGCGGTTCCGAGCTCATTATCAAAGATAGCAGTGTAATCTTTGCGGGCATGCGATTGAGCTGGTCTATAATGGAATACTCACTTTGCCTTATGAACTGGAGTAATTCCTCTGTCTCCTCCTTGGATTCTTTATTTTCTTTTTCTTCTTCAGTCTTTTTATTTTTTTCTTTATTTTGGAGGACATTTTCCTGCGTGTCCTTGGGGGAGTAGATTCTTCCACTTCTAGTCGTGCCCCCAATACCGGCTATATTTGTTATTTCTTCTTTTATTGGTGAAGATTCCCCATATCTCCACAGTACAACTTTATTTGTTTCGTAGGGGAAAGGATGCGGCGTAAATAGTCGCACTGGTGTCCTTGCCCCTTCTTCTTTATTCTTGAAGACCAACGGCCGAGGTTTATTTTCCTCTTGCGACGAGTTGACCGTTGGGGTAAGCTTTATTAGGAGTGGCTTTCTTTCCATTCTTCTGATTTGGGAAGACGTGTTAGTTAATCCTTCCTTTTTATTATCTTATTTATTAAGCGTGAAGGAGGGGGAATTAAATATGCAAATGAATGCTTATGCATGCAAGTAGACCGTCATTGAATAAAGAAGAAAATTTTATTTATTCAATAGAAGGTGTACATTCCCCTATTCTATACTGGGAAGCAACTTTTGGCAAAAGCGGAAAACTTTAAAGAAACCCACAGGCGGGTCTTGATCCCTCTGTAGTTCCCTCTCGGCTTCCCGGACATGACGAGCAAGTGCTTCGCTTTGCTTGCGGACCGCCTGGCTCATATCTTCACTATACTGCTGAGCCTCTTTGATCTTCGCCTCTTGATGAACGACCAAGGCTTGTAGTTCATCGAGCTTCGCAACGGCTCGGTCTTTCTCCTGTAGTACTTGGCCATACTGAGCTAGCCCGTCTTTTTCTTTGTAGCGTAGCTCAGCGAGACTTCTGTTGAGTCTTCGGTTGGCCTCTCGCTCTTGGCGGATATCTAACCGAGTTTTGGTGAGCTCTTGCGACAACTCCTTGATCGTTTGGGCCTGCTTTGCTGATTCGGCCTCAAGGCGTGCTAACTTGGCGATTATCTCTTGGAGTTGGCTATTCGAACTGGTTCTGGCAGTTTTGGAGGCTCGGATAGCTTGTTCATTAGAGTCAGCACATTGGTCCTTGAGGCGCTCTATTTCATGATCCTTTTTCTTGCCTTGCCTTTGCAGACCATCAATCGTGAGGATAGATTCTTGTTCCCTTTCTTCAAGGGCCCTCATCTGGGCTCCCATGATTTCTATCCTCTGGGTCAAGGCATCAATTTGAGCCTGCAGCCCTTCATTATTGGCGCTCGTAGTAGGTGTGGTGGATGGTTGAGCCATCCCTCTTCTCTTCCTCCATGCCTCGTAGTCACTGGTGACAGCCACCCGAGCTTTTCCTAGCTCTCTGTCTCCCATGTAGACTGGCCTCTCCCATGCTTTTCTCACAGCTAGTGAGTTGGCGATTGTGCATGGGTCCCCAAAGAAGCACAGTGCTCCGAGCTCCCCTCGAGAAATGGTAGTTTGGGTTCTCATGAGTTGTCTCATAGCTACTCTAGGTGAGTAGGCTATGCAACCCCTGAGTCCTATCAAGGGTACGCTCGGATAGTCCCCGCATCTGATGAGAACTGGGTCGGGTCGGAACCAAGGGCAGACCCAGGATAAACTGTTGGCGTCCTTTTGTTCCCACTCATCCCTCCATTCTGAAGTCGGGCGACGTTGGAGGGGGATCTTGGAGAAGCTCCTTAAAGGGTCGGGGAATATCCCCATGTGACTGGAGGAGTACAGGTGCGTGGCGCTCCACACAAACAGCAATGAAGAGCAGCAGCGGAGTATTTTTCCCTGCTTCTAGTGGCAGAATTCCACCAAGAGCAGGGTGTCGGCAAGAATTGCAGGCAGGGGACTTTTCGAATTCACGTCCCAGGCGAAGGCGTCCATGACGGCCTGATCTACTGTGCCGAAGTGGAAGGGGAACAAGATCGTTCCAAAAATGATGAGGGCCAGGGTTTTGTTGAAGGCGACCCACTCTGCCCTTTCAGCCAGGTAGGACAGGTGGTCTTCTAACATCGATACTTTCCAACCATGGGCGTTCCCCTTCCTTATCAGGGTACTCTGCCGGAATGGTAGTTGAATAAGGGCAGCGACTGGTGCTGCAGGAGTGTATGCCTCATGGCGGACATGGACCCCGGCTGATTTGGGCCATTTCAACATGGTCTCATACTCCTCTAGGGTGGGCACCAAGTCGAACTGCGGAAATTCGAAACACCGCAGATTGGAATTCCAGAAGTGAATTAGTGCTCTGAGGAACACCTGATCGACACAGATCTTCAGCAGGTCTAAAATCCGTCCATAGGATTTTTCAAAGTCAGCGCGGACTTCTGATGGCATTGCCGCGCTTAGTCATTCTAATCTCTCAGTATGGAAACGGGGAATGTCCACCTTCTTTGGCTATCTACTAGTCCCCTCCATTTCTAAAATCAAAATGCATTTTTTATGAAAATGATGCTTATTTGAATGAATGTGAGTGTTTATTTTCCTATTTATCATGTTTTTTTATATGATGTATGGTAATTGCGTATATTTTTTTGAATAAACTATCTATATGAATGTTTTATGAGTGTAACATTTTTGGACCAGGTCTTATTTATGGAAACGAATTCTTTATTTGCTATTTATTTGTTTATTTTATAGCCTTTTATCTCTTCTGTCGGAACTACGTGGCTACTTAGCTTACAAAGAACCTGAAACCAGGCTAGCTAAAAGGCAGACTGTCCGAGATAAAATGTGGCTTTATGTGAAAGAATATTTAGTGTCTCTTATCTCTTCTGTCGGAACTGCGTGGCTACTTAACTTACAAAGAACCTGAAACCAGGCTAGCTAAAAGGCAGACTGTCCGAGATAAGGGTGTTTTTTTTTGGTGAAAATATTTTTTGTGATTTTTTGTTCTGTTGTTTGTTTATGCTATGCAACAGACAAATGCAACAAACATATGCGCACACAATTCGATCATCCCCGAACAGGCGATATTTCGTTTTTATCACGAGGTAGGGTTTTCCTGCAGAAAAGTGCATTGGCGAGGGTTGGTTCTAACTGTTCTCACCAGGCTAAGGCCCCCAAGGTGCCCCCATTATAGGGTCCCCACTCTCCAACCGTCCGACCATGCTTAGCACTAAGGCCATAGTCAATCTTGTTGCCAAAAGAGGACGGTTATCACCTTGAGTGGTGGTTTCCGATCACACTGGTGGGCTCAAGGCCCTCACTACAGCGAACCGTACCTGCCACCCACTCCCTATGGTTTTCTCACTTGCCCCTGGGTATAGAGGAAACTGTTGTGTGCAAGGGTTTGTGTACAGTTTGTATTTTCAAACAATTGCGTAAGTATAAACAAGCAACAGTTATTAAAGACAAACCGTAAAACATGTTATAAATACAAGTTAAGGGAAAATGCGTTATTTTCTTGGTTTATTTATTTTTAAGCCGGCCCATCACTAAATGGGATCAACTCTCGAGGCTTCCCCAGTGGAGTCGCCATCTGTCGCCGCCGTCTAAAAAAGAGGTGGTCGGAGCGACGCAATGGTTTTTTGACCCTCTTTGTTTTTCGCGTTTTTTATGGGTGGTTACAATGCCTTTAGGTTGTCCGATAACCGGGCTAACCTAGGGGCGAGGTTTTCGAAAGGGCGTCCTTGGGTTGTCCGATAACCGGGCTAACCCAAGGACTAATTTTTGTAGGGTTCTGTGGAGTCGCCACCGATGTTTTTACCAGAAACATCGGAAAAGGAGTTTAAAAGGCGTTGGTTTTTGAAAAACCAACTTTGGCCATTATAACCAGAGTTAGGTAAGGGAGTTAGTTACGTATAAAGGAAGTGTTAGTTCCTTTACTACGCCCCTTTCGGGTTCCCTATGATGAGCCAGCTATTTTGTTAATAAGTAAACCGGAAAATACGCTTTTGCCCTTTTTATTTTGCAGAATTTAAAATTATGACTACATGGCCCTAATCTATTGCATAATTTAAAATTAAAGTGGTAAAAGTAGAGAGGGAGAATTTAAACCTCCGAAGCAAGCTTTTTTTATATTTCTTTAAAAGAAATGGGTGCTTTTTGGCAACCCTTCGCTCTACACGACGCTGGAAACTTTTCTAGACGCCGAAAAACGCTCACAAGGCACTCAGAAGCTCCGGAAATGCGTCGGAGGGATTCTAGAGAGAAGTTTTTAGAGAGAAGGGAGAGCAAGAGCTGTGTGGTGTGTGGAAATGAGGGGATGGAGGCCCCTATTTATAGGTTTTTGCGCCTGTCAGGGTCGAGACCGCCGTTCTCGTCTGACAGGGTCGAGACTGCCGTCTTGCCAAACGAGACCGCCGTCTCGCCCTGCCAAAGTGGCAAGACCGCCTTCTCGTCCTTCGCAGGTGGCGAGACCGCCGTCTCGCCATTTGCAGGTGGCGAGATCGTCGTCTCGTCAAACGAGACGGTAGTCTCGCCACTTGCTTGAGGCGAGAGGGCGGTCTCGATTTCGAGACGGCGGTCTCGTCCCAAAAAGGCGAGAAAACTTATTTTTTGTACAGAAAATCCCTCCTATCCTAGTATGGGGCCTAATAGTCTCTCCTAGTGGCTTTTTAGGCTTCCTCCATCTTCGAATAGGAGGTCTTCTGCTCTTTATTTGGAGGTCGGGCAAGATTTGGGGTCTACAAGCGTTAATCCTCTGTTTGAGTGATTAGCAACTGGACGTAGGGTCTTTTGATCCGAACCAGTATAAATTTCCTGTGTTAGACTCTATCCCTTTCTCTATTTACATTTACACAGTTTTTAATCGGTAAAATTTGGGGAAAATTTTGAAAACCTAATTTTTATTAAGAAACCAATTCACCCCCCTCTTGGTTTTTGTCCGATCACGCGATCATTCCGCTGTGCGATTCTAACAAGTGGTATCAGAGCTTGCTTTGATAGTCATTCAAATTTTTGAAAATGGCCGGACAAAATCAAACTTTTGCCGAAGGTGCGTCTATCAACAGACCCCCACTTTTTGCGGGTCAAAATTATCCTTTCTGGAAGGTACCTATGCAAATATTTTTAGAGTCTGTTGATAGAGGCATTTGGGATGTTATTTTAAACGGTCCATTTGTTCCTAAAGTTACAGAGAACGATGTTGACGTTCTTAAACCTTTTTCTAGATGGACTGCAGAAGAAAACAGAAAAGCACAATTTGACGTTAGGGCTAGAAATATTATTTCATCTGCTCTAACCCTTGATGAGTTTTATAGAATTTCTGTTTGTAAAAGTGCACAGGAAATGTGAGAAATGCTTAGAGTAACCCACGAAGGAACTAACGACGTTAAAAGAGCATGCAAAAATTCTCTAATCCAAGAATACGAGATGTTCCGGATGCAACAAGGCGAAACGATCTTTGACGTACAAAAGCATTTCACTCATATCGTGAACCATCTCACCGGACTAGGTAAAATCTTTGACGTTGATGAATTGAATGTTAAAATTTTGAAATCTTTGGATAGGAAATGACAACCTAAGGTGACGGCCATCTCGGAGTCACAAAATCTTGCCACTATGTCTATGGCGACGCTCTTTGGAAAACTTAGAGAACATGAGTTAGAGCTTGGAAGGTTAAACGAAGAAGAAGGTCAATTTCAAAAGAAGAATCTAGCCTTCAAAACCGAAATCTCAAAAGGTAAAAATAAAAGGGAAGAAGAAGACTCAAACGATGAAGAAGAAGAGTTGAGTCTAATGATAAAGAAGTTCACCAAATTCATGAAAGCCAAAGGAAGACATCCCTTCAAAGGTAAAAGAAAGGTAAGGGAAAATTCTTCTATAAATATAAAATGTTATGGTTGTGGTGAAACAGAACATGTTAAGACCGAATGTCCAAATAAAAAGAACGATGAATTCAAAGGCAAAAAGGTCTTCAAGAAGAAAGCCTATATTGCTTGGGACAACAGTGACTCAAGCTCGGAATCAAGTGACTCAACAATAGAAGCAAACATTTGCTTAATGGCAAATGACAACATATCGTCCGATTTTAAGGTAAGTGATTCCGATTCATCTTCTAGTGATGAGGATAATAATTATGATGAATTGCAAAATGCTTATAATGAATTGTTTAGTGCTTTTAAGAATTTGAAAAATGAATATAAAGTTGTAAAGAAGAATCTAAGTAGATCCGAAAAGGAAATAGACTCCTTAAAAATGAAAATCACATGTTTAGAAGAAAAGGAGTCCTTAGAAACGAAAATTGTATGTTTAGATGAAGAAAATGATAAGAACCTAGCATGTGCAAATTGTAAAGAGCATGAATATGACATAGATATTCTTAATCATTTGCTAGACAAAGCCGAAAAGGAAATAGATGATCTTAAGAAGCATGAAATGGTGTTTGCTCAAAATAATGTAAATCATAAAGTTTCCTTAAAGAAGTCTAAAAAGAAAAATAAGAGAGTATGGGTAGAAAAAGGAACTAAAGCATCTATGGTTAGAAATGCATCATTTTCAAATGCCACATCAAAAGTATGTTTTTATTGCATGAGACAAGGTCACACGTCAAATAGATGTAAAATTAAACATTTCGGTGTACCTAAAGGTAAATTCATTTGGGTTCCTATAGTTAAATAGATTGTTATGTCTCTAACCCCAAGGACCCAAAAGTTGTGGGGACCTAAGTTTACTATTTTCTTGTTTTGTAGGAAACTTCCAAATCAAAGAAGTTTATGTGGTATCATGATAGCGGATGCTCAAAACATATGACCGGAGATAAATCTAAATTTGTGAGTTTCAAAGCTAAGGAACAAGGATATGTAACTTATGGGGACAACAACAAAGGGAAGATCCTTGGAATTGGAAACATAGGTGGTGCAAACACTTTGGAGATCAAGGATGTGCTACTTGTTGATGGACTTAAGCATAATCTCCTTAGTATAAGTCAACTATGTGACAAAGGCTTTAAGGTAATTTTTGAAAGTAAATTTTGCACCATACACTTGATAGATTCCGAAAATGTAGAATTAAAAGGCGTTAGGCATAACAATATATATTTGATTGATTTGGATTGTTTACATGAGTCTAGCATAACATGTTTAGTTGCTAAGGAAGAGAACCCTTGGTTATGGCATAAGAGAGTGACTCATATAAATATGCATCATTTGAATAAATTGATATCAAAAGACTTAGTTATTGGTTTTCCTAAGTTAAAATTTGAAAAAGATAGGTTATGTGATGCATGTCAAAAGGGTAAACAAGTAAAGTCATCATTTAAATCAAAGAATGTTATTTCCACTTCAAAACCCCTAGAATTATTACATTTAGATTTATTTGGACCTTCTAGGATAAAAAGCTTTGGTGGAAATTATTATGGACTTGTGATTGTTGATGATTACTCTAGATATACATGGACATTTTTCTTAACTACGAAAAGTGAAGCTTTTAATGTCTTTAGAAAATTTGCAAAACAAATTCAAAATGAGAAAGACTTAAGAATTAAAGTTTTAAGAAGTGACCATGGTGGTGAGTTTCAAAATGAAAAGTTTGAAAATTATTGTGAAGAAAATGGAATTTTACATAACTTTTCTGCTCCTAGGACTCCCCAACAAAATGGTGTAGTTGAAAGGAAAAATAGGTCATTAGAGGAACTTGCTAGAACTATGTTAAATGAATCTAATGTTCCTAAATATTTTTGGGATGATGCGGTTAGTACTACATGTTATGTTTTAAATAGAATGCTCATTAGGTCAATAATTAAATCTACTCCCTATGAATTGTTTAATGGTAGAAAGCCAAATGTTGCTCATTTGAAAATCTTTGGATGTAAGTGTTTTGTGTTGAATAATGGAAAGGATAACTTAGGAAAATTTGACTCTAAAGCTGATGAGGGCATTTTCTTAGGTTATTCAGTAACTAGCAAGGCTTATAGGGTGTTTAATAGGAGAACTTTGAATATAGAAGAATCTATACATGTTACCTTTGATGAGATTGTAGACCTTGGGGGAAATCCTCTTGAGTCAAATAAAGAAATTGCAGGTGATGATGAATATATAAGAGAGGCTCTTGATGAATTATATTTGGAAGAAAATGAATCTTCTCAAACGCCTGAATTAGCAAAAGAATGGCAATCACCTAGAGGACTCTCAATGGACAATATCATAGGTGACATCTCAAAAGGGGTAAGAACAAGAAATATGACTAATTTTTGTATGACTGTAGCTTTTGTGTCACAAATTGAACCTAAAAACATTGAGGAAGCACTTAAAGATGAACAATGGTGCATAGCCATGCAAGAAGAACTCAACCAATTTGAAAGAAATCAAGTCTGGGAATTAATCCCAAGGGAAGAATCATATCAAGTTATTGGAACCAAATGGGTGTTTAGAAATAAACTTGATGAAGATGGGAACATAACAAAGAATAAAGCCTGACTTGTTGCAAAAGGCTATTGTCAGGAAGAAGGTATAGATTATGATGAAACTTATGCTCCTGTTGCCAGGTTAGAGGCTATACGCCTACTTCTTGCCTATGCATCTTTAATGAAATTTAAACTATATCAAATGGATGTTAAAAGTGAATTTTTGAATGGTTTTATTAAAGAAGAAGTTTATGTGGAGCAACCCCCTGGTTTTGAGGATTTTAGTTTTCATAATCATGTTTTTAAATTAAAGAAAGCATTATATGGGTTGAAACAAGCTCCTAGATCTTGGTATGAAAGGCTAAGTAGTTTCCTAACATCAAATGATTTTTCTAGAGGAAAAATTGATTCTACATTGTTTATAAAGAAAGTTAAAGAACATATCTTATTGGTCCAGGTGTATATTGATGATATTATTTTTGGATCAACTGATAATTCGTTATGTGTAGAATTTGCTAAGATAATGCAGGGAGAGTTTGAAATGTCTATGATGGGAGAATTGACATTCTTCCTTGGACTACAAATCAAGCAACTTTAAGATGGCATTTTCATCTCTCAAACCAAATACTGCAAAGAGATCCTTAAAAAGTTTGGAATGGACACCTCAAAGGAAGCTAACACACCCATGGGAACTTCATGCTATCTAGACAAGGATGAATCAGGTTTGGAAGTTAATCAAACCATGTATAGAGGTATGATAGGATCAACTGTTATACTTAACTGCAAATAGACCTGATATTATGCATTACGTACTGTGTGTGTGCTAGATTTCAGGCTTGTCCTAAAGAATCTCATCTAATTGCGAGTGAAACATATTTTAAAATACTTAAAAGGAACTACTTGGTTTTGGTTTGTGGTATCCGTCTGATGCTTGTATAAGTTTAATAGGATATTATGATGCTGATTATGGTGGATGTAAAATTGATAGGAAAAGTACTAGTGGGACATGTCATTTGTTAGGTTCATCCTTAATATCTTGGCATTCTAAGAAACAGGCATGTGTTGCTTTATCTACCACTAAAGCTGAATATATTGCAGCTGGTAGTTGTTGTGCTCAAATTCTGTGGATGAAACAACAGTTAGAAGATTATAGTATCTTTTTAAATGACATTCCGTTGATGTGTGATAATACGAGTGCAATAAAACTTACTAAGAATCCAGTAATGCACTCTAGGACTAAACATATAGAAATAAGACATCACTTTTTGAGAGATCATATCAGCAAAGGAAACTGTAAAATAGAGTATGTAGATACCAAACGTCAATTAGCAGATATCTTTACTAAGCCTCTACCCAAGGATAGATTCTATGATCTTAGAAGAGACTTAGGGATATTAGAAATAGCTTAAATTCTGCTTAATTTGACTGTTTTTGGATGGTTGTAATGTTATAATTCATTTTGTAGGATGTTCATAGGTTATCATGTGATAAAACACTTAAAACAAGGCATTCCTCTCTGGAATAATCGATTAATTAGAGTTATAATCGATTATTTGCATCCAAAACAATCAAAACAGGGCATTCCTCTCTGGAATAATCGATTAATTCGTCCATTAATCGATTAAAACCAGTAATAATCGATTAACAGCCCAAAATAATCGATTAAATGGGTCTGTAAGTGATTTAATCGATTAATTTGAATTTTAATCGATTAAATCTGACCAGGTTGACCTCCTAGCCGTTGCCAACGGATATTTTGACTATTATTCCCTTCCATATGAACGTTGGAGATGCTTGGTTATAAATAGGGACCTTCATTTCACTTCTACTCACTTCTATCTCTTGAAATCAAGCTATCTTGCCTTATTCTAGCAATCTTGCCCTCTTCTCAATACACTTAGCTTTCTAAATCTTCTTGTTATTCCTCCAATCTTTCAATGGCCTCATCTTCTCGTGCTAAGATCCCTACTAGAAGAAGATCTGCACCCTCATCTCGTCCCCGTCCTAATTCTGTAGAAGGATGAATTTCTGATACAGATGGCCAACAAGAATTTCTGACCTACTAGAAGGAACGTGCTATTATTTCTCCCAAGTTTCTTATTGGTGAGCAGTTCATCAATAGGGGATTCAATTTTCCCAACCTTCTTGAAATTCAAGGAGTTCTTCCCTTCATCCAAATGCAAGGTACTTATTATCCTGACTTAGTTAGGGTATTTTACTCTAGATTTAAATTTAGAGATCAAATTGCTACTTCTAGAGTAAAGGGTGTCATAATTATTCTTGACGATGATATTTGGGAAAACGTCGCTCACTTTCCAATTAGAGAAGATGATATTAACATTTATGGTGAGTTAGATGATTTTGACAGGTTTTTAGCTTACCGTTCTTTTCTGAGAAATCCCTCCATGGAGATTGGGCGTCTCCTTCATGCTGGACCTTTAAAGAAGGAAGAACGCATGATTCTGCATCTAATTGTCTGGATCCTCTGTCCCAGGGCTATAAATCATGCTCAATGTTCTTCAATTGATCTTAGGATTATTCATGCCATAATGAATAATGAACCTTTGGATTGGGGCGTTCTTGTCACAATGACCATGTTAAAAGCAAAACGTCATCCCACATTCAAAATTCCATATGCTTTACTTGTCTCTCGTATTCTTGAATATAAAGGAGTGAATGTTGAAGGTGAACAAGCAGTTAGAACAAATAACTTGAACCGCATGTTGGACAGCACATTGATTCAACTCCAAATGGTGCGAGTCAATGATATTTATGTTCACAAAGATGACGTTCCTAATCAAGGTGATGCTAATGAAGATTCTGCTGAAGATATGCCTCCAGCTGCTGTGTTTCCCTCTGACCAAATCCAAAGTGTTGGAACTTCCTCTACTCATCATGAAACCCGACAATCCATGGAAGACATGTTATCTGACATGAATCAGAGGATGCAATCATTCTTCACTCTTTCTGGAGTACGGCATGAGGAAATAATTCGTCGTATATCTTATGTAGATGATAAAGTGTGCCGCTTAGAAAATAGATTTGATGCACACTTTCATAGTGATGATAGTGAAGAATTTTAAAGTTGTTGTTTATTTCTCTTCTTGTGATGTAATGTATTGCTATTTCTAAAATAAAATGTGATGTTTTGTTATTGCTTTAATTGAGGGGGAGTTTTCTCTAAATTATGCATATTTTAAGGGGGAGCTCTTATGTTTGTAATAGATGAATTATTTTTTTATTCTAATCAAAATAGGGGGA
This sequence comes from Sphenostylis stenocarpa, assembly GCA_963425845.1. Lineage (NCBI taxonomy): Eukaryota > Viridiplantae > Streptophyta > Magnoliopsida > Fabales > Fabaceae > Sphenostylis > Sphenostylis stenocarpa. The sequence goes on from OY731400.1 coordinate 39,304,617, forward strand.
GAAATATTTAAAGCCTCTTATGAATTGCATTTAAATATTATCTGGGATGTTTAATGTATTTGTTAGTATGACAGATAAAACCGGTTATTACAAGGCTTTAAAAGATAATTTTGATCATCATAAAAAAGGGGGAGATTGTTGAACATTCAAGGACTTGATGTTGCACTTGATAGACATGAAGATTGTTGATTTTGATGATGATTCAAGAACACAAAGACTTAGAGTATTGAAGACTTGTTTTGTATTGTAATAACTCTGTTTCAATTAGATTGAGTATGTAATATTAGAGTTTAAGATAGCCGATACATAGTCTGCACCTTAGAAGCTTCAAAAAGCTCAAATTTATCATCCATGCTCGGCTTTAATCGATTAAATAGGGAAATAATCGATTAAAACAGTGAGAAAAATCATTTTCTGTAACAACTCACTGGTTTAATCGATTAAACCAACTTTTAATCGATTATCAGGCGGTTTAATCGATTAAACCACCTTTTAATCGATTAAAACAGAGAGGTTTGGGTTCTATTGATATTTGGCTCTGTTTTAATCGATTAACACTTCTTTTAATCGATTATTTCAGTCAGATTTTGATTTTTAACTTCAAATCAAACCTATTTTCGAAAACCCTATTTCCAAGAACCCTAGTTTTGAAATCCCCAATTCCTAAACCCTAATTTCTCTACTTAAACTCTTCTATGGCACTCAGAAAATAAGAACAACCTTTTTCATACAAAAGTTAAGTGTTGTGAGTTCCAGAGAACTGTTTGTTGCAAGAAAAAGGGGCTTTCTGAACCTGGTGTGGGCTAGAAGCGATAAGAATCACTAAGTGGAGTTCTTAGTGGATTGTGTGCTGTGCTGTCTCTCGGGAAAGTTGTTCTTCATCTCTTGTGGATTTCAAGAGAGGTGTTATCTTTACTTTATTTCTTCCATTGTAACTTGTTTGTAATAACTTTGTTTATAGTGACAGCGTTAATCCTCTATTTGAGTGATTAGCAATTGGACGTAGGGTCTTTTGATCTGAACCAGTATAAATTTCCTGTGTAAGACTCTATCCCTTTCTCTATTTACATTTACACAGTTTTTAATCGGTAAAATTTGGGGAAAATTTTGAAAACCTAATTTTTATTAAGAAACCAATTCACCCCCCCTCTTGGTTTTTGTCCGACCACGCGAACATTCCGCTGCGCGATTCTAACACATACATGGATATGAAGCCTGTAGATTTTGATGACGATTCAAGAACAAAGGACATAAAGATTTGAAGACTTGTAATATGATGTAATAAATCTATTTGATGATTTTGAGTCTGTAATATTAGAGTCTAAGATAGCCAGCACATAGTGTACTCTTTAGAAGCTTCAAAAACTCATTTTTATAAAAAACACACTGGTTTAATCGATTAAAAGACAGGATAATTGATTATTACAGAGAGAAAAACCATTTTCTGTATCAACTCTCTGGAATAATCGATTAAAGCTCCTGTTAATCGATTAACAGGGCTGTTAATCGATTAACAGGTCAAATAATCGATTAAACTGTGTGGTTAAGGGTTCCTGATGATTTTGGCTCTGTAATAATCGATTAACACTTAAGATAATCGATTAACACTCAAGATAATCGATTATTTCAGCCAGATATGTGTTTTGAATTTCAAAATTGGACCAAGTTTCAAAAACCCTAGTCCCAATTCATCAGGTTTCGAAAATCCCCAATTCCAAAACCCTAATCTGTCTACTTAAGGTTCTCTAAGGCTCTCTACAAAGTGAACAACCTTTTTCAAACAAAAGTTGAGAGTTGTGATTGCTAGAGAACTATTTGTTGGAGGAAAAAGGGGCTTTTGGAACCTAGTGTGGGCTAGAAGTGATAAGAATCACTAAGTGAGTTTTCTTGGTGGATTGTGTGTTGTGTCGTCTCTAGGGAAAGTTGTTCCTCATCTCTTGTGTGACTCAAGAGAGGTGTTTTCGTAACCTTATATTTTCAATAGTTATCTGTTTGTAAAACTGTGATTATAGTGACAACGTTAATCCTCTGTTTGAGTGATTAGCAACTGGACGTAAGGTCTTTTGATCCGAACTAGTATAAATCATCTGTGTAAGACTCTATCCTTGCTCTATATACTTTACACATCAATTTAATCGGTGAAATTTGGGAAAATTTTTAAAACCCTAATTTTTGTTAAGAAACCAATTCACCCCCCTCTTGGTTTTTGTCTGGAAACGCAAACATTCCGCTACGCGATTCTAACAAGTGGTATTAGAGCTTGCTTTGATAGTCATTCAATTTTTCGAAAATGGCCGGACAAAATCAAACGTTTGTCGAGGGTGCTTCTATCAATAGACCCCCACTTTTTGCAGGTAAAAATTATCCCTTTTGGAAAGTTAGAATGCAAATATTTTTAGAGTCTGTTGATAGAGGTGTTTGGGACGCAATTTTAAACGGTCCCTATATTCCTAACATTTCTGAAAACAGAGTAGATGTTCCAAAACCATTTTCTAGATGGACGGCGAAAGAAAATAGAAAAGCTCAATTTGATGTTAGGGCTAGAAATATAGTTTCATCTGCTTTAACCCTTGATGAGTTTTACAGGATCTCCATTTGTAAAAGTGCTCAAGAGATGTGGGAAATGTTGAGAGTGACCCACGAAGGTACCGACGATGTTAAGAGAGCACAAAAAAATTCACTAATCCAAGAATATGAGATGTTCTTAATGCAACAAGGAGAAACGATCTTTGACGTTCAAAAGCGTTTCACACACATTGTGAACCATCTCTCCGGTTTAGGAAAAGTTTTTGATGTTGATGAATTAAACGTACAAATTTTGAAATCTTTGGATAGGAAATGACAACCTAAGGTGACGGTTATCACGGAGTCACAAAACCTTGCCACGATGTCTATGGCGACGCTCTTTGGAAAGTTGAGAGAACATGAGCTTGAACTAGGAAGGCTAAATGGTGAAGAAGGTCAACACCAAAAGAGGAACCTAGCCTTCAAAACTGAAATTTCCAAAGGTAAGAGTAAAAAGGAAGAATAAGACTCAGAGAATGAAGAAGAAGAATTGAGTCTTATGATAAAGAAATTTACCAAATTCATGAAAGCTAAAGGGAAGCATCCCTTCAAAGGTAAGGGAAAGGTAAGAGAAAATACTTCCTTAAATATCAAATGTTATGGTTGTGGTGAAACAGGACATGTGAAAATCGAATGTCCAAACAAGAAGAATGAAGATAACAAAGGTAAGAAATTCTTCAAGAAGAAAGCCTACATCGCTTGGGACAATATTGATTTGAGTTCGGAGTCAAGTTATTCGAAAATAGAAGCTAACATTTGCTTGATGGCAAATGATAATATATCTTCCGACTTTGACGTTAGTGATTCCGACTCATCTTCAAGTGATGATGAAAATAACTTTGATGAATTACAAAATGCATATGAAGAATTATTTAATGCTTTAAGGACTTGAAAAATGAATACAAAGCTGTGAAAAAGAGTTTGAATAGGTCCGAAAAGGAGGTGGAATCCTTAAAAACGAAAATTGCATGTTTGGAGGAAAAGGAAACCTTAGAAACGAAAATTGTATGTGTAGATGAAAAAGATGATAAGAATATAGCATGTGCATCATGTAAAGAGTATGAATATGATATTGATATACTTAATCATTTGCTTGATAAAGCCGAGAAGGAAATAAGTAATAATAATAAGGATAAATTTGTTATTGCTCAAAATAGAGAAAACCATCATGTTCCTTTGAAAAAACCTAAAATTAAAAATAGAAGAGTATGGGTTTAAAAAGGAATTAAGCGTCTATAGTTAGAAATGTATCAAATTCTAAAATTACATCTAATGCATACTTTTATTGTATGAAACATGGTCATACTTCAAATAGATGTAAAATTAAGCATTTTGATGTTCCTAAAGGAAAATATATTTGGGTTCCTTTAGTTAAATGAATTATTTGTCTGTAACCCCAAGGACCCAAAAGTTATGGGGACCTAAGATTACTATGTTCTTGTTTTGTAGGAAGCTTCCAAATCAAAGAAGTCTATGTGGTATCTTGATAGTGGATGCTCAAAACATATGACCGGAAACAAAACGAAATTTGAAAGTTTGAAAGCTAAAGAACAAGGATATGTAACCTATGGGGACAACAACAAAGGAAAGATTCTTGGAATTGGAAATATAGGTGGTGCAAACACTTTGGAGATTAAGGATGTGCTTCTTGTTGATGGGATAAAGCATAATCTCCTAAGTTTAAGTCAACTTTGTGACAAAGGATTCAAGGTAATCTTTGAAAGTAAATTTTGTACCATACATTTGATAGATTCCGAAAATGAAGCATTGAAAGGCATTAGGAATAATAATATATATTTGATTGATTTGGATTGTATACATGATACTAGTATAACATGCTTAGTTGTTAATGTTAGAAAAGGAGGTTGAGATCAAGAGGGGGGGGGGGTGAATTGATCTTTGAAAGATTTTCGCAATTTACAAATTATCTATTTCAAAGATTAAGAGTTCTGACCAATTCTTGAATCAAACAAAGCAAACAATCAAAGTAAAGGCAATGGTAGAACTGAAGAGAGAAAGGTTTAGAAAGATATAATCAAGATTTATACTGGTTCACCCAATCCCAGGGCTATGTCCAATTTCTAGTCAAATTCCAACTGGGTTCCACTAGATTGAATGTTTTACAGATTATAATTCCAATCACACACCCAATCTACCACAAGAACCAAAATTCCTAGTCTTTGCACCTAAACCTTCACCAAGAACCAACTTCCAGTTCTTGACTAACCCTGCAGCCAAATTCCAGCCACAAAAACCAGTGCCCACAATTCCAGGCACCCACAATACAGTACAGAAGAGTAAAGAAACAAAGAGAAGAAACTAGAACGCTCAAACCAGGTTTATGCAGCTCTGCAGAATGAGTTTCTTCACAAAAAGAATGCAAAATTTGCCTCAAGAAAGAGCTACGAAAAACTTCACAAAACTTGCGCGAATCTCTCTTGAAAGTAGCACTTATGATTGCTTGATTGATTGCTAAAAGATGTGTTTTAAAATGTTCAAGCAATTATGTTTATATAGAAGATTTTCCAAACTACTGGTTTAATTAATCTATTAAAATAATCTTTTAATCTGTTAATAGTCTTGTTTTAATCTGTTAAAACTTCTTTTCATCTGTTAAAATGTTCTTGATCATTTTCCAGATTCGTTTTAACTGATACGACAACGTTTATATCAATTAAAACACTTTGTAAAAAATCCTTCAAATTGTTTTAATCGATTGTTTCTTCTTTTAATCGATTGAAATACTGACAAAAGTTTTCATAAAACTTTCTAAGTGATTTTAACTGATAACAATCTGTTTTAATCGATTAAAATACTTTGGAAAAAAATCCTCTTAGTTATTTTAATCGATTGAAACGCATTTTAATCGATTAGAATTCTACCAAAATATTTCATAAAACTTTCTAAGTTATTTTAACCGATAACATACTTGTTTTAATCGATTAAAACATTCTGAAAAAATCTCTTAGTTGTTTCAATCGATTATTTCACATTTGTATCGATTAAAAAACTGACAGAACATCTTTCAAAATAATTCAAGTTATTTTAATCGATTATTTCGAGTTTGTATCGATTAAAATTCTGCCAGAACACTTTTCAAAACAACTTAAGTCATTTTAATCGATTATATCATTTCTACATCAGTTTAAATACTGGCAGAAGGTTTCCAAAAACTCTTTTAATGAAAACAATCGATTATTTCGAAAACATATGTTAAGAACATTTTAACTGATAAAGCTCATATAATATCAGTTAAAACAGTTACTTAAAAACCATTTAACAAAATACTTTGTTTTTAATAGTTTAAACACGTTTTAGAGGCATTTGCAAAATCTTTTAAATGAAGAAACCTCATGCAATAGAGAGATAAGAATGATTATACCTAAGTAAAGATGTAGACTCACTAATCACTCTACCCTTTTATCTAAGTGACCTTTGACTGCAATAGAGTAGCCTTTGACTTCATTTTGACTTCATCAAATCAACAAGATCTTCGTTTAAATGATTCAATAAGATCTTTATCACTTTCAGTCTCCCCCTATTTGATGAAGACAAACACCTCTTTGAATAATATCTCTGTAGAAGAAGTCACTTGAATATATAGATTAGTGAGTATTAAAAAATTAATCATTTTTCCCATTTCTCCCCCTATATTACTACTCCCCCTAAAATAGTGAGTAAAAAATCATTATCAAAAGCAAAGCAATTATTTCTCCCCCTTTTGACTTCATCATAAATAGGGAAGAGAGGAAAAAAAAAATACTATGCATGGTATGTAACAAAATTTGTTTTGAAACCAGTAAAAAAAAATGATATTATTGAGATGTATTACTCATTTAAAGGCCAATTAAAGTTGATTCAAACTTATCTTCATTAACACGTTTGTAATGAATACAATAGACACATGTAAAGATAAGGGAACCATGCCTTAGTAGCATGTTACAAGAACAACCATTAACTAAAGCCTTTAATTTTTCTTTCCAGAGTAATAATCGATTAAAAACAGGGCATAATTGATTAAAATGTTCTTGTAACTGATTTTAATTGATACAAATAATGTTTTAATCGATTAAAAGATGAAACAATCGATTAAAAAAATTTGAAGGATTTTTTACAAAGTGTTTTAATTGATATAAACATTCTCGTATCAATTAAAACAAATTTGGAAAATGATCAAGAACATTTTAACAGATTAAAAGAAGTTTTAACAAATTAAAACAAGACTTTTAACAGATTAAAAGATTATTTTAATAGATTAATTAAACCAGTAGTTTGGAAAATATTCCATATAAACAGAATTGCTTGAACATTTCAAAATACATCTTTTAGCAATCAATCAAGCAATCATAAGTGCTACTTTCAAGAGAGATTCACGCAAGTTTTGCGAAGTTTTTCGTAGTTCTTTCTTGAGGCAAATTTTGCATTCTTTTTGTGAAGAAACTCATTCTGTAGAGCTGCATAAACCTGGTTTGAGCGTTCTAGTTTCTTCTCTTTGTTTCTTTACTCTTCTTTACTGTATTATGGGTGCCTGGAATTGTGGGCACTGGTTTCTATGGCTGGAATTTGGCTGCAGGGTTAGTCAAGAACTGGAAGTTGGTTCTTGGTGAAGGTTTAGGTGCAAGGACTAGAATTTTAGTTCTTGTGGTAGATTGGGTGTGTGATTGGAATTATAATCTATAAAACATTCAATCTAGTGGAACCCACCTGGAATTTGGCTGGAAACTGGACGTAGCCCTGGGATTGGGTGAATCAATATAAATCTTGATTGTATCTTTCTAAACCTTTCTCTTTTTAGTTCTGTCATTGCCTTTACTTTGATTGTTTGATTCAAGAATTGGTCAGAAATCTTAATCTTTGAAATAGATAATCTGTAATTTGCGAAAATCTTTCAAAGATAAATTCATCCCCCCTCTTGATCTCAACCTCCATTTCTAACACTCATGATTAAGTTTTTAGATTTCAACTTTCATCATTGTTTTAATCGATTAAAGCTTGTTTTTATCAATTAAAACCACTAGATTTGGAAATTAAATGAAGTTTAAGGTATCTAGGATTTCTAATTCATTTCAAATTTTGTAAAACCAATTATTAAGAAGATGTTTTAAAATAATGTCCACTAGATTGACTAAGATTTAGCAAAAACAGAATAACATCTTATCTAGGTGATTTAACTGATATAAACTAATTTTAGTTGATACAAATTCACAATTTTTAATCGATTAATATACGAATTAATCGATTATAATGGTACAAATTTCCTATGTAAATGTTTCTTTTAATTGAATTAATTGATTAAATCGATTTTACATCAGCTAAAATTATCAGATATGTGATTTTGATTCTATCTAAGCTCTCTTAACTCAAATAAAAAAACAGCATCATATTAGGAAAAGTGAAAAGATTGTTTCTGGTTTAAAACCAGCTAATATTACAGTCCAAAATAAAAATAGCAGTTAAAGAAACAAGACATAAGGAAAGAAAAAGCATTATGATAGAAAGGGACCCTTGTTGACAAGACTCAATCATCCCAATTTCCTTGATTGAGCTGCATATCTTTCAGTTTGGTATAGATATCAGGAATCTGATTTCCCAGATTTGTGAACTGTGTGTTGGTCTGATGGAAGTGTTGATAGGTCATTTGCATATGCTTCCTTTGATTTTCTTGCATTGTGGCCATTTGAGAAAGCATAGACCTTTCAAATTGTGAAAGTGGAGTCCCACGGTCAGGCTGTTCCATGTAGGGTATTATCTCCATATTCTCATATGAAGCCTCCCCACCAGTGGACTCGGGAACTTCAGCAGCTGGAGGAGAAGGAGTTTGTTCAGCTTCTTCTTCATCTTCATCCTCATCTTCAGACATACCAGCATCAACTTTTGATATCTATTCATCATCAATTTTGATATACCCCATTTTCCTTAGAGTGGAGTCATCAATTTCGTTTGAAGCTTTAGGAGTCTCCACACTATCTCCTGTAAGATCAACTTCAAAATATCTAAAGAAATTGTTAATCAACATGGTATACGGTAGTTTGTAATCGGCTAACCTTTTTGCTTTCAACATGTGATCCTTGATTACATAAACCTAGTTGACTCGAATATTATTTGAAATGCAGTACATGAGAGCAAGGTCACCCTCATTATGTATAACATGATTACTCCCCCTTGGAGTAAGCATCCATGCAACAATGAAATCCAACAGTCTATGTTCAAGCAACAATTTTCCAGCATTTAAAATTCTTACCGAATCATTTGGGTCTTTGAGACAGGACCGGAAAAATTGAATTTTGTTGAAGTCCGGTATTTCAGAGATGTTTCCTCTGGATACTTTGACACCACTATCCCTGAGGCCAGCAACTTGTTCCCAAACAGAAGGAGTGATTTCCATATTAACTCCTTTCACCTGAGATCTAATTGTAGACCCATTCACAGTTAGATTGGAATAAAGGACCCGAACCAAATCAGGTTGAATATTCCTAGTAAACTCCATGAAGGTCCTTAGTTTCTGACTTTTCAAATTTCTTCTTAGAGTTGTAAATCCTTCTTCATCAAGCTATTTGAATTTGATAAACTTGGGAATAAAAATGTGCTTCTGACTGAACTCAGCAATGAAAGTGTTCGTTCTTCCAATATCTCCATCAAACCATGCTTCCAAATGACCACCAGGATGGGCAGTAAAGGAAGATTCTCCTTTATGTTTCTTCCTTGATTTTGATCTCCTAAGCATCTTGGTGTGCAGATTAGAGAGGTATGTGAGTGCGGGAGAGAAGAGTGAATAAATTTTGAATCAGAGAATGAAGAATGAGACTGATAGACTCAAGTTCATAGAATAATGAGTTTCGGATTTCAAATTTTGTAAATTGAAGTCCAATTTGATAGAACCTGCAAAGAAACAGCTTTAATTGCACATGTCCCCTTGACTGAAGGCAGACGCGCAGGTTTCTGGATAGTGGGTACATCAGCTAAAGTGTTCTTAGATAAGTGTTTGACTTGGTCAAAGGATACAGTAAATGCATTATGCAGATTTTAATTAACACAAAAATTTGGAAATTTGACCTTGATTAGCTGAGCAATTTTCAATTGGTTGTAGTTAAAATAATTTTCAGGAACGAATTAATTGATTAATCAACAAATTAACCTATTAATTTGATCTTTTAATATTAGGTTTGAAAATGCAACAGTGAAATAATCGATTAAAAACATAAAAGAATCGATTATTTCTTGTACTAAAAGATTAATTATATGACAGTGAGAATTTTAATCGATTAAAACGAAGAAGAATCATTTAAAATTTACTTTTTAATGATTTTAAGCTGATATGAATTCTTTTCAATCGATTAAAACAACTATACTAAAAACCTGACAGAATTTTAATCGATTAATTCATGTTTTAATCGATTAAAATTGTACGGACAACTTTTCTGATCTTCTCTGTGAGTGAAATTAATCGATTAAAACAATTTTATATCAATTAAAATACACAGCCCATAAATCCAGAATCGAATTTTGCTGATAGGGTACCACAGAACTTCCATATTTTGTTCCTGCAAAACAAATTTAACATATATCTGGTACCCTTTTTATAATCATTGGGTCTAATCAGGTTATTTGAAATGAATTCTTAGGAATCCACTTCATTCTACCTCTTGGTACAACAAACTTCTTGATTCTACAAAATTTCACAGAATGAGCTTTTTTCATATAGTAAAAACATTTAATAACAGATGATGAGTATGATTTCCTGTTTACATTTTTTTTTCTAAATTTCTTGCTAGATGTAAATCCAATGCCAGATTTGTCAAAAATAAGTTTTTGTGACCCAAGAAGAACATCAAGATTAGCTTGACCTTGTGTAAACTTTGAAACAGTTTGTGATAAAAAAATAAATCTTCTTTTGTAATTATGGACAATTATTACATGGTTTATTACATACACAATTAGAATTATCATGGATTAATTTTAAGAAATCAAGATCAGTTTCATCTTCAAGAATTTTCTTTTCAAGAGAATCAACTCTATTTACTAACCAATTATTCATGACTTTTAGCCTATCATTTTCTTTTTGAAGTTTCTTGGTTTCTTCATGCATTTCATTAAATGCCTCTTGTAATGAATTGTAATTCACCAAATTAGAAGAAGAGTTAGAACTTACACTACTGGTTTGATAATTTTGATTAGCCATTAGACACAAGTTAGTTTCTTCATTATCGAAATTTTCTGTTGATGAGGTATTTTTGTCATCCCATGCTACATATGCTCTTCTTTTGACCTTTTCTTCTTTCTTATCATTGTATTTATTCCTTTCTGGGAACTCTATTCTAACATGACCCTGCTTACCACAACCATAACATTTATAGTTAAAAGAATCAGATTTCTTTTCATACTTCTTGTGTTTTTCTTTATCTTGAATCTTTCTCTTGAGAAACTTGTTGAACTTTTTGACAAGCAGTCCAAGATTTTCACTTTATTCCTCAGATTCTTGATTTCTTTCTTCAACTTTGAGTGCTATGCTTCTACCTTTTTTCTCAGAGACTTCTTGCTCATTGAATCTGTTAATTTCCATTTCATGTTCTCTGAGTTTGCCAAATAAGGAGGTTGTTGTCATGATGGATAAGTCTTTTGATTCTGAGATTGTTGTGACCTTAGGCTGCCATGACCTGTCAAGACATTTCAAAACATTAATATTTAATTCCTCTTTATCAAAAGTTTTACCCAAGCCCATTAGATGATTGATGATATGAGTGAAGCGCTTCTGCACATCTGCAATACTTTCTCCAGTTTGCATTTTAAACAACTCATATTCTCTTATGAGAGTATGCTTTCTGGCTCTCTTTACATCAGTTGTTCCCTCATGAGTAACCTCAAGAACTTCCCACATTTCCTTGGCAGATTTGCATTGAGAGACCCTGAAAAACTCATCCATGTTTAGTGCAGAAGTAATTATGTTTTTAGTAGTACAATCACTTTGAACTTTTTTCTTTTCTTCATCACTTAAACTAGACCATTCTTTTTCTGTAATTAATGGACCATTAACAATTACATCCCAAACATTCCTATCAATAGATTCAATAAAGATCTTCATCCTAATCTTTCAAAATGGATAATCTTCACCAGAAACAGTGGAGGTCTATTAATAGAAGCTCCCTCAGAAAAAGGTAATTTGTTTTCAGCCATGAAAGATTTGGACCGAAAGTCTTGAGTATTTTTCAAGACCCTTGCTCTGATACCAATTGTTAGAAAAGGAGGCTGAGATCAAGAGGGGGGTGAATTGATTTTTGAAAGATTTTCACAAATTACAGATTATCTATTTCAAATATTAAGAGTTCTGACCAATTCTTGAATCAAACAAAGCAAACAATCAAAGTAAAGGCAATGGTAGAACTAAAGAGAGAAAGGTTTAGAAAGATACAATCAAGATTTATACTGGTTCACCCAATCCCAGGGCTACATCCAGTTTCCAGCCAAATTCCAGTTGGGTTCCACTAGATTGAATGTTTTACAGATTACAATTCCAATCACACACCCAATCTACCACAAGAACCAAAATTCCAGTCCTTGCACCTAAACCTTCACCAAGAACCAACTTCCAGTTCTTGACTAACCCTGCAGCCAAATTCTAGCCACAGAAACCAATGCCCACAATTCCAGGCACCCACAATACAGTAAAGAAGAGTAAAGAAACAAAGAGAAGAAACTAGAACGCTCAAACCAGGTTTATGCAGCTCTGTAGAATGAGTTTCTTCACAAAAAGAATGCAAAATTTGCCTCAAGAAAGAGCTACGAAAAACTTCACAAAACTTGCACGAATCTCTCTTGGAAGTAGCACTTATGATTGCTTGATTGATTGCTAAAAGATGTGTTTTAAAATGTTCAAGAAATTCTATTTAAATAAGAGATTTTCCAACTGTTGGTTTAATTAATCTGTTAAAATAATCTTTTAATCTGTTAAAAATCTTGTTTTAATCTATTAAAATTTCTTTTAATCTGTTAAAATGTTCTTGATCATTTTCCAGATTTGTTTTAACTGATACGACAATGTTTATATCAATTAAAACACTTGTAGAGCCCAAATCTTGCCCAGCCTCAAAATAAGAACAGAAGACCTCCTACTCGAAGATGGACGAAGCCTAAGAAGCCACTAGGAGAGACTATTAGGCCCCATATTAGGATAGGAAGGATTTTTTGTATAAAAATTAGGATTTTCGCCTTCAGGAGTCGAGATCGTCGTCTCGCATTTTGGGACCACTATCTCGCCATTGATGCAAGTCGAGACCACCATCTCGTTTAGCGAGACAGCCGTCTCGCCACTTGCCAATGGCGAGACCCCCGTCCCATTTGGCGAGAAGGCTTTCTCATCTCTGGAAAAGTCGATACCGCCATCTCGTTTGGCAAGATGGTCGTCTCGCCACTTTTACAAGTCGAGATGGCCGTCCTGAATGGCGAGACGGCCGTCTCGACCTGACAGGCACGAATCCCTATAAATAGTGAGCGCTCCCCCCCCCCCTCATTTCACAGAGTTCTTCCACTTTCCCTTCTACAATTTCTTCAAATTCTCTTCCTAGAGTCCCTCCGAAGCATTTCCGGAGTTTTGAGTGTCTTAGAGAGCTTTTTATAGCGTTTTCGAGAGATTTCTGGCTTTGTAAGAGCGAAAGGCTGCCAAAACGCACCCTATTTTCAAGAGAATTAATTAAAAAACTTGCCTCGGAGGTTTCCTCACTCTCTCCCTCTCTTTTATTGTCTTTTATTTTATGATTAAATTGCATAATAGACATTAGGGCCATGTAGTCATTATTTTGATTCCGCAAATAAAAAGGGTAAAAGCGTCTTTTCGAAAGTTATTTATTAAATAATTGGCCCATCATAGGGAACCCGAAAGGGGCATCGTGAGGGAACTAATATTTCCCTTACATGTAACTAACTCCCTTACCCAACTCTGGTTTTAAAGACCAAAGTTGGTTTTTAAAAACCAACGCCTTTTTCCTCCTTTTTCGATGTTTCCGGTAAAAACATCAGTGGCGACTCCATAAGAACCCCTTCAAATTAGTTCTTAGGTTAGCCCGGTTATCGGACAACCTAAGAACACCTTTTCAAAAAACCTTGCCCTTAGGTTCAGCCCAGTTATCGGACAACCTAAAGGTGTTGTAACACCACCCATAAAAATGCAAAAATTGGAAAGTCGGAACCATCACGTCGCTCCGACCGCCTCTTTTTTTTATGGCGGCGACAACACTTTGTAAAAAATCCTTCAAATTGTTTTAATCGATTGTTTCATCTTTTAATCGATTAAAATACTGCCAAAAGTTTTCATAAAACTTTCTAAGTGATTTTAACTGATAACAATATGTTTTAATCGATTAAAATACTTTGGAAAAAATCCTCTTAGTTATTTTAATCGATTGAAACACATTTTAATCGATTAGAATTCTGCCAAAAGATTTCATAAAACTTTCTAAGTTATTTTAACTGATAACATACTTGTTTTAATCGATTAAAACATTCTAAAAAATCTCTTAGTTGTTTTAATTGATTATTTCACATTTGTATCAATTAAAATACTGACAGTAACATCTTTCAAAATAATTCAAGTTATTTTAATCGATTATTTTGAGTTTGTATCGATTAAAATTCTGCCAGAACACTTTTCAAAACAACTTAAGTCATTTTAATCGATTATATCATTTCTACATCAGTTAAAATACTGGCAGAAGGTTTCCAAAAACTCTTTTAATGAAAATAATCGATTATTTCGAAAAAATATGTTAAGAACATTTTAACTGATAAAGCTCATATAATATCAGTTAAAACAATTACTTAAAAACCATTTAACAAAATACTTTGTTTTTAACAGTTTAAACACGTTTTAGAGGCATTTGCAAAATCTTTTAAATGAAGAAACCTCATGCAGCAGAGAGATAAGAATAATTATACCTAAGTAAAGATGCAGACTCACTAATCACTCTACCCTTTTATCTAAGTGACCTTTGACTGCAACAGAGTAGCCTTTGACTTCATTTTGACTTCATCAAATCAACAAGATCTTCGTTTAAATGATTCAATAAGATCTTCCTCACTTTCAGTTAAGGAAGAGAACCCATGGTTATGGCATAAGAGAGCGGCTCATATAAATATGCATCATTTAAACAAGTTGATATCAAAGGACTTAGTTGTTGGTTTGCCTAAGTTAAAGTTTGAAAAAGATAGATTATGTGATGCATGTCAAAAAAGTAAATAAGTAAAATCATCATTTAAATCAAAGAATGTTATTTCCACATCAAAACCTTTAGAATTATTACATTTAGATTTATTTGGTCCTTCTAGGATAAAAAGTTTTGGTGGAAATTATTATGCTCTTGTGATTGTTGATGACTTTTCTAGATATACTTGGACATTTTTCTTAACATTGAAAAGTGAAGCTTTTGAGGTCTTTAGGAAGTTTGCAAAGAAAATTCAAAATGAGAAATACTTAAGAATTAAAGTTTTAAGAAGTGACCATGGTGGTGAATTTCAAAATGAAACGTTTGAAAATTATTGTGAAGAAAACGGAATATTGCATGATTTTTCTGCACCTAGGACTCCCCAACAAAATGGTGTAGTTGAAAGGAAAAATAGGTCACTAGAGGAACTTGCTAGTATTAGAAATGTAGGCTGAGATCAAGAGGGGGGGGTGAATTGATCTTTGAAAGATTTTCGCAATTTACAGATTATCTATTTCAAAGATTAAGATTTCTGACCAGTTCTTGAATCACACACAGCAAGCAATCAAAAATAAATGCAGTCACAGAATTAAAGGAGAGAAAGGTTTAGAAAGATACAACCAAGATTTATACTGGTTCACCCAATCCCAGGGCTACATCCAGTCTCCAGCCAAATTCCAGTTGGGTTCCACTAGATTGAACGTTTTACAGATTACAACTTTAATCTCACACCCAATCTACCACAAGAACCACAATTCCAGTTCCTGCACCTAAACCTTCACCAAGAACCAAATTCCAGTTCTTGACCAACCTTGCAGCCAAATTCCAGCTACAGAAACTAGTGCCCACAATTCCAGGCACCCACAATACAGTAAAGAAACAAATAGAAGAAACTTAGAACGCTCAAACCAGATTTATGCAGCTCTGCAATATGTGTTTCTTCTCCAAAAGAATGCAATTTTGCCTCAAGAAAGAACTTCTATGAACTTCACAAAAACTAGCACGATTCTATCTTGAAAGTAGCACTTATGATTGCTTGATTGATTGCTAAAAGATGTGTTTCAAAAGGTTCAAGAAATTATGTTTATATAAAAGATTTTCAAAACTGCTGATTTATTTAATCTGTTAAAATAATCTTTTATTATGTTAAAAGGCTTGTTTTAATCTGTTAAAACTTCTTTTAATCTGTTAAAAAGTTCTTGATTATTTTCCAAATTTGTTTTAACTGATACAACACTGTTTATATCAATTAAAACTCTTTGTAAAAAATCTTCTAAACTGTTTTAATCGATTGTTTCGTCTTTCAATCGATTAAAATACTGCAAAACATTCTTATAAACTTTTCTAAGTGATTTTAACTGATAACAATATGTTTTAATCGATTAAAACACTTTCAAAAAAGTTTACTTAGTTATTTTAATCGATTGAAACGCATTTTAATCGATTATAATTTTGCCAAAAGATTTCATAAAACTTTCTAAGTTATTTTAACTGATAGCAACCTTGTTTTAATCGATTAAAACATTCTGAAAAAACCTCTTAGTTGTTTTAATCGATTATTTTGCATTTGTATCAATTAAAATTATGACAGAACAACTTTCAAAACACTTCAAGTTATTTCAATTGATTATTTCGAGTTTGTATCGATTAAAATTCTGCCAGAACACTTTTCAAAATATTCTTAGTCATTTTAATCGATTATATCAATTCTATATCGGTTAAAATACTCGCGTAAGGTTTTCAAAAATCCTTCTAATGAAAACAATCGATTATTTCGAAAAACATATCGCTTAAAAACATGTTACAAAAGTGTTAAGAACATTTTAGTTGATAAAACTTATATGCTATTAGTTAAAATAGCTAATTAAAAACCTTTTAACAAAATACTTTGTTTTTAACCATTTAAACATTTTTTAGAGGCATTTGCAAAATCTTTTAAATGAAGAAACCTCATGCAGCAGAGAGATAAAAATGATTATACCTAAGCAGAGATGCAGACTCACTAATCCCACTACCCTTTTATCTAAGTGACCTTTGACTGCAACAAAGTAGCCTTTGACTTCATTTTTTACTTCATCAAATCAACAAGATCTTTGCCAAAGTAATTCAATAAGATCTTCATCACTTTTATGAAAGGGGAAAGAAGAACACCTTGATTATGGTGGGAGAGAAGTGGGATAAGTCAGGGACATCTCATCCATAACTGTATCCACTAAAGAAGGATTGCTGAGGAAAGGTTTCAGTCGATGCCCATTTACTTTGAAGCTCTTTTCTGTGGATTCGCTTTTGATTTCAACTGCACCATAAGGATAAATATTAGTAACAACAAAAGGTCCAGACCATTTTGATCATAGCTTACCACCCATGAGTCCATGCCTAGAATTATACAATAACACTTTTTGGCCAAACATGAAATCCTTCCTAGCTATCAGGCTATCGTAGAACTTCTTGGTTTGTAGAACTTTGAGTTCTCATAGGCTCCCAGTCGAATCTCATCTAGCTCATTAAGTTGCAACTTCCTTTCCTCCTCAGCTTGGTCAAGTGAGAAATTACAAGTCTTCACAGCCCAATAGGCCCAATGCTCTATTTCCAGAGGTAAGTGACATGCCTTTCCAACGATGACCCGATAAGGTGACATCCCTATAGGTGCGTTGTATGCAATCCTATGCACCCAAAGAGCATCCTCTAGTCTGTTGCTCCAGTCCTTTCTGTTTGGCTGGACAATCTTCTCTAAAATCCTCTTGATCTCCCTATTTGAGATTTCATCCTGTCCATTAGTTTGAGAGTGGTAAGGTGTAGAAACTCTGTGAACAACCCCATACTTTTTGAGCAATGTCTGCATAGACCTATTACAGAAATGAGTGCTTTGATCACTAATAATGGCTCTAGGTATTCCAAACCTACAAAAGATGTTAGATCTAAAAAAATCCACAATAACCCGAGCATCATTAGTCCTGGTGGCTTTGGCTTCCACCCATTTTGAAACATAGTCAACTACAAGGATAATATAATAAAAACCAAAAGAAATAGGGAAAGGACCCATGAAATCAATATCCCATACATCAAACACCTCACAAAATAACATGGGTTGTTGGGGCATCTACTGTCTCCACGTAAGGGATCCTCCTACTCTTTGACATTTCTCACGAGTGCTGCAAATCCTCCACGCATCCTTGAAGATGGTGGGCCAGTAGAAACCACAGTCAAGCACCTTATGAGTTGTGCTCTGAATGCCAAGATTACCACTAGTTGCAGAAGAATGACAAAATTTTAGGACCGAGTCGATCTCCTGATTTTGGTATGCACCTCCTAATTACCTAGTCATTGCATAGCTTCCACAGATAGGGGTCATCCCATATACAATACTTAGCATCACTCTTAAGTTTATCATTTTGTGCTCTAGATGACATGGGAGGAAAAACAGAAACAACTAAATAATTTACAATGTTTGCGAACCAAGGGGTGGGGAAAGATTTGGATATAGCAAACAAATTTTCATAGGGAAAGTCATCCTGGATGGGCAAAACATCACCATGAGCCTCATTTTTCTTAATCCTGTTGAGATGGTCTACTACCAAATTTTGGGCTCCGCTCCTGGCACATATATCTAAATAAACTACTGTAGCCATAGCATCCACCTAATCAGTCGAGGCTTCGATTCAGCCTTCTTCAATAGGTACTTTAGAGTTGTATGGTCAGTGAACACAATAACCCGAGAACCAAGAAAATATGACCTAAATTTATCCAAAGCAAAAATAATGGCCAATAACTCTTTCTCGATGGTGGTGTAGTTAGCTTGGGTAGCATCTAAAGTCCTAGAAGCATAGTAAATGACTCTAGGCAACTTATCCACTTTATGAGCCAATACAGCACCCAGTGCATAGTTTGATGCATCACACATTAACTCGAAGGGTGCTGTCCAATCTGGTGCCTGAATGATTGGAGTGGTGGTCAGAGCACTCTTGAGGCAGTCAAAGGTCTCCTTGCACCTGTCATCAAAGATAAAATCAACATCCTTCTGCAGCAAGTTGGATAGTGGTAAGGCCTTCTTACTAAAATCTTTGATAAAGCGCCTGCAGAATCCTGCATGACCAAGAAAAGAACGAACCTCTCGCATGCAAGAGGGGTAAGGCAGTTGTGAAATAACAGATATTTTTGCAGGATCTACTTCTATGCCTTTACTAGAAATAATTTGCCCTAAAAATATACCCTGCTCAACCATGAAATGACATTTCTCAAAATTAAGAACAAGGTTAGTTTCAATGCATCTATGAAGTACTCTATCCAAACTATGTAGACATGTATCAAAAGAGGATCCATACACAGTAAAATCATCCATAAATACCTCCATACAATTTTCAAGAAAATCACTGAAAATACAAAGCATGCATTGCTGGAATGTGCCATGGGCATTGCATAAGCCAAAAGGCATATTCCTATAGGCAAAAGTGCCAAAGGGACAGGTAAATGTGGTCTTTTCCTGATCCTCAAGAGCAATGTGTATTAGAAATTATCTAGAGAAACCATCAAGAAAATAGTAATGAGATTTACCTACTAACCGCTCAAGCATCTGGTCAATAAAAGGTAGCAGAAAATGATCTTTCCTGGTTACTTGGTTTAGCCTCCTGTAGTCAATGCAGACTCTCCAACTATTTTATAATCTGGTGGGAATGAATTCATCCCTCTCATTTTTTACAATAGTGAGGCTTGTCTTCTTTGGAACCATCTGGATTGGAATCACCCATTGATTATCAGAAATAGGGTAAATAATCCCAGCTTGTAGAAGCTTGGTCACCTCCTTCTTCACAACATCTAAGATGATAGGGTTGAGTCGCCTTTGTGGCTGTCTCACTGGTTTGGCTCTATCCTCCAATGAAATCCTATGCATGCATCTGGATGGACTAATTCTAAGAAGATCATCCAAAGTCCATCCAATGGCCTTTTTTCGCAATTTAAGCACTTGCAATAATCTCTCCTCTTCATCAGCAGTGAGGGAGGTGGAGATAATCATTGGTTTCTTGTCATCATCCTCCAAGTAAGAATACTTGAGGTTCTCTGGTAGGAGTTTTAAATCTTGTCTGGGTGTTTGCTGAACAGCAGAAGGAACCAGAAAAGGAGAAGGAATGAGTTCCACAACCTGTACCTCAACCTGCAAGTCAGATTCATGTGTACTTCCTACAACAAGGTTAGTGCATTCTGACTTTATAAATTCAAAATCAAGAGGTACAACATCGAAAGCATCAGATTCATGTGCATGATCAGAATGTGTATCAACATTTGTATCAGTCATGTCAGCAGTTGTATCAATATTGAGAAATTGATCAACGCAAGAACTACACACTTTAGAATCAGTACATGCAAGATAGGTGAAGGAATTATGCAGAGATGGGAAGTCAACATCATGAAAGAATTCAAATACATGTTCATCAATTAATTCATCAATCAAATCAACATGAAAGACAGAATGATCCTCAGATGGGTGTTTCATGACATTTAGAATATTAAAGCGCACCACAATGTCATCAAATTCCATGGATAAAGTCCCTGCATGCACATCAATCTTGGTTTATGCAGTCTTTAAAAATGGTCTACCTAAAATGATGGGTGCATAACCACATGAAAATCCCTCATCCATATCAAGAATATAAAAATCAGCAGGGAAAATCAACTCACCAACCCTAACTAAGATATCCTCAATGAAACCTGTAGGGTGGGTAACACTCCTGTTTGCCAACTGAATAACTATATTCGTAGGTTGCAGGGGTCCAACAGAAAGAGAATTAAATATAGACAAAGGCATGACATTAATTGAAGGACCCAGATCAAGCATGGCATTTTCAAATTTATAATTACCTATGATACAAGGCACACAAAAAGTACTTGGGTCTTTGCACTTCTTAGAAATTTGAGGAACAAATTTACCTATTAGTGCTGACACATTTCTGCCCATGCTAATCCACTCATTTCCCTTTAGCTTTCTCTTGTGTGTACACAACTCCTTCAGAAATTTGGCATATCTAGGAATTTGCTTGATGGCATCCAAAAGAGGAATGTTCACCTCCACCTTCCTGAATGTTTCTAGAATCTCTTTGTCAACTTCTTCCATCCTTATACTTGGAGGAATTTTTGGTGGGAATGGAAGAGGGATAGGAGGTTGTTGCAGCTGCCGACTACTCTGTGCAATAGAACTGGAGGATTCTATACTTCATCTGTAGGCTCCCCTTGCTCAGGACGCTTTGTATTTGATGCAACAAGGTTGTCTGTCTGAGGTGTAGTCACAATTTCTAGTACAGGTGCAGCTATTGGGATATTAACATGCTTACCAGATCTCAAAGTGATGGCACTGACATTTTTCGGATTTTGCACTGTCTGGATGACAATCTATCAGAATTCTGGGACTGTGTCTGATTAAGCTGAGTAGCCATCTGCCCCATCTAATTTGTCAAACTTTGGATGGAAGCTTTTGTCTCCTTTATGGAAGCTCTTGTCTCTTGTATGGAAGCTCTTATCTCCTTTTGGAACTGCATATTTTGTAGGGCCATCTGCTTAACCAACTCTTCAAGTAAAGGTTGAGGATCTGGAGCTGGTGTTGTTATTGGAGCTTCATTTTGTCTCTGATACTGTTGTTTAAAAGGTGGAGGCACATATTTGCTCGGTCCAGAATTGTTTTGGAAAGTGGGAGGATGTTGTTGTTGTTGTTGATGATGATGTGGTTGTGGCTGTGGATTAGACCATCTCAGGTTTAGATGATTTCTCCAACCTGGGTTGTATCTATTTGAAGCCAAGTCAAAATTCTACTGCTGTTGTGGACTTCTATTGTTGTAAATGTTTGCAACATAAGCTTGTGGAGCATCTAGTTCTGTAGATTGTAATGAGGGACAACCATCTGTATAGTGATCTATGGAAGTACAACTACCGCAAACTTTTTCAAGTGTAGCATCATTCTTTTGGGTTCCAGCAAGTTGAGTGACTAAATTCACTAAGGCATCAATTTTGTTGTCCAATTTTTTTATTTCAGTAGAGGAGTCTATAGCCATATCATTTACTCCTTTAATAATTATTGCATCACCCCTTACACTAAATTGCTGGGAATTCGAGGCCATTTTCTCTATCAATTGTCTAGCCTCTGTAGAAGTCATATCCCCAAGTGCACCACCACTTGCAGCATCAATCATACTTCTTTCCATGTTATTAAGTCCCTCGTAAAAATATTGAATCCGTAGCTGTTCGGAGCTTTGGTAGTGGGGACAACTTGCACATAACTTCTTGAATCTCTCCCAGTACTTGTAGACCCCAAATCTTGCCCGGCCTCCAAATAAAGAGTAGAAGACCTCCTATTCGAAGATGGACAAAGCCTAAAAAGCCACTAGGAGAGACTATTAGGCCCAATACTAGGATAGGAGGGATTTTTCTGAACAAAAAATAAGGTTTCTCGCCTTTTTGGGACGAGACCGCCGTCTCGAAATCGAGACCACCGTCTCGCCACCTGCAAATGGCGAGACGGCGGTCTCGCTTTCCAGGAAGGCGTTCTCGCCATCTGCGAAGGACGAGACGACGGTCTCGTCATTTTGGCAAGGCGAGACGGCGGTCTCGTTTGGCGAGACGGCGGTCTCGACCCTGTTAGAAGAGACGGCGGTCTCAACCTGTCAGGCACGAAATCCTATAAATAGGGGGCTTAATTCCCTCATTTCCACACCCCACACACAGCTTTGCTCTCCCTTCTCTCAAGAACTTCTCTCTAGAATCCCTCCGACGCATTTCCGGAGCTTCTGAGTGTCTTTGTGAGCATTTTTCGGCGTCTAGAAAAGTTTCCAGCGCTGTGTAAGAGTGAAGGGCTGCCACAAAGCACCCTCTTTTTCTAAAGAAATAAAAAGAAAGCTTGCTTCGGAGGTTTAAATTCTCCCTCTCTAACTTTACCACTTTGATTTTAAATTATGCAATAGATTAGGGCCATGCAGTCATAATTTTAAATTTCGCAAAATAAAAGGGCAAAAGCGTGTTTTTCCAGTTTATTTAACAGAATAGCTGGCCTATCATAGGGAACCCAAAAGTGGTGTCGTAAAGGAACTAACACTTCATTTACACGTAACTAACTCCCTTACCCAACTCTGGTTATAATGACCAAAGTTGGTTTTTTTTAAAATCAACGCCTTTTAAACTCCTTTTCCGATGTTTCCGGTAAAAACATCGGTGGCGACTCCACAGAACCCTTCAAAAATTAGTTCTTGGGTTAGCCCGGTTATCGGACAACTCAAGAACGCCTTTTCGAAAACCTCGCCCCTAGGTTCAACCCGGTTATTGGACAACCTAAAGGCGTTGTAACCACCCATAAAAAACGCGAAAATCAAGAGGGTCGAAACCATTGCGTCGCTCCGACCGCCTCTTTTTGACAGTGGCGACAGATGGCGACTTCACTGGGGAAGCCTAGAGAGTTGATCCCATTTAGTGATGGGCCGACTTAAAAATAAATAAACCATGAAATAACGCTTTTGCCCTTACCTTGTATTATAACATGTTTTACGGTTTGACTTTAATAACTGTTGTCTATTTATACTTACGCAATTGTGTGAAATACAAACTGTACACAAACCCTTGCACACTACAGTTCCCTCTATACCCGGGGGCAAGTGAGAAATCCATAGGGAGTGGGTGGCAGGTACGGTTCGCTGTAGTGAGGGCCTTGTGCCCACCAGTGTGATCGGAAACCACCACTCAAGGTGATAACCTTCCTCTTTTGGCAACAAGACTGACTATGGCCTTAGTGCTAAGCATGGTCGGACGGCTGGAGAGTGGGGACCCTATAATGGGGGCACCTTGGGGGCCTTAGCCTGGTGAGAACAGTTAGAACCTACCCTCGCCAATGCACTTTTCTGCAGGAAAACCCTACCTCGTGATAAAAACGAATTCTCGCCCGTTCGTGGATGACCGAATTGTGTGCGCATATGTTTGCTACATTTGTCTGTTGCATAGCATAAACAAACAACAAACAAAAAATCACAAAAAAAAACTTTCGCAAATAAACACCCTTATCTCGGACAGTCTGCCTTTTAGCTAGCCTGGTTTCAGGTTCTTTGTAAGCTAAGTAGCCACGCAGTTCCGACAGAAGAGATAAGGGACACTAAATATTTTTCGCATAAAGCCATTTTTTATCTCGGACAGTCTGCCTTTTAGCTAGCCTGGTTTCAGGTTCTTTGCAAGCTAAGTAGCCACGCAGTTCCGACAAAAGAGATAAAAGGCTATAAAATAAAATGATAAAAATCCAAAATAAATAAGATAATAACAATAAAACATTTATAAAAATAATTTTGACAAAGTCGTATCATTCATATCATAAGTGAAAAAAAAAACCAAGAGAGAAAATAAATGCATAAGGAAAGTATGCATACGCATCATTTTAATAAATCCCTAAAAAATGGGTCTTAGAGGCGTTTTTTGGGAAAAATTACTGGGCGGGAATTTGCAGCCTGATTCCTCACCTCTTTCTCTTCGTTTTGATATGCTGTGCGTCCAAATCACACTTCTCAGTCAAAAGTTATGTCACTTTGAACATCTACTGCCCTTTTGTACTGGTGCATGCATAAATACATTCATTCTAGGGAGCACTAGATATCCCTAAGACAATGGCGAAAGAGGCCCCGAGCACATTTGTGACCTTCGCGACAAGGAAGGGACAGGTGTACTAAGGTGTGATGGTAACCCCATTATACTTTGTCAAGTCCGTGATGGGAAAGGAACCATTTCACCAAGGTGGGTAGGATACCCCACAAAGCGTAAGCTTTAAGGAGGATACCTAAGTCATTGTCTTAAGGAATATCCATCTCATAAATCATTTGTTTTAAACAATAAAAATCTTTTTGCATTCTAGAAAGCGGCTGGTATTCTTCATGCCCTCATCCGTATAAAAAAAACGCAAAATCCCAAACACTATCATACATCATGTTAGAAAATAAAACATGATAATGTTTAGGAAAAAACAAACACTTGCATATATGCATCCACCAAACTTCATCCTCATAACATGCACCTAGTAATGGACAGTCGAAGAACTGGACATTCCTCAATACCATGAAAAGAGGATTAGGGTATTCTCATGCCATGCACGGGAAGTCAAAAATAGAAAAACCAACATGCCTATGGGTTCATTTAGGCTTCTCCACTTAAAAACAAATGTACTTCGAAACATTGCATTGAGGAATGTACACTATCTGGATGAAATAAATAAAATTGTTTGTTTTCATCATCTCTTCAAGTGTCTATTGTATGCATAAATTGCATTCATAAATTGCATTCATTCTCACTTTAATAATAATAAGATAATAAAAAGAAAGGATTAATTGATGTGCTTTCCATGAATTGAAATAAGATGAAGAACAAACCTTTTGTCATCAAGTTCGCTCCAACAGTTGATCCGCCTAAAGAGGATAATAAGCCTCAACCGTTGGGTATCCAAGTTAATAAGGAAGAAGGGGCAAGGATGTCGTTACATTTGTTCACCCCATACATCAAATAAGGCTGCACCATAGAGATACGCAAAAACACCACCCATTAACAAGGATATCTCCAGCATAGCTGGCATTGGGGGCAAAATTAGAAATAGAAGAGTCTACTCCCCCAAGGAGCTACAAGACAATGCTCCTAAGAACAATAAATAATAAGATCGAAGAAAAAATCCAAAGAGGAAACTGAGAAGACTTTGGACTCACGACACTGGGGCAATTCTTTCAACGCTCCACCAAAAAGACAAACTCACGGTAGGCGACAAGCTGGTCATGGTTCGAGCTAAAAACAACATTCGGATCAACAAGTCGTCTGCCCTACTTTGAATGAAAGCGGATAAAGAGAACCTTTGAAATACCTTTTGCCAATATGAAAATACTTCCCCAACAATATGAAGGTGACCCACATGATGAGGAAATATGGATGTCACTCAAACCAAGGGCTCATTAGAAACTCTCAAAGAATAAGGGAGCCACCAGATTTTAAAGACAATCCTTTGAAGCATGACCCTACAAAGGATCAAGCTGCACAAAGGAGAAAAGGGAAGTCTCCCCTCTGCACCTCAAATCAGATTCTCCCGAGTAGAGGGGTTCAAGTGTCAAAAGCGACTTTAGTCATTAGGTGTTTTCCTTCTGATTCTTAGGGTTTGTAAATCCAATGACTATTAGAGATTACTCCTCGGGGCTAGCCCGACCCCCGAGCATTGTAGGGCACACATTTCCCTATTAATTACAAAGAATGTCATTCTTAGTTTCTGCTTCTCTTCTTGCTATTCATATCTAAACCACATTAATAACCATGTTTAAGCAAGCGTTTTCAAGAGTGCATCAAAGTAATCAAACTACGCCATTGACCAAAATAAAAGTCAAATCCATCACCACTGGTTGACTAGAAACACAAAATAAGGTTATATCTCATCATAATAAAGCCGTGTTTCGCCAATGTTGGGCAAAAAGAAAACAAAAATCAAAAGAAGCCCATAAAAGCTAAAGGCAAAAAAAAAAATAGGAAACCCATTAAGGGGGCTACGCAAAGGTTAGGGTAAACCCGCTAGGAAACCTGAACAACCACAAAGGGTAGCCTAGGCAAAAATTAAGGTTACAAAATAAAGTCCACTAGGTTTCCCAAAACAAGAAAAAAGAAACCTATACAAAAGTTGGGACAAAACAAAACACAACATCCTAGACTGAAAACCCAAAGGGCGGACTAGGGAAGTCAATCAGTCATAGCAAGCGCCATAAAATAAGACGCCACCTCATAAACAAAACGTTTGTCTAAACTAGCCTAAACACTCTAACCAACCTTGGCTAAGCCGTGCTTACAAAAACCATTTTTTGTCAAAATAAAACAATTCTAAAACACAAGCCTTTGAATTAAATATCCTCTTCTTTCTCTTCTCTTGACCCTTACTACTACAACATTCTAGAAATTAGTAGGGAAATGTGGAGATAGTAATCAATAGGAGGATTGACATCCCCAAGGAAAGGGAAGGGCACACTGATGTGGCAAGTTTCTATACAATCAACACAATCATTCTTCGGTCATGGAAAAATCGAGACGGCAAAATCGGTACAGCCTATCATGTTGACAAAGCACATAACATCAGAAGCTCATCAGAAGTAAAAGCACATTGGATAATCCTTTTGAAATATTAATTCAAATAGCATTGTAGGATGCATATCGCGAACATTGCATGCATATGATAGGCTCCTATCTCTTGAAAAAAAGAAGAAAAAAAATGACAATAAAAAGAATAATGCCTGCTAGGAGATTCTTAGGCAAAAGTTAGGGTAGCTTGCTAGATCGAAAACCCGTAAAGGGCGGTCTAGGCAAAAGTTAGGGAATTCATAAAAAAGGAAAAAACCCGCTAAGATACCCTAGGCAAAAATTAAGGTAGCCCGCTAGATCGAAAACCCCAAAAAGGGCGGTCTAGGCAAAAGATAGGGCTAAACCAAAAATGAATAAAATAGAGGGGCCCTTCATCATAATCATAAAAAGTCCAGCAAGAGAATGCCAGTCACTTTTCCAGATGCATCAATCAAAAAGAATATATTGCATTTAAGGCATCCACACACAAGTAGTCGCACAAAACGACTTTGTCAAGATAAAAAATGAAAAATAAAAATCACTTCATATAAAAAAAAAAAAAAAACCAAAAAACATTCATGCATATAAGGAGACTAGCTCCATGATTGTGATTGAAAACAGGATCGCCGAGACCGAGTCTCCAAAATAAAGCCTTCAAGAAAATGGAGCAAGTCATCAATCAAGCGACTCAGCAGAATAAGAGCTTCTGAAAATCAAGAGCTCCAGCTACCATCCTTCTACCTAGAAAAGAAGGCACAAGAAAGTAATAAGTCTCCAAACATTGCTCTCCCCCAAGAAAGAAGAGCGAGTTGTCGTAAGAAGCTTCCAAAAGCCAAAGCTTCATTCATCATTTTTCTACCCAATAAAAGAGGGCACAATCATCAGACATCATAAAAGAAAAGCCGACGGAAAGGCTTAGTCATCCCCAAGAGGATCCCTGCCTACTCCGAAGGCAAAACAAAAACACTCCTCACGGCCCAACATTACCACTACATGAGTCATCGAGCACACTCACCCAAAGCCTCCTCCACACTCACCCAAAGTCTCCTCCACGTTCCCCAATGGAGAATAAAGGCTTCAAGAGCCCA
The DNA here is from genome assembly GCA_963425845.1 of Sphenostylis stenocarpa. NCBI lineage: Eukaryota > Viridiplantae > Streptophyta > Magnoliopsida > Fabales > Fabaceae > Sphenostylis > Sphenostylis stenocarpa. The sequence goes on from OY731400.1 coordinate 39,332,545, forward strand.
TCATCATCAACAGTCAAAAGAGTCCAAATCATCAAGGGCTCAACAAAAAAGAAAAAAGAATCTCTTGCAGCCCCAACGGATGTCCAAAAGAAAAGGAAACAACAGAGAGGGCCGAATAAAAATCCTCAAGGGGATCTCCTAAAAGTCTACAAAGAGGAATCAGAAATTCCCATCCCCCAGTGGAATAAGAGCTTCACAAGTATAGCTCACGTCAACATCAATCAAGGAGCCAAGACACAATTCCTAGAAAAGAAAAATCAGATCCCCAGGAAGTCAACTAATTCCCTGGTGGATCACTAAAGAAAGAAAATTTCATCCCTAGTGGAGCCCCAAAAAGAAGTAAAAAGTCAGCGTAATAAAAAGAGACTAAAAAGTAAAAAGGCTTACGCATTATCCCGAAAAAGCCAAATTTCAAATCGCGAAAAAAAAAGAGATAAATTGCAGAAAAAGGCAAAATCAAATGAAAATCCTTGCTCCCTAAGTGGGTCACCTCAGAAAAAGAAGGAATAAAAAATCCCAATGAAACAAGAGTATCGGCAAAGCCAGCTCATACCAACAACATCCAAGAAGGAGCCAAAACTCCATTCCCTCAGGGGGCAAATCAAAATTAGATCCCCGGGAAGACAATCAATTCCCCGATGGATCACCAAAAAGAGAAAGATCATCCCCAGTGAGCCTACTGTAAAGGCAAAACTTCAAATTCATCCTCAGAATGTCATTTGCCTACGCATAGGCAAGACCTGGCAAGCAAGAGCCAGCACCCCCATAAGGGAATATCAGCCTAGTCAGAGGCAAAACAAAATGCAGCCAAAAGACTTCACTTCCGATGAAGCATCTGCTTACTCAGAGGCATTACCAGAAACTCAATGGATATCCGCCTACTCAAGAGGCATCACCAAGATCAACAAATCCCCAGAGGATTCCTGCCTACATAAGAGGCACTCATCAAAAATCCCCGACAACCAGCAAAGTCGGATGATCACTACCAAAAGGATCAAAACAAAGAATCCACGGCACAAGCTGGATGACTATCCCAAAAAAGTCACAAGAACAAAATACAAGAGAACATACCTCAACACTAGGCGCATGAGCTAGAGCAGTAAGCCGCCACCATAGTCAAAGGGTCAGCTACCGCAAGAAGGGGCATCCAGAGGCACCTAACCAGACGAGGGTTCATACTCGTCAGCTAAGGGGTCAACTACCGCGTCAAAGGAGCATCCCAAGGTTTCACATCGGCGCATGAGCTAGAGCAGTAAGCTGCCACCACAGCCAAAGGATCAGCTACCGCAAGATGGAGCATCCGGAGGCTTAACACCAGATGGGGGTGTGTACTCATCGGGCCTTACAAAAGGGGGCTTACCAGACGGGGGTTCATACTCGTCAAACACCAGATGGGGGTGTGTACTCATCGGACCTTACAAAAGGGGGCTTACCGAGCGAGGGTTCATACTCGTCGAACCAGATGGGGGTTCGTGCTCATCAGCCGAAGGGGTCAGCTACCGTCAGAAGGAGTATCCTGGAAGCGCACAACACAACATTTTCCCCAAAGGATCATCTGCCGCAAAGATGGAGATCTGAAGGGCAACCGGGCAAGAGGGTCAACTCTTTTACCCTCCAGTCGATCACCTTGGCACAAAAGGCCAGCAGTCGACTGGTCGGGTAAAGGGGGGGCAGCTGTAGACCCCAAATCTTGTCCGGCCTCCAAATAAAGAGTAGAAGACCTCCTATTCGAAGATGGACGAAGCCTAAAAAGCCACTAGGAGAGACTATTAGGCCCAATACTAGGATAGGAGGGATTTCTCTATACAAAAAATAAGGTTTCTCGCCTTTTTGGGACGACACCGCCGTCTCGAAATCAAGACCGCCGTCTCACCACCTGCAAATGGCGAGACGGCGGTCTTGCTTTCCAGGAAGGCGTTCTCGCCATCTGCGAAGGACGAGACGACGGTCTCGTTTGACGAGACGGCGGTCTCGTCATTTTGGCAAGGCGAGACGGCGGTCTCGTTTGGCGAGACGGTGGTCTCGACCCTGTCAGACGAGACGACGGTCTCGACCTGTCAGGCGTGAAATCCTATAAATAGGGGGCTCCATTTCCTCATTTCCACACCCCACACACAGCTTTGCTCTCCCTTCTCTCTAGAACTTCTCTCTAGAATCCCTCCGACGCATTTTCGGAGCTTCTGAGTGTCTTTGTGAGCGTTTTTTGGCATCTAGAAAAGTTTCCAGTGCTGTGTAAGAGTGAAGGGCTGCCACAAAGCACCCTCTTTTTCTAAAGAAATAAAAAGAAAGCTTGCTTCGGAGGTTTAAATTCTCCCTCTCTAACTTTACCGCTTTGATTTTAAATTATGCAATAGATTAGGGCCATGTAGTCATAATTTTAAATTCCGCAAAATAAAAGGGCAAAAGCGTGTTTTTCCGGTTTATTTAACAGAATAGCTGGCCTATCATAGGGAACCCGAAAGGGGCGTCGTAAAGGAACTAACACTTCCTTTACATGTAACTAACTCCCTTACCCAACTCTGGTTATAATGACCAAAGTTGGTTTTTTTTAAAATCAACGCCTTTTAAACTCCTTTTCTGATGTTTCCGGTAAAAACATCGGTGGCGACTCCACAGAACCCTTCAAAAATTAGTTCTTGGGTTAGCCCGGTTATCGAACAACTCAAGAACGCCTTTTCGAAAACCTCGCCCCTAGGTTCAGCCCGTTTATCGGACAACCTAAAGGCGTTGTAACCACCCATAAAAAACGCGAAAATCAAGAGGGTCAAAACCATCGCGTTGCTCCGACCGCCTCTTTTTGACGGCGGCGACAGTACTCATAGAGGTTTTCTCCAACCTGTTGCCTAATTCCTGAGATATCCTTCCTGATTGCAGTGGTTTTGGATGAAGGGAATAATTTCTCCAGGAACATCCTTTTCAGATCATCCCACACAAGTAATGGACCTAGGAGCTAAGTAGTACAACCAATCCTTTGCAACTCCCTCCAAGGACTAAGGAAAAGCCTTCAGAAACACATGGTCTTCTTGGACATTCGCTGGTTTCATGGTGGAACAAACAATGTGAAATTCTTTTAAGTGTTTGTGAGGGTCTTCACCTGCAAAACCATGAAACTTGGGCAACAAGTGTATGAGTCCAATTTTAAAAACATAAGGCACATCTTCATTAGGATAGTGGATACATAAGCTATCATATGTGAATTCAAGAGCAGAAAGCTCTCTAAGTGTTCTCTCACGAGGTCCAATAGGTTGATCACCCATGTTATTAGTTTGGAAATTATCAAAAGAAGGTATATTAGGTGCAGTACTCTCACTATGACTATCTAATGGTTCAGACTCAAGAGATGAATTCCTAGAATGTCTAACTAATCTATGAAAGGTTATGTCTATCTCGGGATCAAAAGGTTTTAAAAGGTCAGGATTGCTCCTAGTCATGCACTATATTCAACAATTCATGTATTTCCCAAGAGTTAACAAAGAAAAATCCTAAAAAGAAATCAGTTGTTTACTGGAATGGCAATGGTAGACCGTGAACAAGTACACCAGGTGGGTTCCTAGGAAAGAGAGGTGGGTCACTAATGGACATGCTTAGGTACCAAGTCTTTCCTAGCTAGAACCCTCCTAGACATGCACTTTCACACAACCAAGCTATATCCAGAGTTTCGTATGAGAATGAAAATTATAATTAAAAAAAAATAAAGCTAGAAAAACAAATTAGAGATGAAATTTTTTTTGAATTATTATTTATATATTTTTATTATTATTATTAAAATGTAGTACTAGAAAGCTTTCCTAGGTCGTCTCCCAAAGACCACAAATTTCTATCAAAGCTTATCAATTTTTCAAATTAGAACAAGTAACAAAAAGGGGGGGTTTTCAAAATTAAAATATTAGATGAAACAGAATAAAAGCAGATTATAAAAATGCGGATTAAAAATAGATTAAAATGCAATTGATTTCTTGATTCCAATGCAGTGTCACTTATCCTAGATTACGAAATTAATTTGAAATTAACCAACTAAGCAAAGACAAATCCCAAATTATATTCTAATCCAAAATTAATCGACTCAGCGAAGATTAATCTCAAATTAGTTTTAACCCGTGTTCCAATATGAAATTAACCAACTAAGTGAAGACTAATCCCAAATTTTCCTTAACCCTTATTCCAATGTGAAATTAACCAACTAAGCGAAGATTAACCCCAAATTATCCTTATACAATTAAGCATTGCATACATCACATAATCTCATCTCTAACACAAAATTAAGTAAATTGTGATATTAGTTTCGGTTTATTAAGCATAAATAGATTATAATTCAACACTGAGATTAGAAGATGAAGAGTTAAGAGAACAAACAAAATGAAATTGAAGAACAAAACCTCAAAGATCTACTTGCATTCTTCTCAGAAAATCAATACAAAGTTTTAGCTATCCATGGAAAGTCAAAAACGTAGTAGAAGAAACATAATTAAAATTGAAACAAGAATTTAAAATAATAACAGAAGAGTAAACAAACTTGAATATAAATTGCAGAAGATGAAATGTGGTTATGTGGTGGTTGTGCAGTCCTTGTGTGTTGTGTGTCGTGTGTTCTGTGACGTGCCTCTCTTATATAAATAACACTAACTCTAATCTTAATCGAGGTTTGGGCTCAACTGGTCCATGAAACACATCATAAGTTGGCTTTAGTGCAGGTCCGTGAACTTCAAACATGTACAGTAACTCTCAGAAATCCTCCATTTTGAAGATGATTAAAGCTCCATTAGGTCCTTAGTAGCATTCACTAGGCTCCATTTAAGAATAGGAGAGATTTTTGAGAAAATAAAAAAATCAGAAAAACATGGGACGGTCGTCCCACTTATTATTTAGGTTGGGACGGTTGTCCCACTTTCCCAGATGGTCGTCCCACCTTCATTTAACCTTGGGACGACTATCCCATTTTTTTCAGACGGTCGTCCCACCTGACAAATGCCAAGACGGTTGTCTTTGCCTTCTTGGCACAAATTCCTATAAATAGGGGCTCATTCTCACCATTTTCCACACACTCTCACACTCTTCTCTCAACCTAGAAGGCATTCTAAGACCTCTAGGTGACTCTGAGCATTATTCTAGAGTCTGAGTGATCTTTTAGACACTCAAGAGTTGAAGTTTTCTTTTCTTTTGGACGGAGGAGCGACATTTTAGAGCGAGGGGACTTCCAAAAAGCATCCACCAATTTGAGGAATTTATAAAAATCTCGCTTCAGAGGTTCCTTTCTTTATTCTCCCTTTTATCGCTTTCCTTTAATGTTTTTCTCTGTGTGCATTAGATATTAGAGTCATATAGATAGTTATTTAAATACTGCAATGAATAAATAGGGTAAAAGCATAATCTCTAGGATCTTTATTTTTCGAATTAATCTATCATAGGGAACCCAAAAGAGGCGTTGTGAGGTGCTAACACCTTCCCCACACGTAACTAAGTCCCTTACCCAACTCTGGTTATAATGGCCAAAGTTGGTTTTCATAAAATCAATGCCTTCTTTTTCTTTCCTTTTTCGATGTTTATGGTCAAAACATCGGTGGCGACTCCTTAGAACCCTTTTTGTGAAAACCTCGCTTTCAGGGATAGTTTGGTTATCCGACATCCTAAAAGCAATGATCAATTTACTTTTATGAAAATGCGAGTTTAGTCATCAAATCGCGACAATTTTCTTCCCTCTCGAAGACCCCTAAAAACGCCCTGAGGCGTCTTTTTCGGGAGAGAGGGAACGAAAACGACAACATATAAACAAAATTTTAGAATTAAAAACCAAGTAGATATTTTTATATAATTTCCCAAAGATTCTGTTTACATGCAGATTTTTCCAACAACACCTCTCAACACATTTTTCATCATCTTCCTCTAGAATAATCCAATTTAAGTGATTTTCATGCCTAATTCTAAACTATAAAATGTGAAAGGAGCATTATAGAGTATCCAAAATACACTAGAACAACCATACAAAATTTTTATCAAATATGCTTGTTTGGTTCCAATTCATGTAGGAATGAGATAAATGGTGGTTTAACCTAGGATTGATTGCAAGAAGACTCTCCTCACAATTCCATGTTACCAACTAAATAAATCAACCAGTTCAAAAAATAAGAAACAACTTTTGGCACCCCTTACCTGGATATTCCTGCAGCAAGATCACTTGGCTGGCTCTACTCTCTTTAGTTCCCAATCCACGTTGCCTCTCACCAACTTTGCAGTCCCCCCTTTCTTTTTCTCCTTCCAGCATTTTCTACTCTCTCCCTAACCCTAATTTTTAAATTAGCTCTCATGACCCTTTGTTTTCCTTTACCAGACTATATAAATAAAATTTAAATTAAAAATTATATATCATTATTATTTTTTCTTATCCAAGCCCTTCCTCTCCCAATTTCCAGCACACTTACTCTCTTAATTAATTTGGTGCTTGTGTATAGATTCATTCAATGTATCTGCCTCAGCTATTCACCTCCCAAGGTACACGACTCAAATTTATGAAAAAATATATATTATTACCTCCTTTTTACTCTAGCCAAGATTTGAACTCACAACCCACAAGACTCAAGCTTTACTCCAAACCATAACAACCATCATATGTTTCTTGTCAATCCATACACATAGCAAAAATTACAATGTACCCACACACATAATGCATACAAGAAAACAACCATCAACCAATAATTTCTAAACGTGGCAATTAAAATTTGCTAATTCCCTAAGCATACTTAACGTTCAGCCACACACATGAGTATTTTATAAATAATTATAAAATAATAGAAAAATTATAATTATTCTAATGCATATACAAGAATCAAACCCATGAGCCCCAAATCTCATGGCAAATATCTAACCAAATGAGCCATTCTTCATCTCTTTAATATTATTAAATTCTTAATTTAATTACTTCCCTTACTTCCAATTTCTACCTTAAAATATATAATTATTTTCCTAGGTCTTACAGAGAGCATATTATGGCAGAAACTTACATGGCCAATAGCTTGGTCAAATCATGTCTCTCCTTTTATTATTCCCTCCATGTCCCCTCTCCTAAAGCTTATAAATAGAAGGTTTCCTGATGGAGGAACATATGGGTCATAACAAATTGGGCCATAACACATTGGGTCTTATCACATTGGGCCTCAACACACTAGGCTTCAAATAAGGCCTAAACTTGAAGGGGTTGCACTTAAGGTTCAAGTCTTGGCTGCAACAAAAAGGGAATAAATCATTTTAGCTTCTCAAATTCGTCCAAAGCACTCCAAACACTCAAGGAGGTCCAAGTTTCAACTCTTGGTTACAACATTTGAGAATTTTTTGGTATATAAACTCATAAATGTAACTAAAAGTTTTCTAGGTGGGACTTGAAGCTAGGAACTTCGGCCATCACTTGTATAAGGAAAAATTAGTCCCACATTCCTTAGGTGAGTGAGTGAATGAGAGGGGAACAACTATATATATAACCCCTTGTGTAGCTTTTTGAATCACATTGGAATGAAGTCAAAACTTGTGTGTGGAACATGCATATTTTGCTTGTACCCCAAATTGAATTTTCAAGTGTCTTTAGAGATTTCTTTTTCCTATTCTCCTAACAAGGAACCTTCCTTAGAGTAGTTAATGCCAAGTTTCTTTAGAAACTTGGGAAAGAATTTTGGTTCATCTTGGGTGCTTAAGTTGTAAGGAGTTCGGCGTCATCCATGGTGGAAGGAGGAAGATTATTTCTATCAATTTGGTATCATGAGCTAGGCATGGAGGTCTTGAAGAGATAAGTATCTTCATCTTTCCTTCTTTCTTGTCTTTGAATTTTCGTCTTGTATGCTATTTTTTGAGTCCTTTTAATTGAGTCATATGTTGTTGGTCATTGAGCCCTTTTTTTTTAATTGATTCATTGCTTTGTTCCTTCTTGAATCAATTGTTTAGGAGTTCTTGAATATGTTATCTGCATAGTCATAGAATTTTATTACTTAGCTTTCAATTTTATAATCTTCCATATTGTCTTATATAGTCATGTTTAGTCCTTTAAATTTTCATCATTCCTTAGATGTTGTCCCACATGTATTAGAGAATAGAAATAGGTGTTGAAAAAAATATATATAGTAAAACCAAGTTTGTATGCTAGGAACCAAACCATGTATGTTGGCTTGTACCATTTGTTAGAATCGCGCAGCGAAATGTTTGCGTTTAGGGACAAAAACCAAGAGGGGGTGAATTGGTTTCTTATAAAAAATTAAGGTTTTGAAAATTTTCCCTAAATTTCACTGATTAAAATACTTGTAATGTAAATAGAGAAAGGATGAGAAGATTACACAAGTGTTTTATACTGGTTCGGATCAAAAGACCCTACATCCAGTTGGTAATCACTCTAAAAGAGGATTAACATTGTCACTATAATCACAGGTTACAACAGATTACAAATTGAAAAAGATAAGGATTAGAAAACACCTTTCTTGAGTCACACAAGAGATGAACAACTCCTTTGAATCCACAAAGGATGAACAACAACTTTTCCTAGAGACAGCACAACACACAATCCACCAAGAAACCCACTCAGTGATTTTTATCGCTTCTAGCCCACACTAGGTTTTCATAAGCCCCTTTTTCTTCCCTACATAAAGTCCTCTAGCAATCATAGCTCTTAACTTTTGTATGAAAAAGTATTGTTTTGCAGAAAGCCTTAGAGAACCTTAAGTAGAGAGAATAGAGTCTAGGAAATAATGATTTTTGAAACTTGAAGTATTAGGAAAAGGGTTTTCGTAAATTGGTCCAAATTTAAAATTCAAAACTCATAACAGACATAGATAATCGATTATCTTGAGTGATAATCAATTATTACAGAGCCATTTTTGCAGAGGAGAAGTTTTGGACCAGGATAATCGATTATCTGGTTTGATAATCGATTATTCCAGAACTTTCAAATTGGGATTATCGATTATCAACCCAGATAATCGATCCAGCAAGGTTTTCAGAAAATAGGTTTTAAAGCATGATAATCGCTTATTCTGAGTGATAATCGATTATTACATGTTTTGATAAAAATGAACTTTCAGAGGATGAATTATGTGCTGGCTATCTTGGACTCTAATTTTACAAACTCAAAAATACAAAATAGAGTTATTACAAGTAAATACAGATGATTATAAGTCTTCAAGTCTTTAAGTCCTCTGTTCTTGAATCATCATCAAAATTTTCAAGCTTCATATCTTTGTATGTTCAACACCATTGAGTATATTCTTTTGCTATTAGATCATTGGAAAAATTCTAAACATAAAATTCTTGTACAAGCTGAGATTGGTCTAGACTTCTTTTAATTTTTGAAAGTTGAATCAATTGTGGATTAATTTGTTATGATAATGGTTGGACTTATGTGGAAATAATGTCATAAAATTTTGAGTTTAAATTTGATTTGAAAAAGGCTTAAGTCTCATAAGAAAAATTGAAATTGTGAAGTTGAAAATACAAAGAACTTGAATTGGAAAAGACGAGACTAAAAGAAAAGAAATTTGAAAATATGTTGCAATTCTTACATAAGTCCCACACTCCTTAAAAACAAAAGTGGAATTGAAATGTGTATGTATTAAAAGAGACTAAAGGAGTGTATAATTTGGCAAAGCTCAAATTGGGCTTATAAGTGATTCAACTTAAGTCTTTTATTTTTGTAATCCATTCTAGATTTATTCTTACATAAGTCCCACACTCCTTAAAAACAAAAGTGGAATTGAAATGAGTATGTATTAAAAGAGACTAAAGGAGTGTATAATTTGGCAAAGCTCAAATTGGGCTTATAAGTGATTCAACTTAAGTCTTTTATTTTTGTAATCCATTCTAGATCCATTCTTAGGCTTTCTTTAAGTGCCTTCTTTTAAAATTTGCCAAATTTTATTTCTTGTCTTTTTTTTTTGAATTTGTTAAGTTTGTCAAATAATAATTGTAATCACTTGATTGTGTCCAATTCTTGTTTGACCTTTTCTTGTATTTTTTATTCTTTCATCTTGAGCACTCAAAGAAACAAGATAACCATTTTATTTTTCCTTATTTCTTGGAAACTCACTTCTTCTTCAAGGTAGCATCTTAGGTGTTGTTAAGAAGAAAGGAGAAGATGTTCTTCAAGGAAGCTTGGGAAGCAAGAATTGAGGTGCAAGAAGAGTGAAACACTTGACCAAGTGAGGAACCCTAAAGTAGTGGCAGAAAAACTCATTAATTTTCATCACAAAACAAGCCTTGCAATGAAATTTTTGTCAGAAAAAGCGTCACTAAAATATCTGATCTAATTTTGTCACAATTTTTTTTTTTTATAATTCTTATTGTAAATTTTGCTTTTGTGGGTGTGTTGAGAAAATTTCCTTGGTACAATCTCATCTCCTACTTTAAGCATTGTAATAGTTTCACGAATTAGTCTTGTGGAAGTGTCCCAAGAGGCTCATAAGTGTCACTTGGACTTTCACTCTAGGTTTCTGTCTAGTTTACTTTGTGTAGATTTTTACAAGTAGAATTTAATTTTTTCGTGACAAAATCTAGGTGAGTCTTTAAACGACTAGTTAACCTTCCTTTGGTCTTAGGGGTCTGTCACACACACACTTGAAAAACTTCTTTTGTGAAAAGCTTTGTCACTTCATTTTTGTAAAAAACAATTTTTCAAATTATTGTGAAAATCTTCCTTAAACAAAAATGAGTGACCATTCTCATGCACCTTCAAGTCATTCTAGTGTGGGTGGGAGCTACCATAGATCTAGAAAATACTCTTCCGTTAAGGACAAGCTTAGCACTTTAGAAGAGAAAATTGAAAAAAGAGATGAGGAAATAAGGGCTATGCTTGCCCAACTCTTAGATAATAAACATAAAACTAAAAATATCAGTGATGGTTCTAGGAGAATATTAGAACACCATGAAGAACCCCACTCACCACGCATGGAGGTTTATAGTATTATTACAATGATGATTACTATCAACACTCCCCCCTAGGAGACATAGGACTAGGGTGGATCATCCCAGAGAACCTAAGGTATACCTTCCTCCCTTTCATGGAAAAGATAATGTAGAAGAATACCTAAAATGGGAGATGAAGGTAGAATAATTATTCGAGTGCCATAAAGTTAATGAGGAAAGAAGGTGCCCATGACAACCTTTAGTTTTCAAGGGCATGCAATGTATTGGTGGATTTCCCTAATACGAGAGAGGAGATTTTACAATGAACCCCAAGTTAGGTATTGGAATGAACTCCGGAGTGCCCTTAGGAAAAGACATGTGCCCTCTTATTATGATAGGGAATTGATGGATAAGCTCCAACGACTCCAACAGAAAAATATGACCATGAGGAGTACAAGCAAAAAATGGAGTTATAAATGATGAGGGTTGGGATAAGGGAAGAACCACGAATTATAGTTGCTAGGTTCCAGAGTGGCTTTAACCTAGAGATTAGGGATAAAGTTGAACTATTGCCTTATAATGACTTAAACGAACTAGTTCAACTTTGTGTAAAGGTAGAACAACAATTGAAAAGAAAATATTCTCATAGGACAAACTACCTTAACACATCTATTCCTAAGGAAGATTTTAAGAGGGAGGGTTACCCCTCCACATCTAGGGATGAAGGGTCACGAAGGGATAAAGAAAGAGAAAAAGAAAAAGAAAAATATAAAAATAAAGAACCTTCCAAAGGGGTTAGAACTAGAGACATTCAATGTGTTTGATGTCTTGGAAGAGGACACTATGCTTTTGACTATCCTAATAAAACAATTATGTTTTTAAAAGACCAAGAGATCGTAAGTGAGGATGAACCTCACTCTTCACCAAGTGAAGATGAAGTTTTAAACTCTGAGGAAGAAATTCTCCCTTGTGAAGGAGAATTACTTGTAGTGAGAAGGCTTCTTAAAAGCCAACCTTATGAGTTGGAACAATCCCAACAGGAAAACCTATTCCACACAAGATGTGAAGTTTTGAAAAACACTTGTTCTTTAATTGTGGATAGTGGTTCTTATTGTAACTTTTGTAGTTCTAGGTTGGTGGAAAAACTAGGCTTAACTACGACACCCTATCCAAAACCTTACAAACTTCAATGACTCAATGAAGATGGTGGTATAGCAGTTAATAAACAAGTAGATATGTCAATATCTATAGGAACTTACAAAGAAAATATTTCGTGCGATGTAGTTCTTATGGATATTGGGCATATTCTACTTGGTAGGCCATGATAACATGATAGACAAACTATCCATGATGGCCACACTAACAAGATAAGTTTCCTTCACAATGATAGAAAAATAATTTTGTGTCCTCTTACACCTCAACAAGTGAGGGATGACCAAATAAAAAAAAAATTGTACGAGGAAAAAAGTCAAAACAAAAACATTATCTTTTAAACAAAAATTGAATTGAGAAGGAATAGGATTTGGAGGTTTTGTGTCCCTTCCAAAAGATTTGTTCAACAAAAACTTTTCAAAATAAATTTCTCCTCTGAAGTTTGAACAACCTCTTTTCCTTCTCTCATAAAAAGGACATTTGTTGCCACATGTTACAAACTTAATTTTCTACCACATGAGGTATAATATAATTTTGAGAATAATGATTTCCCAAAGAAGCACCTTATGAACTTCCACTTTTAGGGAAGAGAACATTGAAAGAACCCCTTGAGATTGAAAATCAAGTAAGTGACTTGCTAAAGAAGGGTTGAGATCAAGGAGAGTCTCAGTCCTTGTGTTATACCTAGATTAGATCTCTCACTTTTAATAAATACCTAGATTAGATCTCTCACTTTTAAATAAATTATTTTCTTTTACAGCGAAGATTTGGATCTGAGGTCAGATCCTTCTCAAGAGGTAGGGTATGAAGGAGGACCATCTGGGCCATAACACATTGGGCCTTGTCGCAGCCGTCAAAAAGAGTGGCGGTCGGAGCGACGCGATGGTTTTTCGACCCTTTTGATTTTCGCGTTTTTATGGGTGGTTACAACGCCTTTAGGTTGTCCGATAACCGGGCTAACCTAGGGGCGAGGTTTTCGACAACGTGTCCTTGGGTTGTCCGATAACCGGGCTAACCCAAGGACTTATTTTTGTGGGGTTCTATGGAGTCGCCACCGATGTTTTTACCGGAAACATCGGAAAAGGTTTTTAAAAGGCGTTGGTTTTCGAAAACCAACTTTGGTCATTAGAACCAGAGTTGGGTAAGGGAGTTAGTTACGTGTAAAGGAAGTGTTAGTTCCTTTACTACGCCCCTTTCGGGTTCCCTATGACAGGCCAGCTATTAATAAATAAACCGAAAAAATACGCTTTTACCCTTTTTATTTTGCGGAATTTAAAATTATGACTACATGGCCCTAATCTATTGCATAATTTAAAATTAAAGCAGTAAAAGTAGAGAGGGAGAATTTAAACCTTCGAAGCAAGCTTTGTTTTTATTTCTTTAAAAGAAATGGGTGCTTTTTGGCAGCCCTTCACTCTACACGACGCTGGAAACTTTTCTAGACGCCGAAAAACGCTCACAAAGGCACTCAGAAGCTCTGGAAATGCATCGGAGGGATTCTAGAGAAAAGTTTTAGAGAGAAGGGAGAGCAAAAAGTTGTGTGGTGTGTGGAAATGAGGGGGGGAGGACCCCTATTTATAGGTTTTCGCGCCTGTCAGTGGCGAGACCGCTGTTCTCATCTGACAAGGTCGAGACCGCCGTCTCGCCAAACGAGACCGCTGTCTCGCCCTGCCAACCATGGCGAGACCGCCGTCTGGTGAAGCGAGACCGCCGTCTCGCCATTTGCAGGTGGCGAGACGGCGGTCTGGGAAATCCAGAGGGCGGTCTCGTCCCAACAAGGCGAGAAAACTTATTTTTTTGTACAGAAACTCCCTCCTATCCTAGTATGGGGCCTAATAGTCTCTCCTAATGGCTTGTTAAGCTTCGTCCATCTTCAAATAGGAGGTCTTCTGGTCTTTATTTGGAGGCCGGACAAGATTTGGGGTCTACAGGCCTTATCACACTGGGTCTCAACACACTAAGCTTCAAAAAAGGCCCAAACTTGAAGGGGTTGCACTTAAGGTTCAAGTCTTGGCTGCAACAAAAAGGGAATTCTCAAATTCGTCCAAATCACTCCAAACACTCAAGGAGGTTCAAGGTTCAACTCTTGGTTGCAACCTTTTGAGAGGTTTTTGGTATTTAAACTCATAAATATAACTAAAAGTGGTCTAGATGGGACTTGAAGCTAGGAACTTCGACCATCACTTGTATAAGGCAAAATTAGTTCCACATTCCTTAGGTGAGTGAGTGAATGAGAGGGGAACAACTATATATGTGACCCCTTGTGTAGCTTTTTGAATCACATTAGAATGAAGTCAAAACTTGTGTGTGGGACTTGTATATTTTGCTTGTACCCCAAATTGTCTTTTCAAGTGTCTTTGGAGATTTCTTTCTCCTATTCTCCTAACAAGGAACCTTCCTTGGAGGAGTTAGTGCCAAGTTTCTTTAGAAACTTGGAAAAGAATTTTGGTTCACCTTGGGTGCTCAAGGTGTAAGGAGTTCAGCATCATCCATGGTGGAAGGAGGAAGATTATTTCCATCATTTCCCCTCTTGTATTTTGGATGATGATTAATGAGAAGTTTATGAGAGAACTTTGAGTATGGCTTTCTCTTTGAAGTCTTATCTTGAACTTTGGTTCAAGTGGCAATAACCTCACTTATCTAGGGTAGTTTCCTCCCCTAGTGGTGTGCTACTACCACCACCTTTCCTTGCTTCCATTTTCTTTTCTTTCTTTCTTTCCTTTACTTCTTCTCACTTTAATTTTTATTTTAAGGGATGGTCCATTCTCAACGCATGTTGCTTGATTATTCTTGATTTTCTCTCTTCCTCTCCTCCTCCTAATCCTTGGAAATGAACCTTCACTTCTAGATAGACAACTATATTAATGTTCAATGGGGATTTTCCTTGGGTTTGCTTTCTCTAGTTTAATTAAAATTTTGCACCTCTTATTTAATTTTCCAACACCTTACTTTCTTCATTTATATCACTGATGGATAATTCTTCAAAAATTTCCCAAGTTGCTTGAAGCAACTATCCCATTGGAAAAGATGACATTGAATGCAGAGTTGCTCCATATCAACAAAAAAGTGCTTTGTGAAACAACAATTTCTTCAAAGAAAGTATTAATACTTTAATGCGGATAGTGGACGTAGAAGAGGAAAGAGACACAAAGGCAGATGCGAAGGCGATGCAAGCAATGGAGGTGGAGGTGAACACAGATGCAGATAGCAAAGGTGAAGGCAAAGGCAAATGCAGAGGAGAACATAGAGGAAAATGAAAAGGAAAATGCAGAGGCGGAGGCAAAGGGAAGAGGTGGAACGGAAGGGGGAAGGGGGAAGGGAGATCTAAGAGTGGAGAAACTGAAATGGAGAAAGGAGAGGTGAGGAAGGAGAAAGGAGATGGAGAACAAAAAATGGAGAAAGGAGAGGTGAGGGAGGAGAAAGGGGATGCAGAATGTAGAAATGGAGATTAAGAAGAAAAATAAAATTGGACCATTAGATTAAAAAGAGAAAAAAAATTGATCGTTAGATGTATTCATTACTAGAAAAAAATAGTCGTTCACCTACACTGTCCAATTTTTTACCGTTGTAATTGTTGCCCTACACTTTATTTACACTATAAAGTGTAAATCCGTCACAAATTATATTGTCGGTAAATATTACCGACGGATTTGAAAAGTCCGCCAGTAAGTAGGTATTTTATTATTTTTTTAAAAATTTGAATTATTATTCGATTAAGAGAATTATCACTGGCAAAATTCAAACCCAGTACCTTAGAGTTGTAGACTCGATACTCCAACCACTAAGCTACTAGGATTTTCTCGATAATAATTTACAAATAAATTATATTTATATACAAATAAATGTATATCTATGTAAATATATAAATATAAAATATATAAATACAAATATATTTATATGTTAGATGTAAGGGCGTGCTCGAGGGTGAAAGTGTGTGTCGAGTGAGTTTTCAAAATTTGATGCCAAATTTGTGAGCGAGTCTCTTTATATGGGTTTGTAATTTAATGACAAAATATAATATTTATAATTTTATATAATGATATAAAATTATTTTTTTTCTTTTTTTCTTTTCATTTTATTTTAATTTATTCTTTTTATCTTTTTTTCTTGTATTATTTAATTAAAGTTCTTATATTAAAATCATTTTTCAATATTAAAAATACTTAAATATTTATTTTTAAAATTATTTAATTTAGCAAATTATTATTAATTAATCTAATTATGATTAAATTAAATTATTAAATAAAAAAGTATTTGATTTTTTAATTTTTTTAATTAGGTGAATAATTAATTTATTAGAATATATTTAAAATTAAGTAATTATTATATAATTTTAAATATTTAATTTTTTTAATTTAATGTTGATTTTTAAAAATATACTTTAAATTCGTCTGGTAATGTCCATCGGTAATCGATTATTAATTTACCAACAAATATATTTGTCTATAACTAATTGTTCATTTATCAAAATTGTTAATTTACTTGACAGATATATCTCGTCGATAATTAATTGTTAATTTATCGATGGATTTACCGATGGATATATTCGTCGATAATTAATTGTTCATTTACTGACGAATTTACCGACATATATATTTGTCGGTAATTAATTATTCATTTACCGATGGATATATCCGTTGGTAAGACCAAATTCTACAACTACTTTAAATCCGTCAGTAATTTTTGTCAGTAATCACTCATTTCCCATCGACTACATATCTGTCGGTAAATATCCGTTGGTAATTAATGATTTTCTTGTAGTGGAAGAATGTGACACAACATCACTAATATCTCACCCCATAGGACAAAAGGCAGCCAAGAGAAAGAGCAAAGGAAAAGCCAATGCAAGTGCTACCCCCCGTATTGATTTATCTGGCATAGAAAATGCAATAAAGGAGAAAAAAAATACAATATTTGATGAATTGATTGAGTTAAAGAAGTCACATGAAATGTGTTTGGAGTGTGAAATCCTCATGAAGGACACATCTAACATGTTTGAGAAGCAATGTGAATATCACGAAAAATATTGTAATTATATTAGGTAAAAACGAGGATTTTAAATATATTAGTCATTAGGATAGTTATTTGTATTTGTTTAAAAATGTATTAGATGAAATGAAAATTGGTCATTGTAAAAATTAGTCATTGTGAAAATTAGTCGTTGTAAAAACTAGTCATTGCAAAACTAGTCGTAAAATTAGTCGTTGTAAAAACTAGTTGTTGTAAAACTAGTCGTTGTAAAAGAGGCCACTATGAATCTATATATAGTTATGAAATGTCATGCAATGTCTCATCTTATAGTACTACAATATTATTCTTTGTTTTTAAACACTTCAATTATCCATATAATGGAATTTGAAAATATTGATTTAAATGCATTGTTGGATCAAGTCATAGATGAAGAAATCGAAAATAACAATATGAAGAAATCGAAGATAACAATGATGAAGAAATCATGAGTTACTATTTGAGTATCAACAACGAGTCAACAACAATGGTGGTGGCAGATAAAGAAGAAATGTAGTTCATTGAAATCGTGAAGAAGGTCATCATCGATTATTAAATTACTATTTTGCTGAAAATCTAGTATGTATGGAATCTCATTTTCGAAGAAGGTTCTGTATGTGAAGGGAGACTTTTTGTCAAAATTGTGGAAGCTCTTGGCAATCACAACGATTACTTTACAATGAGGTTAGATGCAACATAAAGAAGAGATATACAACCTTTGCAAAAGTGCACTATTGTTATTCGCATATTGGGTTATGGCTCACCTGCTGATAGTGTGGACGAATATATTCGAATTGGTACTGGAGTAGAATGTTTACAACGATTTGTATCGAACATTTGTTTAGCATTTGGAAATGAGTATTTTAGGAGGCCTAACAATGAAGACGCTGATCAACTACTATAAATGGGAGTGACATGTGACTTTCCATATATGTTAGAATCAATTGATTGCATGTGTTAGGAATGGAAAAATTGTCCAATTGCACGGAAATGTCAATTTTGTCAAGGTGATCATGCTAACTAGACAATCATTCTCGAAGTTGTGACATCATAATACTTATGAATTTAGCATGCTTTTTTGGTACCCCGGGGTGAAATAATGATGTTACTGTGTTAAATGCTTCTAATGTGTTTAATGAATTTATGTCAGGTTTTGCACCTATGCACTACACTGTGAATGAAACACAATATGATATGGGAAATTACTTAGCATATGGTATTTATCCAGATTTTGCTACATTTGTGAAAACTATTTCAATGCTACAAGGATAAAAGAGAAAATTATTTGTTCAACAACAAAAGTCAGCAAGAAAGGATGTTGAACATGTATTTGGAGTCCTTCGATCTTGGTTTGCAATTATACGTGGTCTAGCATATTTTTTTGGGATGCTTATACATTGAAGAACATAATCTATGCATGTATCATATTACACAATATGATTATTGAGGATAATAGACACTTATCAAAACCATGTTAATTATGATATTAAGGAAAATGACATGTCAACTATTGATATATTTTCAAGTTTTCATCCTAGTTTTAGATGTACATACTTTAAAAATAGAGCAACGATTCAAGATAGATATACTCGTCACCAATTTCAAGCATATTTGGTAGAACATATTTGATAATTGGAGAGAATAATGAAAATTAATTTTATGTAGTATATTTTCTAATATTATTTTATTTTCATTATATTTATTCAAATATTATGTATTTCATATTATTTTTATATTAAAATATGATAGTATGTTATTAACTAAAATAATTAATTATTTAATAAATATATTTAAATTTTATATTAAATATTAAAATAATATATAAAAATATATAAAATAATAAATTATTTAGAGTTACTTAATATTTAATATTCTTTGATAGAGTAAACTTAAATGAAAAGTATTTAACAATAATATGATATTACTATTGTTAAGAGTGAAACAACTCATTAAAAATTCTTGGAATAGAGATGCTTAATATTTCTAATTTGGAATGTATCATCAAAATATTGTGTTTTTAATTTTTGTCTCACAAATTCTTATTCGCTTTGTAGTTTTTGTTATATGAGATAGTATAGCTAAATAGACATTTTGGTTTGCTATAGGAAATGAAGATATTCTCTTGTCATTTAATTTTATTCTGTTGGCCCGAGTGCCCAACCAACTAAGCAAGGGTTAGGGGATAACTGATCAAATACGTTTCTAGTCGGAGGAATAGCAAATTTACACCTGAGAATGCTTGCTCATTTTTTATTTTATATCAATTACTGGACTGTGGATCCAGTAGAGTATAGCATGGGAAATTGACGTTGCATCCTGCACTTGCCAGACTGTTCAGGTTTAAAATTGAGGGGAAATAATTTAAAATAATAGAGTGGGAAAATATTGCAGGTTTCCCATGGCAGAGGATGTCAGGGACTCGAGATTCCTGAGAAGTCCAATTGTATACTGATATTGAGTAGTTTGTTGATACAATCAAAGTTATCAGAGTTGATAAAAGAGTAGCCAAATGAGGTTTTGATTCTTGCCTTGACAAGTGAGATGATATTTATGCTATATAGGATACTTTACAAATTAGATATCAGGGGATATTAATATAGAGAAAAGTGATTTTGATATTACCAGCAAAGAGAACTGAAACTTGATAAAAAGGATGGGCGGGGGGAAGCATTCATATGCGAGGCAAGGCAATCGGTTCCACAATAATTATAAAGGAATAAACATTAAAAGTGAAACTTTTCAAGAAGAATAGCATTAGGAAGATCTTGGCATTAAAGTGGGTAATCCATTTTTATTTTTAACTTTATTCTCACTTTCTGATTACTTAGCTTTGTCTGACACAGAGGATTCGGCTGAGATTGCAGTAATTTTGTTATGCAATGCGTTGCAGTTACAGTTCAATCCATCGTTGATGCTGTGTATCACTCAACACTTGAATATATGCCACAAGGCAAGCTGCTTTATCCGTGCTAATGCAATGCAGTTAGCTGAGAATTCTCCATTTTGGTTACTGGCCTACCATACCATTTCTATCAAAGCTGGTTTCATGGCCCAGACAGTGGGCTACCATCATGGTTATTTTGACAATGATGGGTCATATACCACTTATATTCTGCAAAATCGCTAGTCCATGTACTACAAATATATAAAAATTAAATTATAAAATTTTCTAGCGTATTATCGGTAAACTACACATATTAAACCATAAATAAATAATAACATTAAGCATCTTGGTTTCTACCGTGACAAATTACAGGAGATTCCACCCAAAACCAAGTAGAAAGCCAAAAAAAGGTTCAAGGTTTCCAAAAGGTAGAGAAAATCAAAATCCTAAACCAAAGGCAAAATAGGTAAATTAAAGGTTGGAGAGAGAGAGACATGGGGCAGGAAAATGGAGAATGGTGGTTCTCAGGTTTGTGCAATCAGTACAGTTCAGCATTACACATTTACACACTGCCTTCTCATCCCCGCAAGTTCCCTTTTTTTCTCGGTGGCATGAATTCAAATAAATTTTAAAAATAAAATAAAAAAACGTTGAGCGAATCGGCAAGTGGACTCAGAGCGTAACCACCGATTTTGCAGCGAGTTGCCACGCGGATGTGGCAATCAAGGCCCTTGTGTGCCATCCCAGCATTAGACACCCATTGTTCTCCTCCACCTTATACCCATCCCCACCAGCAAAGAGCGCGAGCAACATGCTAGCCTGTTTGAACGCGTTGGAACCCAAATGAATGAGAGAAAACCCGGCAGAACTGAACCGGTTCCGCCATTGGTTTAGGGTCTCGTGCCGTTCCACGCGATCCATTCCCTCGCAGGACACCACGTTACAGATTTGTTTTCCCAAGTAAACCTCCGACATCGCCTTATCCTGTGGATTCACAGGTGAAACCTCCAGCGAGTCGAACAAAGTGCAATAATAGTGCAGCGACTCAGTGAACCGGTCCAGAAAACTCAGTCCGTTGTGATTCGCTTCTTGCTCCACCACGGTCAGAATCTCCGGCCGAATCTGTCGGACAACAGAGAGGACCTTCTCGACGGCGCCGGGGCGCGCGAGGAGCTTGTGAAACTCGAAGACGGAGTTAAGTGCTACGGATTCATCTTCTCGGAGGTCGAGCATGGATACGTCGAGATCGGTCAGACAGTTGGCGACGAAGCCGTGGTACTCGAACTGCACGTGAATCGTCTCCGCAAACTGTGCCAGCTTCGATCCAACTTCCTGGAGGTGGTCAGAGTTATCTGCTGCGGGAGGTCCGATTCCGGTGAGCCGGAAAGCAGGAGGACCGCCGGTACGAAGAGCTAGGGCTTGCATCAGTGCCGGCCACTGCATCCCCTGGTTGATTCCGAAATCTATGACGTGAACGCGGCTTTTCCCTTGGAAAGCTTCGAGAATAGCCTGGTTGGTAGTGAAGTGAGCGAATTTGAGATAAGGACAGGATTCGTAGAAGTGAGTCTGAAGCGTGTCGGAGAGCGAGTGCTGGAGAGGGAAAACGTGGTAGATTCGCCTTGCGAGTGCTTCCGCGAAGTAGGTGGCGACTTTCCGCATAGCTCCGACCTGCGACAAAGCAAGGAATCCGATCTGCTTCACCAGCGCCTCCGCCACGGGGAGGTTGTTGTTTTCGACGGCCTCCGCACACTCCATCAGGCTGTGCACGAGGCGGATCCCGTTCTCTTGCCAGTCAACGACCACAACCGTGCTCGTTGACTCAACAGATTTGAGGCGCTTAGGGTTTGACGTAGTACTAACACCACCGTCGTAGATTGCTTTCCCGGGAATAGCCTTGAGATCGTAGTCGGAGGAGGCGGAGTCCTTATTTGATTCTTCTGGAGGATGGGAGTCGAAATTGTAAAGCATGGTCTCGAGCCAATTGGAGATGTCAGAGGGGTTGTAATAAAAGGCATCGTTTGAATGTTCCGTGAGACTGTCTTGAACGTTTTCCATAGCTTCATCAAGACGCTCCAGCTTCTGCGCCACTTCCGCCATATCAGAGGACCTCACCTTGTAACCCACCACAGCGAGAAGCTCGTCCATGCCTCCTTCCTCCTTCCAAAGGTTCGATTTTCCGCAGCTTGAGGTTCCTGAGCTGGAACCAAGCTGTTGGCGCCCCGCTTCATCCCTATCTCTGGTTCCTTTCGTTACCACCGCAGTTATTACTGTATCTTCTTCAATTCACACATGACACGCCGCAAATACCAATCAATCAATTTTTTTCTCTCTCTATATGTATATATAATTTTAAAATAAACATACTTAATTTTTAATTAAAAAAATTATATTTATAAATCTCACTTAGAATTTTATAAATTTTATATTTATAAGGTACATTGTAGTGTCTTTTAATCAATTAGAATTTTAGCTGATTATATAAAGTCCACCCACTCACAGGTCACGGTCCATCACCGATGAAACCCCCGCAACCTTCTAAAAGATAAGCTCCAAAAGATATATTTTTGGGTTTTATTTTGCTTCCATTTTGGTTTTTCTCCAATGGAATCGATATTTTTAAACTTACTAATTTAACAAATATTTATGGAATAATCCTATAATACCTTAATCAATTTTTTTTCTTTTATCGTTGACCATAGATATTTTCTTAATTTTTTGAAGGATAATAGAGAAAAAAAGATTTAAATACGGAAGAGATGTGTGTGTGGACTTTGGGGAGTTCTTTAAACCACTGCGCGCCGCTAATGGTTCATTGTTATTGCCGTTGAAGGCTCAAAATAAGTACAAGCAATACAGCTAAAATGTAGATTATATAGCCTTTTCACCATGGCATTGACCTTCTTTTCGGTTTATCTGGCTGCAAAGTAAGGACCACGAGTATCTTCATTAATTGCTTATTAACTTTTATTTCGTTTAGTTTTTTTTTTTTTTTTTTTTTAATTTAGAATAAGAAGTGGAGAAGAGAAAGTAGAGAACGAAGGAATGAAAAAAGAAGTAAAAATTAAGGTTATTTTACAAGTAAAGAAAAATTATTAAAAAATTTATAATTGAATCGATTTATTGATAGAATAAAAAATAAATTAATTAGGTAATAAAATAAAGGAAAAATATATTTTTATTTCGGTATATTTCACAAATTTCCCTTTTACTCTTTTACTTACAAATTAATCAATTTTGTTGTCAAACTTTTCAAAATAAGTGATTTTTTTATATATATAAATTTAATATTTATATGTGATTTTTGTCTTAATTAGGGATGTTAAAAAAAATTTGTGTCTATGAATATTCAGATGTACAAATACTTTAATTATTTAATACTTGTTTGCTAATGGGAAGGTGTTTCGTGGAATTTTGATCGATTTCGATTTTTAGGGAATTTTGTTCTAACCAAATTCCAACCACGTAGATTCTTTTTACTTAGGCTAACAACTAGTTTTCAATCGAAATGCGTATGAGAATTGAAAGCACTACCAAAGTCGAGGTGATGTTACTAATGGAATATGGCATGCAAAAAGTACTCTTTTGTGTTTTTCTGCTAGGAGACATCGAAAATAAAGAAAGCAGTAAAATGTCAAATCGAAAAAGCAGTACAGAATATAAAGATGCGAAGAAATATTAAATTGCAGAAAATGTAAAGTGCAGAAACCTCAAAATTGCATTAAAGGGAAATGACAAGGAATCGAAAATTGCAGGATTGTAAATAAGCAAAAATCTAACTTTGTAGAAAAATAGACAACAGGAAATCGAAATTGCAAGAAAAAGAATAACAGGAAATCGAAATTGCCTTAATATAAATGACAAGGAATCGAAAGTACAGAAACTTGAATTGCTTTAAGGTAAATGACAAGGAATCGAAATCTCGGAAATGTAAACAGCAGGAAATCAAAATTGCGTTAATATAAATGACAAGGAATCGAATGTACAAAAACTTAAAGTTGCTAAACATAAACTGCATCAAAGTAAATTACCAGGGAAAATAAAGAAAGCGGTAAAGGAAATCAATGAACATGGAAATCTAGATCGCCAGAAACTTCATGATGTTCGTCGTTCTCCAGTAGACTTCTCACTAGTATTTTTGCTCTCTCTGCCAATTTCCACCCTCCCCTTTTCCCTTTATCCTTCGCTCTATTTATAGAGCATCTTTCAAGTAATCTCTTAGGAGCAGTTAACGAAAACTGCTACCACGTTCTGCGTGCACGTCTTTTGTAGTTTTACTCCTAGCTCTACGGTTTAGAAACTGCATTCACGTTCCCATACATGAGGTAACTGCTCCCTTGACCTTCGACCTTTGCCACCGCTTACCATGTTCGATGTGCACGTCAACTGTTCCTCTCTTTATAACTTAGCCGGGATCTCGATACATGGGTTAACATTTTCCTCGATGTTGATTTCGAAATCTCGAGAACGTTTGACTTGCCTTTGATTTCCCTTAACCTTAACATTACATAATTCTGATTTCTCGATTTCATTCACTAACGGATATTAAACATTCTTCCTTCGATTCTCGATTCTAATTCTCGCTTATATTGTCACATGGTCGTCGAACGTATTTTTCAACTATCTTTCGATTTATCAGTCTTTAACTCAATCAAAAATGGTTCTCGATTTTTGCTCCCATTTGTTTCTCGATCCCTTTATCGATTTCCCACTAACAAAATGCCCCCTTAGAAGAATATAAATAGTTTATGTTTATGTTCTTTCAACATGATTCCCGCCTTCGCATGTTGGAGGCCCACAATAACTTAGGTTTTAGGGTTTCTGGGGTTTTTCAGGGTTTAGGGTTTCTTTCTGCTTTATGTCACCATCTCAGCAGTCTGCTGCCTTACTGTACACGCCACATTAATTGCCCTTCGCCTCCGTCGTTTCCAGTACCCTAGGTAGTTTTCCTTTAAACACTTTGTTGGTCTTTTACCCTGGTTTTTTACGCGAACTTTTACTCCTCCTTTGCAACCTCATCTTCTACCTTGCGCCTTTGTCCTCAACCTTGCACCCTCACCTTCTATCCTCTGTTTTCCTCTACTCTCCTGAAATGGCAACCTCTTCAAAATCTTCTGATTTTTCAGCCCCACCACTTCCCTTGTTGGCCTCTAACCTGCTGGAGATCAACAACAAGAAATTTGCTCTGGTTCCTCTAATGGAGGAAGCTTCTCAGAAGGTCGCTGAGACGCAGGTACTCATCCCTTACATTGCTGATGATGTAAATTTTGCTTTTGGGGGTCCTATCCGTTCTTGTGGCGGATCTTTTTCTTCCTTCAATCTTTCTTCAAAGAGCCAGGCTCTTATTCATCAATCTGAGGTTTGAACTGACTTCCTGAATGCTGTATCTAAAGTATACCGAACGGGCCCCCCCTCCAAAAAACCCTTGTACATTAGGTGGTTTGATAGGGTTGAGACTAAGTTTGGGAACCATTGGAGAGATGTGGGAATTTTCGATTTTTTGCATTTGTCTCGATGCGATTTGTCATTTTTGGATATGGCTATGTTTCTGTCTGCTGTACATTTGTGGAATAAGGACCTGCATGCGTTAGAACTCCCTTGTGGTCCCCTTTCGCCCACCCTTTTCGAAGTCGCTGCAATTACTGGTTTGAAGCCCACAGGGGAGAAGTATTATAAGGGTGTTTTTCCTTCGGATAATTCCCTAAGGTCCAAAATCGATTGGGAATCGAAAGCCTATGGTCATTTTCTCGAGAAGCATTTTATCGATGATCCAACAGTTTCTATTTCTGATGAGGAGCATGTTGCCTTCTTGGTATACTGGTTGTGCACTCACGTCTTCTGCCCCCGATCCATCCAAATTTCATCCCCCCTGTATAACCTTGCCTATCTCCTTCACACCGGCCAGCCTAGAATTTGTTTAGCCAAATTTTTGTTAGCCCATGTATATACTGCTTTCGATGAGGCCGTCGAGATTTTGAATACCCCCAGAGCTTCGGGAAATTTTTCGGGCCCCATTTGGTTTATCCAATTATGGCTAAATTCGATTTTTGAGAGTATCCTCCCCCCAACCTCCAACATCCCCCCAAGTGTAAATTTAGAGGGTGCTCAATTATCTTCTCGACATCGTCATTACAAACCCGACGAGGCGACTTACCGTAAATACCTTAGATTTTTGTTAACTAGGTTTCATTTTGATTCGACTTTGGCTCCTTTTACTGTGAATCTTGGACGAATAAGCGACCAACTTCGAGGACCATCTTGGTTTAAGTCCAAATTCCCTGCCTTAACTCCTGGGTTACAATCAGAGCTGGTCGACGTGTGGAGTAATTATTTGACTCAGGATGTATTAGTATTGGGTTTTCACTCCAAGGATTTTAAGCTTGTCACCTATTACCCCCAACTTTTCTCGAGACAGTTTGGTTTGAGTCAAGCCTTACCTTTTTTCCCCTTCGATATCTCCCCAAGGTCCAAGTTAAGTGAATCGACAATTGGACGGGAGCTCACCAAACTGCTACCAAAAACCCCGATGCATTTTTATCCTTATGTTTTTTAATCTAATTATTTATCAACTCTGGGTTTCTCTCAATGGTGGGCCGATTGGTTCTCGAGTAATCATTCTGATTTTGACGAAGTCCAACGAAAATTGACTGCTCATCCTTCTCTTGTGTTGCAGGACAAATCAAAGGCGAAGAAAGGTACACACTCCCACTATCTTCAAATATCTCGATTCGAGAATTTTTATCGAGTTTGTTACAACCCTTTGAAATTAGAATCGACCTTTTATGACGCTGTTATTTCCTTAGCCAATAAGACAGACACTAATCGATCCAACCACAAAATAATCAATCCTCGAGGCAAAACCTCGTTTGAAATGTATTGTCCCGCTCCCCTTCCCACTTTCCCTACAGCTCCTTTTGGACTTGCCAAACCTCTAACTCATCCTAAATGGGTTCGAGAATTGAGATCCCTGAAAGAAACCCTTTATCCCAAGCCCAAAAACAAAGATATTTCTGTATTGAAATTGTCCTATTTCCCTTACCTAAATCTTCCTCAAATTCTTCTTCCTCCCTGGCTTGTACATATCGATCGAGTCACGATTTTGACTCCATCACCTTTTGGTGAGATTTTGCTACCTCTTTTAGGAATATTTTTAATTTTCTTTATATTATAAGCTAACTGCTTTCTTTTTCGACAGTTTCAAAATCCTCTAAGACTGTTGTCGCCGAAAAGGAGAAGGACTGGGAGTCCTCGGATGAGTCAGACCCATCGGCCTTCGTTAGGAAACGCAAGCACTCGGCCACCATTTCTTCATCTTCAAAAAAATCGAAGGTTCTTTTCGATACCTTATTGTCTTATCTATCTTTTTGTCTATAGTCGATTCACTTGGATTCTAACATATTTCTGTTGTTTTTCGATTTCTAATTTTCAGAAACAAAAATCAAAGAGTCCTCGATCCGTTCAACCATCTACCATCAATCCATTATCGACGGATTCCAACACAGTCACTAAAGCGGGTCGAACAACACCCACCACACATTCGAGTCACGTAAGTCCCTTTTTTACACAATTTTATATTCCTAGGCTTCGATAAGACCCATCTCATGATTTCGACTCTCGATATTTTTCAGGATCATCCATCGGCGACTGTATCGACAAATGTTGAATCTCAACTTCAATCATCAACACCTATTTCTGAGGTACAGCTCCTAACTTTTTTGTATGTATGTTTATTTGACTTTTTGTACATTTCCTTTTCTGATACTTGTTTTGATTTACAGCAACATGAGGCTGTACAGAATCCTCCTCCTGCCTCAACATCCCTTACTCTACTTCCCCCTGGTACTAAATTTTTCTCACTGTTTTATTTTACTCCATTCTTTATTACGAATTTTTGACTCACCTCTTCGATTTGTTTTCTTTTCAGTAAATCCCCCTGTAGTCCAAGTCCAGGACTCTCCTTCCCCAGTTTTCGCAGAGCAACAGGATTCTCCTCCCTTTGCAATGCCTTCCGTCGAGTTACTCTCGGAGACATTGCCTGAGATAAACGAGCTCGCTCCAAGCAATGTGGCAGAGTATCGAACTGCCATCGAGGAAGACCCTTTCTCGATCCTCGATATT
This sequence comes from Sphenostylis stenocarpa, assembly GCA_963425845.1. Lineage (NCBI taxonomy): Eukaryota > Viridiplantae > Streptophyta > Magnoliopsida > Fabales > Fabaceae > Sphenostylis > Sphenostylis stenocarpa. The sequence continues at coordinate 39,360,572 of OY731400.1, forward strand.
CTGATGTCCGATGTCGCCACTCCTTCAAGCCACTCATCTCAACCACCTACCACCTCGAGTGAGGGGGCGTACGAGCTGAAACATCGTTTTAGGTTTTTCTTCTACTCCTCCCCCCTGGAAGTTATAGTGGAGTCGTGCAAGAAGAAGCAATCTTTCCAAGAGATTCTTACCTCGATAGAAGCGTTCCCTGAAGATGTTCTTCCAAGGGGTTTTGATATCGAAGTCGCAGCGGCCACTGATTTGTTCAACAAGGCCTATGCTGCAAAGAAGAAAAAACAGTCGGTAGCGACCAAGTTATCCGATGTTTCTTCCTTCCAAGTTGAGAAATCGAAGTTATTGAAGACCAAGAAGCTCCATCTGGAAGACGTGTTGACGACGCTGGCTTCGGTCGATAGTGAGATCGAGGAGTTGGAGAAAAGACTATATCAGCTGAAGTCGTAGAGGGATTTTCTTAGATCAGAGATTGATTCGATTAAAACCTCTGTGAAGGAAGTGGCGTTGTCTCTTGGACAGAGCATGGAGCGAAAACATCAACTGATCTCTGAAAAGAACTCGATTTCATCTTCCTGGGCACAACTGTTAATAGATTTTGAGAATCTCAAAACTCGATACTTATCTTTGTAAACATTATTTTATTCCAATTAATGTTGAATGTTTATTTCTCTTATTCGAGGTTTATATTCTTTCAAATACTTGCCATTTATCGATAATACTTTCTCTTTGTTATACCAATCGACAATCGAATAGGCATTACTCGATAATACTTTAACAATTTTGAAAGGCCCTTCCCAATTTGGCGACCATTTACCATAACTCTTGCATTTTTTATCCATAGGCAAAATCGTTTTCCACACTAAGTCACCTTCGTTAAACGTTTTCTTTCGAACTCTTTTATTATAGACTCGAGCGATTTGATTCTTTTGTAAAATCATACTATTCAACACTTGCAATCTTATTTCATCGAGATCATTTAATTCATCATACATCAAGTTCCAATAATCACAACTGGGTAAATTGTTCTGCCTTTGTATTCGATTCGATTCAATATTTATTTCGATGGGCAAAACTGCATCATGTCCGTAGACCAACTTATATGGGGTATTCTGCAAAGAATCTTTTGGTGAATTTCGATAAGCCCATAAGATTTGCAACAACGTTTCGTGCCATGTTTTTGGTTTATTACCAACATGTTTTTTGATTAAACCAATAATTACTTTATTAATTGCTTCGACCTGCCCATTAGCCTGAGCATAATATGGGGTTGATGTTAATAACTGAATATTTCTTGATTCAGCATATCTGACCATCTTCTTACCCGTAAAAACCGTCCCTCTATCAGTGGTGATAGACTGTGGGATCCCGAATCGATAAACGATGTATTCTTCAATGAAATCAATTACATCTTGCTGATCGACATCTTTTAACGATATTGCTTCTACCCATTTCGAGAAATAATCGACAGCGACGATTATATATCTATGTCCCTTCGATGATTATGGGAAGATCTGTCTGATTAAATCTACAACCCAACCTCTAAAAGGCCAAGGTTTGATAATCGAGTGTAGTTCGCTAGCAGAGACTTGTTGTATAGGACTAAATTTCTGACATTCTTCACAGGACTTAGCATAATCGATACAATCTTTCAAAATCGAAGGCCAGTAGTAACCTTGTCGAGTTAATACCCATCTCATTTTTTGGCCCACCATATGGGCACCACATATTCCATTATGTACTTCAGCCATTGCTAAGTAAGCATCGTCATTCCCTAAACATTTAAGTAATACTCCATCGATTCCTCTTTTATATAATTCATCATTTAACAAAACATATTTCATTGCTCGATATTTAATTTTCTTCTCAGTTCTCCCATTTGGATTTTGTAAATAATCTATGATTGATTTTCTCCAATATTGATCATCTAAGTCATTAATCTGTAAAATTTCACTTCCTTGAGGTAATTTTTCTTTTATTTGAATAATTTTCTGTAAATTTTCCAGGGATATCTTATACTTAGACGCAATTTGAGCTAACTCATTGGCCTCTCGATTGAATTCTCGAGGAACATGTTCGAATGTTATGTCATCGAACATTCTACTTAAAGTCATCACTCTTTCTAGATACCTGACCAGATTGGTGTTAATACATTTATACTCTTTTCGTACTTGTTTGATCACTAATTGCGAGTCACCTCTTATAATTACATGTTGAGCCTTTAACTTAATTAAAGTTTCAAGACCTGCTATCAAAGCTTCGTACTCGGCTTCATTGTTCGAACAAATGGGTTTAATCTCAAATGATAACTTAGTTGGGATATTACTTGGAGAAATAATGAGAATTCCTATTCCGAATTTGTCCGATGTACTCGAACCATCGAAATACATTATCCATTTACTCGATTTCAATAAATAAGTTATCGGTAGCTTCAATCTGTATGGTCGACCATGAAATCGGCGATTATCCGTCCTTTTATCGATTTTAAAGATTCGAATGACAATGAAAATTCCGTCAAAGCTAAGACCCATTTTCCTATTCGATTATGCATAATAGGTTTTGACAAAAGAAACTTCAAAATATTATTTCTGGAATAAACCATCACATCATGAGGCTTCATTACATACTTGAGTTTCGTACAAGAAAAATACAAGCACAATCCTAACTTTTCGATATCATTGTATCGAGTTTCAGCAACATTCAAAATCCTACTTAGATAATATACAACACATTCCACACCATTCATATCCTCCTGTGCTAGTAAACTGGCTATTGTTCGATCTGATGCTGATACATATAGCTTTAATGGCTTGTTTCTCACTACTGGTATCAGAATCGGAAGATTTGTCAGCATCATTTTAATCTGCTCAAAGGCTTCTTGATGTTCCTCCTTCCACTTGAACTCTGCTTCTTTTTTCAACTTTAACAAAGACGAAAAAACATAAGTCTTACCAGCCAAGTTAGAAATAAATCGTATTAAATAATTTATTTTCCCCAAGAATGACTGCAATTGTCTCATAGTTTTTGGAGCAGAAGTATCTATTATAGCTTTTGCTTTATTTTTATCGATCTCAATCCCTTTTCCACGCACTATGAATCCTAAAAATTCACCAGCAGATACACCAAAAGCACATTTCAAAGGATTCATTTTTAATCCATATTTTCTCATCCTCTCGAAAGATTTTCTCAAATTATTTAAGTGTTGATGTTTTTCTTTCGATACAACCACAATATCATCTATGTAAACTTGCATAAAATCATTGATTAAATCATGAAAAATTAAATTCATTGCTCTTTGATATGTTGCCCCAGCATTTTTTAACCCAAATGACATTACTATCCATTCATAAGTACCCAATGCCCCCGGGCATCGAAAAGCAGTTTTGTCTATATCATTCTCGGCCACAAATATCTGATTATATCCTAAATAACCATCTAAAAGACTTAACATTTCATTACCGGCTACTGCATCTATTAACATATCAGCTATTGGCATGGGATATTCATATTTAGGAGTAGCCAAATTCAAATCTCGATAATCAATGCATACTCTCATTTTACCATTCTTTTTAATAACATGGACGATATTAGAAATCCAATCGACATACCTGGCAGTCCTGATGAACTTTGCTTTCAGAAGTCTCTCGATTTCTTCTTTGATCTTACCCATCACCTCAGGTGCGAATCTTCTCGGCGCTTGTTTTACCGGCTTCTTGCCTTCTATGATAGGTAATCTGTGTTCAACTAGACTCCAATCCAAACCGGGCATTTCTTCATATTCCCAAGCGAAGCAGTCTTTATACTCTTTTAATAATGCAATCATATCTTTCTTCATTTCTTCCTCGAGATATTTACTAATATAAGTAGGCTTCCGGTCCTTTATACTCCCCAAGTTGATTTCTTTTAATGGATCCTGAGCCTCGACTTTCTTGTGATTTGATGTAATGGATTTTTCAAAACCTAACGGAGAATTGTCGTAAATATAATCAAGTATAACTTGATCGCTTTTATTTGCAACTAAGGTCGAGTGAATCGACTTATTTATTTCTATCTTACTACTACTACTTTCTTGGCTCCTCTTTTCATCTTCATATCTTCTCAATCGAGCCAAGAACTCCTCGTAATCTCTATTCATTTTCACCGGCCACTTCGAGGTTGGCCCCCTCTTTGATCATTACAAATCCTTTCCTCTCGTTCATTTCTAAGAAACGTTCCTCGTGCAACTTTGAGTTAAAGTCTTCGACGGTCTCGAAGGTGAATGGCTGGGAAAGCGCCAGATTCTGCAATGCTCGACCAACCTGGGATACAAATGTTATGAACTCATGTTGGTCGCCTGGAATCACTTCGAGATGTCCATCTCGATTCCACATAAATATTTTTTGATGAGCCGTAGAAGGTACGACCCCGACTCCGTGAATCCACTCCCTACCAAGGAGTGCGTTGAAATTGGCATGTGATTGGACAACAACAAACACAGTAGGCCTCGAATAAGTGCCTACTTTCACATCTAAGGCAATCATGCCTTCTGAGCTCGATGTTTTTCCGCTGAAATCGGAAATCATGATATTGTGTCTAACTAAGTCTTTTAATTCAATACCAAACCTCTTTAGCATAGTGATTGGTAATATGTTTACCGCCGCACCACCATCGACGAGGACTCTATTTACCATTTGTCCTTGAATCTCGATATTCAGTAATAAAGGCTTCAAATGGAATCTCATCTCCTCAGATGGAGGATCAATAAACGTAGCATCTCTATGGGGTACTTCGCATGATGCTTGTGTTACCCATGTCACTTTTGGCCTTATGTCTTCTGAATAGAAATCATTTTCTCGATCAGCATCACTTTGTTCTTGATACTCTCGATACTCAGTAACGTATTCTGCAGGTAATATCGATATTACTCCAATTTGATGTTCATCCCAGCTACCCTCATTTTTATCATCAAAAAAATTTCTTGCATACTGGCTCCCCATTGGTACATTATTCCCTTCAAAGTTCCTGTAATTATTCCAGTAAGGGATCCTTCCTCCTCTTCTCCAGGGCCTTCCTCGAAATCTCCTTTGGAAAGTTGGGAATCCAGTGTTCGATCCTTCATCATACGAGAGTCTTTCGAAGACATCATTACTTTGGAGCCTTCCTCCTCGAGCAGGATATATTTCTCTCCTAACCCACTGTCTGTGATTTCTACTAGCACCAGAGCCAATCGATTTCTGCTGACTTTCTCCAATCGTTGCTTGTGCTGCTTGATCTACTTTGTCATTATCCCTTTTATTTTGATTCTCGATTTTCTTCATCTGTTCTGCTCTGAAGGCTTTAGCGGCTGATTTGTCGAACACCGCACCGCATCGTGGACAAAGAGATACATCTTCATTCTTTTCCTTCTTTCGTTTAAAAACTCGATGAGAGAATCTCCCGATTGAGGATAGATCTCTTTCTCGAATTCTTTCTCGAACTCACTCGAGTCGAATTCCATGTCTTCTTCGGATACGTCCATTTTGACATGCCCGGGGTCAATGTCTTCGAGTAACATCAACCATGCCTACAAAGGTCGAATTTGTCAATCGGACATCTTCAGTCATGCCTGTTTGGGATTCGATAAAGCCTACTTGAGCTTCAAATGGACTCGTGTCCACTTTCATAGACATTTCTCCAAACTTCAGTCTTCCTTGGTCAATCGCATCTTGGATCGTGTTCCTGAAATGTATACAATTGTTAGTCCAATGTCCATAAATATTATGAAATTTACAATATTTCCGACCATTCCTCCGTTCGCGTGAAGGCGCTTTATGATCTTCACTCAACTTAATCTGTTTATCTTTTAATAGAATATCGAATATTTTATCCGCTTTTGTTACATCGAAAGTATACGTTCGATTTGCCATCTTGTCTTTTACTTCATTTTTCCGTAGTAATTTACAAATGTATGGAGCTCCTACTTTGAGCTCTGCTATATTTACTTTCTCATCGACAGCTTCTTCAATCTCAATTTCTGTCTCAGGATCTGTCTCATACACATCATTTATATATGCTACTCTTTCTTTTTTCATGGGTTTCTCAAATTTCTTATACCTTTGTTTTTCATATTCAATTTGTTCTACTCTTCTCACTTTATCAACTAATTGAGCCATGTCATTCAACGGTAAATTAACTAACTTTTTCCTAATCGAGAATTCTAAGCCAGCAGAGGCCATTCTGACTAATTCATATTCAGGAATTTGAGTAAAACATCTTGGCTTCATTTGTCTAAATCTATTCAAATAATCATCTATGCTTTCATGATTGTATCTCTTTATGTTCATTAAATCGATGAGACTTACTTGAGTCTCTCCTCTAAAGAATTGCTCATGAAAATTTCTTTCCAGTTGCAACCAATTATATATCGAATTGGGTGGCAATGAAGTAAACCAAGTGAAAGCATTTTTAGTCAATGAACTAGGGAAATATTTAATTTTTAATTCTTCACTCATCGCTAGATCCCCACATTCGATCTGATATCGAGCCACGTGCTCGATAGTGGATTCACCAATTTCTCCAGCAAATTTGGTGAATTTAGGTACTTTGTATCCTCGAGGTAATTCTGTCTCGAGAATAGCATTTGGAAAAGGAGAAACAAAGTACGTTTGATTGGGTGGTCTTAACTCCATTCCTTGGGAATTCATCCTTTGTCCTAACATGTGATTATACTGCATATTATTTTGATTGTACATATTTTGAAATCCCTCATTCAGATTCCCATAAATATCATTCCTCACATGTTGATATTCATTCCCCATATGCTGATGTTGATCATTGTTTCGATTTCTCCTCAATAGATACGGGGGATTGATATTAGCATTTTGGTTAATGTTCTGATTGGCATGATTTTCCACTCTTGTTCGTCGAGGTATAGCCAATGCATCCCCGATACGTGACATTTGGTTTGCTAATATCTCAAAACTAGCAGTAGTGTTTTGAACTAATGGATTGAGGACTGTAGTCAACTGTTGTGATAACATATTCACCATCTCAAAATTGCTCTCATCCATTTGTTGTCTAAGTACTCCTAATGAGTTGTTGGAGATCCCAGTACTGGTGTTTTCGATAGTCTCAAAATTGGATCGATGATAATCTCTATCGAATGCGTTTCTCCCATGATCCAGATTTGCTCTGTGATCTAGATTTGGAGGTGTCTGTTGTGTACCTAAATTCTGCCCACTCCCTGAAATCTGGGGGGATACTAAATTTTGAGATGCCCCTAAATTTGGAGAGACTCCAAAATTTTGCGGCATACCTAGAGTCTGAAAGGTACCTAAGTTCTGAGGCATTCCTAGGTTAAATCTCGAGTTTTGTTGTATCGAAGAGGTACCAGCCCCATTCATATTATTAAGCGAAAAACCAGGTGGCCTTACGCTCATATACGACCCTGCATATGTTGTTATGGGGTTCCCCATCACAGTATTGGATCCTACTTGAGTGTTTGCTAATGTGCCTGAACTTTGTTCATTACTCACAGGTATCGACATACTCACAGTCGTCGATATTACAGGCATATTTCCATTATGACCTTGCCCCCCAGTGTTTGGTGGATGTGAATCGTTTAGACCCTCACTGTTACTCTAGTTATTTGGTGGGTTTTGACTCATTCTTATAACTCGCCCACTCCTTAATCTCATACACTTTCGAACTAACCAATTTTGTGTTTTTCGACACAAATGTCCCCTACCTGGCGTGCCAATTTGTTTCTGGTGGAATTTTGATCGATTTTGATTTCTAGGGAATTTTGTTCTAACCAAATTCCAACCACGTAGATTCTTTTTACTTAGGCTAGCAACTAGTTTTCAATCGAAATGCGTATGAGAATTGAAAGCACTACCAAAGTCGAGGTGATGTTACTAATGGAATATGGCATGCAAAAAGTACTATTTTGTGTTTTTCTGCTAGGAGACATCGAAATGTCAAATTGAAAAAGCAGTACAGAATATAAAGCTGCGAAGAAATATTAAATTGCAGAAAATGTAAAGTGCAGAAACCACAAAATTGCATTAAAGGGAAATGACAAGGAATCGAAAATTGCAGGATTGTAAATAAGCAAAAATCAAACTTTGTAGAAAAATAGACAATAGGAAATCGAAATTGCAAGAAAAAGAATAACAGGAAATCGAAATTGTCTTAATATAAATGACAAGGAATCGAAAGTACAAAAACTTGAATTGCTTTAAGGTAAATGACGAGGAATCGAAATCTCAGAAATGTAAACAGAAGGAAATCAAAATTGCATTAATATAAATGACAAGGAATCGAAAGTATAGAAACTTAAAGTTGCTAAACATAAACTGCATCAAAGTAAATTACCAGGGAAAATAAAGAAAGCGGTAAAGGAAATCAATGAACATGGAAATCCAGATCGCCAGAAACTTCATGATGTTCGTCATTCTCCAGTCGACTTCTCACTAGTATTTCTGCTCTCTCTGCCAATTTCCACCCTCCCCTTTTCCCTTTATCCTTCGCTCTATTTATAGAGCATCTTTCAAGTAATCTCTTAGGAGCAGTTAACGAAAACTGCTACCACGTTCTGCGTGCACGTCTTTTGTAGTTTTACTCCTAGCTCTACGGTTTAGAAACTGCATTCACGTTCCCATACATGAGGTAACTGCTCCCTTGACCTTCGACCTTTGCCACCGCTTACCATGTTCGATGTGCACGTCAACTGTTCCTCTCTTTATAACTTAGCCGGGATCTCGATACATGGGTTAACCTTTCCCTCGATGTTGATTTCGAAATCTCGAGAACGTTTGAATTGCCTTTGATTTCCCTTAACCTTAACATTACATAATTCTGATTTCTCGATTTCATTCACTAACGGATATTAAACATTCTTCCTTCGATTCTCGATTCTAATTCTCGCTTATATTGTCACATGGTCGTCGAACGTATTTTTCAACTATCTTTCGATTTATCAGTCTTTAACTCAATAAAAAATGGTTCTCGATTTTTGCTCCCATTTGTTTCTCGATCCCTTTATCGATTTCCCACTAACGAAGGGTACAAGGATTATGGTATCCCGAATACCAATTATGCACTAATAATTTTTATTTAATATTTTTTAAAAATAAATTAATGAAAATAAAGTTGTTGATGAAAAATATTATTATTGAAAAATTATTTAAAATTTAAACTAATTTTTTTATAAATTTATGAAATTGAAGTTATTTAAAAAAATATAATATTTTTTAAATTTATATTTTATACTACAACTTATTTGAATTAATATTTTATGGTGTTGTTTCCTTTAAATGAAGTTACTTAACCTCATGTCCATTATGATAACATCGTTAGGATCTATTATCACGTCTAAAGTATAATCCATTTTAAAAGTTTAGTCCGTCACAATTTTGTCTTTAAAAGGTGCTTTGACGGGTTAAGAGAGAAAGATGTATCTAAACTATCTTTGATTTTGACTCCTAAGTGATGTGAGACTCATGAGCATACCAAAACATAGTTCTTAGTCTTGACTCTACGGTGGGTGCCAATGTTCCGTCTAGAAATGAGAATGTTTCTACCTCATGTCCACTATAATAGCATCGTTAGGTCTATTATCACATCTAATGTATTGTCCGCTTTGAAAGTCTAATTTGTCATGATTTTGTTCATAAAAGACACATCGATGAGTTAAGAGAAGAGAGTGTACATAAACTACTTTAGACCTCGATTCTTAAGCACTATGTGACTCATGAGCATACCAAAATAAATCACTACTGCAGAAAAGACTTTTTATGTCGGTTAAAATGGGCTTTCGACGTCGGTTAAAGAGGTGACATAGATACAGGGGTTATAGAAAGTAAGTCTTTCTACGTCGGTTATTTTGAACTGTCATAGAAAGTAAGACTTTCTACGTCGGTTCTATGACTAACCGACGTAGAAAGTATTATTTTCTATGTCGGTTTACACTGGTAACTGACATAGAAAGTCTTACTTTCTATGACCCCTGTATCTATATCGGTTAACAGTAACCGTGATTGTATGTAATATCAATGTCGGTTATGCAGATAACCGACATAGAATGTTAAACTTTCTACGTCGGTTATGTCATTAACCGACGTAGAAAGTACTTTCTACGTCGGTTGTAACATTAACCAACGTAGAAAGTGTGTTTTTTTAAAGGACGTGCATTTTCATTGCAGTTCCTGCCTTTCATCGAATAAATATGCCTATTCATCACAATTCCAGACAGATATTCACAGTTCCAAACAGTTGTACAGACAGATATGCACAGTTCACAGTCCCAGACAGATATGCACATATGAAACATACTTTCATTTACTTAAACGAATGTAAATTTGCTAACTTAAATGAATTCAATCAAAATTGTTACAAGTCAAATTTGCTATGAAGATTGAATACTTAAAAGGAAAGAAGCTCACTGCTCTCTAATATCGTCTAACACTTCAATCTTCAATGGAGATGACTCTCTAAAATCCTACATAATGAAACATTTCAGATTTAGAAATCATTTACATAATTGGCATATTTGACTTAATTATAGTATATTTACCTCCCTCCATGAGTCAATAATGTTTGCGAATACAATGGTGTGCATGTGCTTCATCACATAATACCCGCACTCATAGTTTCTCGGTTGGCATGGGCACTACAAGTTAAATACATGTCAGATTAACTTTAAATGACAAATTGAACAATAGTAAGAGGAATGTGTGGTCACCTTTGGTGCAATATATGTCAACTTCTTTCTAGCATGAGATGGAAGGCCTTGCAACATGAGGTGAGCTTCCGAAGCTCTACAAAAGGACAGGAATTAATTATAATAGAACCTAATTTTGGTGTAAGTGCACATATGATACAACAATTAAAAAAACCAAACTTACGCGTCTATGTGCTTTTTAATATCCAAATCATTTGGTTTCTTGTGTAATGAACACAAGAAAACCAGAAGAAATTGTCGAGGAACAATGACTATGAGCTGCCAATGACCCCTACACGTTGAAATAATATTAGTAAAATTTCAGTTTTACATAAATGTGCATTAATTTATAAGATGTATACTTACTGATGCAAGTAAGGTGCTAAGTAGACTTCTTTGCCCCCATTTTGAAATGTCTCTATTAAGTACGTTTGCACCTCTTCAGCTTTATTCCCAACGGACTGAATGGCAATAGGTTCAATAAATCTATAGATAAAGGCAATCTTCCTCTCAACACACAAACAATGTAAATACCTTCAACATTGAAAATAAATAAAGTTACAAAATAATGTACCAGTGAGAATATAAAAAATATCCCTTTGGAGTAGGAAAAAAGGGATCGTCTTGGTCCTGCATATACGACTTCAGGTGGCATATCTAACTGTGTGGGAGTGGTCCCGATAGTCACTGCTAGTGCACCGAATCGTTGTAAAGCACTCGGTGGTGATGGTGGTGATTCATGCACAACTTCCTTTGCTTTTTCAGCCTCTTTCTATACAAGTAGAAAAAATAAATAACATTAATATACATAAACATATCAAAAAATAATAAGTAAAAGGGATAAATGCATGAAACAACCTGTGCATGTGTTGGGATGGGTCTTGTTAATGAAATTGGCCATAAGATAAAATTTTTAGGTGCTTGTCCCACTGTTTGAACCTGTTTAGTGGGAATAGGGATTGGGGTAACAACATCCCGAACATCTACAACCACCACTCTTATCATATCATCTCCAATACTTTGGTGGTGGATGGTTGACCCCAATGCATACATTTTCCCTAAGGTAAACAAATGATAAAATACTTTAGACAATATAGTGCTTAGCAGAGTACAAAATACATGTCAAAGATATAATACGTACCGTATGCCACCAAATGCTCGGGAGGACCCGCAACATACAACTGATAGTTAGCAGTGTCAGTAGGAGCAACCTCTTCCCCTCTATCAGGAGCATCACAACACTCCTTTGTGTGACATGAATTGGGGATGCCTCTCGTGCGGGAACAGAAGGTTGAGTGGACAAAGATGCCAACTCTGCTCGCATTGAGCTCAATAACTCTGCCTTCAAGTCAGAGTACACCTCATCTTGAATCTCCTTCCTAATTTGTTGTTTGAGGGACTCTAACTCCAACTTATTTAGATGGCTCAAAGTTTGAGTTGCCAAGGATGGGGCACCAAAGTACTGTCTGATGCCCACCCCTCGTCCAGTAGCATGAACACGTCCGGGATGTTCTGAGGTACCGATGGCCATTGCCAATATATCCTGACGGCCATGTGGGTGGAATGATCCCTGAGTGCTCTGCTCAACCAACTCATCCTACAACACAAAGGAAGGATTTGTTAGCAAATACATATGTCTATTGTAATATAACATATATAATTAGTTTAGGGTATGCTACTTATAATACGTTGAGCTACAACATCAGTTTGCTCAGATACGTACTTCCTTGATGAGTTCTGACGAGCTCTCTTCCATTTATCATGGCGTGAAGGGCGAGTGACAGAACTCACAACCGAGTCATCTGAAGGCTGACTTGAAGATGCCTCCTTCATGATCTTGTCCTCAAATTTCTCATAACCCCCACGAGACAACCTATGGGGGTGGATATTCTTTCTCTGAATATCCTGTGTCTTCTAGTGCTTAGCCTGTTGTATTCCATGTTAAATACCAATTTTAAAACCTCCATTTAAAAATAATTGTTAGAAAAGGAGGCTGAGATCAAGAGGGGGGGTGAATTGATCTTTGAAAGATTTTTGCAATTTACAGATTATCTATTTCAAAGATTAAGAGTTCTGACCAAATCTTGAATCAAGCAAAACAAGCAATTAAAATAAAGGCAGCAACAAAATTAAAGAGAGTAAGGTTTAGAGAAATACAACCAAGATTTATACTGGTTCACCCAATCCTAGGGCTATGTCCAGTTCTCAGCCGGATTCTAGCTGAGTTCCACTAGATTGAATGTTTTATAGATTACAGATTCCAATCACACACTCAATCTACCACAAGAACTAAAATTCCAGTTCTTGCACCTAAACCTTTACCAAGAACCAACTTCCAGTTCTTGAACTACCTTGCAACCAAATTCTAGCCACAGAAATCAGTGCCTACACTTCCAGACACCCATAATATAGTAATAAAATGTAAAGAAACAAAGAGAAGAAACTAGAACATTCAAACCCGGATTATTCAGCTCTACAGAATGAGTTTCTTCACAAAAGAAATGCAGAAATTGCCTCAAGAAAGAACTTTGAGAAACTTCAGAAAACTTGTGTGATTCTTTCTTGAAAGTAGCTCTTATGATTGCTTGATTGATTACTCAAAGGTATTTTTTGAAAGACTGAAGCAATCCTGTTTATATAGAGATTTGTTCTAACTGCTAGTTTAATTAATCTGTTAAAACAATCTTTTAATATTTTAAATGTCTTGAATTAATCTGTTAAAACTTCTTTTAATCTGTTAAAATATTCTTGATCATTTTCTAAATTTGTTTTAACTTATACAATAATGTTTATATCGATTAAAACACTTTGTAAAAAATTCCTTAAGTTGTTTTAATCGATTAATTCACATTTTAATCGATTAAAATTCTGCCAAATATTTTCATAAAACTTTCTAAGTGATTTTAATTGATAACAATATGTTTTTATCAATTAAAACAGTTAACAAAAATTGTTTTAATCGATTAATTCGTTTTTACATCGATTAAAATTCTGACAGAACACCTTTCAAAATATTTCAAGTTGTTTTAATCGATTATTTCGAGTTTTTATCGATTAAAATACTGACAGAACACTTTCCAAAACACTTCAAGTTATTTTAATCGATTGTTTCGAGTTTGTATCGATTAAAATACTGTTAGAACACTTTCCAAAACATTTTAAGTCATTTTAATCGATTATTTTGAATCTATATCAATTAAAATACTGGCAAAAGATTTTCAAAAACTCCTTTAATGAAAACAATCGATTAATTCGAAGGTATATCGATTAAAACAATTCCAGTGAATATTTTAAAAGGTTTTAATCGATTATTTTAAAAACCTATCAGTTAAAAACCTGTTATGTAAGTGTGAAAAACATTTTAACTGATAAAGCTCATATAATATCAGTTAAAACAATTTCTTAAAAACCATTTAACCGATTACTTTGGTTTTTAACAGATTGAACATCTTTAGAGGCATTTTCAAAATATTTTAAATGATGAAACCTCATGCAGCAGAGAGATATGAATGATTATACCTATGTATAAATGTAGACTCACTAATCACTCTACCCTTTTAACCAAGTAACCTTTGACTTCAACAGAATAGCCTTTGACTTCATTTGACTTCATCAAATCAACAAGATCTTCGTTTTATCAAATGATTCAAATAAGATCTTCATTACTTTTAGTCTCCCCCTATTTGATGAAGACAAACACCTCTTTGAATGATTCTGCAGAAAAAGTCACTTGAATATATAGATTAGTGAGTATTCAAAATTATTCATTTCCCCCCCTAGATTTCTCCCCCTAGACCGAGCCCTCGCAAAACTCGATGAGCTGCAAGCCTTGGTCATCCATCAAGAGGCGAAGATCAAAGAGGCTCAAAAGTACAGTGAAGATATGAGCCAGGCAGTCCAAAAGCAAACCGAAGCACTCGCTCATCATGTCCTGGAAGCCGAAAGAGAATTACATAGAGATCAAGACCCGCTTGTGGGTTTCTTTAGGCTTTTCCATTTTTGTTAAAAGTTGCTTCGTAGTGTGGAATAGGGGAATGTACACTTTCTACGAGTAAATAAAAATTTCTTTATTCAAACAATTGTCTACTTGCATGCATATCATTTATTCACATGTTTAATTTCCCCTCCTTCACTTTTAATAAATAAGATAATAAAAAGGAATGATTAACTGACACGTCTTCCAAATCAGAAGGATGGAGAGAAAACTGCTCCTAATCAAACTCTCCCCAACGGTCGATTCACCACAAGAGGATAACCAGCCTCGACCGTTGGTTCTCAAAGTCAATAATGAAGAGGGGGCAAGGACGCCCGTGCGACTATTTATGCATCATCCTTTCCCCTTTGAATCGAATAAAGTTGTACCGTGGAGATATGGGGAATCTTCACCAATAAAAGAGGAAATCTCCAATATAGCAGGCATAGGGGGAATGACCAGAAGTGGAAGGATCTACTTTCCCAAGGAATTGCAAGAGGATGCCCCCAGGAATAAAGGAAAAAATAAATAGACCGAAGAAAAAGAAAATAAAGAATCCAAGGAGGAGACCGATGAATTACTCCAGTTTATAAGGCAAAGCGAGTATTCCATTATCGACCAACTCAATCATATGCCTGCAAAGATAACTCTGTTATCTTTAATGATGAGTTCGGAACCGCATCGAAATGCCCTGATGAAAGTCTTGAGCGAAACACATGTACCTCACAATATATCCCAAGAAAAAGTTGAGAGGATTGTTGGTCACATTACGACAAGCAATCACCTCACCTTCACAGATGAAGAACTCCCCCTAGAGAGGTCAAGCCACAACAAGCCCTTACACATCTCTATCAAGTGTAAGGAGTACCTCATCGCTAAAGTTCTTGTGGATAACGGGTCATCCTTGAACGTGATACCCAAGTACACACTCGACAAGTTGAAAATCTAGGGAGCCCGTTTGCGCCCAAGCAATAGAATCATCCTAGCATTCGACGGATCCAAACGGGAAGTAGTGGGGGAAGTCAATCTGCTAATCCAAGTCGGACCGACTATCTTCAACATCGATTTCCACATAATGGACATTACTCCAGCGTACAGTTGTCTCCTCGGCAGACCTTGGATTCATGGCACTAAGGCAGTACCTTCAACGCTCCACTAGAAAGTCAAGTTTATAGTAGATGACAAGCTGGTCACGGTCCAAGCAGAAGACGATATCTTGATCAGTGGACCGTCTACCCAACCTTATGTGGACGTGGCTGAAGAGGTCCTTCAAACATCTTTTCAAGAACTCGAAATTGCCAGCGTAGAGAGACTTCCCAATAATACGAAGGTAGCCCGCATGATGATGAAGCATGGCTACCATCCTAGCCAAGGATTGGGGGCAAATTCCCAAGGGATGAGGGAAACCCCGGAATTCAAAGATAACCCTTTTAAGTTTGGCCTAGGATACGACCCTATAACGGGTCGAGCAGAAAGAAGAAAAGGGAAGTCTGCCCTCGCACACTCAAGTAGATTTTCCAAAGCGGAGGGATGCAAGCGTCACGAGCAACCCTAGACATTAGGAGCTCTTTTCTTTTCTTAAGGGATATAAACCCAGTGATTGTTAGAGATTATCCCCCGGGGCTAGCCCGACCCCCAGGCATCTTTTGGGCACATATTCCCTTATTAATTAATAAAGAATACATTTCTTACTATCTGCTTCTCTTCTTGCTAATTTCATGTCTAGACCTCATAATAACCACGTCTAAACAAACAAAACAAGAGAAGGATAAAAAGGCATCGAAAATGATCAAAACATGCCATTTCCATAATAATCAAGCTGATTGATTAGAAGCACCAAATAAGGTTTTACCTCACCATAAATAAAGCCGTGTTTCGTCAATATTGTGAAAAAAAAACAAAAAGAAAAGAAGGAGCCCATAAAAGCCAAAGGACAAAAAAAAAAGGGGGCAAATTACCCGGTAGGAAACCCACTAAGGGGGCTACGCAAAAGATAGGGTCAACCCGTTAGGACACTCGAACAAAAATAAAGGGTAGCCTAGGCAAAAGTTAGGGTTACAAAATAAGGTCCAATAAAGATAGGACCAAAAACACAATATGCTAGTTCGAAAACCCGAAGGGCGATCTAGGGAAATCAATTAGCCATAAAAACAGTGGAAATAGGCTAAGGCACAAATATACAAAGAAAAACGTTTGTTTAGACGACAACTAAAACACTCAGGCCAACCCTAGCCAGCCATTCTTACAAAATCTCTTCTAAAATAAAATCAACCATCTAAAACACAAGCCGTTGAATTTATCCCCTTTACTTCTTTTCTCTTGACCCTCATAACATTATTCTAACAATTAATTTGGGAATATGGAGGCGTATAATCAAAAAGAGGATTGAAATCCCTAAGCAAGGAAAAAGGGCATCGACATGGTAAAGTGTGCTCTCCGAATCAAAAATCATTCTTCGATAACGTCAAGTCTGGAATGGTACAAACAAGTACAACAGAGAAGCAAACATCAGAGGGCCCCCGTCTATAAGACGTACCAGTTAATCCTTCTGAAAACACTAATGAAATAGCATTATAGGACATTAAACATGAAAACATTGCATGCATAAAATATTTTTGAACAAGGTCCTATTTTCTTAAAAAAAAAATCCTCTAAAAATCGAGACCGCTGTCTCGACTCCTCAGACTGTCGTCTCGACCCACGAAGAAACGAGACCGCCTTCCCAACATAGACCGCCATCTCGCTTTGGGCAAAAACGAGACCGCCTTCTCGCTTGGCGAGAAGGCCGTCTCGCCATATGACCAAAACGAGACCGCCGTCTCGAAGTTCCAGACGACGGTCCCGAGGCTCGTAAAATCGAGACCGCCATCTCGAAATCCCAGACGGCGGTCTCGAATTGCAGCGAGAAGTCTATAAATAGGGGCCTTTGGGGGGGGACTTCCAGAAAGAGGGGTAGGGGTTCTGGCCCAAGTACGTCTGCGGCCTCGTCTTCTCCAGACCTAACCCAGTTGACGCCTCAACACTAGGCTTGACTTGATCACATTCAGGGCTACGCCCGACACCCTATGCTGAAGTTGGACTTCCGCATCCTCGCCGAGTTTGGATGGGAAGATGATGTACAGGGTTTATTGAAAGCATCGGGTGGGACTTTCTCCTGCAGCCTCCTCCCACCCGCATGTACACACAGGCAGTAATGGAGTTCCTCGCCTCCATTACACTGATGGAGTTTCCCACCATGGTCCTGGGCCTCCCTCTGGTCAAGATGGTCTCATATTTCATGAACGAGTCCTACCGAACGACGACGCTGGATGAATTCAATGCCTCCATCGACTTCGTCCAGCCCGAAGATATCCTGTCCCCAGGGTATCGAACGACTATCTGTGAGCGGCCAACTACCCTCACAGCCGGTGAAATGTGGGAGGATCTCACCGGGATGTTAGTCTTACCGACCCTACTGAAGGGGTCTGCTCTACTCCCCGTATCTGCCACAAGCTGCTGGCTGGGACCATCCTCGGGCGTGAGGAGAGTTAGGGAAAGGTCACTCATCCTGACCTCTTTGCCCTGCACTACATGCTTTAGGGGCACCGGTGCAATCTTGACTATTTCTTCGTGAAGGCCCTTAAGGATTTTGGGTGCTGTCCTATGGGAGCCATCCTCATGGGTCCCCTCATCATCCCACTAGCTGAGAAGTGGGGTTGTCGTGGCGGAGAGAGCATCCCCTCCGATCTTTGACCCGAGTCCATCAGCAGGTTTATACTTATTAGCATGGGGATGCTCATTCGACAAGGAACCCAGCTGGCCCTTCACCCATCGCTCATCATGAATCTGGACCTCTAGGACCTGGTGGCGATGCAAGACCTGTCGGCACCCCCAGAGTTCCAGCAACAACAACAACAACAACGACAACAACAATGACAACAACAAAAACAGTATGGGGACGACTCTGTTGGCATCAACCGCAACATCTACGACATGCACCAACAATTCGACCAGATGTCCCTGAGACAGGACATCTTCGAGACCCGGCTAGAGACCTTCGGTCAAATACAGGAGGGGATGAGACAAGACCTGGCACCGCTCCGGCAAGAACATATCAGCTCAGTCCAAAGCCAGGAAGAGTTTCAGAGACACATGTATCGGCAGTTCCCTCCTCCCGGATCGTCTCCCGGCTCGAGCCCGCCACCGTCTTAGGGATATTACCCCAAAATTATTGTTGTAATAAAATTTTATCATAAATAAAATTTCTTCCATTCATTTTTACTCTCTTTTCGAAAAAAAAGTTAGCGTAACAAAAAAAGAGAGACTAATAAAAAAGACTTATGCTTAGTCCCGAAAAAGCCAAAATCCAAAGTCGCGAGAAAAAAGATAAAATCGCGGAAAAATGCAGGATTAGAGTCAAAGCAATAGCCAAAACAGGTTAGTAACTACATTGACCAATAAATTTTCAACAACCAGCAAAAGTCAAACAACTAAGAATCCCCAACAACTAAAGTTGGATGACTATCAGAATAGTAAAAAATTGGAAAATCCCCGGCACACCAGAAGACAATCATCAGTCCCGCGCATGATCACAATCAGTAAGCTGCCACCCCAGCCAAAGGATCGGCTACCGTATCAAAGGAGCATCCTGAGGCACCTAACCTGATGAGGGTTCATACTCATCAACCAAGGGGTTAGCTACCACGTCAAAGGAGCATCCTAAGGTTTATCATTCGGCGCATGATCAGAATCAGTAAGCCGCCACCACAGCTAAGGGGTCAACTACCGTATCAAAGGAGCATCCTGAGGCACCTAACCTGATGAGGGTTCATACTCATCAACCAAGGGGTCAGCTACCACGTCAAAGGAGCATCCTAAGGTTTATCATTTGGCGCATGGGCTAGAACAGTAAGCCGCCACCGCATCCCAGGATCAGCCCTGTTGCAAAAGGGTATCCTAAGGATACAATTTACCATCACCTGAGGGGTCAGCTACCGCATCAAAGGAGCATCCCAAAGGAAAATCTCCATCAGCCGAAGGGTCAGCTACCGCATCAAAGGAGCATCCTGAAGCGTCACCAAAATCTCGTCTGACGGATCAGCCTCCGCAACAAGGAAGCATCCTGAAGACAGTGCCAGACTTTATTCACCGCAGCCAAAGGGTTAGCTACCGCATCGAAGGAGCACCTAGAGGATAGTCGGACAAGAGGGTTAACTCCTTTACCCGCCAATCGACTTTATGGCTCGAAAACCCATAGTCAACTGGTCGAGTAAAGGGGGGGCAGCTGTAGACCCCAAATCTTGTCCGGTCGCAAAATAAAGAGCAGAAGACCTTCAATTCGAAGATGGACAAGGCTTAAAAGATCCCTAGGATAGACTTTTAGGCCCCATATTAGAGTAGAAGGGCTTTTTTGTACAAAAAAAAATAAGGATTTCCACCTCAGGGATCGAGACCATCGTCTCGCTTATTGGGACCGCCGTCTCGCCTATTAACAAAGTCGAGACGGCCGTCTCGTTTGGCGAGACGGCCGTCTCGCCATTTTCCATTGGCGAGACCACCTTCCCGATTGGCGAGATGACCCTCTCGCCATTTGGCAAGTCGAGATGGTCGTCCCGAATGGCGAGACGACGGTCTCGACCTTGCGAGGCGAGACGACGGTCTCGACCTGATAGGCGCGAATCCCTATAAAAGGGGAGCGCTCCCCCCTCCATTTCACACAGTTCTTCCACTTCTCCTTCTAACAATTCTTAGAATTCTTCTCCTAGAGCCCCTTCCGAAGCATTTCTGGAGTTTTTTTAGTGTCTTTAGAGAGTTTTTATAGCGTTTCGAGAGAGAAAATTCGACGTTGTAAGAGCGAGGGGCTGTCAAAACGCACCCTATCTTTTAAAGAATTAATCAAAGCTTGCTCAGCAGGTTTCTTTACTCTCTCTCTCTCTCTCTCTCTCTTTTACCACTTTATCATTTATATATGCCTTAATTAGGGCCATGTAGTCGTCATACTTTAATTCCGCGAATAAAAGGGTAAAAGCGTCATTTTTAATTTATTTACGAAAAAACCGGCCTATCATAGGGAACCCGAAGGGGGCATCGTAGGGAAGCTAATACCTTCCCTACATGTAACTAACTCCCTTACCCAACTCTGGTTATAATGGCTAAAGTTGGTTTTTCTTAAAAAACCAACGCCTTCTTTTTTTCCTTTTTCGGTGTTTCCGGTAAAAACATCGGTGGCGACTCCATAAGAACCCCTTCGGAAAACTTGCTTTTAGGTCTAGCCCGGTTAGCGGACATCCTAAAAGCTCTCTTTCGAAAACTTCGCCCCTAGGTCTAGCCCAGTTATCGGACAACCTAGAGGCATTGTAACCTCACCCATCCAAAACGCGAAAACGGGAAGTCAGGACCATCGCGTCGCTTCGACCGCCTCTTTTTACGGTGGCAACAATTCGTATTTTAATCGATTAAAACTATATGGACAACTTTTCTGGTATTCTCTGTAAGTGAAATTAATCGATTAAAACAATTTTATTTCAATTAAAATACTCAGTCCATTAATCCAGAATCAATATTTGCTAATTAGGTACCAAAGAACTTCCAGATTTTGTTCCTGCAAAACAGATTTAACATATATCTGGTACCCTTTTTATAATCATTGGGTCCAATCAAGTTATTTGAAATGAATTCTTGGGAATCCACTTCATTCTTCCTTTTGGTATTGCATACTTCTTGATTCTACAAAATTTAATAGAATGACCTTTTTTCATACAATAAAAGCATGTAATAAATGGTGACGAAACAGATTTACTGTATGCAAAATAGTTTTTAAACGATCTAGTTTTCTTTCCAACGAGAGGTGTAAAACCAATACCACCACGATCAATAACCAACTTTTGAGAATCAAGTATAACATCAAGACTGATTTTTCCTTGTGCAAGTTTAGATGCAGTTTTTATTAAATAAGCTAAATTCTTTTGTAACTCAGGACAATTTTCACAATCTTTTTGATCATTACAAATGCAATCAGAATTATTATTACCTATTTCCAGATTTTCATTCTTAGTTTCTTCATCAAGAATTTTATTTTCAAGAAGAATGATTTTGTTTTCTAATAAACTATTCATGCTTTTTAATCTTTTGTTTTCAATTTCTAATTTCTTAACTACTGAATGCATTTCATAAAAAGCATCTTGTAATGACTGTAATTCATAATAGTTGTTGAAGAATCAGAACTTACACTGGACATAGGAGAATTTGAATTGACCATCAAACACATCTCTACTGTTTCTTCATAAGCCATTTCAAGAGTTTTCCACATCTGTTCAGCAGTCTGACAATGAGATACCCTGAAAAATTCATTCCTGTTAAGTGAAGATGTAATGATATTTTTCACTGCCGTCAAAAAGAGGCGATCGAAGCAACGCGATGGTTTCTGTTAGAATCGCGCAGCGGAATGTTTGCGTGAACGGACAAAAACCAAGAGGGGGGTGAATTGGTTTCTTAACAAAAATTAGGTTTTAAAAATTTTCCCCAAATTTTACCGATTAAAATGTTGTGTAAACGTAAATAGACTAAGGATAGAGTCTTACACAAAAGATTTATACTGGTTCGGATCAAAAGACCCTACGTCCAATTGCTAATCACTCAAACAGAGGATTAACGTTGTCACTATAATCAAGTTTTTACAAACAGATAATAATGGAAAAGATAGAGTAACAAAAACACCTCTCTTGAGTCACACAAGAGATGAAGAATAGCTTTCCCTAGAGACGACACAACACACAATCCACCAAGAACTCCACTTAGTGATTCTTATCGCTTCTAGCCCACACCAGGTTCCAAAAGCCCCTTTTTCCTCCAACAAACAGTTCTCTAGCAATCACAACTCTCAAATTTTGTTTGAAAAAGATTGTTCTTTTTTTCTGAGAGCCTTAGAGAACCTTAAGTAGATGAATTAGGATTTGGGAATTGGGGATTTTCGAAACTTGGTGTATTGGGACTAGGGTTTTCGAAAATAGGTTTAATTTGAAGTTCAAAATGCAAATTTGACTGAAATAATCGATTATCTCAAGTGATAATAGATTAGTACAGAGCCAAAATGAACAGGAACCCACAATGCACGGTTTTAATCGATTATTTGCCCTGTTAATCAATTAACAGGCCTCTTAATCGATTAACAGGCCTGTTAATCTATTAATAGGAGTGTTAATTGATTATTATAGAGAGGTGATACAGAAAATGGTTTTTCTCTCTATAATAATCGATTATTTGGTCTATTAAAAGATTAAACCCGTGGGTTTTTGATAAAATGAGTTTTTGAAGCTTCTAAAGAGTAGACTATGTACTGGCTATCTTAGACTCTAATATTACAGACTCAAACTCATCATAACAGAGTTATTACACAAGAATACAAGTCTTCAACTCTCTAAGTTCTTTGTTCTTGAATCATCACCAAAATCAACAAGCTTCATGTCCATGTAAGTTCAACATCAAGTCCTTGTATGTTCAACAATCTCCCCCTTTTTTGATGAGGATCAAAATTTTCTTTTAAAGTTGTAATAACCTGTTTTATCTGTCACACTAACAAAAACATTAAACATACCAGATAATATTTAAATTTAATCATAAGAGACTTTAAATATTTCTCCCCCTATTTTGATTATGATAAAAAATTAAGAGCTCCCCCTCAAAATATGCATAACTTGGAAATAACTCCCCCTCAAACAAAGTAATAAAAGAATACAAATTTTATTTCATAAGTGAAAGTGTTTTACAATACAAGAAATGAAAACAATATTAAAATTCTTCACTATCGCTATGAAAGTGAGCATCAAATTTATTCTCTAAGTGACACACTTTATCATCTACGTCAGAGATACGACGAATGATTTCCTCATGCCATACTCCAGAGAGAGTGAAGAATGCATGCATCCTCTGGTTCATATCAGATAACATGTCTTCCACATATTGACAGGTTTCAGGATGAGCAGAAGAAGTTCCAACACTTTGAATCTGATCAGAGGGAAACTCAGCAGCAGGAGGCATATCTTTGTTAGAATCTTCATCATCTGCATCTATGTTTGGAACGTCATCCTTGTGAACATAAGTATTATTTAAATGCACCATTTGTAGTTGGGTTAATGTGCTGTCCAACATGTGGTTTAAGTTTGTCGTTCGTACCGTTTGTTCCCCTTCAACATTCACTCCTTTGTATTCAAGAATGCGAGAGATAAGGAGAGCATATGGAATTTTGAAGGTGGGATGACGTTTGGCCTTTAGCATAGTCATTGTGACAAGACTACCCCAATCTATTGGCTCATTATTCATTATTGCATGAATAATGCGAAAATCTATTGAAGAGCATTGGGCATGGTTCGTTGCCCGGGGACATAAGATCCAGACGAGTAGATGCAGGAGCAGGCGTTCCTCCTTCTTTAATGGTCCAGCTAGAAGAAGACGCCCGATCTCCATGGAAGGGTTACGAAGAAAAGAACGGTAAGCCATGATCTTGTCAAAGTTATCTAACTCACCAAAAACGCTAATAGCATCATCTCTTATAGGAAAATGTGCAACGTTTACCCAAATATCGTCATCAAGAATAATGGATACTCCCTTAACACGAGAGGTAGCTACTTGATCTCTAAATTTAAAGCGAGAGTAAAATACCCTAACTAAGTCAGGATAGTATGTACCTTGCATTTAGATAAAAGGGAGAACTCCTTGAATTTCAAGAAGTTTAGGAAAATTAAATCCCTTATTGATGAATTGATCACCAATAAGGAATTTGGGAGTGATAATACCTCGTTCCTTCCAAAAAGTTAGAAATTCCTGTCAGCCCTCAGCATCAGAGATCCATCCTTCGACAGAATTAGGACGAGGATGAGATGCAGGTGCAGATGTTCTTCTGGTGGGAATTTTAGCACGAGAAGATGAGACCATTGTAGAGTTTAGAAGAATAACAAGAGAGTTTGGGAAGACAAGTGATGTTAGAAGAAGGCAAGAATGCTTGAATGATGCTAGAAAGCTTGGATTCAAGAGTTTGAGGTGTGGAGAAGTGAAATGGAGGTTTCCTATTTATAAACAACATCTCCAACGGTCATAAACAGTCATTTGAGAGTGTATGGGGGCCAAAAGAGCCGTTGGCAACGACTAGAAAACTAAAACAATCAGGTTTAATCGATTAACTCTTGAAATAATCGATTAAACCAGTAACAGACCCATTTAATTGATTAAATCAAGTTGTTAATCGATTAAAGCTGTATTTAATCGATTATTGGACGAAATAATCGATTAATCCAGTGAGTAAATTCATGTTTTGGACATCTTAGATGAAAATAATCGATTATAACTTCAAATAATCGATTATTCCAGAGAGTTCATCAAATTTTTGAGGTTTAGACACATGATAATCTATTAACACCCTACATAATTGATTATAACATTACAACCATCCAAAAACTGTTTAATTAAGCAGAATTTAAGCTATTTCTAATATCCCTAAGTCTCTTCTAAGATCATAGAATCTATCCTTGGGAAGAGGCTTAGTAAAAATATCTGCTAATTGATGTTTTGTATCAACATACTCAATTTTACAGTTTCCTTTACTTATATGATCTCTCAAGAAATGATGTCTAATTTCTATATGTTTAGTCCTAGAGTGCATTACTGGATTCTTAGTAAGATTGATTGCACTTGTATTATCACACATCAAAGGAATGCCACATAGAAAGATACTATAGTCTTCTAATTGTTGTTTCATCCACAAAATTTGTGCACAGCAATTACCAGCTGCAATATATTCAACTTCAGTGGTGGATAAAGCAACACATGCCTGTTTCTTAGAATGTCAAGATACCAATGATGATCCTAACAATTGACATGTCCCACTAGTACTTTTTCTATCTATTTTGCATCCACCATAATCAGCATCAGAATAACCTATTAAACTAGTACAAGCTTCAGATGGATACCATAAACCAAAACCAGTAGTTTCTTTTAAATATTTTAAAATACGTTTAACTGCAGTTAGGTGAGATTCTTTTGGACATGCTTGAAATCTAGCACACACAAACATAATGCATAATATCAAGTCTACTTGCAATTAAGTATAACAGTGAACCTATCATACCTCTATACATAGATTGATTACTTTCCAAACCTGATTCATCCTTGTCTAAATAGCATGAAGTTCCCATGGGTGTGTTAGCTTCCTTTGAAGTGTCCATTCCAAACTTCTTGAGAATCTCTTTGCAGTATTTGGTTCGAGAGACAAAAATGCCATCTTTAAGTTGTTTGATTTGAAGTCCAAGGAAGAACGTTAATTCTCCCATCATAGACATTTCAAATTCTCCCTGCATTATCTTAGCAAATTCTACACACAAAGAATTATCAGTTGATCCAAAAATGATATCATCAACATATACTTGAACCAGTAAGATATGTTCTTTTACTTTCTTTATAAACAAAGTAGAATCAATTTTTCCTCTAGAAAAATCATTTGAAGTTAGAAAACTACTTAATCTTTCATACCAAGATCTAGGAGCTTGTTTCAAACCATATAATGCTTTCTTCAATTTAAAAATTTGATTTGGATAATGAAAATCTTCAAATCCAGGGGGTTGCTCCACATATACTTCTTCTTTAATAAACCCATTTAAAAATGCACTTTTAACATCCATTTGATATAATTTAAATTTCATCAATGATGCATAAGCAAGAAGTAGGCGTATAGCCTCTAACCTGGCAACAGGAGTATAAGTTTCATCATAATCAATACCTTCCTCCTAACAGTAACCTTTGGCAACAAGTCTGGCTTTATTCTTTGTTATATTTCCATCTTCATCAAGTTTGTTTCTAAATACCCATTTAGTTCCAATTACTTGATGTGATTCTTCTCTTGGGATTAATTCGCAGACTTGATTCCTTTCAAATTGATTAAGTTCCTCTTGCATAGCTATGCACCATTGTTCATCTTTAAGCGCTTCCTCAACATTTTTGGGTTCTATCTGTGAAACAAAAGCTACAGACATGCAGAAATTAGTCATATTTCTAGTTCTTACCCCTTTTGAGATATCACCAATAATATTGTCCATTGAAAGTCCTCTTGGTGATTGCCATTCTTTTGCTAATTTAGGTGTTTGAGAAGGCTCATTTTCTTCCAAATACAATTCATCAAGAGCCTCACTTATGTACTCATCATCACCTGCAAGTTCTTTATTTGACTCAAGAGGATTTCCCCCAAGGTCTACAATTTCATCAACAGTAACATGTATAGATTCTTCAACATTTAAGGTTCTTCTATTAAACACTCTATAAGCTTTGCTAGTTAATGAATAACCTAAGAAAATGCCCTCATCGGCTTTTGAGTCAAATTTTCCTAAGTTGTCCTTTCCATTATTTAACACAAAGCACTTACATCCAAATATTTTCAAATGAGTGTAGACACCTAATTTTGCCCGGTCTCTCAATAAAGGCTAAGGAGACTTCCTATAACAAGATAAAGCTCGCCTGACATCTCGATAAAGGCCAAGAAGACTTCCTATATGAAGATAAAGCTTCAATAGGCATCTATCGCCATCAATCGACATCCGAATAAAGAAAGGAAAGCTTCCCGGGGGTCCCAGAACACAAAAGCTGGCCAAAACACGTTGAGACAGCTGTCCCAAATGTGGGAGGGCCGTCCCAAGCTTCCCTGGCCAAGTGGGACGCCCGTCCCAAATGTGAGACGCCCGTCTCAGGGCCAAAATTTGAATGGGACGGCCGTCCCAAATCCCAGACGGCCGTCCCAACTTCTCCAGACGCCCATCCTTGATTTCCAAGCCCCGGACGACCGTCCCAAGCTGCCAGGCTGCGAAAACTATAAATAGGAGGCTCATTTGCCACTTTTTCAGACCCCAGACAACTCCTAGTACTTGTCTTCTCTCCCTACTTCGAATGAACTCTCCGATTGCCTTAAAAAGGTAACAATCGGTTAAGGAATTGTATTCCAGCATTCGATTCCTCTTTAAAAATTTAGTCGAGTCGATACTGTATTCGGGGAGGAGAGTCTTTGTAGAGCGGGGGATTGCCAAAACGCATCCTCACTGTAAAAGATTTGCAATACAAAGCTTGCTACAAAGGTTCTTTTCAATTCTCTTCTCTTTTATTGTTTTATTTATTGCTTTCTATATGCAATGTAAAATAATATCATGTAGATAGCCATTTTTAAATACTGTATAAATAAAATAGGGTAATAGCGTAATTTCTCGTAATCTTCACTTAATGAATGAATCCGTCATAGGGAACCCGAAAGGGGCGTTGTGGGGTGCTAACACCTTCCCCACACGTAACTAACTCCCTTACTCAACTCTGGTTATAATGGCCAAGTTTGGTTTTTATTAAAATCAACGTCTTTTTATCCTTTTCCAAAGTTTACGGTCAAAACATTGGTGGCGACTCCATAAGAACCCCTTTCGCAAAAACCTTACTTTTATTAGAGGATAATTCAGTTGTTGAGCACCTCGGAAGCAATGAACACATTTTAACATAAAAACGCGAGTCTAAACCATCTTTTCGCGACCGCTCGCATAAACGTTCGAGATGTCCCTAGACGTCGGAACGGACAGCAACGACAGATGGCGACTCCACTAGGGAAGCTAGAGAGTTGATCCCATTTAGTGACGGATAAAATTCAAACTAAGTAAAGATTTGAAATTACGCCTTTACCCTTTTCCGTTTGTTTTATTGTATGGCTTTAATAATTGCTGTATGATTATTTTCTGCAAATTGTCTGAAATATAAATTGCACACAAAAACCCTTGCACACAATAGTCCCTCTATACCTGGGGGCAAGAGTGAATACCTATAGGGAGTGGGTGGCAGATACGACCGGCTTGTTGGCACACGGGGCTACAACCGTTGTCGGAAACCACCAACTTAAGGTGATAACTCTCTTCTTTTGGTCTAAGGATGTCGACACAGAGTTCCGTGCATGACCCGAGGACTGAGAGAGTGAGAGGTCCCTATAATGGGGGCACCTTGGGGACCTTTGGCCTTGGTAAGAACAGTTTAGAACCACCTAAACCAAGCACGTTTCTGCAGGAAAACCCCACCTCGTAATAAGCGTGGCTCTGCTCGTGGATGTATGAATTGTGTGTGCATTCGTTTGCTGCATTTGTATTGATGCATTAGCATAGGGTAATCATACAACAAACAAAAATAGTGAAAAACCCTAAAAATCATAAAAGTGATAAGATAAACCAACTTTATCTCGGACAGTCTTCAGTTAAACTAGCCTGGTTTCAGGTTCTTTGTAAGCTAAGTAGCCACGTTGACCGACAGAAGAGATAAAGGGTCATAAAAAATGTAAAAACGAATGAAAGCCATAAAAATGCCTTTTACAATAAAAAGATTCTTGGCAAAGTCGTATCATTCATACCACATCATCCAATAAGTGGTAAAACTAAGAGAGAAAATAAATGCACTAAGAAAAGTATGCATGCACATCATTTTAATAAACCTCCAAAAAATGGGTCTTAGGAGCGTTTTTTGGGAAAATTATTGGGCCAAATCCCCTTTCGGAATTTGCAACTTGGTTCTTCACCCTTTTCTCTTCGTTTTGACATGTTGTGCGACCAAATCGGACAACCCAGTCAAAAGTTATTCCACTTTCAATATCTGCTGTCATAAAAAATATTTTTGTAGTGCATGCATAAAGCACATTCATTCTAGGATGCATTAGATATCCTTAGACAATAGTGAAAGAGACCCAAGTGTGTTTATAATCTTCCTAGAAGAGATAAGTGCACTAAGGTATGTTGGCAACCTTTTAAAAAAAAAAGAAAAGGAAGTTAACACACTAAGATGGGTATGGTACCCTTAAAACATAGGCTTTTGAGAAGATACTAAAGCTATTGTCTAAGGCATATCTATCCCACACTGATCATTCATAATAAAAAAGCTATAATAATAAAAATCTTTAAATCATTTAGAAAGTGGCTGGTCTTCCGCCCGTCCTCACTCATGCTCAAAAAGCCAAGAAGATGGAGCAATTAGAGGAGCAGAACCGTATGCTCACCACTGAGCTTAACTTCGTAAAAGAGCAGATATCGTATTTAATGGAACTAATACGCCAACAATGCCTCTACAATGAGGTTTCCAAACAACAAATTTCTGCCCTAGAAGAGAAATTAAGGGCATTAGAGGGATACAACTTTGATGTAAAGGAGGTAACCAATGTACACCTTGTCAAAAATACTCAATCCCCTCCCAAGTTTAAGAAATCCCACGCATCATTCAAGAAGCCCTTTGACAAGAAAAATGAGGGAAGTGTAAATGCCATGAATTTTACTACTCTTTCTTCCTCTTCGCCATCAGCTGGACAGTCACACAGACAAGAGAAGAAATTCACTCCCATCCCAATCTCTTATGGGAGTCTGCTGCCAAGGCTTTTAGAGGCCAAGCTCTTAACACGTATCTCCCCAAAGAAGAAAGATCCACCTTACCCCGGTTGGTACAAACTCAACGAAAAATGTGATTACCACTCAGGTACTCCTGGGCATTCCGTGGAGCGTCAACCTGAAATATAGGATTCAAGAATTATTGAATGTCGGGTGGATTACTTTCGATGCTCCCGACCCAAACATAAACATCAAGCCTCTATCACAACCAGAATAGTGAGCTTGGGTAGAGAAGGCCATCTAACTAGGGCTCCCCATTTTGTGCATCTTTTGGTTTTGAAAAAAAAAATAATAATAAATAATAAAAAAGCTTCCGATGCATCTCTCGCGATCTCTACCTGTGGCCGCGAGATCTTTCGATTAAAAGGGCTCTGTACATATTTCTCTTTTGATCAATACAATGAGGCATTTTACATAATGTGCATATTCTTTTCATTCTTTTCTCTCTCATTCCAAAATAATTAAATAAAATCTAAACCCAAATATATACCATATAAACAGTCATGTCTGTGATTGAAAACTCTCTGCGGGATCTGAAAGCCAAAGGCGAATGGATTGAGTCAGACAGTGAGGAGGGGACCATTTCCCCGGACATGCAAAGACTGATGGAAAAATAAGCTCAATTGATACAGCCCCATCAGGAAAAAACTTAGGCCATCGATCTGGGACAAAGAGATAATAAGAAAGAAGTAAATATCGGTACCCAAATTGATAATGTCAGGGAAGGGGTAATAACACCTTTGCGCTTATTCATGCCTCGTCCTTTCCCTTATACATCGGATAAAGCTGTACCGTGGATATGCATACAAGAATGGTCCATTAATAAAGATATCTCCAATATAGCCGGCATTGGGGGCACGACGAGAAGCAAAAGAATTTATTCACCCAAGGAGCTACAAGATAATGCTCCTAAAGACAAAGGAAAAATAAAGAAACCGAAGAGGAAAAGAAAAAAAGAATCCAAGGGGAAGATTGAGCAGACCTTGGATTCATGGTGCTAGGGCAGTTTCTTTAACGCTCCACCAAAAAATCAAATTCGTGGTAGGTGACAAGTTGATCATGGTTCAAGCTAAAGACTACGTTCGAATCAGCGAGCCGTCCACCATACCTTAAATGGATGCGGTTGAAGAGGACATTTGAAAATATGGAAAGACTTCCTAGTAATATAAAAGTGGCCCATATAATGAAGAGATATGGATACATCCCAGAACAAGGGCTTGGAAAGGATGCTCAAGGAATAAGAGAGCCACCAGATTTTAAGGATAACCCTTTAAAGAACAACCCTACAAAAGAACAAGTCGTATGATGAAAAGGGAAGTCTCCCCTCCGTACCTCAAAGATGATCTCCCGAAAAGAGGGATATTAGCGCAAAGAGTGGCGTTAGTCATTAGGTGTCATTCTTCTAATTTTAAGGGATGTAAACCCAATGACTATTAGAGATCACTCCTCAGGGTGTGCCCGACCCCCGAGCATCTTTAGGGCATGCATTTCCCTTTGAATTACAAAAGAATGTTATTCTTACTATCTGCTTCTTTTCTCGCTAATCATATCTATACCCCATAAATAACTATGTTTAGACAAACATTTTCTTCCAAAATACATAGACTAAATGAAGCCAAAGTTAACATAATTGATTAGCTAGAGACACGAATAAGAAAATCGTGTTTCGACAAGGTATAAAAAAGAAATTATTATTAAAAGAAGCCCGTCAAGGTCAAAGAACAAGACAAAAAGATAAAAGGGCAAAATCCTAGGCTGAAAACCCAAAAGGGTAGACTGGAAAAGTTAATCAGTCACAAAAAGACGCCACCTCATAAAAACAAAACATTTGTTTAAACTAGCCTAAACACCGACCAACCTTGGCTAGCCATTCTTACAAAAACTATTATTTGAAAAAGTCCCATTAAAACACAAGCCTTTGCAATAAATCCCTTTCTTTCTCTTCTCTTGACCCTTCACCATAAAGCATTCAAGTAATTGACTGGGGAATGTGGAAATATAGTGATCAATAGGAGGATTGAAATCCCTAAGGAAAGGAAGAGGGGCATTAACATGACAGTTGTTCTACATTCGAAATGATTACTTTTCGGTTATAACAAAGATCTGAGACAGAAAATCGGTACAGCTAATCATGTTGACAAAAGCACAAGATGATGGAAGCTAAATTAACAGAAGCTGAATGGGTTCGTAGATGATACGACCAGGTAAACCTTATTGAAGAAAAACAGCTGAATGTTATATGTCATGAGCAAGCCTATCAAAGGAAAATAACAAAGGAAAATAACAAAGGCTTATGAAAAAGGTCAACCCTCATATTTACCATAAGAAGGATTTAATGGTAAATAAGTTGCTTCCGGCCCAAAAGAATAAAATTGGAAAATGGGCAACAAACTATGAAGGACCCTTTGTGGTCAAATGAGCTTTCTCGGAAGGGGCACTTATCCTCACCAATATGGATGGAGAGGAGCTTCGACACCCAATCAATTCTGATGCGGTAAAGAAGTATTATGCTTGAAGACATTACTCAAGACCCGTCAGGAATGAAAACACGCAAAGGGCATCCCTGGGCAAAAGATAGGGTCCATATTCCTCGCTAGGATACGTCATAGGCAAAAAGAAGAGGTAAAAAAATAATAAAAAAATATATAAAATAAATAAAATTTAAGAGCAATGGTTACTTTAGTCGAAAACCGAAAAGGTGGCTAAAGTAACATTCTTCCAGAAGCAAGCAGTCTGCATAGTCTTCACTCTGAGCTCAGGCGTCTCAACTGAAGTAATTAGGAGAACCAGGGGGCAGATATCATGGACATGACTGTTTAAGCCTATACAGTATAGCCAACCCTGACCACCCTTTCTTCTAAATACCTTTTGAAATCCTTCTATAAAAGAAGTAAACTTTTGCTCATTTATCAATAAAATTCCCTTTCATTTCCTTTCTCTTGACCAAATATTATGGAAATGCCTCTTTATTGATAAATCATAAATATGCACAAAGACCTTTAATCAAAGATCAAGCATGCATCTAAAAAAGGGGAAGCATAAAAAAATAATAATAATAAAGGAATAAAAGCCTGCTAGGATATTCTTAGGAAAAAACTAGGGTAGCCTGCTAGATTGGAAACCCCAAAAGAACGGTCTAGGCAAAAGATAAGGCAAAAGCCCCCTAAGATATTCTAGGCAAAAATTACGGCAGCCCGCTAGATCGAAAACCCGTAAAGGGCGGTCTAGGCAAAAGATAGGGCTAAAACCAAGAGATGGATAAAAGAGGAGCCCATCATCATGGTCATAAAGGAGGAGCCCATCGGCATATTCATAAGAAGCCAACGGGAGAAGGCCAGTTACTTTCTAAATGCATCAAAAATAAATAAATAATAGATTGCATTTAGGACATCCACACACAAAGTAGTTGCATAATACGACTTTGTCAAAATCAAGAAAAAATAATTTTCTTCAAACAAGAATAATAAACATGCATATAAGGAGGATAGTCTCCATACTTGTGATTGAAAACAGGAGGCGCCAGAATCCAGTCTCCATATGAAAATCAAAATCGCAAAAGGCAAAATCAAAACCATTTCAGCAGAATAAAGAGCTTCAAGGAAACTAGCTCTAACCTTCTACACCAATAAAAGAAGGTACATCGAAAAAAGAGGCCAACGAAAAGGCTCGATCATCCCCACGCGGATCCTTGCGTACTCTAGAGGCAAAATAAAAATTACTTCATGACTCACCACCACCACATGAGTCGTCAAAAAGAGTCAGTTGAAGATTCAATCAACATCCTTTCATCTAAGGAAAAGGAAGTCATCAATATGAAAAAGCCAACGGAAAGGCTTGATCATCCCCAAGCGGATCCTTGTCTACTCCAGAGGCAAGACAAAAAGATTACCTCACGACTCAGCTGTATCACCACATGAGTCATCGAGCACACTCATCCAGAATCTTCGCCACTTCCCCAAAGGAGAACAAGGAGAATAAGGACTACACAAGAGTTCATCAAAGAAAATACGGAGTCAAATCCTCCATATCACCAGGGGTTCAAACAAAAAGAAAAGAAAAACTTTCATTCCCCAATAGAGGCACGAAAAATGCCGAATAAATATCTCCAAGTAGAGCATATTAAGAAAAGTCTACAAAAAGAGGAAAACAAGAAAATTTCCATCTTCCAGCTCAAATAAGAGCTTCACAAAGCCAGGAGCCAAGACTCCATCCCCAGGAAGCCGACAGACTCCTTGGCAAATCTCAAAAAAGAGAAAAAGAAGAAAATCTCTTCATTCCGCTCAATAAAGAGCTTCACAAAAGTCAGGAGTCAAGACTCCATCGTAAAAAATCAAATCAAAGATTGGATCCCCAGGAAGCCAATAAACTCCCCGGGATCGCCAAAAAAGAAAAGAGAAAAAAATAAATCTCTTCATCCAGCAGATAACATAAAAAGCCAGTGTGCATAAAAGAAATAAAAAAGGCGAACACATTTAAAAGCCAAATTCTCAAAATCGCGAAAAAGAGATAAAATAGCGAGAAAAAACCCATTCCCCAGCAGAATAAGAGCATAGGCAAAGCCAACTCAAACAACAGCATCCAACAAGGAGTAAAAAAATCCATTTCCCCCCTAGGGGCAAGTCAAAATAGATCTCCGGGAAAACAATCAAATCCACGGCAGACCACCAAAAAGAAAAAATTATCCCCAGCAAGCCTACGACAGAGGCAAACTACAAATTCATATCCTCAGGGAGTTAATTGCCTATAACACCCAATATGAATATCCCCAGTGAAATGCAAAGCTTTCACTCCCAAGAAAATCCTCTGCCTACTCAAAGGCAATCAAAGAGCCAATATCCCCAAGAAACGAGAAATCAACCTATGCAAGAGGCAATACAAATCTAAAGCACAAAGCTTCCAATAAAGCATCTGCCTACTCAGAGGTATTATCAATAGCAAATATCCTCAAGTGGAACATCAGCCTATTCAGAGGAGAAAAATAACAAAGCCTTAACCACTATTGAAGCATCCGCCTAATCAAGAGGCACAATCAACCAAAACCACAAATCCCCAATGGATTCCTGCCTAAATAAGAGGCAACCAACAAAGAATCCCCGGCAAGACCGGATGGCTAAACAGAAAAGCCAAAAATCAGAAATCCCCGGCAAGATCGGATGGCTAAAAAGAAAAGCCAAAAACAAAGAATTCCCGGCAAAGCCGGATGGCTAAACTAAAAAGCCAAAAACAACAAAATCCCCGGTAAAACCGGATGACTAAAACAGAAAAGTCAAATCAATTACTCCCCATGGAATGGGCGCATGATCAGAAACAATAAGCCGCGAACACATCTCCAAAACCAGATGACCACAGGATTGACTATCAAAAAGTCATCCTAAGAGCCTTGCAGAACGGGGCTTGTTCAGAACCTTGCAGAACGAGGTTCGTACCAAGTGGGGGTAGGTACCCACAAGAGCCTTGCAGAACGGGGTTCGTACCAAGTGGGGGTAGGTACCCACAAGAGCCTTGCAGAACGGGGTTCGTACCAGGTGGGGGTAGGTACCCACAAGAGCCTTGCAGAACGGGGTTCGTACCAGGTGGGGGTAGGTACCCATCAGAGCCTTATAGAACGGGGTTCGTACCAGGTGGGGCTAGGTACCCACAAGAGCCTTGCAGAACGGGGTTCGTACCAGGTGGGGGTAGGTACCCATCAGAGCCTTGCAGAACGTGGTTCGTACCAGGTGGGGTAGGTACCCACAAGAGCCTTGCAGAACAGGGTTCGTACCAGGTGGGGGTAGGTACCCACAAGAGCCTTGCAGAACGGGGTTCGTACCAGGTGGGGGTAGGTACCCACCAGAGCCTTATAAAATAAGGTTTATACCGGATGAGGATAGGTACTCATCAGAGCCTTGCAGAACAGGGTTCGTACCAGGTGGGGGTAGGTACCCACCAGAGCCTTATAAAATAAGGTTTATACCGGATGAGGGTAGGTACTCATCAGAGCCTTGTAGAACGGGGTTCGTACCAGGTGGGGGTAGGTACCCACCAGAGCCTTATAAAATAAGGTGTATACCGGATGAGGGTAGGTACTCATCATAATCTAGCAAAAAATGCAAATTCATACCAGGTGGGGGTAGGTACCCACCAGAGCCTTATAAAATAAGGTTTATACCGGATGAGGGTAGGCACTCATCAGAATCTAGCAAAAAAAAATGCAGATTCGTACCAGGTGGGGGTAGGTACCCACCAGAGCCTTATAAAATAAGGTTTGTACCGGATGAGGGTAGGTACTCATCAGAATCTAGCAAAAAATGCAGATTCGTACCAGGTGGGGGTAGGTACCCACCAGAGCCTTATAAAATATGGTTTGTACCGGATGAGGGTAGGTACTCATCAAAACCAAGAAAAATGCATCAGGTAGAGTAAAATACTCACTAGAGCATTGCAAAAACGGGTTGCAAAGACCTTGCTTCTATTAGAGGATAGTTCAGTGTTGAGCACCTCGGAAGTAAGTACCCACAAGAGTTTAGCAAAATGCGAACTCGTACCAGGTGAGGGTAGGTACTCACCAAAGCCTTGCAGAACAAGGTTCATACCAAGTGGGGGTAGGTACCCACAAGAGTCTAGTGAAATACAGACTCATACCTGGTGAGGGTAAGTACTCACCAAAGCCTTACAAAAGAAGGCTCAAACTAGATAGGGGTTGGTACCTATCAAAAAATATTTATCATCGGGAGGATCAGCAAACTTCAAGCGAAGGAGCATCTGAAGGATAACCGGGCAAAAAGGGTTAACTCCTTCCCTTACCAACTAATTTTGTTGGCATATTAAGCTAACAATTAGTCAAGCAGGTGAAGGGGGGGCAGCTGTAGACCCCTAATTTTGCCCGGTCTCTCAATAAAGGCTAAGGAGACTTCCTATAACAAGATAAAGCTCGCCTGGCATCTCGATAAAGGCCAAGAAGACTTCCTATATGAAGATAAAGCTTCAATGGGCATCTATCCGCATCAATCGACGTCCGAATAAAGAAAGGAAAGCTTCCCAGGGGTCCCAGAACACAAAAGCTGGCCAAAACACGTTGAGACAGCCGTCCCAAATGTGGGACGGCCGTCCCAAGCTTCCCTGGCCAAGTGGGACGCCCGTCCCAAAAGTGAGACGCGCGTCTCATGTCCCAAATTTGAATGGGACGGCCGTCCCAACCTCTCCAGACGTTCATCCATGTTTTCCAGGCCCCGGACGGCCGTCCCAAGCTGCCAGGCTGCAAAAACTATAAATAGTAGGCTCATTTGTCACTTTTTCACACCCCAGACAACTCCTAGTACTTGTCTTCTCTCCCTACTTCGAATGAACTCTCCGATTGCCTTAAAAAGGTAACAATCGGTTAAGGAATTGTATTCCAGCATTCGATTCTTCTTTAAAAATTTAGTCGAGTCGATACTGTATTCGGGGAGGAGAGTCTTTGTAGAGCGGGGGATTGCCAAAACGCATCCTCACTGTAAAAGATTTGCAATACAAAGCTTGCTACGGAGGTTCTTTTCAATTCTCTTCTCTTTTATTGTTTTATTTATTGCTTTCTGTATGCAATGTAAAATAAAATCATGTAGATAACCATTTTTAAATACTGTATAAATAAAATAGGTTAATAGCGTAATTTCTCGTAATCTTCACTTAATGAATGAATCCGTCATAGGGAACCCGAAAGGGGCGTTGTGGGGTGCTAACACCTTCCCCACACGTAACTAACTCCCTTACTCAACTCTGGTTATAATGGCCAAGTTTGGTTTTTATTAAAATCAACGTCTTTTTATCCTTTTCCAATGTTTACGGTCAAAACATTGGTGGCGACTCCATAAGAACCCCTTTTGCGAAAACCTTGCTTTTATTAGAGGATAGTTCAGTTGTTGAGCACCTTGGAAGCAATGAACACATTTTAACATAAAAACGCGAGTCTAAACCATCTTTTCACGACCGCTCGCATAAACGTTCGAGATGTCCCTAGACGTCGGAATGGATGGCGGCGACAATGAGCAACATTA
>OY731400.1:39398735-39543924 GCA_963425845.1 Sphenostylis stenocarpa
TGCATTTTCAATTGTAATCTGTTTGTAACAACTGTGATTATAGTGACAGCGTTATTCGAATGCAGTGTCACTTATCCTAGGTTACCAAAATTAATTTTAAATTAACCAACTAAGCGGAGATAAATCCCAAATTATATTCCAATCCAAAATTAATCAACTAAGCGAAGATTAATCCCAAATTAGCTTTAACCCTTATTCTAATATGAAATTAACTAACTAAGCGAAGATTAATCCCAAATTTTCCTTAACCCTTATTCCAACATGAAATTTACCAACTATGAGAAGATTAACCCCAAATTTTCCTCATACAATTAAGCATTGCATACATCACATAATCTCATCTCTAACATAGAATTCAGCAAATTGTGATATTAATTTCGGTTTATTAAGCATAAACAGATTATAATTCAACACTGAGATTAGAAGATGAAGAGTTAAGAGAGTAAACAAAATGGAATTGAAGAATAAAACCTCAAAGATCTACTTGCATTCTCCTCAGAAAATCAATACAAAGATTTAGCTATCCATGGAAAATAAAAAATGCAGAAGAAGAAACATAATTAAAATTGAAACAAGAATTTAAAATAATGACAGAAGAGTAAACAAACTTGAATACAAATTGCAGAAGATGAAAGATGGTTGTGTGGCTGATGCGTGGTGTCCCTTTTTCTCAACCCTACATCTCCCTTATACAAATAACCCTAACCCTAATCTTAATCTAGGTTTGGGCCCAACTGGTCCACAAAACACATCATAAGTTAGCTTCAGTGCAGGTCCATGAACTTCAAACACGAGTAGTATTTTCAATACTTATCCAAATTAAGCAATTTTTGGTCTCTTTTTAAAGCCTTTTGAGTTAGATTTAAAACGCCACCATTTCTACTATTTTTCGGAGGTCTAATGAAGTTAGGAGACTTAAATTACTGAAGCATGTCCATTGGGCCAGCCTGGTGCACTTGACCCGTTCTGGATAATTTTTTTAAAATCCAATTTAGCTTCGAATTGAATGATTTTGGATCCTCTGGAAATCTGAATGTGTCTAGTTTATAATGCTTCCATAATCATAATTTTTGGAAATCTGTAGAAAAAATTATAAATAAAATAGTGAACCAATGTTAGTACCCGTATAGAATAAAATATGACAGTTGGCCCAATTTTCCAAGCCCAAAATTGCTTTAAACTGTAATATGGCATCTGATCCAATCTTCTAGGCCCAAAATTGCTTTAAATTGTCCTGAAAATAATAATGAGCAAAAATTATATCAAATAGATTCAAATTAATTAAAATCTAAATTATTGGCCTAATGAAGCTCAATTAATAAAAATTCACTAATAACAGAAAGTTAAACCCAAAACACTAATTAAAATAAGTTCAGAAAGGGAAGAAAATATGAGAATATAATGACTCATCAGATTGTACAAAAGACATTTTCCTTAGACACCCAAGAAAAGAAATACAACAAAGAAAATTACAATAAGGACATATCCGTGACAAAATTTATAACAAAGAATTTAGTAATGGAAATTTTTCGTAGCAAACGCATTTTAAAATTTATAACAAAGAATTTAGTAATGGAAATTTTCGTAGCAAACGCATTTTCTGATGGAGAGCTTGTTGCAAGGCTGTTTTGTGATGGAAATTGGTGAGTTTTTTCATCACTACGTTAGGGTTCCTTTTCGGTTGGTGTTTTCCACTCCTCTTGCACCCAATTCTGCCCTCCCAAACTTCTTCAAAGACAACCTTTTTTATTCTTCTAAACAACACCTAAGATACCATCTTAAAGAAGAAGTGAACTTCCAAAAATAAGGGAAAGCACAATGGTTATCTTGTCTCTTAAGTACTCAAGATGCCAAAAATAAAAAGAAAAGAAAATTTTTAATAAGGAATGGAACACAATCAAATGATTAGAGTAATATGAGACAAAACTTTAAGATTCCCAAAAAAAAAAAGATAAACAAGATAATTAGGTACAATTTAAAAGGGAAGTACACAAAAGAATCTCAAAGAATAGTTCTAGATTTGATTATAAAAACAATAGACTCAAGTTGAACCATTTATAAGTCCAATTTAAGCTTGGCTTAAATATACACCCCTTTCCACTTCTTTATACATGAATTTTTTTCAATTCAACTATTGTTTTAAGGAATGTGGGACTTATCTATGAATTGCAAAACATACTTTCTCATTTCTTTCATTTTTTTTTAAGTCTCGACTTTTTCCACTTTTACTTTGTTTTCAATTTCACAATTTCAATTGCTTTTGTTTTTATGAGACTTAAGCATTTTTCACTAATTCAATTTCCAAATCAATTTTTATGACATCATACAAGTCCAAACATCATACATAGCATATTCAAAGACAATTTATTCAACATTCAAAAATTAAAACAATACTAGACTAACACATCTTGTACAAAAAGATTTTATGTTTAGAAATTTTTTAATGATCTTGTAGTAAAAAGAGTACTCCAAGGTACATGTTAATCATAAACATAGTCTGGTTCCTAGCATACAAGACTTGGTTTCGATTTTTTTTTCTAACACATGTGGATAATATCTACGGAATTATGAACATATAAGGACTTTACATGACTTTCTAACACAACATGGCAGATTATAAAATTGAAAGCTAAGTAAGAAAATCAATGACTATTTATAGAACATTTTAAAGAAATTCCTAAACATATAATTGATTCAAGAAAGGAACTGACCAATGAATTAGTTACAAGAAAAAATTAAAGGCACAAAACCGAATTGCATATGACTTAAAAGAATAGACTCAAGCAATTGCATAATGACCAAATTGCAAAGACAAAAGGAAGGAAAGATGAAGGGACTTAACTCTTGCAAACCTCCATGCCTAGCTCTTGATACCAAATTAATGGAAATATTCTTCCTCCTCCCATCAAGAATGGTGCTGAGAATCCTGCACCATGAGTACCCAAGTGTTAACCAAAATTCTTCCCCAAGTTTCAAGAGAAACATTGCACTTACTCCTCCAAGAAAGGTTCCTTGTTAGGAGAACAGGAGTTGGGCAAACATAGCCCTTATTTCTTCATCTCTTTTATCTATTTTTTTCTTTTAAATTCCTAAGTTTATCCCAAATTGAAGACCTTTCCCTAGACCCTCAGTAGCTCCCACCCACACTAGAATGGATCAAATGTGCATGAGAATGGTCACTCATCTTTGTTCAAGAAATATTTTCACAAGGATTTGAAAAATGCTTTCGCAAAGATGAAGTGACAAAATATTTTCACAAAAGTCTTTCAAGTGTGTATGTGTGTGTTGAACCCCTAAGACCGGAGGAAAGTCAACTATTTGATTAGCAACTCACTTAGATTTTGCCATAGGAAAATTAAATTCTAATTGCAAAAAAATTAACATAAAGTAAAATAGTCGAAATCCTAAATGAAAATCCAACTTATATGATCATGTATATCAGGAAGTAAATCTTGGATGTGTTGTAGGCTTAGGAGAATTGTACATTAGAACTCACAAGAAGAAGAATGAATCTTATGTTAATGAAGAGGCAAGGTCTATTGTGGTAAGTTTAATATTTGTTTCTCATAATTATTATATGCAGTATATAATAATATATAGCTAATTTTAGGGTATAATTTTTGTTTGATAAATGTCAAACTATGTCTTGTGAAGAATTGCATATTAGTCCTTTTATTATTACTTTTAGCAACTAAAAAGTTTTATCCAACTTAACACTAAAAATCCTCAACTTAACACTAAAAAGGAAGATGATCTTTGGATGTTTTAATCACCATGAGCGAGAAAAGACCAATAATAACTTTACTTTTCTGAAAAAAAAAATAGCTTAAAAAAACATACAAGACAAAAGAATTAAGTCAAAGTGGATGGGGAAAAGACTTTAACAGTGTTATGTATGCAATGCATTGACAATGGTGTTTGTAGGGTGGAATTGATTATGAGAGAAGAGATAAAAGATTCAAGGGTTCATTGGAGTAGCATTAAAGACACTGTTTCAGATTCTTCCCTCACACATTACCACCACCACCACCACCCAAATGACAAATCTTCCCAAACCGAAGTAATAAAATGGAAACAAACAACTTTTATAAGAGGAAAGATACATTGATGTCTTAATGACTTTTTACTTGTTATTTGAATTCGATTTAATGGTAAGAATGATGATAGATACCAAGCTTTATATTATTTGTTGAGAAATGCAATGTTCTTAGAATGTGGTCTTTATTTAGTATTGCATGAAAGCCTTGTCATTGGTCACTTTTTCTTTTATTTTGATTTAATCATTTTTTTTAAATTCTCTTATGAGTTTATTAAAACTAATGAATGATATAAATATTGTCATTTACTTTATTTATATGAAAAAATAAAACATGAAATGATTCAAAGTGATAATTTTACAAAAATTTCAGCTAATGATTGTGTTAGTAAAGTGTTGGGAAAGGATCATCCTAGACGTGTACGTTGCCTAAGACTAGGAGGCGTTCATAATGTTACATTTCAGTCTAGTGTAAGATTTAGTAGTGCAGGGTGTACATTCTCAAATTCTGATTCGAGTGGAAGCTCTCAATTGAAAAAGGAAGTTATTCATTTAAGAGAAAAATTGACAACTTCTGAAGAAAATGTTAAAACATTAAAAAGTGTCATGCTCGCATACATCCAAATGAAGGAATGGCATATACCTCTTGAGTTGGGTGTCATGTTTGGTAATACAAGTAATATAGTTGTAAGTACTTCATATTTTTTTAAATGAAATTATATTATTTAATACTTATATGAA
This sequence comes from Sphenostylis stenocarpa, assembly GCA_963425845.1. Taxonomy (NCBI): domain Eukaryota; kingdom Viridiplantae; phylum Streptophyta; class Magnoliopsida; order Fabales; family Fabaceae; genus Sphenostylis; species Sphenostylis stenocarpa. Next base: position 39,403,513 of record OY731400.1, read on the forward strand.
GTTCAATATCTTTTATATAATTTTAATTATGCTTACATGATATGATCTTTTTTTTTTATAAGATGAAGAGAGTGGACAAGATATTAAAAGTGTTGTGGGGGAGATTGATAGAAATGTGAAACATTTCCCTACATTTTGAAGAAGATGATTTTGATGAAGATTCAAGTCAACATCATTCAAGACTCAAGCAAGCCCAAGCCTAAATACTAGATATACATTCTGAAGAAGATGATGACTCAAGCAAGCCTTGGATGAAGCATGAAGACTAGATAGAGTCTTAGAACACTGGATATGGAGGTACAAATTGATGAAGTAATATTATGCATAAGCTTCCAAGTAATATGACATTTTTCACTGTCATAATCGATTATGTGAGAGTCATAATCGATTATATCATCAAATAAACATAATATGACATTTTTTACTATCTTAATCGATTATATAAGTGACATAATCGATTATATAAGTGACATAATCGATTATATAAGTGACATAATCGATTTTGTAAGTGTAATAATCGATTATGATGCATTAGAAATGAAAAATCGATTTTTTGTGTCATAATCGATTATACTGGTAACATAATCGATTATGGCAGTTTAAATTTGAAAAATATATCTTTTTTTGAAGAATAAATATTATTGGATACATCCTAGTTTTTCTCTAAGAAGATATTAATGACCAACGACTATTTTCTGATGTTATTTTCCTATTTAAATAAATTTTGATGAAAAATCAAAATACACAATCACCGAATTCGAAAATACAGATTACAGACAATCAGTTTTAAGAAATTCATTCTGAGCAAGGCAATAGAGCATTTTTAGGTTTTCTGAGAGAACTTTTTCATAGTGCCTTCTGCACTTTCATTGTTAATCATACTTGTTCCTTGAGGTTGACATTCTACAAACTTCTACAATTTGTTGCCTCCATTACCAGGTGTGACTGTTCTTATTTTATTGATTGTGTCTCTTGATCAGATGTTTGGAGTTTATACTGTCAGAAACTGTTCATCCCTTGATTTGTTCAAGGGAGATGTTCATCCTTAGTGGGATTCTAAGGAGGTGTTTTCATCCCTTTGATTTGTTCGGGGAGGTGTTCATACTTTGTGGGTTACAGAGGAGGTGTTTCATCTCAAGTGTGATTCTTGAGAGGTGTGGGTTTCCTTTGTGGGAACTATTCATCCTTTGAATAGTTTCAAGAAGGTGTTTATCTCTAGTGGGATTCTAGAGAGATGATTGTCTTTTTAATTAGTTTGATTTTTACTGGTTCTTTTGCAAGGTTGACTGTAATTTATAAACTGAATTTTAAAGATAGTGAATTGGGTTGTCTCTCCTGTATTAAAGGAGACAGGACACTGGATATAGGGTTGGTTTTACCCGAACCAATATAAATTTCTGTGTGTTTTTCCCTTCCTTATACCTGTGTGTTTACATCTACTTATTTCCTTCCTTTTATCTCTCTGATTATATCGCTTCCGCTTTATCTGTATTTAATCTGATAATTAAAATTGAATTAACAAATTATTGGACATCTTAAATAAATTTTTAATTTAACATCTACTTTAATTTGTGCATCTATTCACCCCCCTCTAGATGTCATTTGTCTAACGGATATGTCAACACCACAAGGAGGATCTTCATTAGATAGTAATTTTTGTAGAGTTTGACATTATATATAAGTATTTCATATTTTGTGTTAATGGAATTATAATCTTAATTACTTTATAGAGTTTAATATCTTGTATATATTTTGTTAATTATACTAGGATGATAAGATTTTTATTTCACATAATGAAGAAAGTGAATGAAATATGCCAACATCATAGGAGGATTTTCATTGGATAGTAATTTTCATAAAGTTTAACATTATATTTTGTTAAATACAATATATTAAATTTGACATATATGTTGTGAAATTTGTAGACCTATTGACGTATTAATGAATAATGTGATGAATTTTGTTGAATTTTTAAGCTAAAATTTTGTTCTATCTTAGTTTATATTGAAATATATAAAAACTACAAATTTAGTTATTTTTTAGTGAAAATAAAACTAATATTTTATGTCATTAAAACAAATAAAAAATATATTATACATACCAATAGTTTCTTTTAACATAAATAGTTTATCTTATTAAAATATCACATATTTAGATTATTGATTTTATTATAATAATAAAATTATTATTATACTTATCATGATATTTTAAAATAATTATAAATAAAATAAGTATTTTACTTATTAATTATAAAACTAATGAAAAATTAATTTATAAATAATAATTGAAATCTTGACTAATGAATATAATAATTAAAAAATAGTAATTAAATAATTTTTGCTGGTTTTTTAATCCTTCAATAAGTTTTAAATAATTATAAAATATTATATAGTTTGTAACGGTTTTTAATGGTTAAAATATAAAAATAATCATAAAATAAAAATAACATTTTTAACAATTTCAAACTGTAATCAAATGTTAAATTAAAATGAAAATAATAATATATTTTGTGATTATTTTTAACTATTAAATTTTTTTATTTTTTTAGCATAAATATCAATATTAAAAAAAATTATTATAAATATTTTTATTTATACAAATATGACCGTTATTTTAATTGTTAAATTTGTAGTTATTTATAATTTTTAAAATCTACAATTTTAACCATCATGACAATTTTTTTTACTAAACCTAAGCAATGTGAATAAAGCCCTTCATACTACCACTCAACCAGGTCCATTTTGAGACTTTAAATTCAAAAAAATAGAAATAAAATATTTAGCGTCGACATTATGCTGAAACAAATGTCTAACTATTAGGTGTAGTTGCTTCAAGACCATATTTAGCACAATTAAAACCTTTTTTTCTAAAGGTTTTAACTGAAGACAAACTTAAAAACTTATAAACAGGGTCATACAAAAAAAAATAGAAGACAATTTCTTCGAATTCCTATTCCTATCCATGAGCGCAATTATATCACAAGTTTGTGTATAATTATATTCCCTTTGTTCTCCCATTGACCAATGCAATTAGTATTTTGGTATTCAGAATATTTTTGCCTAAATAACTTAATTAATTACATATTATTTTAATTGGAAATGAAAATGTATGATAAAATATATATATATATATATATATATATATATATATATATTAATTATAGAATATTCAGTTAATTTATTGGTAGGGTTTAATTACGAAATAATTCTTTTTAATTATTTAAGGTAGTTCTCAAACTTTTTTTCTAAACCAAAATTACACACTCAACAAAGTTTTTATTAAGTAGATTATTTATAAAGAAAAAAATGACTTCATGTACCTATCTATCCTCTATGTATGGTTAATTTACTTCATTGAGTATATATAAATTTATGTTTTTAAGTATGGTTAATTTACTTATATCTTAAAAACAAATTTTAATCCTGTAATTTTTTTTAAATAGTCTCTATCTTCACTTAATAATAATAAAATGACACATATTTAAACGAATTATGTCATGTTATCTTATGGTAGGCGTTAAAATGATTGAATGATTAAAATCAACTTTAATAATTTTATAACATTAAATGCGTATCCAAGGCTAAAAATTTTAACTGACTAACGGACCATCTTATGCGCTTAACGGGTTTGGCCAGTTTTGTATACCAGCTAAATAGCTAGAGCTCAATGAGGCCCAAGCTGACAGATTTAATTATTTTGATAGGTCAGATTGAGCTCCAAGAGAGACAAAATAATAGCGTTAATATCTTTGTAAATAAATAATGTTTGGGTAACCTAACTGAAACATCCCCTGGCACACTGACTCGTTTTGTAAACTGTAATGAAAAAATTCTGGATAGTTCTTTAATGATCATAACAAGGACTTGACTTTCCAAAAATAAAGAGGTGCACTTTAGAGGATAAGAGTATATAAACTCAATTATTGACTGCAAAATCACCTGATATAAATTGTGATCAAATTATATACATAAACTCTAAAGCTGAATATATGCCAAAAAAAAACACAAGTGACAACAAAACAAGACGAGCACATTACCAACCAAGACTACAAAAAGATAGAGACCTTTGACCTGAGAATATAAAACCAATTTCTTTAAAATTCATAAAAAATGATAGACCCATACTGCATCTCAATCAAGGAAAGAAAAGAAGCACCAAAAAAAAGGAAAGTCAGACACGGTTAAAGAGAATGATAGGACCTGGTATTATTGAATTGAAGGTAATAGCAACGGAACAAAAAAAATACTGAAATCAGAAAATATAAATAGAGAATGTTCTCTGCCCTGTGACAACAGTCACCCCACAATACCCTTAATTCCTTATCCCCCTATCCTTCTCCACTCTCCCGCTCTTTATTCTCTTTTTCTTCCTACGTATTCCCGCATCTCCTTTCCCCCAACCCTCCTCTGCCACGTGTGCTGTTAGTTACCTCCACTCACAACAAACTCATTCCCACTAGTGACCTTTTTGCCCCTTCTGCGGTAGTAGTATTTCCAAGTCCTTTGTTGTTGAGGCCCATCAACACCCTCCCCAACAAGCGACACCTTGCCCTCAAGGTGGAATCGGGGAAAAACAGTTTGAATCACCTCATAATCTTCCCAGGAACTGTCTTCTGTGGGTAACTCAGTCCATTTGATCAGCACTTGTCACTTTCCATTCAACAATTTCCTTGTGGCCAACACTTTCTTAGGCTCAACCATCAATTCAAGCTCATTTGAGAGGAACTTGGACAATTCTTGACTCAGCTGGAAGGAGGGTAAAGCATTCTTTAACTGTGAAACATGGAACACAGGATGTAACCGTGAGCTGTATGGGAGTTGTAACTTGTATGCCACTTCCCCAATTCTGGCCAAGATCTTGAATGGCCCATAAAACCTGGGACTGAGTTTTTCATTAATGCATGTAGCTAATGACCGCAATTTATAAGGTTGAGCTTTCAGGTACACCATGTCTCCTACCCAAAATTCCACCTCACGCTTGTTCTTTCATTCTCCCTTGTGCCTTAAGCAGGTTTTGCTTTAACTCAGCCAAGATGCTATCACGAAGCATCAACTCTTGGTCAATAGTGCTGTCTCGTGGATATGGGATAATCATAGGAGGATCTCGGCCATAAAGAGCCTTATATGGACTCATTTTTATAGTGGCATTATAAGAGGAATTAAACCATAATTTTTCCCATGGTAACCATTTCACCCATTATCGTGGGTGATCAGAAACAAAGCATCTTGAATACGCTTCAATGGTACGATTGGTCACTTCCGTTTGGCCATCGGTTTGAGGGTGGTAGGCGGAACTAAATTTAAGTGAAGTGCCTGACAACCAAAAGAGCTCCTGCCAAAATGTACTTAGGAACACACGATCCCTATCCGAGACTATGGATTTGGGAAACCCATGCGATCTGACAATTTCTTTCACAAAAATAGAAGTCACGTCCTTGGCTGTATATGGGTGCAATAAGGGAATAAAGTGAGCATACTTATTCAACCTATCCACAATCACCATATAGTATCTACATTCTTTGCTTTGGGCAGCCCACCAATAAAGTCCATAGAAATGTCTTCCCACACATGCTTTGGAATGGGGAGTGGTTGTAATAGGCCTATAGGTTTAAGGTTTTGAACCTTACTCTGTTGACACACCTAGCAAGCAGCCACAACCCTTTCTACATCCTGTTTCATTCCATTCCAATGAAAGGCCATAGCCAAGCGTTTGTAGGTCTGGGTGACACCCGAATGCCCTCCCCATGGGGAAGAGTGAAATTCAAACAACAGAAGTGGGACTCTAGTTGATCCCTTGGGCAAAACAAGTCTCCCTTTGTACCATAGACACCCTTTAGAAACTGAATATTGCTGATGTGACTGTGGATCCCTCACCAGTTCCTACATAATCACCTGAAGCTGCTCATCAGCCATAACCTCCTCTGATATTTCCACCAAATCAGCATTGGTGACCATTGAAATTGCACCATAGTCCATTACACATGATAATGCATCCGCTGCCTTATTTTCTAGGCCCGGCTTGTATTGAATTTTGAAGTCATATCCCATAAGCTTGGTCACCATTTAAGTTGCTCCCCAGCCAAAACTCTTTGTTCTAGGAGGAATTTCAAACTTTGATGGTCAGTCCTGATAATAAAATGATTGCCCAGCAAATATTGTCGCCATTTTTGGACAGCAAACACAATGGCCATAAGCTCACGTTCATACACTGACTTCACCTTGTTTCTGTTTGACAAGGATTGACTAATAAAATCCAAAGGTCTACCCTGTTGCATAAGAACCGCACCCATCCCTTTGCTTGAAGCATTTGTTTCCACTACAAACGGAATTTCAAAGTTTGGCATGGCCAAAGTTGGTAGACAAAGTTGTGCCTCATCCGACCAATGAAAATTGTTCTTCTTTAAGAGTTGTGTCAGGGGCTTAGCAATTATCTCGTAATTGCGTACAAAGCGACGGTAGTAACCGGTGAGTCCCAAGAATCCACGTAGACTTTTAATATCTTTAGGAATTGGCCACATTGTCATGGCAGCAATTTTAGCTGGGTCAGCTGATATGCCTGTTGCAAAAATGATATGCCTAAGGTATTCCAGTTGGCTTTCACCAAAACTACACTTTTTTCAGTTGATGCATAGTTCGTGTTGTTGTAACAACTCAAAAACCACCTTCAAATGGAGACTGTGAAAGAAAATCTTTGTACATGAGAATATCATAAAAAAAAAAAAAAAAAACGAACCTCCTCAAATGTGATCGGAATATTTCGTTCATGAGAGCTTGGAATGTTGAAGGAGTGTTTGGGAGGCCAAATGGCATTACGAGGTATTCGTAATGCCCCTCGTGTGTTTGGAATGTTGTTTTATGAATATCCTCTTCTCGCATGTGTATCTTATGGTCGCCAGACTTGAGATCCAACTTAGAAAAAATGGTAGCCCCTCCTAGGTCATCCAACAATTCCTCGATAACTAGGATTGGAAACTTATTCTGAATGGTTACGCTATTCAAAGCCCTATAATCCACACAAAAACGCCAGCTTCCATCATTTTTTTTAACCAAAATTAATGGACTAGAATAAGGGTTTGTGCTTGGTTGAATCAAACCTGAAGCCAACATATCTTGAACAAATTTCTCAATCTCTTCCTTATGGCTATAAGGATGCCTATAGGGACGAATGTTGGGAATATGTGCTCCTTCCTTTAACACAATGGCATGGTCACACTCCTTCTTGGGTGGTAAATTGGAACTCTCCTTGAACAGATGCTTGAATTTCGATAATAATTCTTGCACATTTTCAGGAGCCTCTTCAATAACGTTAAAGGATGTCTCCACATTAATTACATTCATCATTCCCAACTTAACATAAAAAGCTTATGCTTCATTTCGTAACTCCTTTCTCAAAGCCTTTAAGGATGCCACCGTTCTAGATAATGTTGTATCTCCCTTAATTTCAATGACTCGACCCTCTTATTGCACCTATATTAAATGTTGCCCCAAATCCGCCGAGAACTTTCCCAAACTTTTTAACCATTCAAATCCCAAAATTACATCCACCCCTACCAATTCAAATAAAAAGAAATCTTGTACTATCTTCAAATTGGGCAGCTGTAACTCCACCCCTCTACAAACACCTTGGCCTTCCAACCTTTGACGCTCCCAACCTCCACACAATATTCCTTAGTCTCTTTTACCGGAATATTCATCTCCTCAACCTGACTTGGTGACAAAAAATTATGAGAAGCACCTGAATCCACCATAACTATAACCTTCTTTACCGCTATTATTCCCCAAAATTTTAGGGGAAATTTTTTGAAGGCATTCCCGCGATACTACTAGCATGTAGATGTAGATTTATTTGACCCTCCACTTCCTCCTCCTTCCCTTGATTATCCCGCTTTTCTTCCTCCACCTCACATAATAGAATCACATGAAGTTGTTTGTTACGACACATGTGACCCCGAGTGTAAGGTTCATCACATCTGAAACACAAACCCCTTCTTCTCCTATCATTCTCTTCCTCCTCTATTAATTTTTTTAAGCTTCGTCCTCTTCGATTTGAACTCGCTGCACTTCCTTCTCCCGAACTTGCTCCAATCTGGTTGGGCTCTCCTTTATTCTCACTTGAGTGCAAATAAGTGGGTGACTAAGGAGTTAAAGTCTGATTCACAGGACCCCTTGAGAAGTCTTGGGCCCCAACTTTTCTTCCGGTCCAAACTATTTTTTGTGTCACAGGCCCACTAACTTGAGTTACCGGCCCAAATGTGCGACCCAATAAACAATTCCTTTCTTCCACCTTTTGTGCCATCTCCATCAACGTGGGAAGATCCCCCAAGCTAATTAACCTTACCTCCGCCTTCACCTCGTCTGTCAAGCCATTCATGAAAGCTCCCTTCATTAATTCCTTATCCGCGAATCGGAGCAAAGCTGAAAGAAGTTCGAACTGCTCACGATATTCCGTGACTAACTCCTTTTGTCTTAGACCCATCAAAGCTTCGTATGGGTTTTCTGTAGTTGCTGATTAGAACCTCGCCAAAATTGCTTTCCCAAAAACCGGCCATGTCATCATCGGAACTCGCAGTTCCCACCATTGAAACCAGTTCAATGCACGTCTTCTAAACACACCACTGTCGTATCCACCCGCTCCGCCGTAGGGATGCTATTGACTTCGAAATATCGTTCCACCCTATACACCCAGCCATGGGGGTCATCCCCCGGGAAATAAGGAACCTCAACCCGTCTTACCCGTCCTATTCTCCTCTCCTCCTCACAGTCATTGGTACTAGCATGATTGTCATTATGATTCGTGCCCATCTCTACTCTTAAGTCCCACACCACTGCTTCCATTCGTTCCGTCATGGCCCTCGTAATCTCTTCCATTTGTTTTCGAAAAGTTTCCTAGATCGAAGCTTGCATCCCTTCCAACCTGCATTCCATATTTTCCATGTGATTCTCCATTCGAGTCAACACCATCCAAAGGCTCCCAAGATCGGGAGCTCTGATACTAGCTTGATAGGACCTGGTATTATTGAATCGAAAAGGTAATAGCAGCGGAACAGAAAAATACTGAAACTAGAAAATATAAATCAGAGAATGTTCTCTGCCCTGTGACTACAGCCACCCCACAATACCCTTAATTCCTTCTCCCCCTATCCTCCTCCACTCTCCCGCTCTTTATTCTCTTTTTCTCCCTACGTATTCCCGCATCTCCTTTCCCCCAACCCTCCTCTGCCACGTGTGTTGTTAGTTACCTCCACTCACAACAAACTCATTCCCACTAGTGACCTTTTTGCCCCTTATGTGGTAGTAGTATTTCCAAGACCTTTGTTGTTAAGGCCCATCAGAGAATAATCCACACAATGGATTTAGAAAACAGTAATAAAAAAAAAAAGACAATGGCATTTTGGTTCCCTTACTCTCTCAAATTCACCAATTTCTTTTCTTTATGTATTGGATGCTAAGTTAACATATGGATCAAAATTGCACACTTAAAATAGTGGAAGATCAAATTTGAAAAAGAAAATGGTTGGATGATAAAACTCATGAAATTAAACAATTAGGAGGACCAAGTGTGCAATTTAGCCTAAAAAAATATGCAAATTCCATTAAAGTTGAAGATCATCAGCGAAATCCATAAATCGACAAGGTCTATCAACTATCAAAATTCTAATAAGCAACAAAACAGTTCATGAGTCTAGACAGAAGGTCATATCTTGACTAGCTCTTACTCATTTGAGTGAGGACAATACTTAGATACAATTTCATAAGTGCTGTCATTGTTTTTCTCTAATCTAAGTAGAGGTTCACCAAGATAATCTATGTTCACCTTCGATGGAAACCTTAATTACACATGTTATGAAAATAAAACTCTAATTCTAATTGGAAAACAGTGTCAAAAGTATGTATAGATCTAGTAATAGGTAATATACTTCACGAGAATGGTTAAAATTGCACACTAAAACTAAAACCATAAACCATCAAGGACAGAAAAGCACCAATAATGTAATCAAAATCTAAAATATAGTAAAAAGGTTAAAAAAAAAAAAGAAAGAAAGGACTAGCAAACTCAACTATAAGCAATGGCTAAAAGAAAGTAAATATATGGTTGTACGCGGTATATCCACTAAACGGGAGAGGGATGGGAAAACAAAAATAACGGCAAATTAGTGTCAAAGCATCAAATACTTCAAAAATATATTAACCCAAAAAGGTTACAAATAAAAAACCTACTTCTTAACAGGTTTCTTCTTTTGAGTTACATTGGCAGATGGTTGTGGCTTGGGATGCTTTTCCGCCTCACTTGGATCCAACCAAATAAGTGCATGGCGATTGTAAAAGGGCCAATTTGGGACAGTGAGCAACGTGGTCAGAACCACTCCCACGGCGTATATGAGGACCATCATTTTGAAAGAAGCCATAACATATCCACTTACAAATGCAATCACAGCAAATGCAAGCAGCATTATCTGCATCAGTTGCTCCGCCAGCTTTTGCCCTTGCCAATCCATCTAATCAACAGCAATTAAGGAATAAAACCGAGCATCAGTCACCCTAAGCGTTAATCGATATTTATATAATATAATCCCAAAATCAAAGTTTTAAACGACCAAATTTTGACCAATTTTGCTTGCAGTTTCCTGGAACATCAAGAATTACGAAAATACAACAAGAACAACCACAATTTAAAACCAAGGACAAAATATTGAAGCAAAAAACTATGACGAAAATTTGAAATAATCTAAGGAATTATCTAATAACACAAATTACCGGATCAGATCTGGGATAACCATACCCTGTACTGTGCCATAAAAATCCTCGTCTAGGTCTATGATTTTAAATTTGGGGAAAGTGGAAATTGCGATGAAAATTGGATAAAAGGGACAATTATGCCGACGTTCAGTGAAATAAAAACCCGAAAGAGTGTCTTCTGCTGAGTGATGAGATAAGAAAGGAAAGGAAAGGAAAAAAAGAGTGAGAACAAAGCAAAAGAAAAAGTGAAGTATAGTGATAGTGATACCTTGGGGGAAGAGAGAATACAGGAAAGCAAGAAGACGATGTTGAACCACGAAGTGACACTGAATCCCACCGCATCTAGTGTAATGTCTGAATTTAAATAAATTCCAACGCCTTTTGCTTTTTAAATAGTAAATCCAAGGATATATTAAACTTTAAGTTCTAAATTATTTAAAAAAAAAAAACTGAAAAGATTTTACTACTTAAAAAATTATCAGTATTTTTTTTCAATTTATAAATCATTTTAAGTTGAGTTAATAATTCAAATTTCATTAAAATTCTGATAAATTTAAACATTCAATGAATATTTTTTTACATATTTTTTAATGTTATTTTATTAAAAAACTTTATCTCCACAATTAATAAAATCCGAAGAATTCTTAATTAAAAATCAATAAACTATAATTTATACATCATAAACCTAATTGAAAATTTGTAGATTACCGAAACTTTTTAATAGTTAGTTTTAATTTTTTTTTCTTCTTTTTTTAATTGTTTCGGGAGTTTTAAATACGGTTTATACTTTCTGTTGTAGGATTACTTTTATAAAACCTCTTATTTATGGATAAAAGATAAAAAAAATGCTATATTAATAATAACATAACTTATGTCAAATAATCTTTATAATCTATTAAGATTTGTTAACTATAAAACTTATGTCAAATTTAAAATAAAAAAATAAATACTTTAAAGAGTGATGTTTAGGTGATTAGGACTCACGACTTTTCTTTTCTTTTTTCTCATTTCCTATTCTCTATTGCCATGGTGCTTGTAAACATTCAAAGTGACCAAAAATGGGGGTGTTTTTTTAGGTGATGTCTCAACTACCTAGTTTAGTGAGATTATGTTTTTTTATGGTCGAAATTGGTTATGTACTTTTAAAAAAGATTCAACTTTTTTCATCCAAATCAATCACATTGAACACAAGTATTATAAAAGAATAGAAATGTAATCTTCAAATGTATCTAAATATAAACACATTATTGCACTCTCACCAGTAATTGAGAATATTGAACATTGATATTGAAGGGTCAAATAATATATTATTAATAAATGATAAATAAATATAAAAAAGAAGAAAGAAGAAGAAATAGTGAAATAATAAAGTTATAAATATATACTTAAATATATTAAATGATCATTAATTTTGAGAGGACAAAATTACGAGAATTACAAAATTGAGAGGAGCTAAGAGGATAGAATTGTAAATATACAAGTAAATGTATTAAATATTTATTAAATTTAGAAGAATTAAAATCATAAATTATATGAGTAGCTTACAAAACTTTTAGGGGATCACAGACTTTTCAGCTTCTCAAGAAGATATGTCGTTGTCCGATTCTTTATTTCTACCACGGAAGCCACATATTAATAACAAAAGCCTACTACCAAAAATAAAAATCGATCACCAAAAACTAAAATTAATATTGTGTGACGAAGACCAGAACGGATAACTATTCACAATAAAATTATATTTGTGTTCAACCTTCTAAGAACATATTTGTTTCAATTATTATTCCCTATATTTTTTGTGGAAGCCAGCGTCATCCCCTAAAAATATTAAACTTGGATAAATAATTATCTCAAACTAACTCTCTTCTCGTAAACTTTTTTTAGTTAAATATATTATTCTCAAAATCACTCAGTAGTTCTTCCAATTGAGAAATTGATCATAAATATTATTTTAAAATAATTCAAAATTGAATTAAACTTATATAAAGTTAAAAGAACGGATTAAATGGAGTATATTTTTTTTACTTGTTACAAAAATATTTTTAAAAAATGTAAATTCTTTTAATTCTTTTTTTGAACATAATATTTTTTATTTTTTTCTTTTATCCGATTCCAATTACATTAATTTTAAATAATAGGTAATTTATTTTATTTTTATCTTTTTTTATATTACTAGGTTTTCACTTTCTATTTTATAACGTAATTTGTTATATTTTTTTCTTTTATAAAAAAATTTATTACATATTTATTACAATATAATATTTTTATAAATTTTATTTTATCAAATCTGAATTAATTTTTAAATCCTTAATTCATTTTTCATCAATTTAATAATTTTAAAAACATTTAAATCTTATAAACACAATCTTCCTCTTTCATCTTAAGATTAATAACCTATGTATAATAAAAATTTGTAATATATATAATTTAGTTATTTTATTTATGTAATTAGTTATTATAATTTTCATTACTTATTATTTGTAAGCATAAGCTACTATTTATCTGAACTGATTTGAGAAATAAAATCAATTTTCAAGACCATTATAGCTTTTAACTTTATCATCAAACATTTAAAAGCCTCCTTTCATCATATGCAGCATAAAAATTACTTGTTTTCTCATTCATTACATAATAAAAAATAATAACCAAAAACATTAATATAAGTGATTAATATGTTCAACCTAAGTAATCAAGTTCAAAATTTAACAAAAAAATATCTTTAATTCGACTTTACTTATGTCAACTAAGTCAAATTAATCATATTTATTGAAAAAAATACATAATAAAAAAAATACAAAACTTAAGAATGATATATTCTGCCTCAAGACAAGGTGAATATATAATCAATTTATTTAAATTTAAAATAAGTACTTATGAAATAAATAATTTTTTAAAAACACTTAATAAAAGATAGGATTTTAGAAGAAACCAATTTCATATAAAATAAAATTAGTACATAATCACAAACAAAAATTACTTTTTTTAATTAAAGAATCATTTATTTAAAATATAAGTTTAGATTAATTCACCCATAACCTAAACACGTTATAAAACATCTTTGATATGATAAAGACAGAACTGTCAATTACGAGTAATTTTAAAATCTTAACGAATTATTATTTTAACGAACAATTTTAAAATCTTAACCTAAACACGTTATAAAACATCTTTGATATGATAAGACAGAACTGTCAATTACGAGTAATTTTAAAATCTAAACGAATTATTATTTTAACAAATAATTTTAAAATCTTAATGAATTGTTATTTTAAAAAATATTGATAATTTGATATTGTAAAAAGATAAAAACATCTTTTCAACAAATCACTTTTAAATTTATATATTATTATTTGTTTATCTTATTTTATTTTCTCTTTATCAATCAGTCAAAAATAATATTTTAAGATTGTCAATAAATTGTAAAAATATCTCTGTCCTATTTTAAATATCACCAGCACCAATAAACTAAAACCTCCAAGCAAAGCTTTATGCCCCATTAGAATATCTTCAGTGCTAAAAAGTAAATTTAGCTTGCTAAAAATTGTAATTATAATATTTTCCACAAATGATCTTAGGAAGAGAAATTAATTATTTTTAAACATGTACATTCTCCACTTAAAATATTAATCGTAAACAAAAGTTATTCTCAAGTACTATGGCACCAAATTGAAAGTTCCTGTACGGCTGTTTCAATTTTTTTTATTTCTTTCGAAACTAATAATAAGTAGATTCGACTGTAAAAAAAAAAAAAGCATACTAAATGAAGGTTTAAAATTTCCAAAGTAATTTGAAATATAGTATGAAACTCATCATGCGATAATACAACCAACAAAACTGTCTTCATAATCTAAAAATGTTGGTGTCCTCAAACAATTAATTAAGTAACCTAAGAAGAGGCACCACTTCGAAGAGCTTGGGACTTCTTGCTTGTGGTCAACTTTGTCTCGGGCTACGGTTACAAGAATTAAGAATTAGATAATCAATCATCGAATAAAGAGGAATAACAAAAAATCAGATGAATTCAATACCTCCTTCCTAACAGGCTCGTCCCTTTCCGACAATATCAACTCTATGTGGCACGGTGATGACATATAAGCTACCAAAAGGAGTCTCGATAAATAAAACCGTGTAAAACATAAAAAACTCGTTAAAACAAATTTTTTCAATATTCCGAACATACGATTGATTCTTCCATGAGCTCGATACGTTCGACGCCTTTGCTTCTGTGCTTGATTGACTTGGATATGGGAAATGTATAGCACATCAACATCCAAACCTTTCACCTGAAAAGAGGCAATTTCAAGGTAAACAATTTTGGAAACATTTGACAAGCTTGAGAAAAAGCAAAAGAGTATACATATATATATGCATACTTCAGCATTGCTCTCGGCATTCTTAAGCAAATCAAGGATGAATTTGGCTGATTTAACAGGCCACCTTCCTTGGCCATTAGAGTGTCTATTCTTGGCTTGAGCTGTCCTTCCAACACCACGGCAAAATCGTCTGAATGGAATGGCCTGTTTGTGGGCAAGAACATCTTCCAAGTACCTTTTAGCCTTAACCAAGGGCAACTTCCTGATTGCAAAGGCAGTTTCCCTAGTATTCTGTAAATAGAATTTAAAACAAATTGTCACCACAGCATAGGTTCACCAACAACAATGGTTATTAAAAGGCACTCTCAAGTCTAGGAAAATTGTTAATATGAAACATAATATAGCCCACATTATTTGATGATGATTGCAACATGCTCTACCAAAAATGCACTTAGAAAAAACAAGAAAAACTTTACAAACGTTATAAACAATAAAATAAACAGCTATGTCACAACTGACAGTAAACTACAGGAAACCATTTTCAACATAGAAACAGATTAGTAAAATCATGCTTACAGCTAAATAAATAGTAACTATATAAACAAAACATCAAAACAAACTCATGAATAAAATTCATGTTTTATATTCCTTGATATTACGGGAGGTCTGCTCACAGGTAACATTTCCCGGCTTTTTTCATCAGGTTGATTATTTATTAAAAGGTACCATCAGGGTTTTGTACTGGGTTGCATCATTAGGTGACACTTTACTCAAAAACTGAAAACAGAGGGTCACCCAATGATTACTATAATTGTTAAGGTTAAAAGTGGCCGCTCGCACAGGTAACATGCTCCTTCTTTTCCATCAGCTTAATTCAATGTTCATTTTAAAAGTTTTCTTCAGGTTCTTTTACCATGTGTACCATCATTTACTGAACCTTCAATCAAAAACATAACAGAGGTTCACCCAATAACAATGAGTATTATATTCCTGAAAGGTTATGAGAGGCCTGCTCAAAGAGGCAACATGCCACTGTTATCCATCAGGTTAATTCAACATACTTTAGAACAGGTTTTTCAGAACGTGTGCCATCATTTACTGAACCTTCAGTAACAAACAGAGAAAAGAGGTTCACCCAATAACAATGGTTATTGCATATCCCTGAAGGTTCCAAGAGGTCTGCTCACACAGGCAACACACCCCTCTTTTTTCATCAGGTTTAGACAACTTAAATTTGAGTGAATTGTTTATGGAATTAATATGATGAACACATAAACAATTTAAACACATATATCCTAAAAAATGCCATTAAAACAGTGTAGCCTTATGGAATCAATATGATGAACAAATTGTGATTACAAGGTAATTAACACGACTACCACACGAATCATAAGGATGTTGAGCATTAAAAGTGCAAAATTTTCCACCATTTACTGAACCTTGAGTCACAAAAAAGACAGAGGTTCACCCAACAACAATGGAGATGCTGTCCCCTGAAGTAACGAGGGACATGTTCACACAAAAATAAACAGGTCCCTGCTTTTTTCATCAGGATTTATTAGCATAATCCAAATTTTCATTTATCAATTAAATCATGCTGAAATAAAGGATGGAAAGAGTATAGAAGAAGGGTTTAATTATTTCATCATTAACGACAAATAAAATTAGTTTTTTGAAACCCAAGATGAAAAACACAGAGAATGGTAACAGAAATAGCAGGATTTGGTACCTTGAAATGAACCCTAAGGTCCGCGCCTCTAGCCTTGCAAGCTGCATATAGAAAATGATAAAAATGCTTAGATTGAGACCTTGCACACCGTTGTTTTAGAAGCGAAATTAATAAACATTGATTCAACACCAATGGGACTTACACTTGGTAGGATTGTCCGGCTCCCTTGAGTACTTCACCTGCGGAGAACAAAATAATATATATATATATATATATATATATATATATATATATATATATATATATTCAGAGGATGGTATTAATACGTAGTGTTAAATTGATAACGAAAAGTGGTCACAGATCTCATACCAAGCTAATTCAACTAAAGAAGAGAATACAAGAAGAAAGAGAAGAGTGCATACCATTGCGGCTTAACGGACACCTTCAGAGTTCACACAACCCAGACTAGGCTCTCAGCTGCAACGGAAGAAGGAGGGATGACGGAGTTTATATAGTAGGAAACCCTAGTCTCGTGGGATCAGCCATATGGTATAAGTTGGGGCGATAAGGCCCAACCTGTATTCCAGCCCACAGTCCATTCCATTCAAATGTGGGAGTGGGAGCGATGCCGAAAAAACACCGGTATGGGCCTAGAATGTTTTATAACAAAAGCAATAAAAATGTTATATAAAATATACGCTTATACATGTATAAGAATTTTAAGTCACTGTAATCATTTCTAGATAATTTAGAAAGAGTTGTTTGAAAATAAATATAAATATTTTATTATGAATTTTATGTATGAGTTTCTTAAAATTTAATTTTGTTTATATAAATATTTTGTTTTTAATTTTAAATAATTTTTTTAATTTAAAATCATTTAAATATAAAATTTAAAATAAAATATTTATTTTTATTTATAAAGCAAGATATCTCTTAATTTATTATAATGCAACTCAATTATTACTTAGATGATACAAGGTTTATGTAAAAAATTTAATTTATATTCTATTAAACTTACATTTAGGTCAAAATAATAATTATTACTATGACAATAATAATATATTATTATTAATTAATTAACGACAAAACAATAAAAAGGTAAATATTAAAAAGACAACTATATTTTATTCTAAAATTATAATAATCTATAATATTTAACTCGTAATATCTATAGTGTAAAAATTATTCTCAAATAAAATAAAAGACACAAAATGATTTTTGTTTTCACTTTTGTATTTTATATGATTTTCCATTGTTTCATTTCTCTTCGTTGTGTTTAGTGATTATGATTCCTACATAATCTCTTAATAATGTAATGTGAATATACAATATAATGTTCCTACTTAATTTTTTAATATAATCGTAATCAATTATTTTCATGAAAAATTAATCTAATTATCTTGTGTTAATTGTATGATATATAATTTTTTAATGTCTATACAAAAATATAACTAATTAGTGTTTTAAGATAAAAGGGTTAATTTAGATATTTTATGAAGAATTTATAAAGGGTAATTTATTTTAATAGAGTATTTGAAATGCTTTAAAATTGATTGTTTTGATAGATAATTTGAAAAGTAATTGAAATTTTAAAAATTGATGACAATATTTGTATTACTTAAAATAAGATAATTTCAAATTTCACATATAAAGTAAACATTTGAAATTTTCTATATTTTTCCTTTCTCATCTAGTAAAAATAGGCTTGATCCACCCAAATCCAACCTATTTCAACTTGACTAATCTTAATCAGGCCAATTCATCTTGATTTGATCCCTCATAACCTAACACATCTTGTTTTTACTTGACCCAACCTAGAATCTTGATATGTCCTATTCACTTTATGAATTGACTTAACTCATATGGACCCAACTTGAATCGACATGGTTTAATTCATCTTGACTCATCACATAACCTAACACGACCCAACCCATCCCAACTTGTCAGTCTAATTCAACTTGACTCAACTTTTCTAACCTAGTACAATTTGTTTTGATCGGGTTTGATCTTATTGATTTGGTTTGATCTAATCTCACTCACTCGATCTAGTCTGTCATTATCTGTTTGAGCCCAACCTTATCTATATGGCTATGAGTTAAATCTAATTCACAATATAAAAATGATAATTTTGATAAATTTTATATTTAATAGTGTTAGATATTGTTTAGATATTATTTAAATATTGTTTAGATATTGTTTGATACTATTAAGATATTGTTAGATATTGTTAATCATAATATCTTTTGTTTATTCTGTTACTTTCAGTTACTCTTTTAGTTATACATCTCTCTACTATAAATAGATTACCCTATGTGTGGTTTATACACAAGGGAGATTAATATAAAATTCTATTTTCTCTATATTCAACATGGTATTTAGAGCTTAAGGTTATTTTGAAATTTTTTCACCTTTATCCACTGTTGGAGCCGCCACCGTCGCTGTCGGTTAAACTGATCTTTCACATCAGAAAAGAGTTATTTTTGTTACTGGATATTATTTGGTAGTGTGAAAGTGCATGTCTAGGAAGGTTTTGACAAGGAAAGACTTGGTATTTAAGCGTGTCCATTAGTGACCCACCTCTCTTTCCTGGGAACTTACCTGGTGTACTGGTTCATGTCGTTATCACCACCGCCGTCACTGCCTCTAGCCTTTATGACTTCTTTCGCTCCTTCTAGTACTTCCAATTTTATCAGTACTGCATCTGATCCTTCCATCTACACTAACTATGTTAATGTGCACTTATCCATTGACAAGTTAACTGGCCCTAATTATGCCACATGGTCATCAGACATCAGATTATGGCTTAAGAGTTAGAAGTATCTTGATCATCTTGCCCCGAAAGCACCTACTCTCACTCCTGATGAGGAAGACCATTGGAACACCATTGATGCTCAATTATGTGTGGTTCTCAAGGGTACTCTTGATCCTTCGTTAAAACAAATTTTTCGTTCCTACGAAACGTGTGCCAAAATCTGGGAACATGCTAAGTTATTATATAACAATGATACTCAACGTCTCTATGGTGTCTGTTCTAAATTTGTAGATGTTATTGCCTCTAAACATCAAAATTCTATGACTGATTATATGGGCAAAATTCATGCTCTTTTTCATGAGTTCAATGAGTTATTGCCTCCTTCCCCCGACCCTGCTACCGAGATAACACAACAATCAAAGTTCTTCATGCTAGGGGCATTACACGGACTTGCTGATCAATATTCACATATCCGTGATCAAATTTTGGATTCTCTAGTTGTCCCCACCTTGACTTTGATATGCTCCACTCTTTTGTGTGTACCAGCAAAACCCAACCCTAACACACCTGCTTCTATTAATGATTCTTCTGCATTGGTATCTTACCGTGATGACCAAACTCGCCCTCGCAAATAGGGAAAAAGGCGTCCTAAGTGTGAATATTGTGGCAAGCTAGGTCACAAGATTGACCAGTGTTATGCATTACATGAGTGTGAACATTATGGCAAGCTAGGTCACAAGATTGACAAGTGTTATGCATTACATGGTCGTCCTCCTCGATTTGTTGTAGTTGTTCAGACTGATCTTTCCCCACCTTTATCTACTAGGAATCCTCCTTCTTCTATTTCATCTGACACACATGTTATGTTCAACAAATTTTTCAAATGGTATAAGGATCAACAGTCTTCTAGTTCCACTGTGTCTGTCACACAAACAAGTATGTCTTTTGCTGGTCTAACCCAATCTTCTTCTTCTTATCCTTGGGTTTTTGATTCAGGAGCCACTGATCATATTACTGCTAACAAATCTTTGTTCTCCTCTTTATTAGAAAAGGAGGTTGAGATCAAGAGGGGGGGTGAATTGATCTTTGAAAGATTTTCACAAATTACAAATTATCTATTTCAAAGATTAAGAGTTCTGACCAATTCTTGAATCAAACAAAGCAAACAATCAAAGTAAAGGCAATGACAAAACTAAAGAGAGAAAGGTTTAGAAACATACAATCAAGATTTATACTGGTTCACCCAATCCCAGGGCTACATCCAGTTTCCAGCCAAATTCCAGCTGGGTTCCACTAGATTGAATGTTTTACAGATTACAATTCCAATCACACACCCAATCTACCACAAGAACCAAAATTCCAGTCCTTGCACCTAAACCTTCACCAAGCACCAACTTCCAGTTCTTGATTAACCCTGCAGCCAAATTCCAGCCACAAAAACCAATGCCCACAATTCCAGGCACCCACAATACAGTAAAGAAGAGTAAAGAAATAAAGAGAAGAAACTAGAACGCTCAAACCAGGTTTATGCAGCTCTGCAGAATGAGTTTCTTCACAAAAAGAATGCAAAATTTGCCTCAAGAAAGAGCTACGAAAAACTTTACAAAACTTGCGCCAATCTCTCTTGAAAGTAGCACTTATGATTGCTTGATTGATTGCTAAAAGATGTGTTTTAAAATGTTCAAGCAATTCTTGTTTATATAGAAGATTTTCCAAACTGCTGGTTTAATTAATCTGTTAAAATAATCTTTTAATCTGTTAAAAGTCTTGTTTTAATCTATTAAAACTTCTTTTAATCTGTTAAAATGTTCTTGATCATTTTCAAGATTTATTTTAACTGATACGACAACGTTTATATCAATTAAAACACTTTGTAAAAAATCCTTCAAATTGTTTTAATCGATTGTTTTGTCTTTTAATCGATTAAAATACTGCCAAAAGTTTTCGTAAAACTTTTTAAGTGATTTTAACTGATAACAATCTATTTTAATCGATTAAAATACTTTGAAAAAAATCCTCTTAGTTATTTTAATCGATTGAAACACATTTTAATCGATTAGAATTCCGCCAAAAGATTTCATAAAACTTTCTAAGTTATTTTAATCGATAACATACTTGTTTTAATCGATTAAAACATTCGGAAAAATCTCTTAGTTGTTTTAATCGATTATTTCGCATTTGTATCGATTAAAATATTGACAAAACATCTTTCAAAATAATTCAAGTTATTTTAATCGATTATTTCGAGTTTGTAACGATTAAAATTCTGTCAGAACACTTTTCAAAACAACTTAAGTCATTTTTATCAATTATATCAATTCTACATCAGTTAAAATACTGGAAGAAGGTTTCCAAAAACTCTTTTAATGAAAACAATCGATTATTTCGAAAACATATCAGTTAAAAACTTGTTACAAAAGTGTTAAGAACATTTTAACTGATAAAACTCATATAATATCAGTTAAAACAGTTACTTAAAAACCATTTAACAAAATACTTTGTTTTTAACAGTTTAAACACATTTTAGAGGCATTTGCAAAATCTTTTAAATGAAGAAACCTCATGCAGCAGAGAGATAAGAATGATTATACCTAAGTAAAGATGCAGACTCACTAATCACTCTACCATTTTATCTAAGTGACCTTTGACTGCAACAGAGTAGCCTTTGACTTCATTTTGACTTCATCAAATCAATAAGATCTTCGTTTAAATGATTCAATAAGATCTTCATCACTTTCAGTCTCTCCCTATTTGATGAAGACAAACACCTTTTTGAATAATATCTCTACAGAAGAAGTCACTTGAATATATAGATTAGTGAGTATTAAAAAATTAATCATTTTTCCCATTTCTCCCCCTATATTACTACTCCCCCTAAAATAGTGAGTAAAAAATCATTATCAAAATCAAAGCAATTATTTCTCCCCCTTTTGACTTCATCAAAAATAGGGAAGAGAGGAACAAAACAAATACTATGCATGGTATGTAACAAAATTTGTTTTGAAACCAGTAAAAAAAAAATATTATCAAGATGTATTACTCATTTAAAGACTAATTAAAGTTGATTCAAACTTATCTTCATTAATACGTTTGTAATGAATACAATAGACACGTGTAAAGATAAGGGAATCATGCCTTAGTAGCATGTTACAAGAACAACCATTAACTAAAGCCTTTAATTTTTCTTTCCAGAGTAATAATCGATTAAAAACAGGGCATAATCGATTAAAATGTTATTGTAACTGATTTTAATTGATACAAATAATGTTTTAATCGATTAAAACAGTGATGAAAGTTGAAATCTAAAAACTTAAGTTGATTTAATCGATTAAATCAACATTTAATCGATTGAAATCATATGAAAATTTTTGTATAAGTGCTTTTAATTGATTAAAGCTTGTTTTTATCAATTAAAACCATCAGATTTGGAAATTAAATGAAGTTTAAGGTATCTAGGATTTCTAATTCATTTCAAATTTTGTAAAACCAATTATAAGGAAGATGTTTTAAAATAATGTCCACTAGATTGACTAAGATTTAGCGAACACATAATAACATCTTATCTAGGTGATTTAACTGATATAAACTAATTTTAGTTGATACAAATTCACAATTTACAACTTTTAATCGATTAATATACGAATTAATCGATTATAATGGTACAAATTTCCTATGTAAATGTTTCTTTTAATTGAATTAATCGATTAAATCGATTTTATATCAGCTAAGATTATCAGATATGTGATTTTGATTCTATCTAAGCTCTCTTAACTCAAATAAAAAAACAACATCATATTAGGAAAAGTGAAAAGATTGTTCCTGGTTTAAAACCAGTTAATATTACAAACCAAAATAAAAATAGCAGTTAAAGAAACAAGACATAAGGAAAGAAAAAGGATTATGATAGAAAGGAACCCTTGTTGACAAGACTCAATCATTCCAATTTCCTTGATTGAGCTGCATATCTTCTAGTTTGGTATAGATATCAGCGATCTGATTTCCCAGATTTGTGAACTGTGTGTTGGTCTGCTGGAAGTGTTGATAGGTCATTTGCATATGCTTCCTTTGATTTTCTTGCATTGTGGCCATTTGAGAAAGCATAGACCTTTCAAATTGTGAAAGTGGAGTCTCACGGTCAGGCTGTTCCATATAGGATATTATCTCCATATTCTCATATGAAGCCTCCCCACCAGTGGACTCGGGAACTTCAACAGCTGGAGGAGAAGGAATTTGTTCAGCTTCTTCTTCATCTTCATCCTCATCTTCAGACATACCAGCATCAACTTTTGATATCCATTCATCATCAATTTTGATATACCCCATTTTCCTTAGAGTGGAGTCATCAATTTCATTTGAAGCTTTAGGAGTCTCCACACTTTCTCCTGTAAGATCAACTTCAAAATATCTAAAGAAATTGTTAATCAACATGGTATACGGTAGTTTGTAATTGGCTAACCTTTTTGCTTTCAACATGTGATCCTTGATTACATAAACCCAATTGACTCAAATATTATTTGAAATGCAGTACATGAGAGCAAGGTCACCCTCATTAAGTATAGCATGATTACTCCCCCTTGGAGTAAGCATCCATGCAACAATGAAAGCCAACAGTCTATGTTCAAGCAACAGTTTTCCAGCATTTAAAATTCTTACCGAATCATTTGGGTCTTTGAGACAGGACCGAAAAAATTGAATTTTGTTGAAGTCCGGTATTTCAGAGATGTTTCCTCTGGATACTTTGACACCACTATCCCTGAGGCCAGCAACTTGTTCCCAAACAGAAAGAGTGATTTCCATATTAACTCCTTTCACCTGAGATCTGATTGTAGACCCATTCACAGTTAGATTGGAATAAAAGACCCGAACCAAATCAGGTTGAATATTCCCAGTAAACTCCATGAAGGTCCTTAGTTTCTGACTTTTCAGCTTTCTTCTCAGAGCTGTAAATCCTTCTTCATCAAGCCATTTGAATTTGATAAACTTGGGAATAATAATCTGCTTATGACTGAACTCAGCAATGAAAGTGTTCATTCTTCCAATATCTCCATCAAACCATGCTTCCAAATGACCACCAGGATTGGCAGCAGAGGAAAATTCTCCTTTATGTTTCTTCCTTGATTTTGATCTCCTAAGCATCTTGGTGTGCAGATTAGAGAGGTATGTGAGTGCGGGAGAGAAGAGTGAAGAAATTTTGAATCAGAGAATGAAGAATGAGACTGATAGACTCAAGTGCACAGAATAATGAGTTTCGGATTTCAAATTTTGTAAATTGAAGTCCAATTTGACAGAACCTGCAAAGAAACAGCTTTAATTGCACATGTCCCCTTGATTGAAGGCAGAAGCACATGTTTCTGGATAGTGAGTACATCAACTAAAGTGTTCTTAGATAAGTGTTTGACTTGGTCAAAGGATACAGTAAATGCATTATGCAGATTTTGATTAACACAAAAATTTGGAAATTTGACCTTGATTAGCTGAGCAATTTTCAATTGGCTATAGTTAAAATAATTTTCAAGAACGAATTAATCGATTAATCAACAAATTAACCTATTAATTTGATCTTTAATATTAGGTTTGAAAATGCAACAGTGAAATAATCGATTAAAAACATAAAAGAATCGATTATTTCTTGTACTGAAAGATTAATGATATGACAACAAAATTTAATCGATTAAAACAAAGAAGAATCGATTAAAATTTACTTTTTAATGATTTTAACTAATATGAATTCTTTTTAATCGATTAAAACAACTATACTAAAAACCTGACAGAATTTTAATCGATTAATTCATGTTTTAATCGATTAAAATTGTACGAACATCTTTTCTGATCTTCTCTGTAAGTGAAATTAATCGATTAAAACAGTTTTATATCAATTAAAATACACAGTCCATGAATCCAGAATCAAAATTTGTTGATTTGTCACCAAGGGACTTCCAGATTTTGTTCCTGCAAAACAGATTTAACATATTTCTAGTACCCTTTTTATAATCATTGGGTCCAATCAGGTTATTTGAAATTAATTTTTGGGAATCCACTTCATTCTACCTCTAGGAATAACATACTTCTTGATTCTACAAAATATATGAGAATGACCTCTTTTCATACAATAGAAGCATGTAATAAATGGAGACGAAACAGATTTACTATATGCAAAATAGTTTTTAAATGCTCTAGTTTTCTTTCCAACAAGAAGTGTAAAACCAATACCACCACGATCAATAACCAATTTTTGAGAATCAACTATCATATCAAGACTGGTTTTTCCTTGTGCAAGTTTAGATGCAGTTTTTATTAGATATGCTAATTTCTTTTGTAACCGAGAACAATTTTC
This sequence comes from Sphenostylis stenocarpa, assembly GCA_963425845.1. Classification (NCBI taxonomy): domain Eukaryota; kingdom Viridiplantae; phylum Streptophyta; class Magnoliopsida; order Fabales; family Fabaceae; genus Sphenostylis; species Sphenostylis stenocarpa. The sequence goes on from OY731400.1 coordinate 39,429,317, forward strand.
ACAATCTTTATGATCATTACACATGCAATCAGAATTATTATCTATTTCCAGATTTTCATTCTTAGTTTCTTCATCAACAATTTTCTTTTCAAGAACAGTGATTTTGTTTTCTAATAAACTGTTCATGCTTTTTAATCTTTTGTTTTCAATTTCTAATTTTTTAGCTACTGCATGCATTTCATAAAAAGCATCTTGTAATGAATTGTAATTCATAGTAGTTGTTGAGTCAGAACTTACACTGGTCATGGGAGAATCCAAATTGACCATCAAACATATCTCTGTTGTTTCTTCATAAGCCATTTCAAGAGTTTTCCACATCTGTGCAGTAGTTTGACAATGAGATATCCTGAAAAAATCATTTTTGTTAAGTGCAGATGTGATGATATTCTTAGCAGTACAATCATCTTGAATTAGTTTTTTTTCACAATCATTTAAACTAGACCATTCTCTGTTAAAAACATAAGTTCCTTGTTCAATAATATTCCAAACATTTATACCAATAGATTCAATAAAGATCTTCATTCTTATCTTCCAAAATGAGTAATCTGTACCACAAAACAGTGGAGGTCTATCAATACAAGCACCCTCAGAAAAATTATTTCTAGCCATTTGGATCGAAAGACTTGAGTAAATTTCAAGAACCTTGCTCCGATACCAATTGTTAGAAAAGGAGGCTGAGATCAAGAGGGGGGGTGTGAATTGATCTTTGAAAGATTTTCGCAAATTACAGATTATCTATTTCAAAGATTAAGAGTTCTGACCAATTTTTGAATCAAACAAAGAAAACAATCAAAGTAAAGGCAATGGCAGAACTAAAGAGAGAAAGGTTTAGAAAGATACAATCAAGATTTATACTAGTTCACCCAATCCCAGGGCTACGTCCAGCTTCCAACCAAATTCCAGCTGGGTTCCACTAGATTGAATGTTTTACAGATTACAATTCCAATCACACACCCAATCTACCACAAGAACCAAAATTCCAGTCCTTGCACCTAAACCTTAACCAAGAACCAACTTCCAGTTCTTGACTAACCCTGCAGCCAAATTCCAGCCACAGAAACCAGTGCCCACAATTCCAGGCACCCACAATACAATAAAGAATAGTAAAGAAACAAAGAGAAGAAACTAGAACGCTCAAACCAGGTTTATGCAGCTCTGCATAATGAGTTTCTTCACAAAAAGAATGCAAAATTTTCCTCAAGAAAGAGCTACAAAAAACTTCACAAAACTTGCGCGAATCTCTCTTGAAAGTAGCACTTATGATTGCTTGATTGATTGCTAAAAGATGTGTTTTAAAATGTTCAATCAATTCTGTTTATATAGAAGATTTTCCAAACTGCTGGTTTAATTAATCTGTTAAAATGTTCTTGATCATTTTCCAGATTTGTTTTAATTGATACGTCAACATTTATATCAATTAAAACACTTTGTAAAAAATCCTTCAAATTGTTTTAATCGATTGTTTCGTCTTTTAATCGATTAAAATACTGCCAAAAATTTTCATAAAACTTTCTAAGTGATTTTAACTGATAACAATCAGTTTTAATCGATTAAAATACTTTGGAAAAAATCCTCTTAGTTATTTTAATCAATTGAAACACATTTTAATCGATTAGAATTATGCCAAAAGATTTCATAAAACTTTCTAAGTTATTTTAATTGATGACATACTTGTTTTAATCGATTAAAACATTCTGGAAAAATCTCTTAGTTGTTTTAATCGATTATTTCGCATTTGTATCGGTTAAAATACTGACATAACATCTTTCAAAATAATTCAAGTTATTTTAATCGATTATTTCGAGTTTGTATCGATTAAAATTATGCCAGAACACTTTTCAAAATAACTCAAGTCATTTTAATCGATTATATCAATTCTACATCAGTTAAAATACTGGCAGAAGGTTTCCAGAAACTCTTTTAATGAAAACAATCGATTATTTCGAAAACATATCAGTTAAAAACCTGTTACAAAAGTGTTAAGAACATTTTAACTGATAAAGCTCATATAATATTAGTTAAAATAGTTACTTAAAAACCATTTAACAAAATACTTTGTTTTTAACAGTTTAAACACGTTTTAGAGGCATTTGCAAAATCTTTTAAATGAAGAAACCTCATGCAGCAGAGAGATAAGAATGATTATACCTAAGTAAAGATGCAGACTCACTAATCACTCTACCATTTTATCTAAGTGACCTTTGACTGCAACAGAGTAGCCTTTGACTTCATTTTGACTTCATCAAATCAACAAGATCTTCGTTTAAATGATTCAATAAGATCTTCGTCACTTTCACTCTTTATCCTCTCCTAATCCTTCACCTTCTGTTACACTAGCTGATGGCTCTAGAGTATCATCTCATGGTGTTGGAACTGTTAAACTTTTCCCTTCTTTAACCATTAATAATGAATGTTCTTTATGTCCCTAGGTCTCCTTTTAACCTATTATCCATCAATCTTCTAACCTGTTCTTTTAATTGTGTTGTTTCTTTTACCAACATTTATGTATGTTTACAGGATCGGAGTTCGAAACAGGTGATTGACATAGGATGTGAGTCTCATGGTCTTTATCATCTTTGTCCCTTCACACATGTTGGTGTAGTTATGGAGTCTCCCTCTCTTCTTCATGCTCAATTAGGTCATCCAAGTCTTGCCAAGTTACAGCAGCTTGTCCCTGCCTTATCTAAGTTGTCTAGTTTGGCATGTGAGTTGTGTTAATTAGGCAAACATAGTCGTACTTCCTTTCCTTGTAGTGTCACACGTGGTGCTTCGTCCCCTTTTGTCGTGGTTCACTTTGACATTTGGGGACCTAGCCACGTTAAGTCTACTTTAGGTTTTCAATACTTTGTTCCTTTCTTTGATGATTATTCAAGATGTACTTAGTTATTTTTGATGAAAAATCGTTCTGAAGTATTTCATATCTTTTAATATTTTTTTAATGAAATACAAACTCAGTTCAGTGTTTCTATTAGAGTTTTGAGTAGTGATAATGACTGTGAATATCTTTCTCATTCTTTTAAACAATTCTTGTCAAAGTGATGAAGATCTTATTGAATTATGTTGGCAAAGATCTTGTTGATTTGATGAAGTCAAGAATGGAGCCAAAGGCTACTTTGTGGCAGTCAAAGGTCACTTGGATAAAAGAGTAGAAGGATTAGTGTGTCTGCAGCTCTGCTTAGGATAATCATTTTTATCTTTCTGCTGCTTGAGGTTTCTTCATTTAAAAGATTTTGCAAATGCCTCTAAAAAATGTTTTAACGGTTAAAAACAAAGTATTTTGATAAAAGCTTTCTTAATCAACTATTTTAACTAATAGCACATAAGCTTTATCAACTAAAATGTTCTTCACACTTTTATAACAGGATTTTAACTAATATAACTTCGAAATAACCGATTGTTTTCATTAAAGGAAGTTTTGAAAACCTTCAGTCAGTATTTTAACTGATACAGTTTCGAAATAACCGATTAAAATCACTTAAAATGTTCAGAAAAGTGTTCTGGCAGTATTTTAATCGATCCAACTTCGAAATAATCGATTAAAACCACTTGGAGTACTGTTTGACCGATTAGAATGAGCATATAACCGACCAGAACCAGATATGATCGATCAGAATTGAGTTATGGCCGATCAGAATTATTTTAATCGATTAAAACAGTGTTTCAATCGATTAAAACAACTTAAGAAAATTTGTGCTAAGCGTTTTAATCGATTAAAACAGATTTTTATCAGTTAAATTCACTTGGAAAAGTTTATAAGAATGATTCGCAGTATTTTAATCGATTGAAAGACAAAACAATTGATTAAAACAGATTGGAAGATTTTTTGTAAAGAGTTTTAATTGATATAAATGTTGTCGTATCAGTTAAAACAAATATGGAAACATTTTAATAGATTAAAAGAAGTTTTAACAGATTAAAACAAGTCTTTTAACAGATTAAAAGATTATTTTAACAGATTAAATAAACCAGCAGTTTTGAAAATCTTCTATAAAAACAGAGTTGCTTGAACTTTTTGAATATCATCTGATATACATCTTTTAACAATCAATCAAGCAATCAAAAGTGCTACTTTCAAGAGAGAATCACGCTAGTTTTTGTGAAGTTCATCAAAGTTCTTTCTTGAGGCAAAATTGCATTCTTTTGGAGAAGAAACACATATTGCAGAACTGCATAAAACTGGTTTGAGCGTTCTTAGTTTCTTTTGTTTATTTCTTTACTTTCTTTTACTATATTGTGGGTGCTTGGAATTGTGGGCACTGGTTTCTGTAGCTGGAATTTGGCTGCAGGGTTGGTCAAGAACTGGAATTTGGTTCTTGGTGAAAAGTTAGGTGCAGGAACTGGAATTGTGGTTCTTGTGGTAGATTGAGTGTAAGGTTAAGGTTGTAATCTGTAAAACATTCAATCTAGTGGAACCCAGCTGGAATTTGGCTGGAGACTGGACGTAGCCCTGGGATTGGGTGAACCAGTATAAACCTTGGTGATATCTTTCTAAACCTTTCTCTTCTTTAATACTTTGACTGCATTTATTTTGATTGCTTGTTGTGTATGATTCAAAAATTGGTCAGATATCTTAATCTTTGAAATAGATAATCTGTTAATTGCGAAAATCTTTCAAAGATCAATTCACCCCCCCTCTTGATCTCAGCCTACATTTCTAACAATTGATATCAAGAGCAAGGTTCTTGAGAATTATTCAAGTCTGTCGATCCAAATGGCTGGAAATAGTTTTTCTGAGGGTGCTTGTATTGACAGACCTCCACTGTTTTGTGGTACAAATTACTTATTTCGGAAGATAAGAATGAAGATCTTTATTGAATCTGTTGGTATGAATGTTTGGAATATCATTGAACAAGGAACCTATGTGTTTAACAAAGAATGGTCTACTTTAAATGATTCTGAAAAGAAACTAATCCAAGATGATTGTATTGCTAAAAATATCATCATATCTACACTTAACAGAGATGATTTTTTCAGGATAGCACATTGTCAAACTGCTACACAAATGTGGAAAACCCTTGAAATGGTCTATGAGGAAACAACAGAGATATGCTTAATGCTCAATTCAGATTCTCCAATAACCAGTGTAAGTTCTGACTCAACAACTACTCTGAATTATAGTTCTTTACAAGATGCTTTTTATGAAATGCATGCAGTGGCTAAGAAATTAGAAATTGAAAACAAAAGATTAAAAAGTATGAATAGTCTATTAGAAAACAAGATCACTCTTCTTGAAAATAAAATAGTTGATGAAGAAATCAAGAATGAAAATTTGGATATAGGTAATAACTCTGATTGCATGTGTAAAGATTGTAAAAATTGTCCTGAGTTGCAAGAGAAATTAACATATTTAATAAAAACTGCATCTAAACTAGCACAAGGAAAGACTAGTCTTGATATGATACTTGATTCTCAAAAATTAGTTATTGACCGTGGTGGTATAGGTTTTACACCTCCCATTGGGAAGAAAACTAGAGCATTTAAAAACTATTTTGCATATAGTAAATCTGTGTCATCTCCATTTGTTAAATGTTTCTACTGCATGAAAAAAGGTCATTTTGTGAAATATTGTAGAATTAAGAAATATGCTATTCCTAAAGGTAGAATGAAGTGGATACCCAAAAATTCATTTCAAATAACATGATTGGACCCAGTAATTAAAAAAAAAGGGGTACCAGAAATATGCCTAATCTGTTTTGCAGGAACAAAATCTGGAAGTTCCTTGGTATTCAAAACAACAAATTTGGTTCTGGACTCATGGATTGAGTATTTTAATTGATATAAAACTATTTTAATCGGTTAAAATCACTTACTGAGAGTACCAGAAAAGTTGTCCGTACAATTTTAATCGATTGAAATACGAATTAATCGATTAAAATGTTCTCTGAAATCTAGTTTAACTGTTTTAATCGATTAAAATGGATTTATATCAGTTAAAATCATTAAAAAGGATAAAATTAACCGATTATTCCTCGTTTAAATAGATTATTATTCTGATATATTCTCTCCAAAACTTACTTAATCGATTGAACATCAAATTAATCGATTAAAATGTTACTTCCAGTGCTGAATTAATTGTGTATTTCAATTCTGTATCATTTTGTACTGCAACTATGCTAATTTCTTTTCAGGCAAAATGAACTGAAGATCTCTGGTACCTTGACAGTGGCTGTTCTAAACACATGACAGGTGATATTACAAAATTTTGCAACTTAAAACTAAAGAATGGTGGGACTGTTGTCTATGGGGATAACAACAAAGGAAGAATTCTTGGAACAGGTGATATCAAATGCACAGAATCAGGTATTATTAACAATGTATTATATGTTGAGGGTTTAAAACATAATTTGATTAGTATTAGCCAGCTTTGTGATAAAGGACACAAAGTTGTCTTTGGGCAAGATCAATGTCAAATAATCAAATCAGATTCAGGACAGGTTGAAGAGATTGAAGAAACCGAAGAGCAGCTGCCTAAAGAATGGAAAACTCCAAGAAATCTTTCAATAGACAACATCATTGGTGAAATAAATCAGGGAGTTTCCACTAGAAGATCTTTAAATAAATTTTGCAATCACATGGCATTTGTATCTCAAATTGAACCTAAAACCATATCTGATGCATTAAAGGATAATAACTGGATTAATGCTATGCATGATGAATTAAATCAATTTACCAGAAATGAAGTATGGGAATTAATTCCAAAACTAGATAATGCAAATATTGTAGGAACAAAATGGGTTTTTTAGGAATAAAATAGATGAAAATGGCATAATAACTAGAAACAAGGCCAGATTAGTTGCTAAGGGGTATAATCAGCAAGAAGGAATTGATTTTGATGAAACATATGCTCCTGTTGCTAGATTAGAGGCTATTAGACTTTTACTTGCTTATGCTTCAATGAAAAGTTTCAGGTTGTTTCAAATGGATGTCAAAAGTGCTTTCTTGAATGGTTACTTGAATGAAGAAGTTTTTGTTACACAACCACCTGGTTTTGAAGATCATATTCATCCAGAATATGTTTATAGACTAAAGAAAGCTTTGTATGGTCTCAAACAAGCCCAAGACAATGGTATGAAAGGTTAAGTAATTTTCTCATTTCAAAGGGCTATCAAAGAGGTTTGGTTGATAAAACTTTATTCTTGAAAAAATTAAATAATGATGTAATTCTAGTCCAAGTGTATGTTGATGACATCATATTTGGAGCCAATAATGAGTCTTTATGTAAAGATTTCATCAAAGATATGCAGGGAGAATTTGAGATGTCTATGATGGGGGAACTCAACTACTTTCTTGGATTACAAGTTAAACAACTTCAAGAAGGAAGTTTTCTTCATCAATCGGAATACTGCACAAAGCTTTTAAAGAAATTTGAGATGGAACATTGCAAAGAAGCATCAACACCAATGTCCACAAATTGCTATCTTGACTCTGATGAAAAAGGAAAACCTGTTGATGAAACTAAATATAGAGGACTTATTGGTTCTTTACTATATCTAACAACAAGTAGACCTGACATTATGTTTAGTGTTTGTATGTGTGCCAGGTTTCAATCTGCACCAAAAGAATCCCATCTTACTGTTGCAAAGAGAATCCTCAAATATCTCAAAGGAACTTTAAATGTTGGGTTATGGTATCCTGGTGAGTCCAAACTAAATTTAATTGGATATTCTGACTCAGATTTTGCAGGTTGTAAGCTTGATAGAAAAAGCACCAGTGGCACCTGTCATCTCCTTGGAAGCAGTCTAATCACGTGGCACAGCAAAAAGCAGTCATGTGTTTCTCTTTCTACAGCTGAAGCAGAATACATTGCAGCTGGAAGTTGTTGTGCTCAATCTCTTTGGATCAAACAACAGGTTGAGGATTATGGTTTAATTCTAAAAAAAATTCCTCTCTTATGTGATAACACAAGTGCCATTATGTTAACTAAAAATCCAATTCAACATTCTAGGACAAAACATATAGAGATTAAACATCATTTCATTAGAGATCATGTTTTGAAAGGTGATTGTGAACTTTTCTTCATAGAAACTGAAAAACAACTAGCAGATATTTTTACAAAACCTCTTGCTCGTGATTGGTTTTACAAAATTCGCATTGAATTAGGCATGATAGATGCATCAAACATTGCTTAGTTTTCAAAACTGGTTGTTTTAATCGATTAAAAGCACTTATACAACATTTTTCTTTACTGTTTTAATTGATTAAATGTCGATTTAATCGATTATATCAACTTATGTTTTAAACTTTCAAAATTCATCACTGTTTTAATCGATTAAAACTTTATTTCAATCGATTAAAACCATTAATAAGAACTTTTTAATCGATTTTGTCCTGTTTTTTATCGATTTTTACTCTGGGAAGAAAAATTAAAGGCTTTAGTTAATGACTGTTCTTGTAACATGCTACTAAAGCATGGTTCCCTTATCTTTACACGTGTTAATTGTATTCATTACAAACGTTTTAATGAAGATAAGTTTGAATCAACTTTAATTGGTCTTTACATGAGTAAGGTATCGTATCCAAATTTTTTTTCTATTTTCAAAATCTAAAACTTGATACATACCATGCATATTTTTTTTGTTCCTCTGTTCCCTATTTTTTGATGAAGTCAAAAGGGGGAGAAATAATTGCTTTACTTTTGATCAATTTAGGGGGAGAAATAATTCCTTATTTAGGGGGAGCAGCAATTTAGGGGGAGAAATGGGAAAATGATTATTTTTTGATTACTCACTAATCTATATTATCAAGTGACTTCTTTTACAGAGTTATTATTCAAAGTGGTGTTTGTCTTCATCAAATAGGGGGAGACTGAAAGTGATGAAGATCTTATTGAATTATATTGGCAAAGATCTTGTTGATTTGATGAAGTCAAGAATGGAGCCAAAGGCTACTTTGTGGCAGTCAAAGGTCACTTGGATAAAAGAGTAGAAGGATTAGTGTGTCTGCAGCTCTGCTTAGGTATAATCATTTTTATCTTTCTGCTGCTTGAGGTTTCTTCATTTAAAAGATTTTGCAAATGCCTCTAAAAATGTTTTAACGGTTAAAAACAAAGTATTTTGATAAAAGCTTTCTTAATCAACTATTTTAACTAATAACATATAGGCTTTATCAACTAAAATGTTCTTCACACTTTTATAACAGGATTTTAACTAATATAACTTCAAAATAACCGATTGTTTTCATTAAAGGAAGTTTTGAAAACCTTCAGTCAGTATTTTAACTGATACAGTTTTGAAATAACCGATTAAAATCACTTAAAATGTTCAGAGAAGTGTTCTGGCAGTATTTTGATCGATACAACTTCGAAATAATCGATTAAAACCACTTGGAGTATTGTTTGACCGATCAGAATGAGCATATGATCGATCAGAACCAGATATGATCGATCAGAATTGAGTTATGACCGATCATAATTATTTTAATCGATTAAAATAGTGTTTCAATCGATTAAAACAACTTAAGAAAATTTGTGCTAAGCGTTTTAATCGATTAAAACAGATTTTTATCAGATTAAATTCACTTGAAAAAGTTTATAAGAATGATTTGCGAGTATTTTAATCGATTGAAAGATGAAACAATCGATTAAAACAGATTGGAAGATTTTTTGTAAAGAGTTTTAATTGATATAAACGTTGTCGTATCAGTTAAAACAAATATGGAAACGTTTTAATAGATTAAAAGAAGTTTTAACAGATTAAAACAAGTCTTTTAACATATTAAAATATTATTTTAATAGATTAAATAAACCAGCAGTTTTGAAAATCTTCTATAAAAATAGAGTTGCTTGAACTTTTTGAATATCATCTGATATACATCTTTTAGCAATCAATCAAGCAATCAAAAGTGCTACTTTCAAGAGAGAATCACGCTAGTTTTTGTGAAGTTCATCAAAGTTCTTTCTTGAGGCAAAATTGCATTCTTTTGGAGAAGAAACACATGTTGCAGAACTGCATAAAATTGATTTGAGCGTTCTTAGTTTCTTCTGTTTGTTTCTTTACTTTCTTTTACTATATTGTGGGTGCCTGGAATTGTGGGCACTAGTTTCTATAGCTGGAATTTGGCTGCAGGGTTGGTCAAGAACTGAAATTTGGTTCTTGGTGAAAGGTTAGGTGCAGGAACTGAAATTGTGGTTCTTGTGGTAGATTGAGTGTAAGGTTAAGGTTGTAATCTGTAAAACATTCAATCTAGTGGAACCCAGCTGAAATTTGGCTGGAGACTGGACGTAGCCCTGGGATTGGGTGAACCAGTATAAACCTTGGTGATATCTTTCTAAACCTTTCTCTTCTTTAATACTTTGACTGCATTTATTTTGATTGCTTGCTGTGTATGATTCAAAAATTGGTCAGATATCTTAAACTTTGAAATAGATAATCTGTTAATTGTGAAAATCTTTCAAAGATCAATTCACCCCCCCTCTTGATCTCATCCTACATTTCTAACATCTTGGACATCTTATTGAAACAACTCGCACTCTTTTAATTCATGGAGAGGTTCCTCAACATTTTTGGGGTGATGCTCTTCTTACTGCATGTTATCTCATTAATCGCATGCCTTCTTCGATTTTAGATAATAAAATACCTCATTCCATTTTATTCCCTCATGAAGCACTTCATCCCTTACCTCTAAGAGTTCTCAGGTCTACATGTTTTGTTCATAATTTTAGTTCTGGTCTTGATAAGGTTTCTCCTAGATCACATAAATATGTTTTCTTAGAATTTCCAAGATCACAAAAATGATACAAATGTTTTTCTCCTTCTCTTAACCGTTATTTTGTATCTGCAGATGTCACCTTTGATGAGTTATCTCTTTATTTTAAAAGTTAATCTTCACTTGTGTCTCCATCCAATCCTATCAACACTCCTAGTATATTTAATGTTCCTGTTGTTTGTGACCCTCTAACTGTGTCTTCTTCACCATTAGTTCCTACTCCGCAGTCAGCTTCTTCTCCATTGCCTCTTCAGGTTTATAGTTGCCAAAACCAATCACAACCACCACCATGTGACTCCACTCAAGTGCCAAATACTCTATCTCCTCCGGATCTGACACCTGAGTCTGACCTTCCCATTGCCCTCCGAAAAGGTATCTATTCTACACGTAATCCCTCTCCCCATTATATTGCTTTGAGTTATCATCGACTGTCATTACCTTTTTATACATGTCTTTCCTCTATTTTTTCTGTGACCATTCCAAAAACTGTCCGTGAAGCTTTAGCCCATCTTGGCTGGCGTCAGGCCATGTTAGATGAACTAAGTGCTCTTCATAATAGTGGAACTTGGGAATTGGTCCCGTTACCGTCTGGGAAATATGTTGTTGGTTGCAGGTGGGTGTTTGCTATCAAAGTTGGACCTTATGGTACTATTGATCGCCTCAAAGCTCGTCTTGTGGCCAAAGTTTATACTCAAATTTTTGGGTTGGATTATGGAGATATCTTTTTCCCCATGGCAAAGATGACTTATTTTCGTTTATTGATCACCATGATCGCTCTTCAACAATGACCTCTTTATCAACTAGATGTTAAAAATGCTTTCCTCAATGGTGATTTGCAAGAAGAAATGTATATGGAGAAACCTCCTGGGTTTGTTGCTCAGGGGGAGTCTTCTAGGATGGTATGTCGTCTCCTAGGGCCTAGTTTGGAAAGTTTAGCAAGGTTGTTCAACAATTTGGTATGACTCGGTGTGAAGCAGATCATTCTGTCTTTTATCGACACTCGAGTGCTGGATGTGTTTACTTGATAGTATATGTTGATGACATCGTTCTTACAAGTAGTGAAAGAACATCTCTGTCACCATTTTTAGACCAAAGATCTTGGCAAACTTAGATATTTCTTCAGTATTGAGGTGGCACAATCCAATGATGGTATTGTTATATCTTAGAGGAAGTATGCCATGGATATTTTGGAGGAAACTGGGTTGATAAGTTCAAAGTATGTTGATATACCCATGGATCCCAATACTAAACTTCTACCAAATCAGGGGGAGCCTATACCTGATCCTGAGCAATATAGAAGATTGGTTGAAAAATTGAATTATCTTACAGTTACTCATCCTGATATTTCTTTTGCAGTCAGTGTGGTAAGCCAATTTCTTAATTCCCCATGTGAAGATCATTGGAATGTAGTCATTCGTATCTTGAAGTATATTAAAGGATCTCTTGGAAAAGGATTGTTATATGGTTCTAATAACCATACAAGAATTGTTTGCTACTCAGATGTTGATTGGGCAGGATCTCCTTCGGATAGAAGATCTACATCTGGATATTGTGTCTCCATTGGTGGTAACTTAATCTCATGGAAAAGTAAGAAACAAAGTGTTGTGGCAAGATCCAGTGCAGAAGCAGAATATAGAGCTATGACCCCAACTGCCTGTTGACGAGCCATTATTTTCCCGCATTTTCTTATCTTTATGTACTTATCTTAATTGGTGCATTGTGTTTAATTGTCTATTATTAGTGCATTTTCATTGATTGGGCTTCATTGGGCCATTATTCCAAATTTTGCTTAATTTAACATTAATTGGTCTAATTTTCGTTTCTAATTATTTTTAGGTATTTTTGGTGAAACAATTTTGAAGTAGGACTTTAATATTGAGATGAAGAGAGTTTCCACATCATTTCCATGTCAGTTGCCATGTCACCTGCCATGTTACTACCACGTCACTTGCCATGTCAGCTACTATTTCCACATCATATTAATGATTGCCACGTCAGCTAGGGTTTGTTTGATGTGTAATCCCGAATAGGCCAGCTTGGGCCCATTCCTAGGGGAATCTAGGGTTAGGGTAGGCTGGTATTTTTAGAGGAGCAATAGGAGGAGGCAGGAAGCCACTGTAGTTCTGTTTCATGTTTTTTTCATGCTGGTTTTCTCTGCATTTTAATTTGGACTGCTTAAGGCTCATTAAAAGTTTGGTTCAATTTCGTTTTCTGCTGCCATGAAACCACCACACAGCCGCCTTTCATCTTCTGCAATTTATATTCAAGTTTGTTTACTCTTCTGTCATTATTTTTAAATTCTTGTTTCGATTTTAATTATGTTTCTTCTATTGCGTTTTCAACTTTCCATGGATAGCTAAATCTTTGTATTGATTTTCTGAGAAGAATGCAAGTAGATCTTTGAGGTTTTGTTCTTCAATTTCATTTTGTTTGTTCTCTTAACTCCTCATCTTCTAATCTCAGTGTTGAATTATAATCTATTTATGCTTAATAAACGGAAACTAATATCACAGTTTGCTTAATTCTGTGTTAGAGATGAGATTATGTGATGTATGCAATGCTTAATTGTATAAGGATAATTTGGGGTTAATCTTCGCTTAGTTGGTTAATTTCATGTTGGAATAAGGGTTAAGGAAAATTTAGGATTAATCTTCGCTTAGTTGGTTAATTTCGAATTGGAACAAGGGTTAAAGCTAATTTGAGATTAATCTTCGCTTAATTGATTAATTTCGAATTAGAATATAATTTGGGATTTATCTTCGCTTAGTTGGTTAATTTCGAATTAATTTCGTAATCTAGGATAAGTGACACTGCATTAGAATCAGGAAATCAATTGCATTTTAATCTGTTTTTAATCTGCATTTTTATAATCTATTTTTGTTCTGTTTCATCTAATATTTTAATTTTGAAAAACTCTCTTTTTTTTGTTACTGTTCTAAAGTTAAAAATTGATAAGCTTTGATAGAAATTTGTGGTCTTTGGGAGATGACCTAGGAAAGCTTCCTAGTACTACATTTATCTGTTTTAATTATTTGACCGAAGTACGACATCGATCAAATTTGGCGCCGTTGTCGGGGACCAAGATTTTTGTCTAGGTTTTCAATTTTTATTTTTTGTTTATGTTTTCGCTTTTTTTGTTTTTATTTTATTTTATTTGATTTTCAGTTATTTAAATATTTTATTTGATTTTAAGTTATTTAATATTTGATTTTCAGTTATTTGAATATTTTATTTGATTTGTTGTTATTTGGATATTTTATTTGATTTTTAGTTATTTGAATATTTTATTTGATTTGTCTGTTATTTGGATATTTTATTTGATTTTTAGTTATTTAAATATTTTATTTGATTGCTAGTTTTTAATATTTTATTTGATTTTCAGTTATTTGAATATTTTATTTGATTTGTTGTTATTTGGATATTTTATTTGATTTTAAGTTATTTAATATTTGATTTTCAGTTATTTGAATATTTTATTTGATTTTCAGTTATTTGGATATTTTATTTGATTTTTAGTTATTTAAATATTTTGTTTGATTTTCAGTTATTTGAATATTTTATTTGATTTGTCTGTTATTTGGATATTTTATTTGATTTTTAGTTATTTAAATATTTTATTTGATTTTCAGTTATTTGAATATTTTATTTGATTTGCTTGTTATTTGGATATTTTATTTGATTTTGAATTATTTAAATATTTTATTTGATTTGATGTTATTTGGATATTTTATTTGATTTTCAGTTAATTGAATATTTTATTTGATTTTCTATTTAATTTAACATTCTTATTTCTCTTAATACTAGTTTGATAGCCCACTGTTGTTCTAAAACTCTTTTCGGTTAAAAAAATAATAATAAATATAAATAAATAGAAATAATAATTCAAAAAACAATTTCATCTCTAATTTGTTTTTCTAGCTTTATTTTAAAAAAAAATTATAATTTTCATTCTCATAGGAAACTCTGCATATAGCTTGGTAGTGTGAGAGTGCATGTCTAGGAGGGTTACGGCGAGGAAAGACTTGGTACTTAAGTGTGTCCATTAGTGACCCATCTCTCTTTCTCGGGAACCTACCCGGTGTACTTATTCACGGTCTACCGTTGTCATTCTAGTAAATAATTGATTTCTTTTTAGAATTTTTTTTAACTCTTGGGAAATACATGAATTGTTGAATATAGTGCATGACTAGGAGCAATCCCGACCTTTTACAACCTTTTGATCCCGAGATAGACAGAACCTTTCATAGATTAGTTAGACATTCTAAGAATTCATCTCTTGAGTTTGAACCATTAGATAATCATAGTGAGAGTACTCGCACCTAATATACCTTCTTCCGATAATTTCCAAACTAATAACATGAGTGATCAACCTATTGGACCTCGTGAGAGGACTCTCGTGGAGATGGCCGCACCTCGATTTCACTTATGCAAATTTATGTATCCAATACCCTGAAGAGGATGTACCATTTGTGCTTAAAACTGGACTAATCCATTTGTTGCCCAAGTTTCATGGTCGTGCGGTGAGGATCCACACAAGCATCTCAAGGAGTTCCATATAGTCTCGCTCCACCATGAAGCCACAAAATGTTCCTCGAAGATCACATATACCCGAAGGCTTTTCCTTTCTCTTTGGAGGATCTTGCCAAAGACTGGTTGTACTACTTAGCTCCTGGTTCCATAACGAGCTGAGATGATCTGAAGAGAGTCTTTCTAGAGAAATTTTTCCTTGCTTCCAGGACCATTGCCATCAGGAAGGATATATCAGGTATCAGGCAACAGATGGGAGAGAGCTTATACGAGTATTGGGAGAGGTTCAAGAGACTTTGTGCAAGTTTCCCTCACCACCAAATATCGAATAGCTACTACCTGCAGTACTTTTATGAGGGGATGAACACAATTGATAGGAGTATGATAGATGCGGCTAGTGGAGGAGCTTTAGGAGACATGACACCTGGCCGTCGCTAGAGGTTTAATTGAGAAAATGGCGTCCAATTCCTAGCAATTTAACATGAGGAGTGATGCCATAGTCCTTAGAGGTGTACATGATGTGGGTTCATCAGATTTAGTGGAGAAGAAGCTAGAAAGTAAGATTGATGCCCTCACCACCCTAGTCTCCCAACTTGCTGCAAATTAGAGACCTGCACCACCTACAAGGGTTTGTGGCATTTGTACTTCAATTGAGCATCCCACTGATTGCTGCCAATTATTGTATGAGTTTACAGGTTCTGGAGCTCCACAAGCTTATGCAACAAACATTTTCAACAATAGGGCTCCAAACCAACAACAAAATTCTGACCTCTCAAGCAATAGATACAATCCAGGGTGGAGGAATCACCCAAATCTGAGATGGTCCAATCAGCAGCACCAACAACAGCAAAATCCTTTGCCACCACCACCATTTCAGAATTTTGCTGGTCCAAGCAGACCTTATATGCCTCCACCAATGCAAAAACAATATCGGAGGCGACAAAATGAAGCACCAACTCCTCAACCTTCTTCACCTTCATTAGAGGAATTGGTCAAACAAATGGTCGAGATGAACATACGAGTACCAACGAGAAAAATGATGCCTCCATTCGAGTTTAACCAACCAGATTGGTCAACTAGCTACCGTTGTGAATCAATTGCAAAATCAAAATTCGGACAAGCTCCCCGCACGGATCGTGGTTAATCCTAAGAATGTGAGTGCCATCACATTGAGGTCGGGGAAACAGATTGACATACCCATTGCAACACCTCCACCCTCATCCGTAGCTACCTCGGTTCCTACACTCGAGCAACCGAGTTGGTAGCCAAAAATTACATATAGATGGACCTTCTTCCAGCCCCGGTTCGACCTGCATGCAGCCTCCTATCCCTCTTCCATTCCCTCCCAAAGCAATTCCAAGCAAAAAGATGGAAGAGGTCGATAAAGAGATTCTGGAGACCTTCAGGAAAGTTGAGGTGAACATACCTCTACTTGATGTCATCAAGCAAATTCCCAGATATGCTAAATTCTTAAAGGAGTTGTGCACCCACAAGAGGAAGATGAATTGCAGTGAGACAATCAACATGGGCAAAAATGTGTCTGCTTTGATAGGTAAATCTGTTCCTTACATTCCTGAGAAATGTAAGGACCCAGGTACATTCTGCATACCTTGTATTATTGGAAATAATAAATTTGAGAATGCCATGCTTGATTTGGGTGCTTCAATTAATGTTATGCCTTTGTCCATTTTTAATTCTTTATCTCTTGGACCTCTGCAACCTACGGGTGTGGTGATACAACTGGCAAATAGGAGTGTAGCCCACCCTACAGGTTTCATTGAGGATGTCTTAGTTCGAGTTGGTGAACTTATTTTTCCTGCTGATTTCTATGTGCTTGATATGGAGGAGGGATTCTTCCATGGATCTGTCCCAATCATTTTAGGCAGACCATTTTTGAAAACAGCCCGAACCAAGATTGATGTGTATGATGGTACATTGTCCATGGAATTTGGTGATATTATTGTCCATTTCAATATTCTGGATGCCATGAAACATCCACTGAGTTCCATTCTATTTTTTGTGTTGAGATCATTGATGATATTATTGATGAGTATGTTTCTGATTTTCATTCCTTACATGCTAGGAAACATTATTTTCTTTCTGATCTGTATACTTCTTTTGCATGCATCGAATCCGAATATGATTTTGATATTGACATTGATCTTCATTCTAATCCTGAGTTATATTCTAAATTTAAATCTGATCATATGTCTGATGTTTTGGGTGTTGTACCTCCTATGGATATGAGTTCTTTAGAGTCAGAATGCACTAACCATGTTGTAGGAAGTATACATGAATCTGACTTGCAGGTTAAGGTACAGGCTGTGGAACCCATTCTTCTTCCCTCTTTGAAAGTGATGAAGATCTTATTGAATTACTTTGGCAAAGATCTTGTTGATTTGATGAAGTCAAAAATGAAGTCAAAGGCTACTTTATGGCAGTCAAAGATCACTTAGATAAAAGAGTAGTGGGATTAGTGAGTCTACATCTCTGCTTCGGTATAATCATTTTTATCTCTCTGCTGCATGAGGTTTCTTCATTTAAAAGATTTTGCAAAATGCCTCTAAAAAGCGATCAAACGGTTAAAAACAAAGTATTTTGGTAAAAGGTTTTTTAATTAACTATTTTAACCAATAGTATACAAGCTTTATCAACTAAAATGTTCTTAACACTTTTGTAACAAGTTTTTAACTGATATGGTTTGGAAATAATCGATTGTTTTCATTAGAAGAAGTTTTGAAAACCTTCTGTCAGTATTTTAACTGATATAGTTTCGAAATAACCGATTAAAACCACTTAAAATGTCAAGGAAGTGTTCTGGAAGTATTTTAATCGATATAACTTCAAAATAATCGATTAAAACCACTTGGTGTATTTTTTGATCGATCAAAATGAGCATATGACCAATCAGAATGAACATATGATCGATCAGAATGAATTTGTGATCGATCAGAATACTTTTAATCGATTAAACTGCGTTTTAATCGATTAAAACAACTTAAGAGAATTTCTACTACGCGTTTTAATCGATTAAAACATATTGTTATCAGTTAAAATCACTTAGAAAAGTTTATAAGAATATTTTGCAGTATTTCAATCGATTGAAACACGAAACAATCGATTAAAACAGTGTGGAAGATTTTTTACAAAGAGTTTTAATTGATATAAACGATGTCGTATCAGTTAAAACAGATATGGAAAATAATCAAAAACTTTTTAACAGATTAAAAGAAGTTTTAACAGATTAAAACAAGTCTTTTAACAGATTAAAAGATTATTTTAACAGATTAAATAAACCAGCAGTTTTGAAAATCTTCTATATAAACAATATTGCTTGAACCTTTTAAAATATATCTTTTAGCAATCAATCAAGCAAGCATAAAAGCTACTTTCAAGAGAGAATCGCGCTAGTTTTTGTGAAGTTCATAAGAGTTCTTTCTTGAGGCAAAATTGCATTCTTTTGGAGAAGAAACTCATACTACAGAGTTGCATAAATCTGGTTTGAGCGTTCTAATTTCTTCTCTTTTTTTCTTTACTTTCTTTTCTGTATTGTGGGTGCCTGGAATTGTGGGCACTGGTTTCTGTAGCTGGAATTTGGTTGCAGGGGTTGGTCAAGAACTGGAATTTGGTTCTTGGTGAAGGTTTAGGTGCAGGAACTGGAATTGTGGTTCTTGTGGTAGATTGAGTGTGAGATTAAAGTTGTAATATGTTAAACGTTCAATCCATTGGAACCCAGCTGGAATTTGGCTGGAGACTGGACGTAGCCCTGGGATTGGGTGAACCAGTATAAACCTTGGTTGTATCTTTCTAAACCTTTCTCTTTAATTCTGTCACTGCATTTATTTTTTAATTGCTTGCTGTGTGTGATTCAAGAACTGGTCTGAAATCTTAATCTTTGAAATAGATAATCTGTAATTTGCGAAAATCTTTCAAAGATCAATTCACCCCCCCTCTTGATCTCAGCCTATATTTCTAACAATTGGTATCAAAAGCAAGGTTCTTGAGAGTTATTCAAGTCTTTCGATCAAAATGGCTGGAAACAAATTTTCTAAGGGTGCTTGTATTGATAGACCTCCACTGTTTTGTGGTACAAATTACTTATTTTGGAAGATAAGAATGAAGATCTTTATTGAATCTGTTGGTATAAATGTATGGAATATTATTGAGTAGGGAACTTATGTTTTTAACAAGGAATGGTCTACTTTAAATGATTCTGAAAAGAAACTAATCCAAGATGATTGTATTGTTAAAAATATCATCATATCTACACTTAACAGAGATGATTTTTTCAGGATAGCACATTGTCAAACTGCTGCACAAATGTGGAAAACCCTTGAAATGGCCTATGAGGAAACAACAGAGATATGCTCAATGGTCAAATTGGATTCTCCAATAACCAGTGTAAGTTCTGACTCAACAACTACTCTGAATTATAGTTCTTTACAAGATGCCTTTTATGAAATGCATGCAGTAGCTAAGAGATTAGAAATTGAAAACAAAAGATTAAAAAGTATGAATAGTCTATTAGAAAACAAGATCACTCTTCTTGAAAATAAAATAGTTGATGAAGAAATCAAGAATGAAAATTTGGATATAGGTAATAACTCTGATTGCATGTGTAAAGATTGTAAAAATTGTCCTGAGTTGCAAGAGAAATTAACATATTTAATAAAAACTGCATCTAAACTAGCACAAGGAAAGACTAGTCTTGATATGATACTTGATTCTCAAAAATTAGTTATTGACCGTGGTGGAATAGGTTTTACACCTCTCATTGGAAAGAAAACTAGAGCATTTAAAAACTATTTTGCATATAGTAAATCTGTTTCATCTCCATTTATTAAATGTTTTTACTGCATGAAAAAAGGTCATTCTGTGAAATATTGTAGAATTAAGAAGTATGCTATTCCTAGAGGTAGAATGAAGTGGATTCCCAAAAATTCATTTCAAATAACCTGATTGGACCTAGCAATTAAAAAGGGGTACCAGAAATATGCCTAATTTGTTTTGCAGGAACAAAATCTGGAAGTCCCTTGGTGTTCAAAACAGCAAATTTAGTTCTGGTTTCATAGTCTGAGTATTTTAATTGATACAAAACTATTTTAATCGGTTAAAATCACTTACAGAGAATATCAGAAAAGCTATCCGTATAGTTTTAATCGATTAAAATGGATTTATATCAGTTAAAATCATTAAAAGGATAAAAATAAACGATTATTCCTCGTTTAAATCGATTATTATTCTGATATATTCTCTCCAGAACTTGATTAATCGATTGAATATCAAATTAATCGATTAAAATTTAATTTCCAGTGCAGAATTAATTGTGTATTTCAATTCTATATCATTTTGTACTGCAACTATACTAATTTCTTTTCAGGCAAAACAAACTGAAGATTTCTGGTACCTTGACAGTGGCTGTTCTAAATACATGACAAGTGATATTACAAAATTTTGCAACTTAAAACTAAAGAATGGTGGGACTGTTGTTTATGAGGATAATAATAAAGGAAGAATCCTTGGAATTGGTGACATCAAATGCACAGAATCAGGTATTATTAACAATGTATTATATGTTGAAGGTTTAAAACATAATTTGATTAGTATTAGCCAGCTTTGTGATAAAGGACACAAAGTTGTCTTTGGGCAAGATCAGTGTCAAATAATCAAATCAGATTCAGAAGCAGTGTACTGATTACTCGGTAAGAGGATCAACAATATTTACATGTTAGATATTAATTCTGCTAAAAACTGTTGCTCAATTTCTAAAGAAAATGATTCCTGGTTGTGGCATAGGAGGTTAGCTCATATTCATATGAATCATCTAAACAAACTGATTTCTAGAGATCTTGCAGTTGGCTTACCTAAACTTAAGTTTGTGAAAGACAAAGTATGTGATGCATGTCAAAAGGGGAAACAAGTAAGGAATTCTTTTTCACAGAAAAATATTGTTTCAACATCTAGACCTCTTGAACTTTTGCACATGGATCTCTTTGGTCCTTCTAGAACTATGAGTTTAGGGGGAAATCTATATGCACTGGTTATAGTAGATGATTACTCAAGATTTACCTGGACATTATTTTTAAAATTAAAATCTGATACTTTCCATTTGTTTAAGAAATTTGCAAAACAAATTCAAAATGAAAAAGACTATTGTATCTCTTGTATTCAAAGTGATCATGGAGGAGAATTTTCAAACGAAAATTTCAATAAATTTTGTGATAAACATGGTATCAAGCATAATTTTTTTGCTCCTAGAACTCCTCAACAGAATGGTGTAGTTGAAAGGAAAAATCGTTCTCTTGAAGAGCTAGCTAAAACAATGCTTAATGAGAAAGCATTACCAAAATATTTTTGGGCTGATGCCGTTAGCACTGCTTGCCATGTATTAAACCGTGTTTTAATCAGACCTTTTCTTAAGAAAACTCCCTATGAATTATTCAAAGGTAAAAAGCCTAACATAAACTATTTTAGAGTATTTGAAAGTAAGGTTTTTGTTTTAAACAATGGAAAAGAAAATCTTGGAAAGTTTGATTCCAAATCAGATGAAGGTATATTCTTGGGGTATTCATTAAATAGCCATGCTTATAGAATATTTAACAAAAGGCTAAATACTGTAGAAGAATCTGTCCATGTTGTATTTGATGAGACTAACCCAAAAATGCAGAATATTTCTGAGTATAGTACAGAAGATGATGTTTTAACTGATAAAATGTATCAGTTAAAACTGCCAGAATCAACAGCTTCTCAAAAACAGGTTGAAGAGGTTGAAGAAACTGAAGAACAGCTGCCTAAAGATTGGAAAACTCCAAGAAATCTTTCAATAGACAACATTATTGGTGAAATAAATCAGGGAGTTTCAACTAGAAGATCTCTAAATAAATTTTGCAATCACATGGCATTTGTATCTCAAATTGAACCAAAAACCATATCTGATGCATTAAAGGATAATAACTGGATGATGAATTAAATCAATTTACTAGAAATGAAGTATGGGAATTAATTCCAAAACCAGATAATGCAAATATTGTAGGTACAAAATGTGTTTTTAGGAATAAAATGGATGAAAATGGTATAATCACTAGAAACAAGGCCATATTAGTTGCTAAAGGGTATAATCAGCAAGAAGGAATTGATTTT
The DNA here is from genome assembly GCA_963425845.1 of Sphenostylis stenocarpa. NCBI lineage: Eukaryota > Viridiplantae > Streptophyta > Magnoliopsida > Fabales > Fabaceae > Sphenostylis > Sphenostylis stenocarpa. The sequence continues at coordinate 39,451,688 of OY731400.1, forward strand.
GATGAAACATATGCTCCAGTTGCTAGATTAGAAGCTGTTAGGCTTTTACTTGCTTTTGCTTCAATAAAAAGTTTCAGGTTATTTCAAATGGATGTCAAAAGTGCTTTCTTAAATGGCTACTTAAATGAAGAAGTTTTTGTTACACAACCACCTGGTTTTGAAGATCATATTCATCCAGAATATGTTTATAGATTAAAGAAAGCTTTGTATGGTCTCAAATAAGCCCCAAGACAATGGTATGAAAGGTTAAGCAATTTTCTCATTTCAAAGGGCTATCAAAGAAGTTTGGTTGACAAAACTTTATTCTTAAAAAAAATTGAATAATGATGTAATTCTAGTTCAAGTATACGTTGATGACATCATATTTGGAGCCACTAATGAGTCTTTACGTAAAGATTTTATCAAAGATATGCAGGGAGAATTTGAGATGTCTATGATGGGAGAACTCAACTACTTTCTTGGATTACAAGTTAAACAACTTAAAGAAGGAAGTTTTCTTCATCAATCTAAATACTGCACAGAACTTTTGAAGAAATTTGAGATGGAACATTGCAAAGAAGCATCAACACCTATGTCCACAAATTGCTATCTTGACTCTAATGAAAAAGGAAAAGTTGTTGATGAAACTAAATATAGAGGACTTATTGGTTCTTTACTCTATTTAACAGCAAGTAGACCTGCCATTATGTTTAGTGTTTGTATGTGTGCCAGGTTTCAATCTGCACCAAAAGAATCTCATCTTACTGCTGCAAAAAGAATCCTCAAATATCTCAAAGGAACTTTAAATGTTGGGTTATGGTATCCTGGTGAGTCCAAACTAAATTTAATTGGATATTCTGACTCAGATTTTGCAGGTTGTAAACTTGATAGGAAAAGCACCAGTGGCACCTGTCATCTCCTTGGAAGCAGTCTAATCTCATGGCATAGTAAAAAGCAATCATGTGTTGCTCTTTCTACAGCTGAAGCCTAGTACATTGCAGCTGGAAGTTGTTGTGCTCAATCTCTTTGGATCAAACAACAGCTTGAGGATTATGGTTTAATTTTCAGAAAAATTCCTCTCTTATGTGATAACACAAGTGCCATTATGTTAACTAAAAACCAATTCAACATTCTAGGACAAAACATATAGAAATTAGACATCATTTCATTAGAGATCATGTTTTGAAAGTTGATTGTGAAATTTTCTTTATAGAAACTGAAAAACAACTAGCAGATATTTTTACAAAACCTCTTGCTCGTGATCGTTTTTACAAAATTCGCACTGAATTAGGCATTTTAGATGCATCAAACATTACTTAAATTTTCAAAAACTGGTTGCTTTAATCGATATAAACAAGCTTTAAAATTGATTAAAAGCACTTATACAACATTTTTCTTACTGTTTTAATCGATTAAATGTCGATTTAATCGATTAAATCAACTTATGTTTCAACTTTTCAAAATTTTTCACTGTTTTAATCGATTACAGCGTTATTTTAATCGATTAAAACTAGTAACAAGATCATTTTAATCGATTTCGTCCTGTTTTTAATCGATTATTACTCTGGGAAAGTAAAATTAAAGGCTTTAGTTAATGGCTGTTCTTGTAACATGCTACTAAAGCATGATTCCCTTATCTTTACACGTATTAATTGTATTCATTACAAACGTGTTAATGAAGATAAGTTTGAATCAACTTTGATTGGTCTTTACATGAGTAAGGTATCTTGTTCTTACTGTTTTCAAAAACAAAAGTTTGCCATGCATTGTATTTGCTTTGTTCCTCTGTTCCCTATTTTTGATGAAGTCAAAAGGGGGAGAAATATTGCTTTTCTTTATAATTGATTTCTCTTATTTAGGGGGAGTAGCAATATAGGGGGAGAAATGGGAAAATCGTTATTTTTTGAATACTCACTAATCTATATATTCAAGTGACTTCTTCTGCAGAATTATTATTCAAAGAGGTGTTTGTCTTCATCAAATAGGGGGAGACTGAAAGTGATGAAGATCTTATTGAATTACTTTGGCAAAGATCTTGCTGATTTGATGAAGTCAAAAATGAAGTCAAAGGCTACTTTATGGCAGTCAAAGATCACTTAGATAAAAGAGTAGTGGGATTAGTGAGTCTACATCTCTGCTTAGGTATAATCATTTTTATCTCTCTACTGCATGAGGTTTCTTCATTTAAAAGATTTTGCAAAATGCCTCTAAAAAGCGGTCAAACGGTTAAAAACAAAGTATTTTGGTAAAAGGTTTCTTAATTAACTTTTTTAACCAATAGTATACAAGCTTTATCAACTAAAATGTTCTTAACACTTTTGTAACAAGTTTTTAACTGATATGGTTTCGAAATAATCGATTGTTTTCATTAGAAGAAGTTTTGAAAACCTTCTGTCAGTATTTTAACTGATATAGTTTCGAAATAACCGATTAAAACCACTTAAAATGTTCAGGGAAGTGTTCTGGAAGTATTTTAATCGATATAACTTCGAAATAATCAATTAAAACCACTTGGTGTATTTGTTGATCGATCAGAATGAGCATATGACCAATCAAAATGAACATATGATCGATCAGAATGAATTTGTGATCGATCAGAATATTTTTAATCGATTAAACTACGTTTTAATCGATTAAAACAACTTAAGAGAATTTCTACTACGCGTTTTAATCGATTAAAACAGATTGTTATCAGTTAAAATCACTTAGAAAAGTTTATAAGAATATTTTGTAGTATTTCAATCGATTGAAACACGAAACAATCGATTAAAACAGTTTGGAAGATTTTTTATAAAGAGTTTTAATTGATATAAACGATGTCGTATCAGTTTCTTGGTGAAGGTTTAGGTGCAGGAACTGGAATTGTGGTTCTTGTGGTAGATTGAGTGTGAGATTAAAGTTGTAATCTGTAAAACGTTGAATCTAGTGGAACCCAGCTGGAATTTGGCTGGAGACTGGACGTAGCCCTGGATTGGGTGAACCAGTATAAACCTAGGTTGTATCTTTCTAAACCTTTCTCTTTAATTCTGTCACTGCATTTATTTTTTAATTGCTTGCTGTGTGTGATTCAAGAACTGGTATGAAATCTTAATCTTTGAAATAGATAATCTGTAATTTGCGAAAATCTTTCAAAGATCAATTCACCCCCCCTCTTGATCTCAGCCTATATTTCTAACATCTTTGGTTCCTTCTGTTCAGCCAGCACCCACTCCAGAACTAAAGACTTTACCAGAAAACCTCAAGTATGCTTATTTGGAGGATGATGAGAAGTTTTCAGTGATCATTTCCACCTCCCTTAATGCTGTTCAAGAGGAGAAACTATTGCATGTTCTGAAAAGGCATAAGAAAGCCATCGGCTGGACCCTGGCGTACATTCCTGGTATCAGCCCATCCACATGCATGCATAGGATATTATTGGAGGATGGAGCCAAACCAGTGAGACAGCCACAGAGACGACTCAACCCCGTGATTTTGGATGTTGTGAAGAAGGAGGTGACCAAGCTTCTTCAGGCTGGGATCATCTATCCTATATAAGATAGTCAGAGGGTGAGTCCAATCCAGGTGGTCCCCAAGAAGACAGGCCTCACTATTGTGAAGAATGAGAGGAATGAGCTCATTCCCACCAGAATACAAAACAGTTAGAGGGTCTTTATCGACTACCGAAGGCTCAATCAGGCAACACGGAAGGACCATTTTCCACTGCCTTTCATTAACCAGATGCTTGAGCGTCTGGCAGGTAAATCTCATTACTGCTTTCTGGATGGTTTCTCCGGTTATTTTTAGATCCATATTGCTCCTAAGGATCAGGAGAAAACCACATTCACCTGCCCCTTTGGAACTTTTGCCTATAGGAGAATGCCTTTTGGCCTATGAAATACCCCTGGTACCTTCCAGCGATGTATGCTTAGTATCTTTTCAGATTTCCTTGAAAATTGTATAGAGGTGTTTATGGATGATTTCACTGTGTATGGATCCTCGTTTGATGCATGCTTAGATAATTTGGATAGAGTGCTTAATAGATGCATTGAAACTAATTTTGTTCTAAATTTTGAAAAATGTCACTTCATGGTAGAACATGTTGAACATTCAAGGACTTGATGTTGCACTTGATGGACATGAAGATTGTTGATTTTGATGATGATTCAAGAACACAAAGACTTAGAGTATTGAAGACTTGTTTTGTATTGTAATAACTCTGTTTCAATTAGATTGAGTCTGTAATATTAGAGTTTAAGATAGCCGGTACATAGTCTGCACCTTAGAAGCTTCAGAAAGCTCAAATTTATCATCCAGGCTCGACTTTAATCGATTAAATAGGGAAATAATCGATTAAAACAATGAGAAAAATCATTTTCTGTAACAACTCACTGGTTTAATCGATTAAACCAAATTTTAATCGATTATCAGGCGGTTTAATCGATTAAATCACCTTTTAATCGATTAAAACAGAGAGGTCTGGGTTCTGTAGATATTTGGCTCTGTTTTAATCGATTAATACTTCTTTTAATCGATTATTTCAGTCAGATTTTGATTTTTAACTTCAAATCAAACCTATTTTCGAAAACCCTATTTCCAAGAACCCTAGTTTCGAAATCCCCAATTCCTAAACCCTATTTTCTCTACTTAAACTCTTCTATGGCACTCAGAAAATAAGAACAACCTTTTTCATACAAAAGTTAAGTGCTGTAGTGCCAGATGTCGCCGCCGTAAAAAAAGAGAGGCGGTCGGAGCGACGCGATGGTTTCGAACCTTTTTTGATTCTTCGCGTTTTTTATGGGTGGTTACAACACCTTTAGGTTGTCCGATAACCGGGCTAACCTAGGGGCGAGGTTTTCGAAAGGTCGTCCTTGGGTTGTCCGATAACCGGGCTAGCCCAAGGACTAATTTTGAGGGGTTCTGTGGAGTCGCCATTGATGTTTTTACCGGAAACATCGGAAAAAGGGGTTTTTAAAGGCGTTGGTTTTCAAAAACCAACTTTGGTCATTAGAACCAGAGTTGGGTAAGGGAGTTAGTTACGTGTAAAGGGAGTATTAGTCCCTTTACGACGCCCCTTTCGGGTTCCCTATGACAGGCCGGCTATTTAAAAATATTTAAACTGTTTGAAAATTACGCTTTTGCCCTTTTTTATTTTGCGGAATTTAAAATTATGACTACATGGCCCTAATCTATTGCATAATTTAAAATTTAAAGCAGTAAAAGATAGAGAGGGAGAATTTAAACCTCCGAAGCAAGCTTTCTTTTTATTTCTTTAAAAGAAATGGGTGCTTTTTGGCAGCCCTTCACTCTACACGACGCTGTAAACTTTTCTAGACGCCGAAAAACGCTCTCAAAGGCACTCAGAAACTCCGGAAATGCGTCGGAGGGATTCTAGAGAGAAGTTTTAGAGAGAAAGGAGAGCTAGAAGCTTGTGGTGTGTGGAAATGAGGGGGGGAGGACCCCTATTTATAGGTTTTCGCGCGGTCAGGTAGCGAGACCGCCGGTCTCGTCTGACAGGGTCGAGACCGCCGTCTCGTCCAACGAGACCGCCGTCTCGTCCTGTCAAACGCGGCGAGACCGCCGTCTGGGGAAACGAGACCGCCGTCTCGTCCTTCGCAGGTGGTGAGACCGCCGTCTCGTCAAGCGAGACGGCGGTCTCGCCACTTGCATGAGGCGAGACGGCGGTCTGGGAAGTCCAGACGGCGGTCTCGTCCCAACAAGGCGAGAAAACTTATTTTTTGGTACAGAAACTCCCTCCTATCCTAGTATGGGGCCTAATAGTCTCTCCTAATGGCTTGTTAGGCTTCTTCCATCTTCAAATAGGAGGTCTTCTGGTCTTTATTTGGAGGCCGGACAAGATTTGGGGTCTACAGCTGCCCCCCCTTTACCTGACTAGTCAACTGTTGGTCTGTTGTGCTGGACAAATTGACAGGAAGGTAAAGGAGTTAACCCTCTTGCCCGGTTGCCCTTCAGATGTTTCGTCTATGCGGCGGGTGATCTTCTGGGGAAAATTGTGTATTCGTGCACTTCGGGATACTCCTTCGACGGTAGCCGATCCCTTCGGTGGACACGTGGTAAAACCTCGGGATACTCCTTCGGCGGTAGCCGATCCTTCGGTTTATGGGTATGAACCCCCCATCAGGCTGGTAGTTGCAGTCCGTTATGTGGGACTGGATGGGTATGAACCCCCCATCAGGCTGGTACGGTCCATTGTGTGGGACCGGATGGGTATGAACCCCCCATCAGGGTGGTAGATGCAGTCCGTTGTGTGGGACTGGATGGGTATGAACCCCCCATCAGGCTGGTACAGTCCGTTGTGTGGGACTGGATGGGTATGAACCCCCCATCAGGCTGGTACAGTCCGTTGTGTGGGACCTGGATGGGTATGATCCCCCATCGGGGTGGTAGTGCGACTTATCGATCCGGCTCGAGCGCAGATCAGGCGCAACGCGTGCGCGAGTTGATAGGTATAAACCCCCTATCAGTCGGGTACGGTCCACTGCGTAGGACTGGTGGTAGTGGCGGCTTATCGCTCGGGTAGCTCATGCGCCGTTGTTGAGATGTGTTCTGTCTTTGTTTTTTGTCTTTTACGGGAATTGTCGTCCGGTCCGTGCCGGGATTCCGTTGGTGTTCGTCCGGCTTGTTGATTCGTTGGGGATTCTTTGTTTTTGATCTTTTGTGGTGGTCATCCGACTTTGCTAGTTGTCGGGAATTTTTTGATAAGTGCCTCTTAGGTAGGCGGGAATCCTCCGGGGATTTGTTGATCTTGGTGACGCCTCTTGAGTAGGCGGATATCCATTGAGTTTTTAGTAATGCCTCTGAGTAGGCAGATGTTCCGTTTGGAGGTGAAGACTTTTGGTTTTGCTTTTTTCTTTGCCTCCGAATAGGCTAATGTTGCTTTTTTGCTTGCAAGGTTTTGCCTATGCGTTCCACTAGGGATATCCATGTTAGGCAAGTATCTTTCGGAGGATATGCGTTTGAAGTTTTGCCTTTGCGGTAGGCTCTCCGGGTAAGTTTTTTGGTGATCTACTAGGGAGTTGGTTGACTCCTTGGGGATCTAATTTTGGTCGCCTTTTGGGGAATGGAGTTGTGACTCCTTGTTTGGTGTTGATGAGAGCTGGTTTCTTCAAGCTCTTATTTTCTGGGGAAATGGAGTTTTTTTTGTTTCCTGTGCCTCTGAGTAGGTGAATGCTTCATTAGTGGTGAAGACTTTATACTTGCTTGCCTCCGAATAGGTTGATGTCCCTTTCTGGGGAAATTGGCTCTTGCTCGCCAGATCTTGCCTACGCCTAGGCAAATGACTCTTCTAAGGATGTGAGTTTGGAATTTGCCTTTGTCGTAGGCTCACTCGGAGATGATTTTTCTCTTTTTGGTGATCCACCGGGGAATTGATTGCCTTTCCGGGGATCTAATTTTGATTTGCCCCCTGAGGGAATGGAGTTCCTTAACTGATGTGGGTGCGAGCTGGCTTTTGTGGTGCTCTTATTTTGTTGAAGGAATGGAATTTCCAATTCCTTTTTTGATTCTTTCTTTTCCTGAGGTGACCCGCTTAGGGAGCAAGGATTTTCATTTGATTTTGCCTTTTTCCGCGATTTATCTCCTTTTTCACGATTTTGAAATTTGGCTTTTTCGGGATAATGCGTAAGCGTTTTTACTTTTTAGTCTCTTTTTATTACACTAGCTTTTTCCTTCTTTTGGTTGGTCCACTAGGGATGGCGTTTTCTTTCTTTGGTGATCCACCAGGGAATTGGTTGACTTCTTGGGGATCTGATTTTTGCTTTTCTAGGGATGGAGTTTTGTCTCCTTGATTGATGTTGATGCGAGCTAAACTTGTGAAGCTCTTATTCCACTAGAGAGTGGAAATTTCTGATTCTTTTTTTGTTGAATTTTTTGGAGATTCACTTGAGGATTTTTATTCGGCCTTCTCTGTCATGGCCTTTTTGGACATCCGCTGGGGATGCAAGGGTTTTCTTCTTTTTTCCTTTTTTTGTTGAGCCCTTGTTGGTATGGAGACTGGACTCTTTTGATTGTTGATGATGGTGGGCTCTTGAAGCCTTTATTCTCCATTGGGGAGTGTGGAGGCGACTTTGGGTGAGTGTGCTCGATGACTCATGTGGTGATGCAGCTGAGTCATGAGGTAATCTTTTTGTTTTGCCTCTGGAGTAGGCAAGGATCCTTTTGGGGATGACTAAGCCTTTCCGTCGGCTTTTTATGATATCTGATGATTGTGCCCTCTTTTATTGGGTGATGATTAGAGCTTTGACTTCTGGAAGCTTCTTATGACAACTCGCTCTTCTTTCTTGAGGGAGAGCGATGTTTGGAGACTTATTAATTTCTTGTGCCTTCTTTTCTGGGTAGAAGGATGGTAGCTGGAGCTCTTGATTTTCAGAAGCTCTTATTCCGCTGAGTCGCTTGATTGACGACTTGCTCCATTTTCTTGAAGACTTTATTTTGGAGACTCGGTCTCAGTGATCCTGTTTTCAATCACAAATATGGAGCTAGTCTCCTTATATGCATGAATGCTTTTTTTTTTGTTATTTATCTGAAGTGATTTTTTATTTCTTTCATTTCTTTCATTTTTGACATTGACAAAGTCGTTTTATGCGACTACTTGTGTGGATGCCCTAAATGCAATCTATTCTTTTTGATTGATGCATCTGGAAAAGTGATTGGCATTCTCCTACTGGACTTTTTATGATTATGACGAAGAACCCCTCTCTTTTATTCATTTTTCGGTTTAGCCCTATCTTTTGCCTAGACCGCCCTTTTGGGGTTTTCGGTCTAGCGGGCTGCCTTAATTTTTGCCTAGGATATCTTAGCGGGCTTTTTCCTTTTTTATGAATGCCCTAACTTTTGCATAGACCGCCCTTTGCGGGTTTTCGATCTAGCGAGCTACCCTAACTTTTGCCTAAGAATCTCCTAGCAGGCATTATTCTTTTTATTCTCATTTTTTCTTTCTCTTCCTTTTTTTGAGAGATAGGAGCCTATCATATGCATGCAATGTTGGCGATATGCATCCTATAATACTATTTCAATTAATTTTTCAAAAGGATTAACCAATGTGCTTTTACTTCTGATGAGCTTCTGACGTTACGTTCTTTCGTTGACAGGGATAGGCTGTACCCATTTTGCCGTCTCGATTTTTCATGACCGAAGAATGATTGTGTTAATTGTAGAGCGACTTGCCATGTTAGTGCGCCCCTCCCTTTCCTTGGGGATGTCGATCCTCTTATTGATTACTATCTCCATATTTCCCTACTACTTACTAGAATGCCGTAGTGGTGAGGGTCAAGAGAAAAGAAGGAAGAGGATATTTAATTCAAAGGCTTGTGTTTTAGAATTATTTTATTTTGACAAAAATGGTTTCTGTAAGCACGGCTAGCCAAGGTTGGTTAGAGTGTTTAGGCTAGTTTAAACAAACGTTTTGTTTATGGAGTGGCGTCTTATTCTATGGCGCTTGCTATGACTGATTGACTTCCCTAGTCTGCCCTTTGGGTTTTCAACTTAGGATGTTGTGTTTTGGCCCTATCTTTTGTCTAGGTTCCTTCTTTCTTGCTTTGGGAAACCTAGCGGACTTTATTTTGTAACCCTAATTTTTGCCTAGGCTACCCTTTATGGTTGTTCAGGTTTCCTAGCGGGTTTACCCTAACTTTTGCGTAGCCCCCTTTGTGGGTTTCCTACCGGGTACCTTGCCTTCTCTTTTTTTGGCCTTTAGCTTCTATGGGCTTCCTTTGATTTTTGTTTTCTTTTTGCACAACATTGGCGAAACAAGACTTTATTTATGACGAGGTAAAACTTTATTTTGTGTTTCTAGTCAATCAGTGGTGATGAGTGGTTTGACTTTTATTTTGGTCAATGGCGCATTTTGATTACTTTGATGTGCTTTTGAAAACGTTTGCTTAAACATGGTTATTAATGAGGTTTAGACATGAATAGCAAGAAGAGAAGCAGATAGTAAGAATGACATTCTTTGTAGTTAATAGGGAAATATGTGCCCTACAATGCTCGGGGGTCGGGCTAGCCCCGAGGAATAATCTCTAATAGTCATTGGATTTACAAACCCTAAGAATCAGAAGGAGAACACCTAATGACTAGAGTCGCTTTTGACGCTTGAACCCCTCCATATGGGAAAATCTGATTTGAGGCTGCAGAGGGGAGACTTCCCTTTTCTCCATGTAGCTTGATCCTTTGTAGGGTAATGCCCTAGGCCATGCTTTAAAGGATTGTCTTTAAAATCTGGTGGCTCCGTTATTCCTTGAGAGTTTCTAATGAGCCATTGGTTTGGGCGATATCCATATTTTCTCATCATGTGGGTCACCTTCATATTGTTGGGGAAGTCTTTTCGTATTGGCAAAAGATATTTCAAATGTCCTTTTCAGTCGCATCCATTCAAGGTAGGGCAAACGACTTGCTGATCTGAATGTCGTCTCTAGCTCAAACTATGACTAGCTTGTCGCCTACCCTGAGCTTGTCTCTTTGGCGGAGCGTCGTGAATTTCCTCAGCGTCGTGAATCCAAAGTCTCTTCAATTTCCTCTTTGGATTATGTTTTTCTTCGATCTTATTATTTATTCCTTTATTCTTAGGAGCGTCATCTTACAGCTCATTGGGGGAATAGATTCTTTCATTTCTAATTTTGCCTCCAATGCCAGCTATGCTGGAGATATCCTCATTAATGGGCGGTGTTTTTACATATCTCCATGGTGCAGCCTTATTTGGTGTATGGGGTGAACAAATGTAACGACATCCTTGTCCCTTTTCCTTATTTACTCAGATGACCAACAGTTGAGGCTTATTATCCTTCTTAGGCGAATCAACCGTACGACAAAAGGTTTGCTCTTCATCTTACTTCGATTTGTGGAAAGCACATCGACCAATCCTTTCTTTTTATTATCTTATTATTATTAAAGTGAGAATGAATGCAATTTATGAATGCAATTTATGAATACAATAGACACTTGAAGAGATGATGAAAACAAACAATTTTATTTATTTCATCCACATAGTGTACATTCCTCAATGCAATGTTTCGAAGTACATTTTTTTTTTAAAAAGCGGAGAAGTCTAAATGAACCCATAGATGGGTAAATATTTTTATTTATTTTCTTTTTGACTTCCCGTGTATGGCATGCGAATGCCCTGATCCTCTTTTCATGGTATTGAGGAATGTTCACTTCTTCGACTGTCTATTATTAGATGCATGTTATGAGGATGAAGTTTGGTGGATGCATGTATGCAAGTGTTTGTTTTTTCCTAAACATTATCATGTTTTATTTTCTAACATGATGTATGATAGTGTTTGGGATTTTGTGTTGTTGTTTTTTTTGTATGCGGATGAGGGCATGAAGAATACCAGCCGCTTTTTAGAATGCAAAAAGGTTTTTATTGAATGATTTATGAGATGGATATTCCTTAAGACAATGGCTTAGGTATCCTCCTTAAAGCTTACGCTTTGTGGGGTATCCTACCCACCTCGGTGTAATGGTTCCTTCTCCATCACAGATTTGACAAGTATAATGGCAATCACCATCTCACCTTAGTACACTTGTCCCTTCCTTGTCGCGAAGGTCACAAATGTGCTTGGGGCCTCTTTCGCCATTGTCTTAGGAATATCTAGTGCTCCCTAGAATGAATGTATTTATGCATGCACCAGTACAAAAGGGCAGTAGATGTTCAAAGTGCGATAACTTTTGACTAGGTTGTCCGATTTGGACGCACAACATGTCAAAACGAAGAGAAAAAGGTGAAGAATCAAGCTGCAAATAGCCGAAGGGGATTTGGCCCAGTAATTTTCTCAAAAAACGCCTCTAAGCCCCATTTTTTAGGGGTTTATTAAAATAATGCGTATGCATACTTTCCTTATGCATTTATTTTTCTCTTGATTTTTCCAATTATGACATGATGCAATATGAATGACACGACTTTGTCAAAATTATTAAATGTTTTGATTTTGTTATTATTATTTTATTTATTTTGGTTTTATTTTTTATTTTATTTTATAGCCTTTTATCTCTTCTGTCGGAACTGCGTGGCTACTTAGCTTGCAAAGAACCTGAAACCAGGCTAGCTAAAAGGCTGACTGTCCGAGATAAAATGTAGCTTTATGTGAAAGAATATTTAGCGTCCCTTATCTCTTCTGTCGGAACTGCGTGACTACTTAGCTTACAAAGAACCTGAAACCAGGCTAGCTAAAAGGCAGACTGTCCGAGATAAGGGTGTTTATTGCGAATATATTTTTTTGTGATTTTTGTTTTTGTTGTTTGTTTATGCTATGCAACATACAAATGCAACAATCATATGCACATACACAATTCAGTCATCCGTGAACAGGCGAGAATACGTTTTTATCACGAGGTAGGGTTTTCCTGCAGAAAAGTGCATTGGCCAGGGTTGGTTCTAACTGTTCTCACCAGGCTAAGGCCCCCAAGGTGCCCCCATTATAGGGTCCCCACTCTCCAGCCGTCTGACTATGCTTAGCACAAAGGCCGTAGTCAGTCTTGTTGCCAAAAGAGGTGTAGACCCCTAATTTTGCCCGGCCTCTCAAAATAAAAGCTAGAGGAATTTCACCCAAAGATGGAGTTCATCAGACTTCCCAAAACGAGAAGGACCTCCCACAACAAAAGACGGAGTTCACTCATTCACACAATAAAAGCCAAAAGAGACTTCCTACACAAAGACAAAGCTCGCCCGACATCTTAATGAAGGCCAAGAAGACTTCCTATATGAAGATAAAGCTTCAACGGACACACATCGGCATCAATCTATGTCCGAAAACAGGAAAGGAAAGCTTCCTGGGTCCCGTAACACGAAAACTGGACAAAACAGTGCCGGACCACGGTCCCAAAGGTGGGACGGCCGTCCCAACTGCAATTAAGCAGCTGGGACGCGCGTCCCGAATGTGGGACGGCCGTCCCAAACCCAGGCTAAGTGGGACGGCCGTCCCGGCCTTCCTCGGGGTCCCGCTCGTGTAAATTTGCCATTTGGGACGGCCATCTCAGTCCGGACGGCCGTCCCAACCCGGACGGCCGTCCCAAAGTGCGCCAGCTGCGAAAAACTATAAATAGGAGGCTCATTTGCCACTTTTTCACACCACGTACACTCCGCAGAGCTCGAAACACTTTAGAGCACTTGTCTACTTCTCTCCCTCTCTCGAATGATCTTTCCGATTGCCTTAAATAGGTAACAATCGGTTAAGGAATTATATTCCGGCATTTGATTCTTCTTTAAATTTTTAGTGGAGTCGATCTTGTATTGGTGAGGAGAGACAGTGTAGAGAGAGGGGTTGCCAAAACGCATCCTCACAGTTCGAGATTCTCAATATAAAGCTTGCTACGAAGGTTCTTTTCAATTCCCTTCTCTTTTATTGTTTTATTTTTTATTGTTTTATTTAGATTTATTATGTCATGTAGAATAGAATCATGTAGATAGTCATTTTAATATCTCCTTTATTGCTTTATTTAGCTTATCATCATTTTATATGAACTGAATAAATCATGTAGATAGTCATTTCAATATTATGCAATAAAATAGGGTAATCGCGTAATTTCTCAAAGTCTTTTCTTTAAATGAATTAATCTGTCATAGGGAACCCGAAAGGGGCGTTGTGGGGTGCTAACACCTTCCCCACACGTAACTAACTCCCTTACCCAACTCTGGTTATAATGGCCAAGTGTGTTTATCTTATAAAATCAACGCCTTTCTTTCTTTTTCCTTTTCCAATGTTTAAGGTCAAAACATTGGTGGCGACTCCATAAGAACCCCTTTTCGAAAACCTATATATTTTAAAACAAATACGCGAGTCTAAACCATCTTTTCGCGACCGCTCGCATAAACGTTTCTAAGACGTCCTCCGGACGTCGAAAGAGACGACGGCGACAGATGGCGACTCCACTGGGGAAGCTAGAGAGTTGATCCCATTTAGTGACGTATAAATTCAAACTAAGTAAAGATTTGAAATTACGCCTTTACCCTTCGTATGTTTTTATTGTATGGCTTTATATAACCGCTGTATGATTATTTCGCAATTGTTTGAAATATAAATTGCACACAAAAACCCTTGCACACAACAGTCCCTCTATACCCGGGGCAAGAGTGAATATCTATAGGGAGTGGGTGGCGGATACGATCGGTTAGTTGGCACACGGGGCTACTACCGTTGTCTGAAAACCACCAACTCAAGGTGATAACTCTCTTCTTTTGGTCTAAGGGTGTCGCCACGGAGTTCCGTGCATGACCCGAGGATTGAGAGATTGAGAGGTCCCTATAATGGGGGCACCTTGGGGACCTTTGGCCTGGTGAGAACAGTTAGAACCACCTAAACCAAGCACGTTTCTGCAGGAAAACCCTACCTCGTGATTAAATAAGCGTGGCTCTGCTCGTGGATGTATGAATTGTGTGTGCATACGTTTGCTGCATTTGTATTGATGCATTAGCATAGGGTAATCATACAACAAACAAAAAAGTGAAAAACCCTAAAAATCATAAAAATACCTTTATTATAAAATAAAAAATTATTAGCAAAAGTCTCATAATTCATATCACCTTTTCTTCATAAAAAAATAAAAAGGGAAGAAAATAGGACTCTCTTCATCAAAATCCATAAACATTCATATAGATAAGTTTTCTTTTCAAGAAAAACCAAGTACTACCATGAATCATATTAGGAACAAAACATGATAATACTTAGAAAAACAAACACTTACATACACGCATTTACAAACACTCATCCTCATATCATGCATTTTCATTTCTCGCAGTACAATGGAGGAATCCAAGAATAGACAGCTTAAAGAAAGTGGGGATCCTTCTATGCCGTGTAGAGAGGTTAAGGCATCTCGTGTACATATATGCCGCCGGAGGTCTATGCTAACTTTGAGAAGTCTTACTGAAGAATTCTTGATCTCCTAAAAATCAAGCATCGATCCGATATTTGTTAGAGCATTGGTCCACTTCGGAGTCCCGATTTACACCGCTTCGAATTCTCGCAGCTTGACTTGGTACCAACCTTAGAAGAATACGAACTCATGGTTAGATGGCCTCGCCAGCTGGGGTTTATGTCTCGTCAGGAGAATATACTGCCGTGAGTAAGGTTGCTACTATTATACGACCGCCTCCTCATCAATCCACCCTAGAGGGAAAAGGGAACATCGGAGGTTGGAAAATGGTCGTAATAGAAGATCACTTAGTCTCTTTAGCCGAAAAGAAGGACTCGGTCTACATTCAACAAGACTCTAGCATTAGCAATGTTTGGAATCATATTATTCCCATTCCATGTGAACATCATAGATCATGCCGCAATGGACGCATTCTTTGCCTGGGATGTATATTCAAAGAATCCTATACCCGCAGTCCTTGCCGATACCCCGCTTTCGTAGAATTCTCGCCGACGTAGACAGGGAAAAACACTCGATGTTGTACTTCACTACTATATGTATGGGGTGTTACTCACTTTTACGCCTCAAGCCACATGGGTGTATTTCCCGACCCTTTAAGAAGTTTCTCAAAAATCCCTCTTCAACATCGTCAAGCTTTAGAGTGGAAAGCCGAGTTAGAAAATTGGAGTATAGAGCATGTATCTTGGGTTTGCCCTTGGTTCCGACCTCGGTTATATTCTCGGTACGATGCGGAGATTATCTCGAGCATACCACTTCTAGGTCTCGCAGGTTGTATAACCTACTCTCCTAAAATGGCTATGAGACAACTTATGAGAACTCGGATCGCGCCAACCCAAGAAGAGCTCGTAGAACCGAGTCTATGCCACTATTCCCATAGTTTTGAAGAAGTATCTCGTTGTCCGAAAGCATGGGAAAGACCAGCCTACATGGGGGACAAAGAACTTGGAAAGGCTCAGTATCTCGCATCCCGCGAATACGAGGAATGGAGGAAAAATAGAGGGATACCCCAACCATCTCGTTACAACCACTATAACTTTAGTGAATGAAGAGCCGCAATTACAAGTCAATGCCTTAAATAAAAAGGTTGAAGTCATGGAAGCTCACCTAAGAACCTTCGAAGGAAAAGAGCAAGAATCAGCCCTTATAATAGATGGTCCGAAAAGGCAATGCAAAAAGAAGGACCATGAGATAGAGCTTCTCAAGAATGATTATGCCGATTACCAAGAAGAAGCTAGGCAAGCATTGAAGATGCCAAAGCTTGAGAAAGATAGCCTATTCCGGGACATGAGCGATGAAATAGCACACCTTGAGAGCACTGCAAAAGTGGTGGGAAACCGCTGAAAAATACAGAGAAGACCTAGAGGAGTTACGTGAAAAAGAAAAAGATGGATTAGCTCAATACTGGCCAACTACTCCGTGAAAAAGACCGAATGATAGAAAGGTCTCGATCACAGAGCATGCCTTGATCGTTCATCAAGAAGAGAAGATAAAAGAGGCTCATCGATATAGTGAAGATATGAGCCAGGCAGTATCTCGAGCAAATCAAGACACTCGTAAATCACGTGATAACAACTCAAGACGAATTACTGAGAAAGCCTAATTTACCTATAGGATTCTTCAAGCTTTTTCGCTTTTGTCAACATTTGCTTCAAAGCACCGTATAGAAGGATTTACACTTTCTAATAAAAGGACTTCTCTTCCTTAAATTGTCTATTGCATTCATAAGTTGCATACATTCATACATCCCTCCTCGTTTAATAATGAAGATAATAAAAAGAAAGGATTAACCGATGTGCTTTTCACAAACCGAAAAATGGAAAAGAAGCCTTTCGTCATCAAAATCTCTACAACGGTCAATACATCCAAAGATGATAACAAACAAGCACCGTTAATCATTCCAATCAATATCGTGGAAAAGGCAATAACGCCTTTACGCTTATTTGTACCGCGTCCTTTCCCTTATAAATCAAACAAAGCTGTACCTTGGAGATACTCAGAAGAATCACCAGTCAATCAAGACATCTCCAACATAGCCGGTATTGGGGGCATGACAAGAAGTGGAAGAATATATTCCCCCAAGGAAATTCAAGATAATACTCCTAAAGAGAAGGCAAAAAATAAGGTCGAAGAGGAAAAGGAATCCAAGGAGGAGACAGATGAACTACTCCAGTACATAAGACAAAGTGAGTACTCTATTATTGATCAACTCAATCGTACTCCAAAGAAAGATAACGTTGTTATCACTCATTATGAGTTCGAATCGCACCGAAACGCATTGTTAAAAGTTTTGAATGAATCATTTGTTCCGCATGCAATATCCCAAGAAAAGTTTGAAGGAATCATTGGTAATATTACAGCCAATGACCATCCGACCTTTACCAATGAAGAACTCCCTTTAGAAGGGTCCGATCACAACAAACCCTTGCATATCTCCGTTAAATGCAAAGAATATCTCATTTCCAGAGTTCTTGTGGATAATGGGTCATCCTTAAACGTTATGCCCAAAAGTACACTCGACAAGATAATGATGCAAGAAACCCACATACGCCCGAGTAATACAATAGTTCGAGCTTTTGACGGATCAAGACGTGAAGTAGTAGGAGAGATTAGTCTACCAATCCAAATCGGACCTACTATTTTCAACATAGACTTCCACGTGATGGATATCACACCAAGCATACAGCTTGTCTCCTTGGTAGACCTTGGATTCATAGCGCTAAGGCAATACCTTCAACGCTTCACCGTAAAGTCAAATTTGTGACAAACGATAAACCGGTCACAGCTCAAGCCGAAGAAGACTTTCTAATAAGCAAACCATCTATCCAACCATATGTGGATGCGGCTGAAGAGGCTCTTGAAACATCTTTTCAAGCACTCGAAATTGCCAATATCGAAAGACTCCCTAATAACATGAAGGTGGCCCATATGATGAAAAGATATGGATATCGCTCAGGACAGGGGCTCTGGAAAGAACGCTCAAGGAATAAGAGAACCACCGGATTTCAAAGATAATCCGCTAAAGTATGGATTAGGATATGACCCTACAAAAGATCAAACCACACGAAGGACAGGGAAGTCTTACCCTCGAAGATGGCATTCCGAAAAGGAGGGGTATTAGCGCAAAAGGGTAGCGTTAGTCATTAGGTGTCCTTCTTCCGATTCTAAGGGATGTAAATCTAGTGACTATTAGAGATCACTCCTGGGTTTGCCCGTCCCTCGAGCATCTTTAGGGCACACATTTCCCCGAAATTACAAAAGAATGCTATTCTTACTATCTCGCTTTTTCTTGCTAAATATATCTATACCCCATTTTAATAAACAAAGTTTAGATAAATGTTTTGTTCCAAATGCGTCCAAATAAATAAAGCGCCGCAAAGCAAAGTCAAAATAAATGGATTAATTAGAAACACAAATTAAATTTATCTTGATAAAATCAAGTTTCGACAAATGTTGTGCAAAAAAAAATATATATACGCATACAAAAAAAGGAAAGCCCGTCAAGGTCAAAGACCAAGACCAGTAAAATAAAAGGGCAAAATACCCTAGCAGAAACCCACAAAGGGGGCTGCGCAAAAATTAGGGTAAACCCTGCAGAGACCCGAACAATAATAAAGGGTAGCCTGGGCAAAAGTTAGGGTTATTAAAAGTCCGCTAGGTATTCCTAAAAAAAAAATACAAAAAGGAAACCTAGACAAAAATCAGGACATAAGCACAGCATCCTAGACTGAAAACCTGAAAGGGCGGCCTAGGGAAGTTAGTCAATCACAAAAAAGCGCCATAAATCAGTAAACAAGGACGCCACGTTATAAGAGCAAAACGTTTTGTCTAAACTAGCCTAAACACCGACCAACCCTGGCTAGCCATTCTTACAAAAACCTTTATTACAAAAATATCACTCTAAAACACAAACCTTTGCAATGAATCCTTTTCCTTCTCTTCTCTTGACCATTTCACTAAAGCATTCAAGTAATAAAGGGGAATGTGATAACATAGTGATCAATAGGAAGGTTGAAATCCCTAAGGAAAGGAAAGAGGGCATTGACATGGCAGTTGCTCTACGAACGGAAGATTGCTCTTTGACCATAGCAAAGGAAATCCCAAGACGGTAAATCAGTACAGCTAAGCTTGTTATCCAAGAAACATGACGTAAAGGCACAACACCAAGAACGCGCCCAAAGTCAAAGCATATCAGTTAAAACTTTCGAAATATCAACTGAAATAGATCATAGGATGCATATCATGAAGCATTACATACATTAAAGCATAGATGAAGGGAATCCTATCTTCAATTTCATCAAAAACACGAAAATTAACTCAAAAAAAAAAAATCAAAAACCCACTTAAGAAGCTTGGGACGGCCGTCCCAAAGCCCAGACGGCCGTCCCAAGTGTCATTTTTCGTTTGGGACGCGCGTCCCAGGAGGGGGTCCCAGCATGACCATTTTTGCCATTTGGGACGGCCGTCCCAACCCAGACGGCCGTCCCAAACTCCCCTGCGCGGCCTATATATGTGGGACGCGGATTTTGGCTCTGGTACCTCATTCCAAGCTTTCTATCTTGCTTCTTCTCCCTTTCTACACATTTCTAGCATTCTTAAGTAAGTATTACCTACAATGGAGCACGGAGAAGCCTCGTCCAGAAGAAAACGCACTAGGACCGCCGCTAGAAGAGCTCCCGCCACCGCATGATGATGGCGTAAGCACACCAACAAAGACCGGCAAATATCCAAGAATATGCCCGGTACCCGATGCCGCGACTAGACTTCGGATACTAGCTACATTCGGCTGGGAACAAGACGTTAGGAGGTTCATCCACAACATAGGATGGGACTTCCTACTTCGCGAGCCGCCCACTCGGATCCATCGCACCGCTACGATGGAGTTTCTCGCCTCGTCAACATGATGGAAATGCCATCCGCCACTCCCGGGGTGCCACCAACACAAGCCGTCTCCTACCGGATGGATGGAGCCTATCGGACCACCGCCTTGGATGACTTCAATGTCATCATGGGATTCTCGCCAACGAGCCGATACGAGAACACCGTAATATCGGTCCGCATATCCGGAGAAACCTACTGTTCTCACCACCACCAGCATGTGGAAGGATATTACCGGAGCTATCAATCTCCCATCTCATCCGAAGGGTGCAGCCTTCAATCCCCCTCTTCGCATATGCCACAAGTTGCTTGCCGGGACCATTCACAGCAGGAAGGAGAGCCAGGGGAAGGTAACACTCGGCCGATCTTTTTATAGTCTATCGCATGCATCGTGGACACCGATGCAACCCCGGATACGCATTCCCGAAGGCCGTAAAGGAATGCGGTACTCGAGGATCAGCGGGAGCGATCATGGTGGCTCCCTTCCTTACCCCTCTTGCCGAATACCGGGGATGCACAGTACGGAGAAGATATCCCAACTCGAACTTCAACCGCAGCCTATCAACTGAGGAGTGCCGACGAACATGAGTATCCTCAGCAGAGAAGGATCAGTGTTTCATCCTAAACCCTATCATCTCGATTTCGTGGGATATGCGCGATTTCAATACGCCGCAAGATATCCCTACCACTTCGTAGTCCCAAGCAAGAATCACGAGATTCTCGACTTCCCCGCCTATACCGACGCCCGGACGAGGAGCATGCATACATGGAAGGAGAGTTCCAGCCCATACGCCAGCCAGCTCAGCCACTGACCGTTAGGCAAGACAGATCGGACCGCCGGATAGAAAGCCCGGTCCAGCACCCGTGCGAGGTTCCAGCTGCCGCCTACTCCGCCGCTTCCCTTCACCAGCACCATCCGCCCACTCCAGTCCGAAGGCGGATGATTAGGAAGGGTCTTTCTATAGTTTTTTTAGTATTCCGAAAAAAAAAAAAAAGGAAGCTTGAATGTACCCAAACAAAAAGCAAGAATGAATAAAAATCGTTATTTCGTTTTACACTTCGCAATCAAAAAGCCCATGTGTATAAAATAAAAGGCACACATGATTTACTAAAAAGCCGTATTTCAAAACAACTCACGATGAAAACTAAACCGCGATGGAAAAAGGCGAAATCTAAACCACTTCAACAAAATTAGCTCCAACCACCAACCTTCTACAGCAATAAAAGAAGGTACATCAAAAGCGGAAAAAGCCAATGGAAAGGCTTGATAATCCCCAAACGGATCCTTGCTTACTCCAGAGGCAAGACAAAAAGATTATCTCACGACTCAACTACGTCGCCACATGAGTCATCAAGCACACTCATGCAAGAGTCTCCGTTGCATCCCCCAATGGGGAACAAGGACTACATAAGAGTCCATCAAAGAAAAAACAGAGTCGAAATCCCCACATCACTGGGGGGCAATAAAAATAAAGAAGAGAAGAGCCTTTCACCCTCTAACAAAGGCCACCGCATGAAAAAGCCGAAAGAAATTTCCATCCACAGGAAGCCAATAAAATCCCCCGTGGATCACCAAAAAGAAAAATTTTTCCCCAGTAAGCCTATCCGCAAAGGCAAATTACAAATCCACAGGGAGTTAAGCACCTAATATGAATATCCCCAATGAAAGGCAAAACCTTCACTCCCAAGAATGCCTAGGCTCACTCGTAAACAAGCAAAGAGCCGATATCCCCGAGAAACGGAAATCAACCTATGCAAGAGGTAATACAAGCACAAAGCTTTCAAAAAGCATTCACCTACTCGGAGGTATTATCAAGAACAAATATCCTCAAGTAGAACATTAGCCTATTCAGAGGAAAGCCTTCGTCACTATTGAAGCACCCGCCTAATCAAGAGGCACAATCAAAAAATCAACGAATCCCCGTAGATTCCCGCCTAATCAAGAGGCACAACAAAATCCCCAAGTGGATCTTCGCCTAATCAAGAGGCACAATCAAGAAGAGAATTCAAAAATCCCCGGAGGATTCCCGCCCGAAAAGAGGCAATCAACAAGAATCCCTAGCCAAGACCGATGGCTAAAAAGCCAAAAACAACAAAAATCCCTGGTAAAACCGGATGACGACTAACGTAAAAGTCAAAAACAAATTATCACAGGATTAACTACCAAAAAGTGCATCCCGAGAACCTTGCGTAAAGGGGTTCTGACCGTGTGGGGTAGGTACCCATCGAATCCCGCGTAACAGATTCTGACCATGTGGGGGTAGGTACCCATCGAGCCTTGCGTAACTGGGTTCTGACTGGTGGGGGTAGGTACCCATCGAATCCTGCGTAACCGGATTCTGACCAGTGTGGGGTAGGTACCCATCGAATCTTGCGTAACGGGATTCGACCAGTGGGGGTAGGTACCCATCGTAATCTTGCGTAACGGGATTCTGACTGGTGGGGGTAGGTACCCATCGAGCCTTGCGTAACTGGGTTCGACCAGGTGGGGTACGTACCCATCGAGCCTTGCGAACGGGTTCTGACCGATGGGGGTAGGTACCCATCGAATCTTGCGAACGGGATTCTGACTGATGGGGGTAGGTACCCATCGAATCTTGCGAACTGGATTCGAACCAGGTGGGGTAGGTACCCATCGAGCCTCGCAACGGGTTCGACTGTGGGGGTAGGTACCCATCGAGCCTTGCGAACGGGTTCGACTGATGGGGGTAGGTACCCATCGTAATCTTGCGAACGGATTCGACCGATGGGGGTAGGTACCCATCGAATCTTGCGAATGAGATTCGACCGTGGGGTAGGTACCCATCGAATCTTGCGAACGGATTCTGACTGTGGGGGTAGGTACCCATCGAATCTTGCGAACGGGATTCTGGACTAGTGGGGGTAGGTACCCATCGAATCTTGCAACGGGATTCGACCGGTGGGGGTAGGTACCCATCGAGCCTTGCGTAACGGGTTCGACTGTGGGGGTAGGTACCCATCGAGCCTTGCGTAACTGGGTTCTGACTGATGGGGGTAGGTACCCATCGAATCTAGCGTAACGGGATTCTGACCGATGGGGGTAGGTACCCATCGAATCCTCGCAACGGATTCGACCAGTGGGGGTAGGTACCCTTCGAATCTTGCGAACGGGATTCGAACCAGTGGGGGTAGGTACCCATCGAATCTTGCGTAACGGATTCGACCGGTGGGGTAGGTACCCATCGAGCCTTGCGTAACGTGGTTCGACTGTGTGGGGTAGGTACCCATCGTAGCCTTGCGTAACGGGGTTCTGGACCGGATGGGGTAGGTACCCATCGAATCTTGCGTAACGGGATTCGGACTGATGGGGGTAGGTACCCATCGAATCTTGCAGTAACGGGATTCTGACTGTGTGGGGTAGGTACCCATCGAGCCTTGCGTAACTGGGTTCGACTGGTGGGGGTAGGTACCCATCGAGCCTTGCGTAACTGGGTTCTGACCGGATGGGGGTAGGTACCCATCGAATCTTGCGAACGGGATTCTGACTGATGGGGGTAGGTACCCATCGAATCTTGCGTAATGAGATTCGACTGGTGGGGGTAGGTACCCATCGTAATCTTGCGTAACGGGATTCTGACCGTGGGGGTAGGTACCCATCGTAATCTTGCGTAACGGGATTCTGACCAGTGGGGGTAGGTACCCATCGAATCTTCGAACGGATTCGACTAGTGGGGTAGGTACCATCGAGCCTTGCGAACGGGTTCGCACTGGGGGTAGGTACCCATCGAGCCTTGCGAACGGGTTCTGACCGATGGGGTAGGTACCCATCGAATCTTGCGAACGGATTCGACCGATGGGGTAGGTACCCATCGAATCTTGCGAATGAGATTCGACCAGTGGGGTAGGTACCCATCGAATCTTGCGAACCGGATTCGGACTGGTGGGGGTAGATACCCACCGTAACCTTGCGTAACTGGGTTCGGACCGGATGAGGGTAAGTACTCATCGAATCTAGCAAAAATACAGTATTCGTAACCGGTGGGGGTAGGTACCCACCAAAATATTAAAAATAAGGTCTATACCGGATGAGGGTACGTACTCATCAAAACTTTGCGAATGCATTAGGTGGAGTAAAAATACTCACCTAAGCATTTGAAAAATGGGTTGCAAAGACCTTACTTCTATTAGAGGACAGCTTTAATATTGAGCACCTCTGGAGTAAGTACCCACAAGAGTTTAGCAAAATACGAACTCATACCGGGTGAGGGTTGGTACTCACCAAAACCTTGCGTAACAAGGTTCATACCACGTGGGGGTATGTACTCACTAAAGTCCAAAGAAAACGCGTACTTGTACCAGGTGAGGGTAAGTACTCACTAGAGCCTTATAAAAGGAGGCTTAAACCAGATAGGGGTTGGTACCTATCAAAATATTTATCATCCGGAGGATCAATAAGGAGCAAAGATCCGAAGGGTAGCCGGCAAAAGGGTTAACTCCTTCCCCTACCTACTAATTTGGTCGGCATATTAAAACCGACGAATTAGTTAGGCAGCGAAGGGGGGCAACTGTAGACCCCTAATTTTGCCCGGCCTCTCAAAATAAAAGCTAGAGGAATTTCACCCAAAGATGGAGTTCATCCGACTTCCCAAAACCGAGAAGGACCTCCCACAACAAAAGACTGGAGTTCACTCATTCACACAGTAAAAGCCAAAAGAGACTTCCTACACAAAGACAAAGCTCGCCCGGCATCTTAATGAAGGCCAAGAAGACTTCCTATATGAAGATAAAGCTTCAACGGACACACATCGGCATCAATCTATGTCCGAAAAAGGAAAGGAAAGCTTCCTGGGTCCCGAACACGAAAACCGGACAAAACAGTGCCGGACCACGGTCCCAAAGTGGGACGGCCGTCCCAACCGCAATTAAGCAGCTGGGACGCGCGTCTCGAATGTGGGACGGCCGTCCCAAACCCAGCTTAGTGGGACGGCCGTCCCGGCCTTCCCGGGGTCCCGTTCGTGTAAATTTGCCATTTGGGACGGCCATCCCAGCCCGTACGGCCGTCCCAACCCGCACGGCCGTCCCAAAGTGCGCCAACTGCGAAAAACTATAAATAGGAGGCTCATTTGCCACTTTTTCACACCACGTACACTCCGCAGAGCTCGAAACACTTTAGAGCACTTGTCTACTTCTCTCCCTCTCTCGAATGATCTTTCCGATTGCCTTAAATAGGTAACAATCTGTTAAGGAATTATATTCCAGCATTTGATTCTTCTTTAAATTTTTAGTGGAGTCGATCTTGTATTGGTGAGGAGAGACCAGTGTAGAGAGAGGGGTTGCCAAAACGCATCCTCACAGCTTCGAGATTCTCAATATAAAGCTTGCTACGAAGGTTCTTTTCAATTCCCTTCTCTTTTATTGTTTTATTTATTGTTTTATTGTTTTATTTAGCTTTATTATGTCATGTAGAATAGAATCATGTAGATAGTCATTTTAATATCTCTTTTATTGCTTTATTTAGCTTTATTCATCATTTTATGTATGTAACTAGAATAAAATCATGTAGATAGTCATTTCAATATTATGCAATAAAATAGGGTAATCGCGTAATTTCTCGAAGTCTTTACTTTAAATGAATTAATCTGTCATAGGGAACCCGAAAGGGGCGTTGTGGGGTGCTAACACCTTCCCCACACGTAACTAACTCCCTTACCCAACTCCGGTTATAATGGCCAAGTGTGTTTATCTTATAAAATCAACACCTTTCTTTCTTTTTCCTTTTCCAATGTTTACGGTCAAAACATTGGTGGCGACTCCATAAGAACCCCTTTTCGAAAATCTATATATTTTAAAACAAATACGCGAGTCTAAACCATCTTTTCGCGACCGCTCGCATAAACGTTTCCAGACGTCCTCCGGACGTCGGAAAGAGACGGCGGCGACAAGAGGAAGGTTATCACCTTGAGTGGTGGTTTCCGATCACACTGGTGGGCTCAAGGCCCTCACTACAACGAATCGTACTTGCCACCCACTCCCTATGGTTTTCTCACTTGCCCCCGGGTATAGAGGGAACTGTAGTGTGCAAGGGTTTGTGTACAGTTTGTATTTCACACAATTGCGTAAGTATAACAAGCAACAGTTATTAAAGCCAAACCGTAAAACATGTTATAATACAAGTTAAGGGCAAAAAGCGTTATTTTCTTGGTTTATTTATTTTTAAACTGGCCCATCACTAAATGGGATCAACTCTCGAGGCTTCCCCAGTGGAGTCGCCATCTGTCGCCGCCGTCAAAAAAGAGAGGCGGTCGGAGCGACGCGATGGTTTCGACCCTTTTTTGATTCTTCGCGTTTTTTATGGGTGGTTACAATGCCTTTAGGTTGTCCGATAACCGGGCTAACCTAGGGGCGAGGTTTTCGAAAGGTCGTCCTTGGGTTGTCCGATAACCGGGCTAGCCCAAGGACTAATTTTGAGGGGTTCTGTGGAGTCGCCACCGATGTTTTTACCGGAAACATCGGAAAAAGGGGTTTTTAAAGGCGTTGGTTTTCAAAAACCAACTTTGGTCATTAGAACCAGAGTTGGGTAAGGGAGTTAGTTACGTGTAAAGGGAGTATTAGTCCCTTTACGACGCCCCTTTCGGGTTCCCTATGACAGGCCGACTATTTAAAAATATTTAAACCGTTTAAAAATTACGCTTTTGCCCTTTTTTATTTTGCGGAATTTAAAATTATGACTACATGGTCCTAATCTATTGCATAATTTAAAATTTAAAGCAGTAAAAGATAGAGAGGGAGAATTTAAACCTCCGAAGCAAGCTTTCTTTTTATTTCTTTAAAAGAAATGGGTGCTTTTTGGCAGCCCTTCACTCTACACGATGCTGGAAACTTTTCTAGACGCCGAAAAACGCTCTCAAAGGCACTCAGAAACTCCGGAAATGCGTCGGAGGGATTCTAGAGAGAAGTTTTAGAGAGAAGGGAGAGCTAGAAGCTTGTGGTGTGTGGAAATGAGGGGGGGAGAACCCCTATTTATAGGTTTTCGCGCTGTCAGGTGGCGAGACCACCGGTCTCGTCTGACAGGGTCGAGACCGTCGTCTCGTCCAACGAGACCGCCGTCTCGTCCTGTCAAACGCGGCGAGACCGCCGTCTGGGGAAACGAGACCGCCGTCTCGTCCTTCGCAGGTGGCGAGACCGTCGTCTCGTCAAGCGAGACGACGGTCTCGCCACTTGCATGAGGCGAGACGGCGGTCTGGGAAGTCCAGACGGCGGTCTCGTCCCAACAAGGCGAGAAAACTTATTTTTTGGTACAAAAATTCCCTCCTATCCTAGTATGGGGCCTAATAGTCTCTCCTAATGGCTTGTTAGGCTTCTTCCATCTTCAAATAGGAGGTCTTCTGGTCTTTATTTGGAGGCCGGGCAAGATTTGGGGTCTACACCAGAGAATTGTTTGTTGCAAGAAAAAGGGGCTTTTGGAACCTGGTGTGGGCTAGAAGCGATAAGAATCACTAAGTGGAGTTCTTAGTGGATTGTGTGCTATGCCGTCTCTGGGGAAAGCTGTTCTTCATCTCTTGTGGGTTTCAAGAGAGGTGTTATCTTTAACTTTATCTTTTCCATTGTAATTTGTATTGTAACAATTTGATTATAGTGACAGCGTTACTCCTCTGTTTGAGTGATTAGCAACTGGACATAGGGTCTTTTGATCCGAACCAGTATAAATCTCCTGTGTAAGATTCTCTTCTCTTCTCTATTTACATTTACATAGTTTTTAATCGGTAAAATTTGGGGAAAATTTTGAAAACTTAATTTTTATTAAGAAACCAATTCACCCCCCCTCTTGGTTTTTGTCCGACCACGCGAACATTTCGCTGCGCGATTCTAACAAGTGGTATCAGAGCTTGCTTTGATAGTCATTCAAATTTTCGAAAATGGCCGGACAAAATCAAACTTTTGCCGAAGGTGCATCTATCAACAGACCCCCACTTTTTGCGGGTCAAAATTATCTTTTCTGGAAAGTAAGAATGCAAATCTTTTTAGAGTCTGTTGATAGAGGCGTTTGGGATGCAATTTTAAATGGTCCTTTTATTCCTAAAGTTTTTGAAAATGGAGTAGAAGTACCAAAACAATTTTCTAGATGGTCGGATGAAGAAAATAGGAAAGCCCAATATGATGTTAGGGCTAGAAATATAATTTCATCTGCTTTAACCCTTGATGAGTTTTACAGAATATCCATTTGTAAGAATGCTCAAGAGATGTGGGAAAAACTAAGAGTAACTTATGAAGAAACCGATGATAGTGACTCAATTTCAGAATCAAGTGACTCAGAAATAGAAGCTAACATTTGCTTATTGGCAAATGACAACATTTCTTCCGATTTTGAGGTAAGTGATTCCGACTCATCTTCAAGTGATAATGAAAATAATTATGATGAATTGCAAGATGCTTATAATGAATTGTTTAGTGCTTTTAAGAACTTGAAGAATGAATATAAAGTTGTAAAGAAGAATCTAAGTAAATTCGAAAAGGAAATAGACTCTTTAAAAATGAAAATCACATGTTTAGAAGAAAAGGAGTTATTAGAAACGAAAATTGTATGTTTAGATGAGGAAAATGATAAGAACCTAGAATGTGCAACTTGTAAAGAGCATGAATATGACATAGATATTCTTAATCATTTGCTAGACAAAGCCGAAAAGGAAATAGATGATCTTAAGAAGCATGAATTGGTGTTTGCTCAAAATAATGTAAATCATCAAGTTCCTTTGAAAAAGTCTAAAAGGAAAAATAAAAGAGTATGGGTAGAAAAAGGAATTAGAGCATGTTTTGTAAGTAATGCATCTTATTCTAAAGCTACATCAAAAGCATGTTTTTATTGTATGAAACATGGTCATACTTCAAATAGATGTAAAATAAAACATTTTGGTGTTCCTAAAGGAAAATATATTTGGGTTCCTATAGTTAAATTAATTGTTTGTATCTTGTATTTATTCAAAGAAAATTAATCATTTAGTATGTTTTAAATAGAATGCTCATTAGGTCAATTATTAAATCTACTCCTTATGAATTGTTTAATGGTAGAAAGCCTAATGTTGCTCATTTGAAAATTTTTGGATGTAAGTGCTTTGTATTAAATAATGGAAAGGACAACTTAGGAAAATTTGACTCTAAAGCCGATGAGGGCATTTTCTTAGGTTATTCATTAACTAGTAAGGCTTACAGGGTGTTTAATAGAAGAACTTTGAACATTGAAGAATCTATACATGTTACTTTTGATGAAATTGTAGACCTTGGGGGAAATCCTCTTGAGTCAAATAAAGAACTTGCAGGTGATGATGAGTATATAAGAGAAGCTCTTGATGAATTATATTTGGAAGCAAATGAGCCTTCTCAAACGCCTGAATTAACAAAAGAATGACAATCACCTAGGGGACTCTCAATGGACAATATCATAGGTGACATCTCAAAAGGGGTAAGAACTAGAAATATGACTAATTTCTGTATGTTTGTAGCTTTTGTATCACATATTGAACCCAAAAATGTTGAGGAAGCACTTAAAGATGAACAATGGTGCATAACCATGCAAGAAGAACTTAACCAATTTGAAAGAAATCAAGTCTGGGAATTAATCCCAAGGGAAGAATCATATCAAGTTATTGGAACCAAATGGGTGTTTAGAAACAAGCTTGATGAAGATGGGAACATAACAAAGAATAAAGCTAGACTTGTTGCAAAAGGCTATTGTCAGGAGGAAGGTATAGATTATGATGAAACTTATGCTCCTGTTGCCAGGTTAGAGGCTATACGCCTACTTCTTGCCTATGCATCTTTAATGAAATTTAAACTATATCAAATGGATGTTAAAAGTGCATTTTTGAATGGTTTTATTAAAGAAGAAGTTTATGTGGAGCAACCCCCTGGTTTTGAAGATTTTAGTTTTCCTAATCATGTTTTTAAATTAAAGAAAGCATTATATGGGTTGAAACAAGCTCCTAGATCTTGGTATGAAAGGCTAAGTAGTTTCCTAACATCAAATGATTTTTCTAGAGGAAAAATTGATTCTACACAATTTATAAAGAAATTTAAAGAACATATCTTATTGGTCCAGGTATATGTTGATGATATTATTTTTGGATCAACTGATAATTCGTTATGTGTAGAATTTGCTAAGATAATGCAGGGAGAGTTTGAAATGTCTATGATGGGAGAATTGACATTCTTCCTTGGACTACAAATCAAACAACTCAAAGATGGCATTTTCATCTCTCAAACCAAATACTGCAAAGAGATTCTTAAAAAGTTTGGAATGGACACCTCAAAGGAAGCTAACACACCCATGGGAACTTCATGCTATCTAGACAAGGATGAATCAGGTTTGGAAGTTAATCAAACTATGTATAGAGGTATGATAGGATCACTGTTATACTTAACTACAAGTAGACCTGATATTATGCATTCTTTCTGTGTGTGTGCTAGATTTCAGGCTTGTCCTAAAGAATCTCATCTAATTGCGAGTGAAACATATTTTAAAATACTTAAAAGGAACTACCTGGTTTTGGTTTGTGGTATCCGTCTCGATGCTTGTATGAGTTTAATAGGATATTCTGATGCTCGATTATGGTGGATGTAAAATTGATAGGAAAAGTACTAGTGGGACATGTCATTTGTTAGGTTCATCCTTAATATCTTGGCATTCTAAGAAACAGGCATGTGTTGCTTTATCTACCATCGAAGTCTGAATATATTGCAACTGGTAGTTGTTGTGCTCAAATTCTGTGGATGAAACAACAGTTAGAAGATTATAGTATCTTTTTAAATGACATTCCATTGATGTGTGATAATACGAGTGCAATAAATCTTACTAAGAATCCAGTAATGCACTCTAGGACTAAACATATAGAAATAAGACATCACTTTTTGAGAGATCATATCAGCAAAGGAAACTGTAAAATAGAGTATGTAGATACTAAACGTCAATTAGCAGATATTTTTACTAAGCCTCTACCCAAGGATAGATTCTATGATCTTAGAAGAGACTTAGGGATATTAGAAATAGCTTAAATTCTGCTTAATTTGACTGTTTTTGGATGGTTGTAATGTTATAATTCATTTTGTAGGATGTTCATAGGTTATCATGTGTTAAAACACTCAAAACAGGGCATTCCTCTCTGGAATAATCGATTAATTGGAGTTATAATCGATTATTTGCATCCAAAACACTTAAAACAGGGTATTCCTCTCTGGAATAATTGATTAATTCGTCCATTAATCGATTAAAACCAGTAATAATCGATTAATAGCCCAAAATAATCGATTAAACGAGTCTGGAAGTGATTTAATCGATTAATTTGAATTTTAATCGATTAAATCCGACCAAGTTTGCTTCCTAGCCGTTGCCAACGGATATTTTGACTATTATTCCCTTCCATATGAACGTTGGAGATGCTTGGTTATAAATAGGGACCTTCATTTCACTTCTACTCACTTCTATCTCTTGAAATCAAGCTTTCTTACCTTATTCTAGCTAAATTGCCCTCTTCTCACTACATTTAGCTTTCTAAATCTTCGTGTTATTCCTTCAATCTTTAAATGGCCTCATCTTCTCGTGCTAAGATCCCTACTAGAAGAAGATCTGCACCCTCATCTCGTCCCCATCCTAATTCTGTAGAAGGATGGATTTCTGATACAGATGGCCAACAAGAATTTCTGACCTACTGGAAGGAACGTGCTATTATTTCTCCCAAGTTTCTTATTGGTGAGAAATTCATCAATAGGGGATTCAATTTTCCCAACCTTCTTGAAATTCAAGGAGTTCTTCCCTTCATCCAAATGCAAGGTACTTATTATCCGGACTTGGTTAGGGTATTTTACTCTAGATTTAAATTTAGAGATCAAATTGCTACTTCTAGAGTAAAGGGTCTCACAATTATTCTTGACGATGATATTTGGGAAAACGTCGCTCACTTTCCAATTAGAGAAGATGCTATTAACATTTATGGTGAGTTAGATGATTTTGACAGGTTCTTAGCTTACCGTTCTTTTCTACGAAATCCCTCCATGGAGATTGGATGTCTCCTTCTTGCTGGACCTTTAAAGAAGGAGGAACGCATGATTCTCCATCTAATTGTATGGATTCTATGTCCTCGAGCTACAAATCATGCCCAATGTTCTTCCATTGATCTTCGTATTATTCATGCCATAATGAATAATGAGCCGTTAGATTGGGGCGTTCTTGTCACAATGACCATGTTAAAAGCAAAACGTCATCCCACATTCAAAATTCCATATGCCTTACTTGTCTCTCGTATTCTTGAATATAAAGGAGTGAATGTTGAAGGTGAACAAGCAGTTAGAACAAATAACTTGAACCGCATGCTGGACAACACATTGATTCAACTCCAAATGGTGCGAGTCAATGATATTTATGTTCACAAAGATGACGTTCCTAATCAAGGTGATACTAATGACGATTTTGATGAAGATATGCCTCCAGCTGCTGAGTTTCCCACTGACCAAATCCAAAGTGTTGGAACTTCCTCTACTCATCATGAAACCCGACAATCCATGGAAGACATGTTATCTGACATGAATCAGAGGATGCAATCATTCTTCACT
This sequence comes from Sphenostylis stenocarpa, assembly GCA_963425845.1. Classification (NCBI taxonomy): domain Eukaryota; kingdom Viridiplantae; phylum Streptophyta; class Magnoliopsida; order Fabales; family Fabaceae; genus Sphenostylis; species Sphenostylis stenocarpa. The sequence continues at coordinate 39,483,971 of OY731400.1, forward strand.
CTTTCTGGAGTACGGCATGAGGAATTAATTCGTCGTATATCTGATGTAGATGATAAAGTGTGCCATTTAGAAAATACATTTGATGCACACTTTCATAGTGATGATAGTGAAGAATTTTAAATTTGTTCTTATTTTTCTTCTTATATTGTAATGAATGCTTATCTATGAAATAAAATGTGATGTTTTGTTATTGCTTTGTTTGAGGGGGAGCTTTCTCTAAATTATGCATATTTTGAGGGGGAGCTCTTATATTTGTAATAGATGAATTATTTTTTATTCTAATCAAAATAGGGGGAGAAAATATTTAAAGCCTAATTTGATTACTTTTAAATATTCTCCGGTATGTTTAATGTGTTTGTTAGTATGACAGATAAAACAAGTTATTACAAGGCTTTAAAAGATAATTTTGATCATCATCAAAAAGGGGGAGATTGTTGAACATTCAAGGACTTGATGTTGCACTTGATGGACAAGATTATTGATTTTGATGATGATTCAAGAACACAAAGACTTAGAGTATTGAAGACTTGTTTTGTATTGTAATAACTCTATTTCAATTAGATTGAGTCTGTAATATTAGAGTTTAAGATAGCCGGTACATAGTCTGCACCTTAGAAGCTTCAGAAAGCTCAAATTTATCATCCAGGCTCGGCTTTAATCGATTAAATAGGGAAATAATCGATTAAAACAGTGAGAAAAATCATTTTCTGTAACAACTCAATGGTTTAATCGATTAAACCAAATTTTAATCGATTATCAGGCGGTTTAATCGATTAAATCACCTTTTAATCGATTAAAACAGAGAGGTTTGGGTTCTGTTGATATTTGGCTCTGTTTTAATCGATTAATACTTCTTTTAATCGATTATTTCAGTCATATTTTGATTTTTAACTTCAAATCAAACCTATTTTCGAAAACCCTATTTCCAAGAACCCTAGTTTCGAAATCCCCAATTCCTAAACCCTAATTTCTCTACTTAAACTCTTCTATGGCACTCAGAAAATAAGAACAACCTTTTTCATACAAAAGTTAAGTGCTGTAGTGCCAGATAACTGTTTGTTGCAAGAAAAAGGGGCTTTTGGAACCTGGTGTGGGCTAGAAGCGATAAGAATCACTAAGTGGAGTTCTTAGTGGATTGTGTGCTGTGCCGTCTCTGGGGAAAGCTGTTCTTCATCTCTTGTGGGTTTCAAGAGAGGTGTTATCTTTAACTTTATCTTTTCCATTGTAATTTGTATTGTAACAATTTGATTATAGTGACAAGCGTTAATCCTCTGTTTGAGTGATTAGCAACCGGACGTAGGGTCTTTTGATCCGAACCGAGTATAAATCTCCGTGTAAGATTCTCTTCTCTTCTCTATTTACATTTACACAGTTTTTAATCGGTAAAATTTGGGGAAAATTTTGAAAACCTAATTTTTATTAAGAAACCAATTCACCCCCCCTCTTGGTTTTTGTCCGACCACGCGAACATTCCGCTGCGCGATTCTAACAGAACAGGGTATAGTTTTAAGGCATATCATTTCTAGTAAGGGCATAGAAGTGGATCCTGCAAAAATCTCTGTTATTTCACAATTGCCTTACCCCTCTTGCGTGCGAGAGGTTCGATATTTTCTTGGCCATGCGAGTTTCTACGAGCACTCGCATTAGAGACTTCGTAAGAAGGCCCTTCCACTATCCAATTTGCTTTAGAAAGATATTGAATTTGATTTTGATGACAGTGCAAAAAGGCATTTGAAGCTTAGCCTCAAGGAAGCATTGACCACCACTCCTATCATCCAGTGCACCTTGACCGACGAGTCCCATTTGAGTTGATGTGTGATGCATCTAATTATGCATTGGGGGTTGTCCTAGCACAGAGAGTTGATAAGCTGCCTCGGGTAATATATTATGCTTCCAGGACTTTAGATGCCGCCCAAGCAAACTATACCACCACTGAGAAAGAGATTCTTGCCATTGTGTTTGCTCTTGATAAATTTAGAACATATTTGCTTGATTCTCGTGTTATTGTGTTCACTGACCATGCAGCTTTGAAGTACCTACTAAAGAAGGCTGAGTCAAATCCTCGATTGATCAGGTGGATGCTCTGGCTCCAAGAATTTGATTTGGAGATCCGTGATAGGAGTGGAGCACAAAATTTGGTTGCAGACCATTTGAGCATAATAGAGAGGTGTGCTGATGATGCTTCACCAATTCGGGATGACTTTCCTGACGAGGGTTTGTTTGCACTTTCTGCTTCTTTTCCAACACCTTGGTTTGCAAACATTGTTAATTATCTTGTAGCTTTTGTTTTTCCTCCCTTAGCATCCAAAGCTCAATGTGATAAACTTAAGAGCGATGCTAAGTATTATATTTGGGATGACCCGTATTTGTGGAAGTTGTGCAGGTGATCGAGGTTACCAGGAGATGCATTCCGCACCATGAGATTGACTCTCAGTCCCGCAATTTTGTCATTCTTCCGCAACCTGAGTGGTCATCTTGGCATTTAGAGGACAACTCGCAAGGTGCTTGACTATGGTTTCTATTGGCCCACCATCTTCAAGGATGCATTGAGAATTTGCAACACTTGTGAGCAAGTGTTAGAGAGCAGGAGGGTCCCTTACATGGAGACAAGAGATGCCCCAACAACCCATGTTGTTTTGTGAGGTGTTTGATGTCCGGGGGTATCGATTTCATGGGTCCCTTCCCTGTTTCTTTTGGTTTTTATTATATTCTCCTTGCTCGTTGATTATGTTTCAAAATGGGTGGAAGCCAAAGCCACCGGGACTAATGACGCTCGGGTTGTTGTGGATTTTGTCGGATCTAACATCTTTTGCGGATTTGGAGTACCCGAGCCATTGTTAGTGATCAAGGCACCCATTTCGCAATAGGTCCATGCAAGCATTTTTCTCAAGAAGTATGGGGTTGTTCACAAGTTCAAAGTCTCTACACCTTACCACCCCCAAACTAATGGGCAAGCTGAAATCTCAAACAGGGGAGATCAAGAGGATTTTAGAGAAGATTGTCCGACCCTAACGTAAAGGATTGGAGCAACGAGACTAGAGGATGCTCTTTGGGCGCATAGGACTGCTTACAAGGCACCTATAGGGATGTCTCCCTATCGGGTTGTCTTTGGTAAACCATGCCACCTACCAGTGGAGATAGAACACCGAGCATATTGGGCTATGAAATCATGCAACTTCTCACTTGATGAAGTTGGAGAGGAGAGGAAGCTACAAATAAATGAATTGGATGAGATCCGTTTGGAAGCTTATGAGAACTCCATATTCTACAAAGAGAAAACTAGGAGATTTCATGATATCTCCATAGCTAGGAAGGAGTTCTTTGTTGGTCAGCAAGTGCTATTGTACAATTCCAGATTGGGTCTCATCAATTCCAGATTGGGTCTCATGGGTGGTAAGTTGCGTTCAAAGTGGATTGGACCTTTTGTTGTTACTAATGTTTATCCTTATGGTGCAATTGAAATTAAAAGTGAATCCACAGAAAAGAGCTTCAAGGTTAATGGCCATCGACTGAAACCATTCCTCAGTAATCCTTCTCTAGTGGATGTAGTTGTGGAGGAGATATCCCTGATTGATCCCACTTACCTTCCACCATGACTTAGGGAGTTATCTTTTTCCTTCTCTTTACTTTTATTGCACTTGTCCAATTGGTGATTTGATTGCTTGACTTGATGTTATGCTACATTGGGACAATTTGTAATTTAAGTGTGGGGGAGACTGTCTTTGTTTTCTTTGTTTAGGATTTGTAGTTTTCTTTGTATTTCAGGTTCGTGTTTTGTGTACAATTTGCATGTTTCTTTTGGATCTCTGGGTTTTGTTTAGGTTTCGGGCACTTTCTTCACTCTTGGGATAGGAGTTGTTTTATGCTTTTTGGATTGAAATCCCTGTTTTTCTCTGCTTGTCAAGTTGGTTACGATGTTTGAGAGGTTGAATTGAAGGCGACAATCTTACCCTTTGTGAGGAATTGAGTCACTACCTGTTCTTTCTTGACTGTTATGCCTCTTGATTGCTTGCGCAGTAGCCTTGGCTTGACTCTGATTGATACTTCTTGATTCACATGCATGTTTGGAGATGATTAAGGCATTTTTGTTCTGATTAGCCTCTAGCCAAATGAGCCTACCTTGAATTAATTCCTTTGATAGCCCCTTTGAGCCTATGTTTCCCTTTATTTCTTTTGAAGCTCATTAAAAGCCTTACGTGAAAAACCATGATTACCTTAACCTTAGGAATTTTTGGAGCTTTGGAATTGTTTTGGGAATAAGTTATTGAATAAGTGTGGGGGTCCATTTTGTATTTCATTGGATGATGTACTGGCTAGTTGGTTATCTCTGCTGTACAGTTTTTGTGTTTTCCTTTCAGTGTATTTCATGTAGTTCAAAAAAAAAAGGATATATATAAAAAAAAAAAGGAAAGTTGTGGTTGAGGCAAAAGACAATAGAGGAGGTTTGATATTAGAGGTTTGTTAGAGGTTTTTAGGAATGCATCTTGTGCTTATTTTTGACTTATTCCCCATTGCTCCTCTAGTTCCTCTGGTTCACAACTACTTATCCCATATGATATCCTCTACCTTGTCCCTACCCCCATTACAACCTGAAAAGACCTTTTGATCTTTTTGTGCATGTGCGTTGGGTGTTGAGTTTAGAGGCTTGCCAAGTCTATTTGTTGTTTGCTTTTCTTGAGTATTTTGAGACTATACAGTAGCCTAGACACATGAGAGATATAGTGCATCTTGTGAGGTTTTGTCACTTTGATTCACCTTTTGACCTGATTGACCTCTTGCCAGGTTTTGAAATGATCGGATGATTTCCATGAGTATTTGGTTCCTCTGACTCTTTGTGTGTTGGATGTTGTCTACTCCTTTCTTTTCCCAGGATTCGTTAAGGATTGTGTAAATTTGTTTGTGTTTTGTGTGTCTTCTTGTTCTTGCTCCTTTTTGTTATGTCACTCTCTTCGATGTCTTTGGAATTGCTCCTTGCTTTGCTTCTTGATTTTGCCCGGGAGTGCAAAAGGCTAAGTGTGGGGGAATTTGATGAGCCATTATTTTCCCGCATTTTCTTATCTTTATGTACTTATCTTAATTGGTGCATTGTGTTTAATTGTCTATTATTAGTGCATTTTCATTGATTGGGCTTCATTGGGCCATTATTCCAAATTTTGCTTAATTTAGCATTAATTGGTCTAATTTTCGTTTCTAATTATTTTTAGGTATTTTTGGTGAAACAATTTTGAAGTATGGACATTAATATTGAGATGAAGAGAGTTTCCACATCATTGCCATGTCAGTTGCCACATCACCTACCATGTCACTGCCACGTCACTTGCCATGTCAGTTGCTATTTCCACATCATATTAATGATTGCCACGTCAACTAGGGTTTGTTTGATGTGTAATCCCGAATGGGCCAGCTTGGGCCCATTCCTAGGGGAATCTAAGGTTAGGGTAGGCTGGTATTTTTAGAGGAGCAATAGGAGGAGGAGGCAGACAACCACTGTAGTTCTGTTTCACGTTTTTTTCATGCTGGTTTTCTCTGCATTTTAATTTGGACTGCTCAAGGCTTGTAGACCCCAAATCTTGCCCGGCCTCCAAATAAAGTCAGAAGACCCCCTATTTGAAGACGACCGAAGCCTAACAAGCTACTAGAAGAGACTATTAGGCCCCCGTACTAAGATAGGAGGTTTTTCTGGCCCGTAAAATAAAGTTTCTCGCCCTGAAGGGACGAGACCGCCGTCTGGAAGGACCAGACTGCCGTCTCGCCTCACGCTAAGGACGAGACCGCCGTCTGGATTATCCAGACAGCGGTCTCGACTTCTGCCTAGTCGAGATGGCGGTCTGGATTATCCAGACGGCGGTCTCGACCTCCTGCCATGATCGAGACGGCGGTCTGGATTGTCCAGACGGCGGTCTCGACCCTATCAGACGAAACGACGGTCTCGACCTGTCAGGCGCGAAAAACTATAAATAGGGGCTCTCCCCCCCTCATTTCCACACAGAAACACACAGTTCCTCCAACTTCTCTCTAAATTTTCTCTCTCTAGAACCCCTCCGAAGCATTTCCGGAGTTTCTGAGTGTCTTTAGGAGAATTTTGAGCGTTCTAAATCTTCTTTAGAATCCCTCCGAGGCATTTCCGGAGTTTCTGAGCGTTGTAGAGTGAAGGGCTGCCACAAAGCACCCTCTTTCAAAGAATATAAGAAAGCTTGCTTCGAAGGTTCATAAACCTCTTTATTTACTTTACCGCTTCCATTTAAATTATGCAATAGACGCTAGGGCCATGTAGTCATAATCTTTAAATACCGCATAATAAAAGGGTAAAAACGCAATTTTCCAGTTTAATTATTTATCCAAAGTAGCCGGCCTATCATAGGGAACCCGAAAGGGGCGTCGTAAAGGAACTAACACTTCCTTTACACGTAAATAACTCCCTTACCCAACTCTGGTTCTAATGACCAAAGTTGGTTTTCGAAAACCAACGCCTCTTTAAACTACTTTTCCGATGTTTCCGGTAAAAACATCGGTGGCGACTCCACGAACCCTTCAAAACCCGTTCTTGGGTTAGCCCGGTTATCGGACAACCCAAGAACACTTTTCGAAAACCTCGTCTCTAGGTTAGCCCGGTTATCGGACAACCTAAGGACGTTGTAACCACCCATAAAAAACGCGAAAGCAAGAGGGTCGACAAAACCATTGCGTCGCTCCGACCGCCTCTTTTTGACGGCGGCGATAGATGGCGACTCCACTGGGGAAGCCTAGAGAGTTGATCCCATTTAGTGATGGGCCGGCTTAAAAATAATTAAACCAAGATAATAGCGCTTTTACCCTACCTTGTATTATAACATGCTTTATTGTTTGGCTTTCAAATAATTGTTGCTTATTTATACTTACGCAATTGATTGAAATATAAACTGCACACAAACCTTTGCACACTACAGTTCCCTCTATACCCGGGGGCAAGTGAGACAACCATAGGGAGTGGGTGGCAGGTACGGTTCGCTGTAGTTAGGGCCTTGTGCCCACCAGTGTGATCGGAAACCACCACTCAAGGTGATAACCTTCCTCTTTTGGCAACAAGACCGACTCTGACCTTAGTGTTGAGCATGGTCGGACGACTGGAGAGTGGGGACCCTATAATGGGGGCACCTTAGGGGCCTTAGCCTGGTGAGAACAGTTAGAACCTACCCTGACCAATGCACTTTTCTGCAGGAAAACCCTACCTCGTGATAAAAACGAAATCTCGCCTGTTCGGGGATGATTGAATTGTGTGTGCATATGATTGTTGCATTTGTATGTTGCATGGCATAAACAAACGACAGAACAAAAACCAAAAATATTTTACAAACAAACACCCTTATCTCGGACAGTCTGCCTGTTAGCTAGCCTGGTTTCAGGTTCTTTGTAAGCTAAGTAGCCACGCAGTTCCGACAGAAGAGATAAGGGACGCTAAATATTCTTTCGCATAAAGCCATATTTTATCTCGGACAGTCTGCCTTTTAGCTAGCCTGGTTTCAGGTTCTTTGCAAGCTAAGTAGCCACGCAGTTCCGACAAAAGAGATAAAAGGCTATAAAATAAACAAATAAGAATAAAAAATAAATCCATTTTTTCCAAAAGTTCATAAATAAGACCTGGTCCAAAAATATTATACTCATAAAACATTCATATAGATAGTTTATTCTTCCAAAATATATACGCAAATACCATACATCATGTAGAAAAACATGATAAATAGAAGAATAAACACTCACATAAGCATCATTTTCATCAAACATGCATTCTTGTTTTAGAAAATGGAGGGAACAAGTAGACAAGTGGGGAAGGTGGATATTCTCCAAAACCATACTGGGAAGCTGGAACGACTTAGTGCAACAATGCCACCAGAGGTCCACGCTGATTTTGAAAAGTCCTATGGACGAATTTTGGACCTCCTAAAGATCAGTGTCGATCAGGTCTTCCTCAGGGTACTAATTCACTTTTGGAACTCTAGTCTGCGGTGCTTTGAATTTCCGCAGTTCGACATGGTGCCCACCTTAGAGGAGTATGAAGCTATGTTGAAATGGCCTAAATCAGCCGGGGTCCATATTCGCCACGAGGCGTATACTCCTGCAGCATCAGTCGCTGCCCTTATCCATCTACCGTTCCGACAGAGTATCCTGATAGGAAGAGGGAACACCCAGGGGTGGAAAGTATCAATGCTAGAAGACCACCTGTCCTACCTGGCTGAAAGGATAGAGTGGGTTGCCTTCAACAAAACCCTGGCACTAATAATCTTCGGAACAATCCTGTTCCCCTTCCACCTCGACACAATAGATCAAGCCGTCATGGACGCCTTCTTCGCTTGGGACGTGTACTCGAAGAGTCCCTTGCCTGCTATTCTTGTCGACACCTTGCTCTCGGTGGATTTTTGCCATCAGAAGCAAGGGAGAACACTCCGCTGCTGCTCTTCATTACTATACGTGTGGAGCATCACGCATCTTTACACCTCCAGTCACATGGGGATATTCCCCGATCCCTTGAGAAGCTTCTCCAAAATCCCCCTCCAACGACGCCTGACTATAGAATGGAGGGATGAGTTAGAACGAAAGGACGCCAACAGTATATCTTAGGTCTGCCCTTGGTTCCGACCCGGCCCCATTCTCATCAGATGTGGGGACTATCCGAACATACCCTTGATAGGACTCAGGGGTTGCATAGCCTACTCACCTAGAGTAGCTATGAGGCAACTCATGAGGACCCAAACTACTATTTCCCAAAGGGAGCTCGGAGGACTGTGCTTCTTTGGAGACCCGTGCACGATCACCAACTCATCAACCATGAGAAAAGCATAGGAGAGGCCAGTCTACATGGGAGACGGAGAGGCCAGTCTACATGGGAGACAGAGAGCTAGGAAAAGCTCGGGTAACTGTCACCAGTGACTACGAGGCGTGGAGAAGAAAAAGAGGGATGACTCAACCATCCACCACACCCATGCCAATCGCCAACAACGAAGAGCTGCGGGCACAAGTCAATGCCTTGACCCAGAGGGTAGAAATCATGGGAGCCCAGATACGGGCCCTTGAGGAAAAAGAGCAAGCATCTATCCTCACAATTGACGGTCTACAAAGGCAAGGCAAGAAAAAGGATCATGAAATAGAGCGCCTCAAGGACCAATGTGCTGACGCTAACGAGCAAGCTATCCAAGCATCCAAAACTGCCAGAACCAGTTCGGATAGCCAACTGCAAGAAATAACCGCCAAAACAACACACCTTGAGGCCGAATCAGCTATGCAGGCCCAAACAATCAAGGAGTTGTCGGAAGGGCTCCTTAAGGCTCGGTTAGACATCCGCCAAGAGCGAGAGGCCAACAGGAGACTCACCAAAAGTCTCTCTGAGCTACGCCTTAAGGAGAAAGACGGGCTAGCTCAGTACGGTCAAGTACTGCAAGAGAAGGACCGAGCCGTTGAAAAGCTCGATGAACTACAAGCCTTGGTCGTTCATCAAGAGGCGAAGATCAAAGAGGCTCAGAAGTACAGTCAAGATATGAGCCAGGCAGTCCACAAGCAAAGCGAAGAGCTCGCTCATCATGTCCAGGAAGCCGAGAGAGAACTACATAGGAATCAAGACCCGCCTGTGGGTTTCTTTAGGCTTTTCCGTTTTTGCCAAAAGACGCTTCGTAGTATGGAATAGGAGAATGTACACCTTCCACTGAATTAATGAAATCTTTTTCCTTATTCAACAGTTGTCTACTTGCATACATGAACATGCATTTGCATATTTAATTTCCCCTCCTTCACGATTAATAAATAAGATAATAAAAAGGAAGGATTAACTAACACGTCTTCCAACTCAGAAGAATGGAGAGAAAGCCACTCCTAATAAAGCTCACCCCAACGGTCGAATCATCGCAAGAGGGAAATAAACCTCGGTCGTTGGTCCTCAAGAGTAAAGAAGAGGGGGCAAGGACGCCAGTGCGACTATTTATGCCACGTCCTTTCCCCTACGAGTCAAATAAAGCTGTACCGTGGAGATATGAGGAATCTTCACCGATAAAAGAAGAAATAACAAACATAGCCGGCATTGGGGGCACAGCTAGAAGTGGAAGAATCTACTCCCCCAAGGACACACAAGAAAATGTCCTTCAAAATAAAGGAAAAAATAAAAAGACCGAAGAAGAAAAAGAAAATAAAGAATCCAAGGAGGAGACAGAGGAATTACTCCAGTTTATAAGGCAAAGTGAGTATTCCATTATTGACCAGCTCAACCGTACGCCTGCAAAGATCACGTTGCTATCTTTGATAATGAGCTCGGAACCGCACCGGAATGCCCTGCTGAAGGTCTTGAGCGAGGCGCATGTACCTCACACAATATCCCAAGAAAGGGTTGAGAGGATCGTCGGTCACATCATGGCAAACGATCACCTCACCTTCACAGAGGAAGAACTCCCCCTTTAGGGTCCAAAACATAACAAGCCCTTGCATATCTCGGTTAAATGCAAGGAATACCTCATTGCCAAAGTCCTTGTGGATAACGGGTCGTCCCTGAACGTGATGCCCAAGTGCACACTGGATAAGTTGACTATCAAAGGAACCCATCTCGCGCCCAAGCAAGCACCATCGTTCGAGCCTTCGACGGATCAAAACGAGAAGTAGTGGGAGAGATCAGCTTGCCAATCCAGGTTGGACCCACTACCTTCAACGTCGATTTCCATGTAATGGACATTACTCCAAAGATACAGCTGTCTCCTCGGCAAGCCTTGGATTCATGACGCTAAGGCAGTACCTTCGACGCTCCACCAGAAAGTCAAGTTCATAGTAGACGATAAACTGGTCACAGTCCAAGCAGAAGACGATATCCTGATCAGTGGACCGTCCACCCAACCTTATGTGGATGCGGCTGAAGAGGCCCTTGAAACATCTTTTCAAGCGCTCGAAATTGCCAGTATAGAGCGACTTCCCAGAAACACAAAGGTAGCCCACATGATGTTGAGGCATGGCTACCATCCTGGCCAAGGACTGGGGGCAGATTCCCAAGGCATGAGGGAACCCCCAGAATTCAAAGACAATCCTTACAAGTATGGCCTAGGATTTGACCATACCAAGGGTCAGGCGGAAAGAAGAAAAGGGAAGTCTCCCCTCCGCACACTCAAGCAAGTTTTCCGAAGTGGAGGGGTGCAAGCGTCAAGAGCCACTCTAGTCATTAGGAAATCTTTTTCTTTGTTGAAGGGATGTAAACCCCATGATTGTTAGAGATTATCCCCCGGGGCGAGCCCGACCCCCGGGCATTTTAGGGCACATATTCCCTTATTAATTAATAAGAATGATTCTTTCTATCTTCTTCTCTTCCTTCTACTTCTGACTGGACCACATAAATAACCCTGTCTAAATAAACATAAAAAGAGAAGAAGAATAAGAAGCGCTTCCAAATAATCAACCTTCACCATTGCCATTATCATCAAGTTAGCTGATTAGAAGCACATAAAAATAAAAACTTCACCTAAGCCATGAAGGAAGTCACGCTTCGCCAATACTGTGAACAAAAAATAATAAATCCACAAAAAAGAAAGAAGCCCAGAGAAGCCAAAGGCCAAAGAAAAGGGCAAATTACCCGGTAGGAAACCCACTAAGGGGGCTACACAAAAGATAGGGTCGACCCGGTAGGATACCCGAACAACAATAAAGGGTAGCCTAGGCAAAAGTTAGGGTTACAAATAAGGTCCGCTAGGATTTCTCCAAAAATTTTACAAAAGAAGGAACCTAGACAAAAGTTAGGGCCAACACACAGTATCCTAGTTCGAAAACTCAAAGGGCGATCTAGGGAAATCAGCTAGCCATTTAAAAGCAATAAGCGCGAATACAAAAAAGAAAGGAAAAATGTTTGCTTAGACAAAGCTTAAACACCCAGGCTTAACCTTAACCGACCATTCTTACAAATCCTTTTATCAATAAAAATCAACCCTCTAAAACACAAACCATTGATTTTTACCTCCTTTACTTCTTTTCTCTTGACCCTCACGACAATATTCTAGTAATTAATTTGGGAATATGGAGGCGTATAGTCAACAAGAGGATTGAAATCCCTAAAGCAAGGAAAAAGGGACACTACATGACAAAAGTGCTCTACAAAAAAAAAAAGAAAAAAAAGAGAAAAAGAAGAAAAAAAGAGAAATAGAGAAAGAAAGAAATTACGCTTCGGTCACAAGAAGTCCAGCATGGTACAACCAAAAGTAAATGCAGCGAATCGAAGGCTTTCAAGCACAACAAGACACGTCGGTTAAATCCTTCTGAAAAACTAATTAAAGTAGGCATTATAGGACATCAAACATGAAAACATTTGCATGCATAAAATGTTTTTGAACCAGGTCCTATTTCTTATTCAAAAAAAAAAAAAAAACCGAGACCGTGAATTCGAGACCGCCGTCTCGGAACCTCCAGGACCGCCGCTCTCGACCAGAGCAACCCAAACGAGACCACCGTCTCGACTTCCCGCACGGCGGTCTCGATCTGAAAAATTTCCCTATATAAGGGGGCATGCCTGGATGGGTTTCCTCACAACTCTCCTTGCCTCCTAAGCCTCCAGAGCCTCCAAAACTCATATCTCTACTCCTCCAAGCCTTCCCTGCTCAAGATGTTCAGCAGAAGTGCCTCCAGGAAGAGAAGGGGCACCGCTGGTGCTAGTAGCTCGGCACCACCGCCACCCCCAGATCCTTCTCAGCTGTCATCACAGCACCAGGCCCGCCTGGACAACATTAGGAACTACCAGTGGCACTCCATGCTGACACTGGACTTCGGCATTCTAGCCGAATTTGGATGGGAAGAAGACGTCAGAGCCCACATCGACAACATTGGGTGGGGCTTTCTGTTGCGAACCCCACCCACACATGTGTACCCCCAAGCGGTACAAGAATTCTTGGCCTCCGTCTCTCTCATCGAGATCCCCTCCATGGCCTCAGGCATGCAGCCCACCAAAATGGTGAACTATTTCATGGGTGGGCAATACCACACCACCACCCTGGAAGAATTCAATGTGTCCATTGGATTCATCCGGCCCGAGGAAGCGTTGACCCGGGAATACCGAGAGGCCATCTGCTCTCGGCCCGCCAACCTCACCCCCGCGAAAATGTGGCATGAGCTCACAGGAGCAACCACACTGCCCACTTTGATGAGAGGCTCCGCACTGCAACCGGCACTCCGCATTTGCCACAAGCTGCTGGCAGGCACAATCCATGGGAGGAAGGAGAGCCAGGGTAAGATATCCCTCCTTGATCTCTTTGTCCTCTACTGCATGCACCAGAGGCGGCGCTGCAACCCCGGATACTTTCTCCTAAGGGCCCTTAAGGACTTCGGGAGCAGATCGGGGTCGTCCTCATAGCTCCTCTCATCACCCCTCTAGCAGAGAGAATGGGGTGCCTTGGCCGGGAAGAGCTGGCCCGCGATCTCCGACCCGAGCCCATCAATGGGCCAATGCTGGTCAGCATGGGGATGCTGATACGTCGGGGAAACCAGTTCGCCCTACACCCCTCCCTGGACTTCGAGCTGGACCTCCAGGGGATTGTGGCGATGCAGGATATACCCACATCCCCCGGCTCCCAAAGACAACAACAGCAGCAGCAACAGCCACCACCGTACACAGAGGACTTTGCTGGCATGCACCAACACATGAATGATCTTAGCCAGCAGTTCGCCCAAATAGCAGTGTGGCGAGAGCAGCAGACCTAGTGGCAACAGGCCCATGATGCTCGCCAGCAGGCCTATCAAGCTCGCCAGGACGAGATCTACCAGGAGCAGCAGAGGATGCGGCAGGAATGGACGACATTCCAAGAGGACTACCGTGACGAAGTCCAAGAGCAAGTAGACTTCCGGTATCACGTGTACAAACAGTACCCTTACCCCGATTCCCCTGATGATAGCCCCTAGGGACCGCACTGGCCTAAATAAAAGCTGTTGTAATAAAATTTCCCATTAATAAAATTTTATTCCATGCACTCTTTGCCGCCTTTTGCAAAAGTCAGCGTAACAAAAAAAAGCTTAAAAGAGAAAAGGCATACGCTCAAGAAAAAAGCCAAAATCCAAAATCGCGAGAAAAAAGAGATAAAACCGCGAGAAAAGGCAGGATTAAAACAAAACAACTACCTTAACCAACAAAATTCCGACTACCAAGCAAAAGTCAAACACAAAAAGAGAAGAGAAGAACCCGACCAGCCAGCAAGAGTCGGATGATTACCACAAAAAAAAAAAACAAAGAATCCCCAGCAACCAACAAAGCTAGATGGAAAACCAACAAAATCCCTGGCGCAGCTCGGACGACCATCAAGTCCAAGAACATCTACCAACACAGAAATCAATCCCCAGTGAAAACGGCACATGAGCTACCCGAGCAGTAAGCCGCCACCACCACCAGTCCTACGCAACGGACTGTACCAGCCTGATAGGGGGTTTATACCTATCAACCAGCACACAAGGAGTGCCTAACCGGCGCATGGGCCACCTGAACAGTAAGCCGCCATTACCACCCTGATGGGGGGTTCATACCCATCCGGTCCCACACAACGGACCGTACCACCCTAATGGGGGGTTCATACCCATCCGGTCCCACACAACGGACCGTACCACCCTGATGGGGGGTTCATACCCATCCAGTCCCACACAACGGACTGTAACTACCAGCCTGATGGGGGGTTTATACCCATCAACCGAAGGATCGGCTACGTCAGGAGTAGTATCCGGAGGTTCTACCACGTGTCAACCAAAGGGATCGGCTACGTCAGGAGTAGTATCCCGGAGGTGCATAAATACAACATCTCCCCAGAGGATCATCCACCACAAGACGGGACGTCCGAAGGGTAGCCGGGCGAGAGGGTCAACTCCTTTACCTTCCTGTCTACCTGTCTGGCACAACAAAGCCAACAGCCGACTAGTCAGGTAAAGGGGGGCAGCTGTAGACCCCAAATCTTGCCCGGCCTCCAAATAAAGTCAGAAGACCCCCTATTTGAAGACGGCCGAAGCCTAACAAGCCACTAGGAGAGACTATTAGGCCCCCGTACTAAGATAGGAGGTTTTTCTGGCCCGTAAAATAAAGTTTCTCGCCCTGAAGGGACGAGACCGCCGTCTGGAAGGACCAGACCGCCGTCTCGGCTCACGCCAAGGACGAGACCGCTGTCTGGATTATCCAGACGGCGGTCTCGACTTCTGCCTAGTTGAGACGACGGTCTGGATTATCCAGACGGCGGTCTCGACCTCCTGCCATGATTGAGACGGCGGTCTGGATTGTCCAGACGGCGGTCTCGACCCTGTCAGACGAAACGACGGTCTCGACCTGTCAGCGCGAAAACTATAAATAGGGGCTCTCCCCCCTCATTTCCACACGTAAACACACAGTTCCTCCTCCTTCTCTCTAGATTTTCTCTCTCTAGAACCCCTCCGAAGCATTTCCGGAGTTTCTGAGTGTCTTTAGGAGAATTTTGAGCGTTCTAAATCTTCTTTAGAATCCCTCCGAGGCATTTCCGGAGTTTCTGAGCGTTGTAGAGTGAAGGGCTGCCACAAAGCACCCTCTTTCAAAGAATATAAGAAAGCTTGCTTCGAAGGTTCATAAACCTCTTTATTACTTTACCGCTTCCATTTAAATTATGCAATAGACGCTAGGGCCATGTAGTCATGATCTTTAAATACCACATAATAAAAGGGTAAAAGCGCAATTTTCCAGTTTAATTATTTATCCAAAGTAGCCGGCCTATCATAGGGAACCCGAAAGGGCGTCGTAAAGGAACTAACACTTCCTTTACACGTAACTAACTCCCTTACCCAACTCTGGTTCTAATGACCAAAGTTGGTTTTCGAAAACCAACGCCTCTTTAAACTCCTTTTCCGATGTTTCCGGTAAAAACATCGGTGGCGACTCCACGAACCCTTCAAAACCCGTTCTTGGGTTAGCCCGGTTATCGGACAACCCAAGAACACTTTTCGAAAACCTTGTCTCTAGGTTAGCCCAGTTATCGGACAACCTAAGGACGTTGTAACCACCCATAAAAAACGCGAAAGCAAGAGGGTCGACAAAACCATCGCGTCGCTCCGACCGCCTCTTTTTGACGGCGGCGACAAGGCTCATTAAAAGTTTGGTTCAATTTCGTTTTCTGCTGCCATGAAACCACCACACAGCCGCCTTTCATCTTCTGCAATTTATATTCAAGTTTGTTTACTCTTCTATCATTATTTTTAAATTCTTGTTTCGATTTTAATTATGTTTCTTCTATTGCGTTTTCAACTTTCCATGGATAGCTAAATCTTTGTATTGATTTTCTGAGAAGAATGCAAGTAGATCTTTGAGGTTTTGTTCTTCAATTTCATTTTGTTTGTTCTCTTAACTCTTCATCTTCTAATATTAGTGTTGAATTATAATCTGTTTATGCTTAATAAACCGAAACTTATATCACAATTTGCTTAATTCTGTGTTAGAGATGAGATTATGTGATGTATGCAAGGCTTAATTGTATAAGGATAATTTGGGGTTAATCTTCGCTTAGTTGGTTAATTTCATGTTGGAATAAGGGTTAAGGAAAATTTGGGATTGATCTTCGCTTAGTTGGTTAATTTCGAATTGGAACAAGGGTTAAAGCTAATTTGAGATTAATCTTCGCTTAGTTGATTAATTTCGAATTAGAATATAATTTGGGATTTATCTTCACTTAGTTGGTTAATTTCGAATTAATTTCGTAATCTAGGATAAGTGACACTGCATTAGAATAAGGAAATCAATTGCATTTTAATCTGTTTTTAATCTGCATTTTTATAATCTACTTTTGTTCTGTTTTATCTAATATTTTAATTTTGAAAAACTCCTTTTTTTTTGTTACTGTTCTAAATTTAAAAATTGATAAGCTTTGATAGAAATTTGTGGTCTTTGAGAGACGACCTAGGAAAGCTCCCTAGTACTACATTTATCTGTTTTAATTATTTGACCGAGTACGACATCGATCACCTGTGAACTTGTTTGGCTCAAGCAATTGCTTAGAGAGTTACAATTTGGAGATGTCACTCAAATGACACTTGTGTGTGACAATCAAGTTGCTCTTCATATTAGCTCTAATCTTGTCTTTCATGAGAGGTCCAAACACATTGAGATTGACTGTCATTTCATTCGAGAAAAGATTATGTCTGGAGACATCAAGACTGAGTTTGTTAACTCAAGTGATCAGTTAGCAGATATTTTTACTAAGTCTTTACGGGGCCTAGAATTGATTATATTTGTAACCAGCTTAGCGCATACGATTTGTATGCTCCAGCTTGAGAGGGAGTGTTAGATATTGTTTAGATATTGTTTATATATTGTTTGATATTGTTAAGATATTGTTAACCACAATATCAAACAATATCTTCTGTTTATTCTGTTACTTTCAGTTACTCTTTTAGTTGTACCTTTCTCTACTATAAATAGATTACCCTATGTGTGGTTTATACACAAGGGAGATTAATCCCAAACTCTATTTTCTTTATATTCAACAGATAGGAATTGAAATACTTTATCCAAACAAGAAAATTAAATTTCAATAAATTTGAATTATCTTATTCAAACAATCATTAGAAAAGTTAAATCATTTTAAATGAAAGGAATTCAAATTTAGTGTATTTCAATTTTCTAAAAATTACAATATACCTTATCCAAATACAACATTAAGGTAGTAAGGAAATAAAGCGAGAAAAGAAAAAAGAAAAGAAGAAAAAACAACAAAAGGATTGAAAGAATAAATAAAGTGGAAAATGTTTTTTCTTCTCTTTCATTTCCTAGACTCATATTCAAATCTTTTTTTGTAGGATTACTTAAGAACACCTCTCTTTTTAAGTCCATCATCATTTTTAGAGGAAAGGAGCCTTGAAGCCTTTGAAGAGCATAGAAGACCCATAAGGGGAGAGCAGGTCAATATTTTACCTTCTAGATGAGAGAGGTCACGACCTTGGAGTGCAAGGCAAGGGAGCCACTCCTTCTAGGTTAAAATTAGAGTCACATGTGCTTTTAGAATCCCTAGTGTATTTCCTTTTAGATCCCTTACTCATGCCTAAATATAGAAGACTCTCCACCTCTTATAATTGGTTGGAATTTGAATGAAAGTTTGAGAGTATTCTCTTGAGTGTTATTCACAATTTTAGTCTTATTCTCTTGAGACTCATAATTAATAGATAAATTTACAGATTAATCGATTAAAAATAGTTAAAAACAATTTTGTCATAATTTTAAATGATATATTTTCGAAATAATCGATTAAAACCACTTACAGACTTGAACAATCAACATTTTAATTGATATATTTTTGAATTAATCGATTAAAAGCGCTTAAGATGTTTTGGAAAACCTTCGTCAAGTATTTTGACTGATACATCTTTAAATTAATCGATTAAAAACACTTAATGAAGTTTTGGAAAATGTTCTGTCAGTATTTTAATCAATTAAAACTCGAATTAATCGATTAAAATCACTTATGAAATTTTAAAAAAATTTCTACCAAGTATATTAATCGTTTAAAACTCGAATTAATCGATTAAAATCACTTAAGAAGTTTTAGAAAATTTTCTACCAAGTATATTAATCGATTGAAACATGAATTAATCGATTAAAATCACTTAAGGAATAAAAAAATTATTATATTCAGAAATACTAATTTATCTTTTTTTACAATTCTTTTAATAAAAATCCTAATTAATATTTTCCCCTTCTTCTTCATAAATCCTTTTCTCATTTTCAAGTAAAACCTAGGTCACACTACTACAACTACCATCACTGCCGCTCCCACTCCCGTGCCGTTGCCGCCCCTGTGCTGCTCTTGCTACCGCTCCCGCTCCCACGCCGCTGCCGTCCAGTGCCGCTTCCGCTTCCACTACACATTGTTATATATAGTTATGCAACAAGTTTGACAGGAAAATAATGTAGCTAGAGATTGGTATGTATTAAAAGTAAGGTTCCAAGAGAAGCATAAAGTGGACAGAAAACCAAACTTGTCATAGGCTACTCCCTTGACTTTGGTATGTTTATTGGTTCCCTACCTGCTTTTCAAGGTAATCCTAATAATATTTTGAAGATCTTGTCCCTTTGATGTTTTTCCATATAGTTGAAAACATGCATCTTTGTTCACATCTCATCAAAATGAATGAAACTTGGGATTCAGATTAAAATAATCAACGTATGAACAGGTGCATAGATAAAATGTAACTATTTTCTATTACAATAATATAAAAACTAAAATATACCACGTTTTAGTATAATTTCCTATTATGTTCTATTTTTAATATATTAAATGAAGTTTAATGGTTACACTGTAAAATAATTAGAATTAGTATTGATGATAAGAATTGTTTAGTAATGAATGAGGTGGTGGTTAAGATGTGTTAACTTGATGGTGGTAAATTACCTCTCTTTTTCTTGACCATGAGGAGGTGATGGTGTTACCATCTCATGACTTAGTGGTGCCATATCAGTTACCCATTTCATGGACCTTGTGGGTTACTCTCAGTTGACTCTGGTGGTGTCACTCTCACCATTTCTATTCAAGGAAACCAGTGTTAACTAGTCCATCATCAAAATCATCAATTTTAAATTTTCTTTTTGAATTTCAAGTTACTACTAATCAAGGGTCATTATCCTCATTTTAGAATAATTATTTTCAAAACTAAAGTTTTTCTGTTGTAAGAGCTTATAAAATATATATGTACAAAGGGATAGTTTTTTCCTTTTCAAAACTCATGTCTCTAAGAAGAGGGTGAACTTGTTCATACTGTAGCAAGAGTTGTTGTTGACTACCCAACCAACTATTACCCTAACTAGTGACCAAGTTTATCATGTGGGCGACTACTAATGAATTGAAGACATGGCAAAGCCTTAGTTCACAAAGGGGTGCAGTGGGAACACGTCATCACACACTCATGAAACTCAGAGCGAGCATGCTTGTTATAAATTGCAACCTCATTACTTGTAACTCTCCAAGGTCCACTAGTTAGTGCTCTCTCTCTCTCTCTGTAGGTCCCCTGTGGCTGTGGTACCCTTTTATTCACTTCCAAACCTTATTCTCTGAATCCTCAAGTTTTCAGTTCATCTCCATCTCTTTTTTGAGTTTGGTTTCAAGTCTTCTGAATCCAATCTAAAATCTCGGAGAACATGTGAGGGGAAATGTACAAATCTATCTTTCAGTCTTATTTGGATGACAAATAAAAAAACAATAATAAAGATATATAATTATATCAAATGACTCATTCAATATGGTACAACGAATACATTTACTATTTAATATTAATTTTAGTACTAGCTAAGTCAATTATTTTATGTAGATTAAGAAAATGATAAAATAGTTTTATGTGAAATTGAATTTGTAAGTATAACTAATAGAGCTTTCAATTAATCTAACGATACTCATGGTATAAAAATGACTTATCTTTTACCGTTTGAATAAATTATTCAAACATGAGCTAGACAGGCACTAAGAAACAGTAAGTTGGCATTTGTTTGGAACATAATTAAAAGCATTGAGGGGGAGATTGATGGAAATGTGAAACATGTCCCTATATTCCCAAGAGATTATTTTTATGATGATCAAGGAAACACCTGAAATGAATTAAAATGTTTGACTCTATATAGCCAACTCAAGATTAGCACAGATTTGCATAGTATAGTGTAACACAGATTAATCTAGTATATTTAAACTCCCCCTGGATATGTTAATAATAAAAGTCCCCCTAACTCATTTGAGCAGAACTTCTCCTAACTCCTCTTATTTAATTCAAAATTAGGAATGAATTTCATACAAATTTTAATTCATTAAAAAATCTCCCCCTGTTTCACACATATTAATATCATCAAAATCTCTCCCTATTTCATTGATAATTATGAAAAATATTGCAATATAAATTGAGCACAAATTTGCATAGATTAGTACATAAATCAAGGTAGAGAAGATAATGCATTAAAAAGTGTCATAGAGAAGAACATCATATTAAGGAGGCAATATCTAGGATACCCAAGACAAATGAAGAGAGAGAAAAATAAAGGAATAGCATGATTGTAGAGATAATAGAATGGAATGCAGTAGTTTCCCCCAATTGCAGTCTTCTTATTAAGGAAACTTTCAAATTCAAATTCAAATTCACTCATATTCCAAATTTCAAATTTAAAATTCAAATTGCAACAAATTTCAAATTCAAATTCCAACAAATTCCAAATTCCAAATTCACTCAAATTTCAAATTGCAAAATTTCAAATTTCAAAAATCTCAAACTACAAAATTTCAAATTTCAAACTTTAATAATTTCAAATTTTCATAACATCAGATTTTCAAAATTCAAACTTTCAAATTTCTAAGTTGGTCAACAATCGAATTTATGTGACAAATAAGTGCAAATATTCAATGCAGAGGCATGAGAGACAAGAATAAACTTATCTTTGTAATATTTCCTTGTTCATCTAGCTTGTTAAAACTTATTTATGCATAAACAAACACGTGATCAAAGCCAATAGTGTTGCACATGCCAATACATTATGGTCATGCTATGCTGCTAACTGTTTATCACTTATTTGTCACATTCATGACACGCCACTACCCTGTTTTGCCACAATATTCAACCTACAACATCAACATACAAATCTAGGTACCCTTTGATTATTTTTGGGTCCTTAAAGGTTAGAGGAATCACAAGTCTCAGCCAAAAAATTAAGGATAAATGATAAGAAAATGATATAATGGATTATGTAATTCTCGTAATAAAAAACTTTTTCAACTAAAAAAACATTTTACGAGAATTCATGATCTATTAGATGCTCAAGCTATCAATTTATATTTGCCCCTTTGGGCACCCATTCATATTTGCCATTAGATATGCCAAAATGTTTTATGTAACATCTATTTGATGTATGACCTAATTTCATGCAATAAAAACATGTTGGTTTTCTTTGATGAGGTCTAAATGAGTTTCTTAAAGTTTTTGAAACTGGTTTCACATATGTTTTCCTTGACTCTTTCACAAAAGTATTTTTATGAGGTTATAGACTTTCTTTGGGTTTGTAACCAAGTCCAGCTTTTCTAGAGTCCTCTCTTTGATAACCTAATATAGAATCAAGATTTTCAGAAGATTTTGAAAACTTACTCATTATTTTCTCTAACTTGAAAATCTCATTTTCCAAATGATTACAATTTTCACAAGGTTTAGCAACTTCTTTATCTTTAGCCAAAGTTTTAAATTTATCAACATCTTTCTTTAAGCACTCATTTTCTTTTTCAAGAATACCAACAATATTTTCTAATGCATGAAACTTTTGTTTAAGTGCAGTATGTTCAAACATTTCTTGATAGGCTTCAAGCAACTCATCATATGCATTTGAGGATTTTGTGCTACTAACTTGTGATGAGGTTTCTTGTGATGAGGCTTCATCATCACTCTTTGTCATTAAGCAAAGATTTGCTTCTTCTTCTCCATCATTGCTTTCGGAAGAACTTTCTTGTGTTGTGGAAGTATCATTATAAGCTTTGCATTTTCTCTTATAGATACCGTTCTTCTCTTTCACATCTTTCTTCTCTTTCACATCTTTCTTCTCTTTCTTAAGTTTCGAACAGTCTGGTTTGATATGACCAAGCTTTCCACATCCATAACACTCATACCTATTGGTTTCCTCCTTTCTTTGTTGTCCCTTTTTCCTATTCTTCATAAACCAAATAAACTTTTTAACAAAAAGAGATATATCAGAATCCGAAAACTTACCTTCATTTTTACTTTCATCTTGTGAAGTTTTTACTGCATTTAGATCTATCGTCTTGGCTTGGTTATGTTCACCATTCTTTAACCTTTGTAGTTCTATCTCATGCTCTCGCAACTTTCTAAATAGAGTAGCAATATTCATTTTTGTGAGATCCTTTGATTCTGTAATAGCAGTGACCTTTGGTTGCCAATTCCTATCTAAGGATTTTAAGATCTTTGTGTTCAACTCCTCATTATCAAAACTCTTTCCTAATGCTTTCAAGTGATTTACTATATGTGTGAAGCGTGTCTGGAAATCTGCGGTGCTTTCATTCTGCTGCATTTGAAACAATTCATACTCCTGGATGAGTGTGTTCTTACGTGCTCGCTTTACTTAATTTTTTCCTTCATGTGTCACTTCAAGAGTGTCCCATATTTCTTTTACCGTCTTGCATTGTGAGACCCTAAAAAATTCATTACGAGTTAAGGAAGAAACAATAGTGTTTTGGGCTCTTACATCATATTGGGCACACTTGTTTTCATCTAGCATCCATTGGTCAAAAGTCTTTGGAACAAATCTAGACTCCATTGTTCTCATTGGAATGTAGGGACCGTTGAGTACAGCATCCCAAACACCATAATCTAGTGTTTGTAAAAATATTTTCATTCTCGCCTTTCAAAACTGATAGTCTTCTCCTTCAAATAGTGGTGGTCTATTTATTGAGGCTCCTTCCCTATAAACTTGATTCTGCATAGACATCTTGATAGATCGTTTAGAAATATCTTATCTAATCAAGCTCTGATACCACTTGTTAGACAAATGGCATCTAGAAAGGGGGTGAATAGATGCACAAATTTAAATAGATGCCAAATTAAAATTTTATTTATTTAAGATGCTAAATAAATTGTTAATTCAATTTTAATTATCATATAGAATACAAATATAGCGGAAGCGATATAATCAGAGAGATAAAGGGAAGGAAATAAGTAGATGTTATCATAGAGGTATAAGGAAGAGAAAAACACAAGTAATTTATACTGGTTCGGGTATAACCAACCTTACATCCAGCTTCCCAACTCTAATCACAACAGTGACCCCAATTCACTATCTTTCAAATTCAATTTACAAATTACAATCAACTCAGCAGAGGAACCAGTAAAAAGTAAACTAATTCAAAAGACAAACACCTCCTTAGAATCCCACTAAGGATGAACACCTCCCTAGAATACTGTTGACTATACATGAGTATGTTGCCTGAAGATTTTGATGATGATTCTAGAGCAAAGGACTTGAAGTCTTAAAGACTTATAAGGATTTTTATTTAATTGTAATAACTCTGTTTTGTCTTTTTGAGTTTGTAAAATTAGAGTCCAAGATAGCCAGCACATAGTCCATCCTCTAAAAGTTCATTTTTTTTTTATCAAAACCACTCTGTTATAATCGATTATCACTCAAGATAATCGATTATCCTGCATTGAAATCTTTTTTATGAAAACCTTATTGGAATAATCGATTACCTGGGTTGATAATCGATTATCTACCCAGATAATCGATTATCTTGGTCCAGTTTACTCCTATGCAAAAATTGTTCTGTGATAATCAATTATTGTTAGAAATGTAGGCTGAGATCAAGAGGGGGGGGTGAATTGATCTTTGAAAGATTTTCGTAATTTACAGATTATCTATTTCAAAGATTAAGAATTCTGACCAGTTCTTGAATCACACACAGCAAGCAATCAAAATAAAGGTAGTGACAGAATTAAAAGAGAGAAAGGTTTAGAAAGATACAACCAAGATTTATACTGGTTCACCCAATCCTAGGGCTACATCCAGTTTCCAGCCAAATTCCAGCTGGGTTCCACTAGATTGAACGTTTTACAGATTACAACTTTAATCTCACACTCAATCTACCACAAGAACCAAAATTCCAGTCCCTGCACCTAAACCTTCACCAAGAACCAAATTCCAGTTCTTGACCAACCCTGCAGCCAAATTCCAGCTACAGAAACCAGTGCCCACAATTCCAGGCACCCACAATACAATAAAGAAAGTAAAGAAACAAATAGAAGAAACTAGAACGCTCAAACCAGATTTATGCAGCTCTGCAGTATGAGTTTCTTCTCCAAAAGAATGCAAATTTTGCCTCAAGAAAGAACTTCTATGAACTTCACAAAACTAGCGCGATTCTCTCTTGAAAGTAGCACTTATGATCGCTTGATTGATTGTTAAAAGATGTATTTTAAAAACTTCAAGAAACTCTGTTTATATAGAAGATTTTCAAAACTGTTGGTTTATTTAATCTGTTAAAAAAATCTTTTAATCTGTTAAAAGTCTTGTTTTAATCTGTTAAAACTTCTTTTAATCTGTTATAAAGTTCTTGATTATTTTCCATATCTGTTTTAACTGATACGACCCCATTTATATCAATTAAAACTCTTTGTAAAAAATCTTCCAAATTGTTTTAATCGATTGTTTTGTTTTTCAATCGATTAAAATACTGTAAAACATTCTTATAAACTTTTCTAAGTGATTTTAACTGATAACAATCTGTTTTAATCGATTAAAACACTTTGAAAAAAGTTCACTTAGTTATTTTAATCGATTGAAACATATTTTAATCGATTATAATTCTACCAAAAGATTTCATAAAACTTTCTAAGTTATTTTAACTGATAGCAAGCTTGTATTAATCGATTAAAACATTCTGGAAAAACCTCTTAGTTGTTTTAATCGATTATTTCGCATTTGTATTGATTAAAATACTGACAAAACAACTTTCAAAACACTTCAAGTTATTTCAATCGATTATTTCGAGTTTGTATCGATTAAAATTCTGCCAGAACACTTTTCAAAATATTCTAAGTCATTTTAATCGATTATATCAATTCTATATCAGTTAAAATACTGGCAGAAGGTTTTCAAAAATCCTTCTAATGAAAACAATCGATTATTTCGAAAACATATCAGTTAAAAACCTGTTACAAAAGTGTTAAGAACATTTTATTTGATAAAGCTTATATGCTATTAGTTAAAATAGCTAATTAAAAACCTTTTATCAAAATACTTTGTTTTTAACCGTTTAAACATTTTTTAGAGGCATTTACAAAATCTTTTAAATGAAGAAACCTCATGCAGTAGAGAGATAAAAATGATTATACCTAAGCAGAGATGCAGACTCACTAATCCCACTACTCTTTTATCTAAGTGAGCTTTGACTGCCACAAAGTAGCCTTTGACTTCATTTTTGACTTCATCAAATCAACAAGATCTTTGCCAAATTAATTCAATAAGATCTTCATCACTTTCAATTATCACTTAAGATAATTGATTATCTACGTCTATTATGAGTTTTGAATTTCGAATTTGGACCTATTTTTGAAAACTTCTATTCCCCATACCCTAGTCTCTCTACTTCAGGTTTTCTAAGGCTCTCTGCAAAATAACAAACCTTTTTCATGCAAAAGTTAAGAGTTGTGATTGCTAGAGTGTAGACCCCTAATTTTGCCCGGCCTCTCAAATAAAAGCTAGGGGAATTTCACACAAAGACAAAGTTCACCCGACTTCCCAAATAAAAGAAAAGAAGACTTCTCGCAATAAGACGGAGGTCACCCATCCACACAATAAAGGCAAAGGAGACTTCCTACACAGAGATAAAGCTCGCCCGACACTTTAATAAAGGCCAATAAGACTTCCTACATGAAGATAAAGCTTCAACGGACACACATCGGCATCAATCTACGTCCGAAAAAGGAAAGGAAAGCTTCCCGGGGGTCCCAGAACGCGAAAACTGGACTAAACAGGCCGAGACCACCGTCCCAGAGTTGGGACGGCCGTCCCAACTGTCATTGTGCAAATGGGACGCGCGTCCCAAACCTGGGACGGCCGTCCCAAACCTCAGGGGGTCCCAGCCTGTGTTAAATTGCATTTGGGACGGCCATCCCAACCCAGACTGGCCGTCCCAGATTGGCACAACGTGGAAAACGCGTTTGGGACGACCGTCCCAACCCAGACGACCATCCCAAAGTTACAGGCGAAAAATGGCTATAAATAGGAGCCTCATTTGTCACACCTCACACACCATACAACTCCCAGTACTTGTCTATCCTCTTCCCTCTTCGAATGAACTCTCTGATTGCCTTTATAAGGTAACAATCAGTTAAGGAATCATATTCCAGCATTCGATTCTTCTGTAAAATTGAGTCGAGTCAATCTTGTATTTGGAGAGGAGAGTCTTTGTAGAGTGAAGGATTGCCAAAACGCATCCTTGTGATTCAAGATTTGATATACAAAGCTTGCTACGGAGGTTCTGTTCAATTCTCTTATCTTTTACTGCTTTATTTATTGCTTTCTGTATGCAATAAGAAATAAAATCATGTAGATAGCCATTCTTAACATTATGCAATAAAATAAGGTTAATCGCTTAATTTCTTGTAATCTTAACTTAAATGAATTAATCCGTCATAGGGAACCCGAAAGGGGCGTTGTGGGGTGCTAATACCTTCCCCACATGTAACTAACTCCCTTACCCGACTCTGGTTATAATGGCCAAGTTTGGTTTTTATTAAAATCAATGCCTTTTTCTCCTTTTCCAATGTTTATGGTCAAAACATTGGTGGCGACTCCAAAAGAACCCTTTTCGAAAACCTTGCTTCTATTAGAGGATAGTTCAGTGTTGAGCGCCTCGGAAGCAATGAACACACTTTAAACAAAAAACGCGAGTCTAAACCATCTTTTCGCGACCGCTCGCATAAACGTTCGAGATGTCCCAGGACGTCGGAACGGACGGCGGCGACAGATGGCGACTCCACTGAGGAAGCTAGAGAGTTGATCCCATTTAGTGACGGATAAATTCAAACTAAGCAAAGATTTGAAATTACGCCTTTACCCTTTTCTGTATGTTTTATTGTATGGCTTTAATAATTGCTGTATGATTACTTCTGCAAATTGTTTGAAATATAAATTGCACACAAAACCCTTGCACACAACAGTCCCTCTATACCCGGGGGCAAGAATGAATACCTATAGGGAGTGGGTGGCAGATACGACCGGCTTGTTGGCACACGGGGCTACAACCGTTGTCGGAAACCACCAACTCAAGGTGATAACTCTCCTCTTTTGGTCTAAGGATGTCGCCACGGAGTTCCGTGCATGACCCGAGGACTGAGAGATTGAGAGGTCCCTATAATGGGGGCACCTTGGGGACCTTTGGCCTTGGTGAGAACAGTTAGAACCGCCTAAACCAAGCACGTTTCTGCAGGAAAACCCTACCTCGTGATTAAATAAGCGTGGCTCTGCTCGTGGGTGAATGAATTGTGTGTGCATTTGTTTGCTGCATTTTGTATTGATGCATTAGCATAGGGTAATCATATAACAAACAAAAAATGAAAAACCCTAAAAATCAAAAAGTGATAAGATAAAAGACCTTTATCTCGGACAGTCTTCAGTTAAGCTAGCCTGGTTTCAGGTTCTTTGTAAGCTAAGTAGTCACGTTGACCGACAGAAGAGATAAAGGGTCATAAAAAAATATAAAAACGAATGAAAGCCATAAAAATGCCTTTTTATAATAAAAAGATTCTTGGCAAAGTCGTATCGTTCATACCACATAATCCAATAAGTGGAAAAACTAAGAGAGAAAATAAATGCACTAAGAAAATATGCACCATTTTAATAAACCTCCAAAAAAATGGGTCTTAGGAGCATTTTTTGGGAAAATTACTGGGCCAAATTGCCTGTGGCAGTTTGCAACTTGGTTCTTCACCCTTTTCTCTTCGTTTTGACATGCTGTGCGTCCAAATCGGACAACCCAGTCAAAAGTTATTCCACTTTCAATATCTGTTGTCATAAAAAAAATATATTTTTGTAGTGCATGCATAAAGCACATTCATTCTAGGATGCATTAGATATCCTTAGACAATAGCGAAAGAGACCCAAGTGTGTTTATCACCTTCCTAGAAGAGATAAGTGCGCTAAGGTATGTTGGTAACCTTTGAAAAAAGGAAGTTAGCACACTAAGGTGGGTATGGTACCCTTAAAACATAGGCTTTCGAGAAGATACCAAAGCTATTGTCTAAGGCATATCTATTTCACACTGATCATTTAAAATAAAAAGACAATAATAAAAATCTCTAAATCATTTAGAAAGTGGCTAGTCTTCTGCCCGTCCTCACTCGTGCTCAGAAAGCTAAGAAGATGGAACATCTGGAGGAACAAAATCGAAAGCTCACTACTGAGCTTAATACTCTAAAAGAACAAATGGCACAGATGTTAGAAATGATGCGTCAGCAGAATCTCCATAAAGAGGGTCCTCAAAATGGACAAGCCTCTCACCAAGACAAAGAGGAGGGACCCAATGATGAACAAGCCCAATCTGATACAAGGGCGGTGCATATTCATGCTCCGGAAGTATCAAAACAACAGCTGACTGCCCTTAAAGAGAGATTGAGAGCCATGGAAGGGCATAATTTTGATATTAAAGAGGCAGCTGATATGTGCCTCGTCAAAAATATCCAATTCCCTAACAAGTTCAAAACTCTGGACTTCCCAAAATACATGGGAATGACCTGCCCCAAAAGCCATCTTACAATGTACTACCGTAAGATGGCTGCATATGCGGACAATGAAAAGCTCCTGATCCATTGCTTTTAGGAAAGCTTAGCTGAATCAGCCCTAAATTGGTATATGCAACTGGAAGGAGGGCAAATCCAAACCTGGAGACATTTGGCGGATGCTTTTAATCTGACCCCTGAAAGAGCAGATCTACAATATTGATCTGACCCCTGAAAGAGCAGATCTACAACTACTAAGCAAGAAAAACGACGAATCTTTTAAAGCATATGCTCAAAGATGGAGGGAATTGGCAGCACAAGTAGAACCTCCTCTATCCGATAAAGAAACCACATCCATGTTTATCAATTCTCTAACTGGTCCCTATTATGACAAAATGATAGGGAACACATCAACACTTTTTGCGGATGTGGTAATCATAGGAGAAAGAGTAGAGCAAGGTCTAAAAAGTGGAAGAATTACACAACACACTTCCTCCAATTCCTCTACTCCAAACATTAAGAAGAGCATCGGAAAGAAGAAGGAAGGAACCGTGAATGCAATCAACATTGCCACTCCTTCTTCCTCCTCGCAACAAACCAAGCCACGCAGACAAGAGAGGAAATTCACTTCCATACCTACCTCCTACGGAAGTCTGTTTTTGAAATTATTGGACGCCAAGCTCCTCGTACGTGTCCCTCCCAAGAAAATGGAGCCACCATACCCAGAATGGTATAAATCTAATGAAAGTTGTGATTATCATTCAGGCTCTCTGGGACACTCCGTTGAAAACTGTGTGGCCTTAAAGCACAAGGTCCAGAATCTAATAGATGCAGGGTGGATTACCTTTGATGCATCTACTCCAAAAACGGATGACCAACCTCTTTCCAAACCCGAATGAAGGATGGGCTAAGGAAGATCAGCAATTTAGGGCTCATCATTTTGTCATCTAAATAAAAAAAATATAGATAATAAAAAAAAATATATCAAAAAGCTTCCGATGTATCTCTCGTGGTCCCCGCCCATGATCGCGAGATTTTTGATTAAAGTGGGCTTTGTAAATATTTGCATCTATCAATAAAATGAGGCATTTTTCATAATATTCATATGCTTCTCATTCTTTTCTGTCTCCAAAATAAAAATCTAGACCCAAATAAGGACCATATAAACAATCATGTCTCGTGATTGAAAACTCCCTCGCGGATCCGAAAGCCGAAGGCGAATGGATTGAGTCAGACAGTGAGGAGGGGACCATTTCCCCGGACATACAAAGAATGTTGGAAAAATAAGCTCAATTGATACATCCCCATAAGGAAAAAACTAAGGCCTTCAGTTTGGGACAAGGAGATAATAAGAAAGAAATAAATATCATAATGTCAGGGAAGGGGTAATAACACCTTTGCACTTATTCATGCCTTGTCCTTTCCCTTATACATCGGATAAAGTTGTACCATGGATATGCATACAAGAATCGTCTGTCAATGATGATATTTCTAATATAGCCAGCATTGGGGGCACGACAAAAAGTAAAAGAATTTATTTTCCAAGGAGCTACAAGATAATGCTCCTAAAAAAACAAAGGAAAAAATAAAGAAATCGAAGAGGAAAAGGAAAAAAGAATCCAAAGGGAAGATTAAGTAGACCTTTGATTCACGGTGCTAGGGCACTTTCTTCAACGCTCCATCGAAAAATCAAATTCGTGGTAGGCGACAAGTTGATCATGGTTCAAGCTAAAAAAGACATTTGAATCAGCAAGCCGTTCACCACACCTTAAATGGATGCGGCTGAAGAAGACATTTGAAAATATGAAAAACTTCCTAGCAGTTTAAAAGTGGCCCATATAATGAAGAGATATGGATACAGCCCAGACAAGGGCTTGGAAAGGATGCTCAAGGAATAAGAGAGCCACCAGATTTTAAGGATAACCCTTTAAAGAACAACCCTACAAAAGAACAAGTCATACGATGAAAAGGGAAGTCTCCCCTCCATACCTTAAAAAGACGATCTTCCAAAAAAGAGGGATATTAGCATCAAGGGTAGCATTAGTCATCAGACGTCCTTCTTCTGATTCTAAGGGATGTAAACCCAATGACTATTAAAGATCACTCCTCGGGGTGTGCCCGACCCCCGAGCATCTTTAGGGCACGCATTTCCCTTTAGATAACAAAGAATGCTATTCTTACTATCTGCTTCTCTTTTTACTAAATGTATCTATACCCCATTAAATAACCAATGTTTAGACAAACGTTTTGTTCCAAAATGTGTCAAAATAACCAAAATGCCATACACAAAATGAAGCCAAAGTTAACATGATTGATTAGCTAGAGACACGAATAAGAAAATCGTGTTTCGACAATGTTTGAGAAAAGAAATTATTATTAAAAGAAGCCCGTCAAGGTCAAAGGGCCAAGACAAAAAGATGAAAGGGCAAAATCCTAGGCTAAAAACCCAAAAGGGTGAACTAGGAAAGTTAATCAGTCACAAATATGCGCCAGAGTATTCAGTTGAAAGACGCCACCTCATTAAGAACAAAACATTTGTTTAAACTAGCCTAAACACAGACCAACCCTGGCTAGCCATTCTTACAAAAACTATTATTTCAAAAAAATCTCGCTAAAACACAAGCCTTTGCAATAAATCCCTTTCTTTCTATTCTCTTGACCCTTCATCATAAAGCATTCAAGTAATTGACTGGGAAATGTGGAAATATGGTGATCAATAGGAAGGTTGAAATCCCTAAGGAAAGGAAGAGGGGCATTGACATAACAATTGCTCTACATTCAAAAGGATTACTCTTCGGTTATAGCAAAGATCTGAGACGACAAATCGGTACAGCTAATCATGTTGACAAAAGCACATGATGATGGAAGTAAACTTAAGAGAAGCTGAATGGGTTCGAAGCCGATATGTCCAGCTAAACCTTATTGAAGAAAAACGGCTGAATATTATATGTCACGGACAAGCCTATCAAAGGAAAATAAAAAAGGCTTACAAAAAAAGTCAACCCTCACATTTACCATAAGAAGGATTTAATGGTAAATAAGTTGCTTCCAGCCCAAAAGGATAAAATTGGAAAATGGGTAGTGAACTACGAAGGACCCCTTGTGGTCAAATGAGCTTTCTCGGAAAGGGCTCTTATCCTCGCCAATATGGATGGAAAAGAACTTCGACAATATGGATGGAAAAGAACTTCGACACCTAATCAACTCCGGTACGATGAAGAAGTATTATGCTTGAAGACATTGCTCAAGACCCATCAGGAATGAAAATCCGCAAAGGACATTCCTGGGCAAAAGATAGGGTCCATATTCCTCGCTAGGATACGTCCTAGGCAAAAAGAAGAGGTAAAAAAAAAGTAAATAAAAAAAAACTAAGAGCAATGGTTACTTTAGTCGAAAACCGAAAAGGCGGCTAAAGTAACATTCTTCCAGAAGCAAGCAGTCTGCATAGTCTTCACTCTGAGCTCAGACATCTCAATTGAAGCAATTAGGAGAACCAGGGGCCATATATCATGGACATGACTGTTTAAGCCTATACAGTATAGCCAACCCTAACTACCCATTCTTCTAAATACCTTTTGAAATCCTTCTATAAAAGAAATAAACTTTTTCTCATTTATCAATAAAATTCCTTTTCATTTCCTTTCTCTTGACCAAATATTATGGAAATGCCTCTTTATTGATAAATCATAAATATGCGCAAAGACCTTTAATCAAAGATCAAGCATGCATCTAAAAAAGGGAAGCATATAAAAAATAATAAGAAAATAACAAATGCCTGCTAGGATATTTTTAGGTAAAAATCAGGGTAGCCTGCTAGATCGGAAATCCCAAAAGAACGGTCTAGGCAAAAGATAAGGCAAAAGCCCCCTAAGATATTCTAGGCAAAAATTAAGGCAGCCCGCTAGATTGAAAACCCGTAAAGGGCGGTCTAGGCAAAAGATAGGGCTAAAAACAAGAGATGGATAAAAAGAGGAGCCCATCATCATGGTCATAAAGGAGGAGCCCATCGGCGTATTCATAAGAAGCCAACGGGAGAAGGCCAGTTACTTTCTAAATGCATCAAAAATAAATAAACATTAGATTGCATTTAGGACATTCACACACAAAGTAGTTGCATAATACGACTTTGTCAAAATCAAGAAAAATAATTTTCTTCAAACAAGAATAATAAACATGCATATAAGGAGGATAGTCTCCATGCTTATGATTGAAAATAGAAGGCGCCAAAATCCAGCCTCTAAATGAAAATCAAAATCGCGAAAGGCGAAATCAGAATCATTCCAGCAGAATAAATAGCTTCAAGAAAATTAGCTCCAACCTTCTACACCAATAAAAGAAGGTACATCGAAGAAAAAGGCCAACGGAAAGGCTCGATGATCCCCAAGCGGATCCTTGCCTACTCCAGAGGCAAAACAAAATCACTCCATGACTCAGCATCATCATCACATGAGTCGTCAACCATAGTCATTTAAAGATCTGACCACTATCCTTCCATCCAAGGAAAAGGAAGTCATCAACATAAGAAAAAGCCAATGGAAAGGCTTGATCATCCCCAAGAGGATCCTTGCCTACTCCAAAGGCAAAATAAAAAATTACTTCGTGACTCAACACCACCACATGAATCGTCAAAAAGAGTCAGTTGAAGATTCAATCAACATCCTTCCATCTAAGGAAAAGGAAGTCATCAATATGAAAAAGCCAACGGAAAGGCTTGATCATCCCCAAGAGGATCCTTGCCTACTCCAGAGGCAAGA
The DNA here is from genome assembly GCA_963425845.1 of Sphenostylis stenocarpa. NCBI lineage: Eukaryota > Viridiplantae > Streptophyta > Magnoliopsida > Fabales > Fabaceae > Sphenostylis > Sphenostylis stenocarpa. Next base: position 39,517,942 of record OY731400.1, read on the forward strand.
CAAAAAGATTACCTCACGACTCAGCTTCATCACCACATGAGTCATCAAGCAAACTCATCCAGAATCTCCGCTTCATTCCCCAAAGGAGAATAAGGACTACACAAAAGTCCATCAAAGAAAATACGGAGTCAAATCCTCCATATCACCAGGGAGCAACGAAAAAGAAATAAAAACTTTCATTCCCCAATAAAGGCCACAACGAAAAAAGCCAAATAAAAAATCTCCAAGAAGAGCATATCAAGAAAAGTCTACAAAAGACAAAAGGAAGAAAAATCTCTTCATCCCGCTCAAATAAGAGCTTCACAAAAGACCAGGAAACCGACAGACTCCTCGGTGAATCTCCCAAAACAGAAAAGAAGAAAATTTCTTCATTCCGCTCAATGAAGAGCTTCACAAAAGACCAGGAGCTCAAGACTCCATCATCATAAAAAAAATCAAATCAAGGATTAGATCCCCTAAGAAAAGAGAAATTCCCCAGGGATTGCTAAAAAAGAAAAGAAAAATGATATATTTTCATCCAAAGAAAAAGCCAATGTGCATAAAAAGGCGCACATATAAACCCATTCCCCAGCAGGAATAAGAGCATAGGCAAAGCCAACTCAAACAACATCATCCAATAAGGAGTCAAAAACTCCATTCCTCCCTAGGGGGCAATTCAAAATAGATCCCCAGAAAACAACCAAATCCCTGGTGGATTACCAAAAAGAAAAATCCCCAGCAAGCCTACCAGCAAAGGCAAACTACAAATTCATATCCTCAGGGAGTTAATCACCTATAGCGCCCAATATGGATATCCCCAGCGAAGTGCAAAGCCTTCACTCCCAAGAAGAGCCTCTGCCTAAGGCGAGCAAAAAACTGATATCCCCAAGAAATGGGAAATCAACCTATAAGAGGTAATACAAGCACAAAGCTTCCAATAAAGCATCTGCCTACTCAAAGGTATTACCAAGAGCAAATATCCTCAGGTAGAACATCAACCTATTCAGAGGCGAACAACAAGTAAAAAGCCTTCACCACTATTGAAGCACCCGCCTAATCAAGAGGCACAATAAAAAATCAACAAATCCCCAATGGATTCCCACCTAAATAAGAGGCAACCAGCAAAGAATCCCCGGCAAAGCCGGATGGCTAAACAAGAAAAGCCAAAAACAAGAATCCCCGACCAAGACCGGATGGCTAAAAGAAAAAGCCAAAACAAAGAATCCCCGGCCAAGACCGGATGGCTGAAAGAAAAAGCCAAAACAAAGAATCCCCGGCCAAGACCGGATGGCTGAAAGAAAAAGCCAAAACAATGAAATCCCCGGCAAAAGCCGGATGACTAAAAGAAAAAGCCAAAACAATGAAATCCCCGGTAAAAATCGGATGACTAGAAAGTCAAGAAGAAAAACCAAATCATTCCCCAAGGAATAGGCGCATGATCAAAGACAGTAAGCCACCAACACTTCTCCGAAAGCCCGTTAAGGGTATGAACTCATCAATCAAAAGATTGAATGAGAAGAGCCTAGTCAATATGCAGGTTCGCACCCAGTGGGGGTGTAAAAACCACTAGAGCCTAGTCAATATGCAGGTTCGCACGCAATAGGGGTGTAAAATCCATTAGAACCTAGTCAATATGCAGGTTCGCACCTAGTGGGGGTGTAAAAACCACTAGAGCCTAGTCAATATGCAGGTTCGCACCCAATGGGGGTGTAAAATCCATTAGAACCTAGTCAATATGCAGGTTCGCACCCAGTGGGGGTGTAAAATCCATTAGGACCTAGTCAATATGCAGGTTCACACCCAGTGGGGGTGTAAAAACCACTAGAGCCTAGTCAATATGCAGGTTCGCACCCAATGGGGGTGTAAAATCCATTAGAACCTAGTCAATATGCAGGTTCGCACCCAATGAGGGTGTAAAATCCATTAAGACCTAGTCAATATGCAAGTTCGCACCCAATGGGGGTGTAAAATCCATTAGGACCTAGTCAATATGCAGGTTCGCACCCAATGGGGGTGTAAAATCCATTAGAACCTAGTCAATATGCAGGTTCGCACCCAATGGGGGTGTAAAATCCATTAGAACCTAGTCAATATGCAGGTTCGCACCCAATGGGGGTGTAAAATCCATTAGAACCTAGTCAATATGCAGGTTCGCACCCAGTGGGGTGTAAAAACCACTAGAGCCTAGTCAATATGCGGGTTCGCACCCAATGGGGTGTAAAATCCATTAGAACCTAGTCAATATGCGGGTTCGCACCCGGTGGGGGTGTAAAAACCACTAGAGCCTAGTCAATATGCGGGTTCGCACCCAATAGGGGTGTAAAATCCATTAGAACCTAGTCAATATGCAGGTTCGCACCCAATGGAGGTGTAAAATCCATTAGGACCTAGTCAATATGCTGGTTTGCACCCAATGGGGGTGTAAAATCCATTGGAACCTAGTCAATATGCAGGTTCGCACCCAATGGGGTTGTAAAATCCATTAGAACCTAGTCAATATGCAGGTTCGCACCCAATGGAGGTGTAAAATCCATTAGAACCTAGTCAATATGCAGGTTCGCACCCAGTGGGGGTGTAAAAACCACTAGAGCCTAGTCAATATGCAGGTTCGCACCCAATGGGGGTGTAAAATCCATTAGAACCTAGTCAATATGAAGGTTCGCACCCAATGGGGGTGTAAAATCCATTAGGACCTAGTCAATATGCAGGTTCGCACCCAGTGGGGGTGTACAATCCACTAGAACCTAGTCAATATGCGGGTTCACACCAAGTGGAAGTGTAAAAACTACTAGAATCTAGCAAAAATGCAGATTCGTACCAGGTGGGGGTAGGTACCCACCAAAACCTTAAAAATAAGTTTTTTACCAGATGAGGGTAGGTACTCATCAAAACTTAGCAAAATGCCTCGGGTAGAGTAAAAATACTCACCTGAAGCATTACAAAAAACGGGTGCAAAGACTTGCTTCTATTAGAGGATAGTTCAGTGTTGAGCACCTCAGAAGTAAGTACCCACAAGAGTTTAGCAAAATGCAAACTCATACCGGGTGAGGGTAGGTACTCACCAAAACCTTGTAAAACAAGGTTCATACCTAGTGGGGGTAGGTACTCACAAAAGTCTAGTAAAATACAGACTTATACCAGGTGAGGGTAAGTACTTACCAGAGCTTTATAAAAGGAGGCTCAAACCAGATAGGGGTTGGTACCTATGAAAATATTTATCATCCGGAGGATCAGCAAAGGAGCAGCATCCGAAGGATAATCGGGCAAAAGGGTTAACTCCTTCCCCTACCAACTAACTTTGTCGGTATATTAAACCAACAAATTAGTTTGGCAGGTGAAGGGGGGGCAGCTGTAGACCCCTAATTTTGCCCGGCCTCTCAAATAAAAGCTAGGGGAATTTCACACAAAGACAAAGTTCACCCGGCTTCCCAAATAAAAGAAAAGAAGACTTCTCCCAATAAGACGGAGGTCACCCATCCACACAATAAAGGCAAAGGAGACTTCCTACACAGAGATAAAGCTCGCCCGACACTTTAATAAAGGCCAATAAGACTTCCTACATGAAGATAAAGCTTTAACGGACACACATCGGCATCAATCTACGTCCGACAAAGGAAAGGAAAGCTTCCCGGGGGTCCCAGAACGCGAAAACTGGACTAAACAGGCCGAGACCACCGTCCCAGAGTTGGGACGACCGTCCCAACTGTCATTGTACAAATGGGACGCGCGTCCCAAACCTGGGACGACCGTCCCAAACCTCAGGGGGTCCCAGCCTGTGTTAAATTGCATTTGGGACGACCATCCCAACCCAGACTGGCCATCCCAAAGTTACAGGCAAAAAATGGCTATAAATAGGAGCCTCATTTGTCACACCTCACACACCAGACAACTCGCAGTACTTGTCTATCCTCTTCCCTCTTCGAATGAACTCTCTGATTGCCTTTATAAGGTAACAATCAGTTAAGGAATCATATTCCAGCATTCGATTCTTCTGTAAAATTGAGTCGAGTCAATCTTGTATTTGGAGAGGAGAGTCTTTGTAGAGTGAAGGATTGCCAAAACGCATCCTTGTGATTCAAGATTTGATATACAAAGCTTGCTACGGAGGTTCTGTTCAATTCTCTTATCTTTTACTGCTTTATTTATTGCTTTCTATATGCAATAAGAAATAAAATCATGTAGATAGCCATTCTTAACATTATGCAATAAAATAAGGCTAATCGCTTAATTTCTTGTAATCTTAACTTAAATGAATTAATCCGTCATAGGGAACCCGAAAGGGGCGTTGTGGGGTGCTAATACCTTCCCCACATGTAACTAACTCCCTTACCCAACTCTGGTTATAATGGCCAAGTTTGGTTTTTATTAAAATCAATTCCTTTTTCTCCTTTTCCAATGTTTATGGTCAAAACATTGGTGGCGACTCCAAAAGAACCCTTTTCGAAAACCTTGCTTCTATTAGAGGATAGTTCAGTGTTGAGCGCCTCGGAAGCAATGAACACACTTTAAACAAAAAACGCGAGTCTAAACCATCTTTTCGCGACCGCTCGCATAAACGTTCGAGATGTCCCAGGACGTCGGAACGGACGGCGGCGACATAGAGAACTTTCTATAGGGAAGAAAAAGGGGCTTTTGAAACCTAGTGTGGGCTGGAAGCGATAAGAATCACTGAGTGGGACTCTTGGTGGATTGTGTGTTGTGTCGTCTTTAGGAAATGTTGTTATTCATCCTTTATGGATTCAAAGGAGGTACTCATCTCTTGTGTGACTCAAGAGAGGTGTTTTCCAATCTTTATCTTTGTATTTGTAATATGTTTGAACTGTGATTATAGTGATAGCGTTAATCCTCTTTTAGAGTGATTAGCAACTGGACATAGGGTCTTTTGATCCGAACCAGTATAAAACACTTGTGTAATCTTCTTATCCTTTCTCTCTTTACTTTACAAGTATTTTAATCAGTGAATTTTGGGAAAATTTTCAAAACCCTAATTTTTATAAGAAACCAATTCAACCCCCCTCTTGGTTTTGTCTGCAACCACAAACACTCCGTTGCGCACAATATCTAACAAGTGGTATTAGAGCTTGCTTTGATAGTTCTTCAAAAATTTCGACAATGGCCGGACAAAACCAAACCTTTACTGAAGGTGCTTCTATTAACAAACCCTCACTTTTTGCAGGAAAAAATTATCCCTTTTGGAAAGTAAGATTGCAAATATTTTTGGAGTCTGCTGATAGGGGTGTTTGGGATGCTATTATAAATGGTCCTTTTATTCCAAAAATAACTGAAAATGAAGTAGAGGTACCAAAAACATTTTCTAGATGGTTGACTGAAGAAAATAGGAAAGCACAATATGATGTTAGGGCTAGGCATATAATATCGTCTACTTTGACCCTTGATGAGTTTTACAGGATATCCATTTGCAAGAGTGCTCAAGAGATGTGAGAAATACTAAGAGTAACCCATGAAGGAACCGATGATGTAAAAAGAGCATGGAAGAACTCATTGATTCAAGAGTATGAAATGTTTAGAATGCAACTGGGAGAATCAATTTTTGATGTTCAAAAGTGTTTCACACATATTGTGAACCATCTCATCGGGCTTGGTAAGACTTTTGACACTGACGAAATAAATGTGAAAATTCTTAAATCTTTGGACAGGAAATGACAACCAAAGGTGACTGCCATTACGGAGTCACAAAATCTTGCCACTATGACTATGGTAGCTCTCTTTGGAAAGTTGAGAGAGCATGAATTTGAACTTAGAAGGCTAAACGATGAAGAAGGCCAACATCAAAGGAGAAACCTCGCTTTCAAAACTGAAGTTTCTAAAAACAAGAAAAAGAAGGAAGAAGAAAGTTTTGATAGTGAAGAGGATGAAAACTTGAGCCTCATGACTAAAAAGTTCACCAAATTCATGAAATCCAAAGGAAGACAATCATTCAAAGGTAAAAAGAATGAGAAAGAAGTTTCTTCATTAAACTTTAAATGTTATGGTTGTGGTGAAACATGGCATGTTAAATCTGAATGTCCTAATAAGAAGAGGAATGATCATAAAGGAAAGAAATCCTTTAAAAAGAAAGCTTAGATAGCAGGGGATGATAGTGACTCAAGTTCAGAGTCAAGCGATTTGGAGGTTGAAGCAAATCTTTGCTTGATGGAGAATGATAGTATTTCTTCTGATTATGAGGTAAGTGATTCCAACTATTCTTCAAATGATGACGAGAATGACTATGATGCTTTGCATAATGCATATCAAGAACTATTTGCTGCTTTTAAAGATTTGAAAACTGAATATAAATCTTTGAAAAAAGAATTTGAATAAATAAAAAAAGAAGTAGAATCTTTAAAATAAAAAATAGTAATTTTAGAAGAAAAAGGGAATAAACAAATAGAATGTACATCATGTAAAGAATATGAACATGAAAATGACATATTTAGATACTTACTTGAAAAAGCAAAGAAAGAATTAAGTGATTGTTACAATGATGAAGTTATTATTCAAACTCAAGTAAAAAATCATGTTCCATGGAAAAATCCTAAAAATGAAAGAACCTGTAAAGTATGGAATGTGAAAGAAACTAGATCTCCACAAAATGGAAGTAAATTATTTTCAAAAGGTAAATCATCAAACATATGCTTTTATTGTATGAAACATGGTCACACTTCAAATAAATGTAGAATTAAGCATTTTGGTTTTCCTAAAGGAAAATACATTTGGGTTCCTATTGTTAAATAATATGATTATTTCTAACCCCAAGGACCCAAAAGTTATATGGGGACCTAAGTTTATTGTTCCCTTATTTTGTAGGAAACTTCAAAATCCAAGAAGTCTATGTGGTATCTTGACAGTGGGTGTTCAAGACACATGACTGGAGATAAAAAGAAATTTGTGAGTTTCAAAGTAAAGGAACAAGGATATGTGACCTATGGGGATAACAATAAAGGAAGAATCCTTGACACTGGAAATATTGGTGGTGCAAACACTTTGGAGATAAATGATGTGCTCCTTGTTAATGGGCTAAAGCACAATATCCTAAGTATAAGCCAACTTTGTGATAAAGGATTTAAGGTAATTTTTGAAAGTAAGTTTTGCACCATACATTTAAAGGATTATGAAAATATAGCATTAAAAGGTATTAGGCATAACAATATTTATTTGATTGACTTGGATTGTGTATCTAAGGTTGATATAACATGCTTAGTTGTTAAGGAAGAAAATCCATGGTTATGGCATAAAGAGCAACTCATATAAATATGCATCAATTAAATAAACTTATATCAAATGACTTGGTTGTTGGTTTGCCTAAGTTAAAATTTGAAAAAGATAAATTATGTGATGCATGTCAAAAAGGTTAAACAAGTAAAATAATCTTTTAAATCTAAGAATGTTATTTCCACATCAAAACCTTTAGAAATTTTACACTTAGACTTATTTGGTCCATCTAGGATAAAAAGTTTTGGTGGAAATTACTATGCACTTGTAATTGTTGATGATTTTTCTAGGTTTACTTGGACATTTTTCCTAACATTGAAAAATGAGGCTTTTAAGGTCATTAGGAAGTTTGCCAAGCAAATTCAAAATGAGAAAGACTTAAGAATCAAAGTGTTAAGGAGTGATCATGGAGGGAAATTCCAAAATGAATCTTTTTAAAATTATTGTGAAGAAAATGGAATTTTGCATAATTTTTCTGCACTTAGAACTCTCCAACAAAATGATGTAGTAGAAAGGAAAAATAGGTCATTAGAGGAACTTTCTAGAACCATGCTAAATGAATCAAATGTTCCTAAATATTTTTGGGCTGATGCTGTAAGTACTGCATGTCATGTATTAAATAGAATGCTCATTAGGCCCATCATAAAATTAATTCCTTATGAATTGTTAAATGGAAGGAAGCCTAATGTTTCTCATTTAAAAATATTTGGTTGTAAGTGCTTTGTTTTAAACAATGGTAAAGATAACTTAGGAAAATTTGACTCAAAATCCGATGAGGCTATATTCTTAGATTATTCACTTTCTAGCAAAACATATAGAGTATTCAATAGAAGAACCTTGAATATTGAAGAATCTGTACATGTTACTTTTGATGAAATTGTAGACCTTGAGGGAAATCCTCTTGAGTCAAATAAAGAATTTGAAGGTGATGATGAATACATAAGAGAAGCACTAGATGAAATGTACCTAAATGAAAATGAATCATCACAACCATCAAAGACGGTAAAAGAGTGACAACCACTAAAAGGACTTTCAATGAACAATATAATTGGTGATATTTCAAAAGGGGTATGCACTAAAAATATGAATAATTTCTGTATGTTTGTAGCTTTTGTTTCACAGATTGAACCCAAAAGTGTTGAGGAAGCACTCAAAGATGACCAATGGTGCATTGCTATGTAAGAAAAACTCAAACAATTTGAAAGAAATCAAGTCTGGGAGTTAATTCCAAGAAAAGAATCCCATCAAGTAATTGGAACGAAATGGATGTTTAGAAACAAACTTGATGAAGATGGAAATATAACAAAGAACAAAGTTAGACTTGTTGTAAAAGGATACTATCAAGAGGAAGGTATTGATTATGATGAAACCTATGCTCCTGTTGCCAGGTTAGAGGCTATACACCTACTTCTTGCGTATGCTTCATTGATGAAATCTAAACTATATCAAATGGATGTTAAAAGTGAATTTTTAAATGGGTTTATCAAAGAGGAAGTATATGTGGAACAACCCCTTAGATTTGAAGATTTTAAATATCCTGATCATTTTTATAAATTAAAGAAAGCTCTTTATGGTTTGAAAACAAGCTCCTAGGTCATGGTATGAAAGGTTGAGTACTTTTCTAATTTCAAATGATTTTTCTAGAGGACAAATTGATTCCACTCTGTTTATTAAGAAAGTAAAAGAGCATATTCTGTTAGTTCAAGTATATGTTGATGATATTATCTTTGGATCAACTGATAATTCCTTGTGTGAAGGATTTGCTAAGATAATGCAGGGTGAATTTGAAATGTCAATGATGGGAGAATTAACCTTCCTTCTTGGACTTCAAATTAAGCAACTTAAAGATGACACTTTTGTGTCACAAACCAAATACTGCAAAGAGAATCTCAAGAAATTTAAAATGGATACTGCAAAAGCTGCACACACTCCAATGGGAACGTCATGCTATTTAGATAAGGATGAATCAGGTTTGGAAATAAATCAATCTATGTATAGAGGTATGATAGGTTCACTATTATACTTAATAATAAGTAAACTTGATATCATGCAATCTGTATGTGTGTGTGCTAGATTTCAAGCATGTCCAAAAGAACCTCATTTAGCTACAGTAAAAAGAATATTAAAATATTTAAAAGTAACTATAGGATTTGGTTTATGGTACCCATCTGAAGCTTCTCCTAGCTTATTAGGTTATTCTGATGCTGATTATGGATGCTGTAAAGTAGATAAAAAAAGCACTAGTGGTACCTGTCATTTATTAGGATCATCCTTAGTTTCATGCCATTCTAAGAAACACGCATGTGTTGCTTTATCCACAATTGTAAAATTGAATATATAGACACAAAGCATCAGTTAGAAGACATATTTACCAAACCTCTTCCCAAGGATAGATTCTATGAACTTAGGAGAGACTTAGGAATATTAGAAATAGTCTAAACTCTGCTTAACTGTAAAATCTTTGCATTTTGTACTGGAATAATCGATTATTTTGGGTAATAATCGATTATATTGTGTCTAATACATGTTAAGTTTGTCAAACTCTCTGGAATAATCGATTATCTTGGGTAATAATCGATAATTGAAGTTTCAATGTGTAATTCAAGAAAAATCTTTCTGTAATAATCGATTATTTGGGCTAATAATCGATTATCTATAATTCAATGTCCATATTCAGCAATTTCTCTCTGGGGTAATCGATTATCTCAGGTGATAATCAATTATCCATGCATATTAAGAAGAAATAATTGATTTTCAGGGGGTGATAATCGATTATCCTGCATCATTGGAGGCAAACTAGTTGTTGGCAACGACTCTTTTTGCTTTGATTCTTGTGAAACTAGCCGTTTATAGTCATTGGAAGTATTTCCTATATATAGGAGGACATAAAATTGAATCCAAACACTTCCAAACTTCTCTTCAAGAGTTTTTCATAGATTCTAAAGCTTGTTCTTGTCATTTTATCTCCCTCAAAACTTTTGTTTCTCTCTAAACCTTCATATCTTTCACTTTTTCTGTCTTTAATTCACTCTAAATGACTTCATCTTCCCAGAGAAAGATCCCGACAAGGAGAAGATCTGCTCTTGCATCTCATCCCCGCCCTAATTCTCTTGAAGGGTGGATCTCTGATGATGAAGGAAGACAAAAATATCTGAATTTCTAGAAAGAAAGGGGTATTATTACTCCTAAGTTTCTTATTAGAGATCATTTTGTTGATAGGGGATTCCATTTTCCAATCTTCTTGAGCAACAAGGCGTTCTTCCTTTTATTGAGATGCAAGGTACATATTATCCAGATTTAGTTCAGGTATTCTATTCTTGTTTCAAGTATAGAGATCATATTGCTACTTCCAAAGTCAAGGGTGTAACCATCATCCTTGATGATGATATATGGGAGAACGTTGTTCACTTTCCCATTAGAGATGATGCTAATAATGTACTTGCAGATCTAGATGAATTCAATAGGATACTGGCATATTTCTCATTTCTCCGCAATCCTGCCATGGAGATTGGCAGACAACTTCTAGCTGGTCATTTAAAGAAGAAGGAACGTCTGCTCCTACATCTCATTGTATGGATTTTATGTCCTCGGGCCACAAATCACGCTCAATGCTCTTCTGCTGATCTTCGCATTATATATGCGATCATGAATAATGAGCTTATTGATTGGCCCAACCTTGTCACTTTAACGATATTGAAAGCCAAGAGTCATCCTACCTTTCAAATTCCCTATGTGCTTCTCATCTCCCGCATCTTAGAATATAAGGGAGTGAATCTTGAAGGTGAACAACGACTTCGAACGTTAAATTCTAATAGAATGCTTGACAGCATGTTTACTCAACTGCAGATGGTGAATGTAAATGGAGTTTACGTTCATAAAGATGATGCTCCTCATATGGCTGAAGTTGCTCAAGATTCTGATGATGAGGATATGCCTACTGCTAATGTTCTTGCTACTAATGTTCCTGATGCTGGAACGTCTTCTACTGCTCACTCTTCATCCCGTCCTTCCATTGAAGACACGTTGTTCAATATGAATCAGAGAATGCAAGATTTCTTTTCTATATCTGAAGAATGACATCAAGAAATCATAAGACGAATTTTGGATGTAGACAATCGTGTGTTAAATTTAGAAGATAGATTTGATGCACAATTTAATAGTGATGAGAATTAATAGTTCTAATTTCTTCAAAATTCTTGTTTATTCTATTATCTTGTTTGTACTATATTGACTTGATGAATAAAATTCTATGTTTGCATTGATTGAGGGAGAGTTGTTTATTTTTCTATTTTAAGCACATGTTGAGGGGGAGCTTTCATTTCTTTTTGATTATGATCCAAATAGGGGGTGAAAATATTTAAAGCCCGATATGTTTAATAATTTTAATATTACCAGGTATGTTTAATAGTTTGTTAGTTGTGACAGTAAAAATAGGTTATTACAAAGGGCTTTAAAGAAAATTTTGATCATCATTAAAAAGGGGGAGATTGTTGACTATACATGAGTATGTTGCTTGAAGATTTTGATGATGATTCTAGAGCAAAGGACTTGAAGTCTTGAAGATTTATAAGCATTTGTATTTACTTGTAATAACTCTGTTTTATCTTTTTGAGTCTGTAAAATTAGAGTTCAAGATAGGCAGCACATAGTCCATCCTCTAAAAGTTCATTTTTATCAAAACCACTCTGTGATAATCGATTATCACTCAGTGTAGACCCCAAATCTTGCCTGACCTTGCAATAAACACCAGAAAACCTCCATTCGATGATGAACAAGGCTTCTTTAGGTCCCTAGTCATGCTCATTAGGCTCCATGAAATGATAGGAGGACTTTCTGTAAAGAAAAATAGGAAAATCTACCAGGAGGCCCGAGACGATCGTCCCGTTTGGCCAGAGGCCGTCTCTCCTTCCCTGAAGGTCGAGATGGTTGTCTCGTTTGGCCAAACGACCGACTCACCATCCTAAAGGTCGAGACGACCATTTCATTTTTCCAGAAGACCGTTTCGCCTATTAGAAGCCCAGATGACCGTCCCGTCCTGTCTGCGCAAATTCCTATAAATAGGAGTCTCCACCCCTCATTTCACACAATTCACACAGTTTTTCACCCCTTCTATCATCCTAGAAGCTCTCTTAAGACTTCGGGATAACTATGAGCACTTTCCAGAGTTCAAGAGCCTTCCGATTTTCGTTTAAGGACGAAATTGGTTAAGGAGGTCTCCTTTTGAGACATCCGACACTCAGTAGAAGGGTAGTTCATTTTATTCCGGGAGAGGAGCTTGCTTGTAGAGTGTAGGGACAACTAAAAGCATCCTCATTTCTTGAAGAGTTAATATAAAAGCTCACTTCGGAGGTTCCTCTCCTTATTCTCTCTCTTTTATTGCTTTCCTTTATCGCTTTTCTTGTATGCATTAAATATTAGGGCCATGTAAATATTTAAATTTCGCAACTAGTGTAGACCCCAAATCTTGCCCGACCTCAACATAAAGAGCAGAAGACCTCCAATTCAAAGATGGGAAAGGCTTAAAAGGTTCCTAGGATAGACTAATAGGCCCCATATTAGAGTAGGAAGGTTTTTTGTACGAAAAAAATAAGGAATTCCACCTAAAAGGTCGAGACCGCCGTCTCACCATCGGCAAAGGGCGAGACTGCCGTCTCATTTGGCGAGACGGCTGTCTCGCCACTTGCCATGGCGAGACCGCCTTCCCGTTTGACCAGACGACCTTCTTGCCATTTGTTAAATCGATACCACCATCCCGATTGGCGAGACGACCGTCTAGCCATTTGCTAAAGGCGAGACTGCCGTCCCGTTTGGCGAGACAACAGTCTCGACCTTGCCAAACGAGACGGTAGTCTCGACCTTATAGGTGCGAATCCCTATAAAAGGAGGACACTCTCCCCTTCTTTTCACACAGTTCTTCAATGATTCCTTCTATCATTTCTTCAAATTCTTCTCCTAGAGCCCCTTCGAAGCATTTCTGGAGTTTTCTGAGTGTTCTTAGAGAGTTTTTTTAACGTTGCGAGAAAGAGCAATCGATGTTGTAGAGCGAAGGACTGCCAAAAAGCGTCCTATTTTAAGAGAATTAATCAAGAAAGCTTGCTTCTGAGGTTTCTTCACTTTCTCCCTCTCTTTTACCGCTTTGTTATTTATATTTATCTGTACATTAGCTACTAGAGTCATGTAGTCACTATTTTCTTAATTCTGCAAATAAAAGGGTAAAAGCGTCATTTTAAAGTTTATTTATGAAATAACTGGCCTATCATAGGGAACCTGAAAGGGGCATTGTGGGGGGGTGCTAATACCTTCCCCACACGTAACTAACTCCCTTACCCAACTTTGGTTATAATGGCCAAAGTTGGTTTTCTTAAAAACCAACGCCTTCTTTTTTTCCTTTTCCGATGTTTTTGGTAAAAACATCGGTGGCGACTCTATAAGAACCCTTCTTGAAAACCTTGCTTTTAGGTCCAACCCGGTTATCGGAAAACCTAAAAGCTCCCTTTCTAAAACCTCGCTCTTAGGTCCAACCCAGTTATCGGACAACCTAAAGGCGTTGCAACGTCACATTTTAAACGCGAGAATGGAAGTCGGAATACCATCGCGTCGCTCCTACTGCCTCTTTTGACGACGACGATAGAAGGCGACTCCACTGGGGAAGTTAGAGAGTTGATCCCATTTAGTGATGGACTAGTTTGATAAATAAAAGACTTAAAAATTTTGCTTTTACCCTACCTTGTCTTATAACATGTTTATTTGCTTGGCTTTAATAACTCTTGTTTGCTTATTTTACGCAATTGTTTGAAATACAAATTGTACACAAACCCTTGCACACAACAGTTCCCTCTATACCCAGGGGCAAGTGAGAAATCCATAGGGAGTGGGTGGCAGGTACGGTTTGCCATAGTGAGGGCCATGAGCCCACCGGTATGATCGGAGACCACCACTCAAGGTGATAACCTTCCTCTTTTGGCACAAAGACTGACTACGGCCTTAGTGCCAAGCATGGTCAAAAGGCTGGAGAGTGGGGACCCTATAATGGGGGCACCTTGGGGGCCTGACCTTGGTGAGGAAAAATAGAACTACCCTGAATATGCACTCTTCTGCAGGATACCCCTACCTCGTAATTAAAATGTCATCTTACTCGTTCGTGGATGAGTGAATTGAGTGCGCATTTGGTTGTTGCATTTGATTGCATAGCATAACCAAACAACAGATAAAAACAGAAAAATCACAAAAATATTTTCGCAATAAACAACCTTATTTTGGACAGTCTTCATTTAAGCTAGCCTGATTTCAGGTTCTTTGTAAGCTAAGTAGCCATGTTGACCTACAGAAGAGATAAGAGGTAATAAGAACAGATAAAAACCTTTCTTTTTGCAATAAACGACTTTATCTCGGATAGTCTTCATTTAAGCTAGCCTGGTGTAGACCCCAAATCTTGCCCAACCTCATAATAAAGACCAGAATACCTCCTTTTTGAAGATGGATGAAGCCTAAGAAGCCTCTAGGAGAGACTATTAGGCCCCATACTAGGATAGGAGGGATTTTTGGCATAAAAATAAGGATTTTCTCCTTTTAGGGTCGAGACCGCCGTCTCGGATTCGAGACCGCCATCTCGCCTTGCGAAGGTGGCGAGACGGCCGTCTCGTTTGGCGAGACGGCCATCTCGATTGGCAAGACGGTCATCTCGACCTTGTCAGGCGAGACGACCCGTCTCGACTTGATAGGCGCGAATCCCTATATATAGGAGCCCCATTCCCCTAATTTCCCAAAAAGTTCTTCCTTTCTCTCTCTAGACTTTTCTTCAAATTCTCTCTCTAGACCCCCTCCGAAGCATTTTTGGAGTTTCTGAGAGTTTTCTAGAGCGTTTTCAGCATTGTAACGAGCGAAGGGCTACCAAAAAGCACCCTAATACTCAAAGAATTAATAGAAAAGCTTGCCTCGGAGGTTTCTACTTTCTCTCTCTATCTTTTACTGCCTTATTTTAAAATTACGTAATAGACATTAGGGCCATGTAGTCATAGTTTAAAATTCCGCAAAATAAAAGGGTAAAAGCGTATTTTCACAGGTTATTTATTTAAAATAGCTGGCCTATCATAGGGAACCCGAAAGGGGCGTCGTAAAGGAACTAACACTTCCTTTACACATAACTAACTCCCTTACCCAACTCTGGTTCTAATGACCAAAGTTGGTTTTTCGAAAACCAACGCCTTTTCACTCCTTTTCCGATGTTTCCGGTAAAAACATCGGTGGCGACTCTAGATGAACCCTTCAAAAATTAGCTCTTGGGTTAGCCTGGTTATCGGACAACCCAAGAGCGCCCTTTCGAAAACCTCGCCTCTAGGTTCAGCCCGGTTATCGGACAACCTAAAGGCGTTGTAACCACACCTATAAAAACGCGAAAAATGGAAAGTCGAAACAATCGCGTCGCTCCGACCACCTCATTTTGACGGCGGCGACACCTGGTTTCAGGTTCGTTGTAAGCTAAGTAGCCACATTGACCAACAGAAGAGATAAAGGGTCAAAAAATAATAACAAAAAAAACAATAATCACAAAAACATAATACAACAATTTTGATAAAATCAAAACATTCATCTCAAAATAAAATAGATAATAATATAATTTTTGATAAAGTCGTATCATTCATTCCATAAAGTGGTAAAACCAAGAGAGAAAATAAATGCATAAAGAAAGGTATGCATAAACATCATTTTAAAAATCTTTCATGCATAAATACATTCATGCTAGGAAATACTAGATATCCTTATGACAAGGGCAAAAGAGACCTTGCATTTGCGACCTTCGCGACAAGGAAGGGACAAGTGTACTAAGGTGTGATGGTGACCTCCATTATACTTGTCAAATTTGTGATGGAGAAGAAACCATTACACCGAGGTGGGTATGATACCCCAAAAAGTGTAAGCTTTAAGGAGGATACCTAAGCCATTGTCTTAAGGCATATCCATCCCATAAATCATTCATTTTAAACAATAAAATTATTTTTGTATTCTAGAAAGCGGCTGGTATTCTTCATGCCCTCATCTGCATACAAAAATCCCAAACACTATCATACATCATGTTAGGAAATAAAACATGATAATGTTTAGGAAAAAACAAACACTTGCATACATGCAACCACCAAACTTCATCCTCATAACATGCATCTAGTAGTAGGCAGTTGAAGAAAGTGGACATTCCTCAATACCGTGTAAAGAGGATAGAGCATTTGTACGGGAAGTCAAAAAAGAAAAATGCATAGAAATTTTAACCCGCTTATGGTTTCCTTTAGGCTTTCCGCTTTTAAAAATGTGCTTCGAAGCATTTCATTGAGGAGTGTACACCTTCTGGATGAAATAAATAAAATTGTTTATTTTCATCATCCCCTCGACTGTCTATTGCATTCATAATTTGCATACATTCATACATTCATCCTCACTTTAACAATAATAACATAATAAAAAGAGAGGATTGGTCGATGTGCTTTCCACGAATCGAAATAAGATGAAGAGCAAACATTTTGTCATCAAGTTTTCCCCAACGGTTGACCCACCTAAGAAGGATAATAAGCCTCAACCGTTGGTCATCTGAGTAAATAAGGAAGAGGGGGCAAGGATGCCGTTACATTTGTTCACGCCTCGAATCGAATAAAGTTGTACCGTGGAGATACCAAAAACATCACCCGTTAACAAGGATATCTCCAGCATAGCCGACATTGGGGGGCAGGATTAGAAGTAGAAGAATCTACTCCCCAGAGGAGCTACAAGACAATGCTCCCAAGAATAAAGGAAAAATAATAAGACCGAAGAAAAACATAATCCAAAGAGGAAATTGAATAGACTTTGGATTCAAGACGCTGAGGCAGTTCTTTCAACGCTCCGTCAAAGAGACAAACTCACGGTAGGCGACAAGGTGGTCACGGTTCAAGCTAAAGACGACATTCGGATCAGCAAGTCGTCTGCCCTACCTTAAATGGATGCGACTAAAGAGGACCTTTGAAATACCCTCTGCCAATATGAAGAGACTTCCCCAACAATATGGAGGTGACCCATATGATAAGGAAATATGGATGCCGCCCAAACCAAGGGCTCATTAGAAACTCTCAAGGAATAAGGGGGCCACCCGATTTTAAAGACAATCCTTTAAAACATTACCCTATAAGGGATCAAGCTGCACAGAGAAAAGGGAACTCTCCCCTCCACACCTTGAATAAGATTTTCCCAAATAGAGGGGTTCAAGCATCAAAAGCGACTTTAGTCATTAGGTGTTCTCCTTCTAGTTTTAAGGGTTTGTAAATCCAATTACTATTAGAGATTACTCCTCGGGGCTAGCCCAACCCCCGAGCATTGTAGGGCACATATTTCCCTATTAATTACAAAGAATGTCATTCTTACTATCTGCTTCTCTTCTTGATATTCATACTAAACCTCATTAATAACCATGTTTAAGCAAACGTTTTTAAAATGCGTCAAAGTAATCAAACTGCACCATTGACCAAAATAAAAGTCAAATCCATCAACGGTGATTGACTAGAAACACAAAATAAGGTTCCACCTCATCATAATAAAGTCGTGTTTCACCAATGTTGTGCAAAGAGAAAAGAAAATCAAAAGAAGCTCATAGAAGCCAAAGGCCAAAAAGAGAGGGCAAGATACCCGGTAGGAAACCCACCAAAGGGGGCTATGCAAAAGTTAGGGTAAACCCACTAGGAAACCCGAACAACCATAAAGGGTAGCTAGGCAAAAATTAGGGTTACAAAATAAAGTCCGCTAGGTTTCCCAAAGCAAGAAAAAAGAAACCTAGACAAAAGTTAGGATAAAACAAAACACAACATCCTAGACTGAAAACCCAAAGGGCGGACTAGGGAAGTCAATCAGTCATAGCAAGCGCCATAAAATAAGACGTCACTCCTTAAACAAAACGTTTGTTTAAATTAGCCTTAACACTCTAACCAACCTTGGCTAGCCGTGCTTACAAAATCCATTTTTTGTCAAAATGAAACACTTATAAAACACAAGCCTTTGAATTAAATATCTTCTTCCTTCTTTTCTCTTGAACCTTACCACTACGACATTCTAGTAAGTAGTAGGGAAATGTGGAGATAGTAATCAATAGGAGGATTGACATCCCTAAGAAAAGGGAGGAGCGCACTAACATGACAAGTCGCTCTACAATCAACACAATCATTCTTCGATCATGGAAAAATCAAGACGGCAAAATCGCTACAGCCTATCATGTCGACGAAAGCACATAATGACAGAAGCATGTCAGAAGCAAAAGCACATTTGATTAATCCCTTTGAAATATTAATTGAAATAGCATTGTAGGATGCATATCGCAAACATTGCATGCATATGATAGGGTCCTATCTCTCAAAAAAGAAGAGAAAGAAAAAATGAAAATAAAAAGAATAATGTCTGCTAGGAGATTCTTAGGTAAAAGTTAGGGTAGCCCGCTAGATTGAAAACCCGCAAAGGGCGGTCTAGGAAAAAGTTAGGGCATTCATAAAAAAGGGAAGAGCTCGCTAAGATATCCTAGGCAAAAATTAAGGCAGCCCGCTAGATCGAAAACCCCAAAAAGGGCGGTCTAGGAAAAAGTTAGGGCTAAAGCAAAAAATAAATAAAAGAGAGGGGCCCATCAGCATATTCATGAAAATCCAGCAGGAGAATGCCGGTTACTTCTCTAGATGCATCAAATAAAAGGATAGATTGCATTTAAGACATCCACACAAGTAGTCGCACAAAACAAATTTGTCCAAATCGAAAAACAAAAATAAAAATTACTTCAAATAAATAACAAAAAAAAAAGCATTCATGCATATAAGGAGACTAGCTCCATGTTTGTGATTGAAAACAGGATCATCGAGACGAAGTCTCCAAATAATGCCCTCAAGAAAATGGAGCAAGTCGTCAATGAAGTGACTCAGAGCAAAATAGAAGCTTCAGAGCACCCAAGAGCTCCAGCTACCACCCTTCTACCCAGAAAAAGAGGGCACATATAAGAAGTTTCCAAACATTGTTCTCCCTCAAGAAAGAAGAGCGAGTTGTCATAATCAAATAGCTAAGAAGAAATAAGAAGCTTCCAGAAGCCAAAGCTCTAGTCATCATTCTTCTACCCAATAAAAGAGGGCACAATCATCAGACATCATAAAAGAAAAGTCGACGGAAAGGCTTAGTTATCCCCAAGCGGATTCTTGTCTACTCCAGAGGCAACACAAATATTACCCCACAACTCAGCATCGCCACTACATGAGTAATCAAGCACACTCACCCAAAGTCTCCTCCACACTCCCCAATGGAGAATAAAGGCTCCAAGAGCCCATCATCATCAATAGTCAAAAGAGTCCAATCTCCATATCATCAAGGGCTCAACAACAAAAAGAGAAAAGAGAAGAAAAACCCTTCATCTCCAGCAGATGACAAAAAGGCCATGACAGAGAAGGCCAAATAAAAATCCTCAAGTGGATCTCCTAAAAAGTCTACAAAAAGGAATAAGAAATTCCCATCCTCCAGTGGAATATGAGCTTCACAAGTTTAGCTCGCATCAACATCAATCAAGGAGCCAAGAATTCATCCCTTGAAAAGAAAAATTAGATCCCCAGGAAGTCAACTAATTCCCTGGTGGATCACCAAAGAAAGAAAACTTCATCCCTAGTGGACCCCCCTCCAAAAAAAAAGAAAAAAGCCAGCGTAATAAAAAGAAACTAAAAAGTAAAAAGGCTTACACACTATCCCGAAAAAGCCAAATTTCAAATCACGAAAAAAGAGATAAATCATGGAAAAAGGCGAAATCAATCCTAACTTTTAGGTAATCAATAAAATACCTAAGTGGGTCACCTTAGAAAAGGGAAAATCAACGAAAAATAAGGAATTGGAAATCCCAACGAAATAAGAGTATCGACAAAGCCATCTCATACCAACAACATCCAACAAGGAGTCAAAGCTCCATTCCCTCAGGGGGAAAATCAAAATTAGATCCCCAGGAAGGCAATCAATTCCCTGGTGGATCACCAAAAAGAGAAAGATCATCCTAATGAGCCTACTGCAAAGGCAAAACTTCAGATTCATCCTCAGAATGTCATTTTCCTACGCATAGGCAAGACCTGGCAAATAGGAGCCAGCATCCCCATATCAGCCTAGTCAAAGGCAAAACAAATGTAGCCAAAAGTCTTCACTTCTGATGAAGCATCTGCCTACTTAGAGGCATTATCAGAAACTCAATGGAGTATCTGCCTGCTCAGAGGCACCATCAAAATCAACAAATTTTCAATGGATATCCGCCTACTCAAGAGGCGTCACCAAGATAAACAAATCCCCAGAGAATTCCTGCCTACCTAAGAGACACTCATAAAAAATCCCCGACAACTAGCAAAGTCGGATGACCACTACCAAAGGATAAAAAACAAAGAATCCCCGGCACACCAGAAGACTTTACAAGAAAGGTCCAAAAACATTTACCAAAACAGAAGTCACTCCCCATGGAGCCGGCGCATGATCGAAGTCAGTAAGCCGCCACCATAGCCAAAGGGTCAGCTACCGCATCGAAGGAGCATCCTGAGGCACCTAACCTGATGACGGTTTGTACTCATCAACCAAGGGGTCAGCTACCGCGTCAAAGGAGCATCCTGAGGTTTCTCAACCGGCGCATGAGCTAGAGCAGTAAGCCGCCACCACCACCACTCCTACGAAGTGGACTGCACCAACCAGATGGGGTTCATACCCATCAACCTGCGCATGACCTGCACACGAGCCAGAGTAGTAAGTCGCAGCCAGTCCTACGCTGTGGACCATACCAGCTTGATGAGGGGTTTATACTCATCCAGTCCTAAAAACGATGGACTGCAAACACTACCAATCGGATGGGGTTTTTTACTCATCAACCGAAGGGTCGGCTACTGCAAGAAGGAGCATCCTGAGGTTTTACCACTTATTAGAAGAGGCGTTAGCTATCGCAAGAAGGAGCATCCCGAAGCTACTACCAACCGGATGAGGGTTCATACTCATCAACCGAAGGGTCGGCTACCGTAAGAAGGAGCATCCTAAGGTTCTACCACGTGTCAACCAAAGGGGTCGGCTACCGCATGAAGGAGCATCCTAGAGGCGCACACACACATTTTTCGTCCAGAGGGTTGGCCATCGCAAGACGGAGCATCCGAAGGACAACTAGGCAAGAGGGTTAACTCCTTCACCCTCTAGTCGATCTTTTGGCATAACAGGCCAACAGTCGGCTATTTAGGTAAAGGGGGGCAGCTATAGACCCCAAATCTTGCTCGGCCTCAAAATAAAGAGCAGAAGACCTCCAATTCGAAGATGGGCAAGGCTTAAAAGGTCCTTAGGATAGACTAATAGGCCCCATATTAGAGTAGGAAGGTTTTTTGTACGAAAAAAAATAAGGAATTCCACTTGAAATATCGAGATCGCCGTCTCGCCATCGACAAAGGGCGAGACCGCCGTCTCGTCACTTGCCATGGCGAGACCGGCTTCCCATTTGGCGAGACGGCCTTCTCACCATTTGTCAAATCGATACCACCGTCCCGATTGGAGAGACGGCCGTCTCACCATTTGCCAAAGGCGAGACCACCGTCCCGTTTGGCGAGACGGCGGTCTTGACCTTGCTAGGCGAGATGGCGGTCTCGACTTGACAGGCGCGAACTCCTATAAAAGGAGAGCGTTCTGCCCTTCTTTTCACATAGTTCTTCAATGATTCCTTCTATCATTTCTTCAAATTCTTCTCCTAGAGCCCCTCCGAAGCATTTTCGGAGTTTTTTGAGTGTTCTTAGAGAGCTTTTTAACATTGCGAGAAAGAGCGATCGACGTTGTAGAGCGAAGGACTGCCAAAAAGCGTCCTATTTTAAGAGAATTAATCAAGAAAGCTTGCTTCAGAGGTTTCTTCACTTTCTCCCTCTCTTTTACCGCTTTGTTATTTATATTTATCTGTACATTAGCTACTAGGGCCATGTAGTCACTATTTTCTTAATTATGCAAATAAAAGGGTAAAAGCATCATTTTAAAGTTTATTTATGAAATAACTGGTCTATCATAAGGAATCTGAAAGGGGCGTTGTGGGGGTGCTAATACTTTCCCTACACGTAACTAACTCCCTTACCCAACTCTGGTTATAATGGCCAAAGTTGGTTTTCTTAAAAACCAACGCCTTATTTTTTTCCTTTTCTGATGTTTTCGGTAAAAACATCGGTGGCGACTCCATAAGAACCCTTCTTGAAAACCTTGCTTTTAGGTCTAGCCCAGTTATCGGACAACCTAAAAGCTCCCTTTCGAAAACCTCACTCTTAGGTCCAGCCCAGTTATCAGACAACCTAAAGGTGTTGTAACGTCACATTTTAAACGCGAAAACGGAAGTCAGAATAGCATCGCGTCGCTCCGACCGCCTCTTTTGATGGTGGCGACAAGTAGTTAAATAAATAGGGTAAAAGTATAGTTTCTTAGTCTTTATTTTATAAACTAGTCCATCATAGGGAACCCGAAAGGGGCGTTGTGGGGTGCTAACACCTTCCCCACACGTAACTAACTCCCTTACCCAACTCTGGTTATAACAACCAAAGTTGGTTTTCTAAAACCAATGCCTTTTTCTTCCTTTTTCGATGTTTACGGTAAAAACATCGGTGATGACTCCATAGAACCTTTTTCGAAAACCTCGCCTCTAGGTTCAACCCGGTTATCGGACAACCTAAAGGCGTTGAACATCTTCTTTAAAAAACGCGAGTCAATCAAAACCATCGCGTCGCTCTGACTGCCTCTTTTGACGGCGGCGACAAATGGCGACTCCACTGGGGAAGCTAGAGAAATGATCCCATTTAGAGATGGACTAGTCTAATAAATAAAAACTTAAAATTATGTTTTTACCCTTTCTTGCCTTTATAACATGCTTTACTGTTAGGATTTAATAACTATTGTCTGTTTATTTTCTGCAATTGTTTGAAATAAACAAATGTACTCAAACCTTTGCACACAATAGTCGCTCTATACCTGGGGGCAAGAGAGAATACACATAGGGAGTGGGTGGCAAGTACGGCTGTCGCCGCCATCCGTGCAGAAAGATGGTTTAGACTTGCGTTTTGTATTTAAAATATGTTCATTGCTTCCAAGGCGCTCAACGCTGAACTATCCTCTAATAGAAGCAAGGTTTTCGAAAAGGGTTCTTTTGGAGTCGCCACCAATGTTTTAACCATAAACATTGGAAAAGGAGAAAAAGGCATTGATTTTAATAAAAACCAAACTTGGCCATTATAACCAGAGTTGGGTAAGGGAGTTAGTTACGTGTGGGGAAGGTATTAGCACCCCACAACGCCCCTTTCGGGTTCCCTATGACGGATTAATTCATTTAAGTAAAGATTACAAGAAATTACGCTATTACCCTATTTTATTCGTACAGTATTTAAATATGGCTATCTACATGGTTTATCTACATTGCATACAGAAAGCAGTAAATAAAGCAGTAAAAGGGAAGAGAATTGAGAAGAACCTCCGAAGCAAGCTTTATATTATAAGTCTTTTACACAGAGGACGCTTTGCGGCAATCCTTCACTCTACAATGCCTCTCCTCTCGAATAAACTCGACTCGACTAAAATTTTCTAGAAGAATCGAATGCCGGAATACAAATTCCTTAACTGATTGTTACCTATTAAAGGCAATCAGAGAGATCATTCGAAGGAGGGAGAGAAGAAGACAAGTCTTAGAGTTGTCTAGGGTGTCTGAGGTGTCAAAAAGTGCCAAATGAGCCTCCTATTTATAGTTTTCGCTGCCTGGCACGTCTGGGACGGCCGTCTGGGCCGGGACGGCCGTCTGGGTTGGGACGACCGTCCCACTTGAAATTTTTACACAGAGCCAGCCCCCCTGGGAAGTGGGACGCGCGTGTCACTTCTCCCAGGATAGTTGGGACGACCGTCCCAACTCTGGGACGGTGGTCTCGACCTGTTTTGTCCAGTTTTTGTGTTCTGGGACCCCGGGAAGCTTTCCTTGCTATTTTTGGACATTGTTTGATGCCGATAGATGTCCCCTGAAGCTTTATCTTTATATGGGAAGTCTTTTTGACCCTTATTGAGATGCCAGACGAACTTTTATCTTTGTTTATAGGAGGTCTCTTCGGCCTTTGTCGAGGAATTGGATGAACTCCGTGTGATTGTAGGAGGTCTTATTGGTGTTTATTGATAAGCTGGGCGATCTTTATCTTCGTGTGACGTTTCCCTAGATTTTATTGAGAGGCCGGGCAAAATTAGGGGTCTACAACTGCCCCCCCTTCACTTGCCTAGCTAACTTGTTGGCTTGATATGCCGAAAAATTAGTTGGTAGGGGAAGGAGTTAACCCTTTTTGCCCGGTCATCCTTCGGATGCTGCTCCTTGCTGATCCTTCGGATGATAAATATTTTGATAGGTACCAACCCCTATCTGGTTTGAGCCTTCTTTATAAGGCTCTGGTGAGTACTTACCCTCACCCGGTACAAGTCTGTGTTTCACTAGACTCTTGTGGGTACCTACCCCCACTAGGTATAAACCTTGTTTTGCAAGGCTTTGGTGAGTACCTACCCTCACCCGGTACGAGTTCGCATTTTGCTAAACTCTTGTGGGTACTTACTTCCGAGGTGCTCAACACTGAACTATCCTCTAATAGAAGTAAGGTTTTTGCAACCCGTTTTTTGTAATGCTTCTGGTGAGTATTTTACTCCACCCGATGCATTTTGCTAAGTTTTGATGAGTACCTACCCTCATCCGGTACAAACCTCATTTTAAAAGGTTTTGGTGGGTACCTACCCCCACCTGGTCCGAACCTCGTTTTGCAAGGCTATGATGGGTACCTACCCCCACCTGGTCCGAACCCCGTTTTGCAAGGCTCTGATGGGTACCTACCCCCACCGGTCCGAACCCCGTTTTGCAAGGCTCGATGGGTACCTACCCCACACGGTCCGAACCCAGTTTTGCAGAGGCTCGATGGGTACCTACCCCCACCTGGTCCGAACCCCGTTTTGCAAGGCTCGATGGGTACCTACCCCCACCTGGTCCGAACCCGGTTTTGCAAGGCTCGATGGGTACCTACCCCCACTGGTCCGAACCCCGTTTTGCAAGGCTCGATGGGTACCTACCCCCACCTGGTCAGAACCTCGTTTTGCAAGGCTCGATGGGTACCTACCCCCACCTGGTCAGAACCCAGTTTTGCAAGGCTCGATGGGTACCTACCCCACCCGGTCTGAACTCCGGTTACGCAAGGTTCTGAATAAGCCCCGTTCGGTAAGGCTTTTAGGATGACTTTCAATCCTGTGGTCATCTGGTTTTTGGAGATGTGTTGGCAACTTATTGTTTCTGTTCATGCGCCCATTCCGTGGGGAATATTTGTTTTGACTTTTCTGTTAGTCGTCCGGTTTTACCGGGGATTTCATTGTTTTTGGCTTTTTCTTTTAGCCATCCGGCTTTTGCCGGGGATTTCATTGTTTTGGCTTTTTCTTTCAGCCATCCGGTCTTGGCTGGGGATTCTTTGTTTTGGCTTTTTCTTTCAGCCATCCGGTCTTGGGCGTGGATTCTTTGGGGTTTTGGCTTTTCCTTTTAGCCGTCCGGTCTTGGCCGGGGATTTTTATTGGTTGCCTCTTATTTTAGGCGGGAATCCTCTGGGGATTTTGAATTCTCTTCTTGATTGTGCCTCTTAATTAGGCGAAGATTCATTTGGGGATTTTGTTGTGCCTCTTGATTAGGCGAATGCTTCAATAGTGGTGAAGACTTTGAGGGTTTGGATTGCCTCTTGCATAGGTTGATTTCCCATTTCTTGGGGATATTAGTTTTTGCTTGCTTGT